>OX380336.1:26589876-27789876 GCA_947425015.1 Pterostichus niger | reverse complement strand
CCCGGAGTACTTATTAGAGAAAATAATTGTATAAGATGAATAGCAAGATTTCGCTGCGAGAATGATGTTAAAGGAAACAAGTACTGGCTTTCGTTGGAATAAAAAATGTTTAGATTATGTGGAAGAGAAGAAGAGACAATTGAACATCTTACATTGTACTGTAGAGATCTGAATAGAGAGGATAGAAGCGAGGTAGTTTTGTTGTACAACTAATGATAATTTATATTTTATAATAGATATTTAAAAACGTAACAGATCTATAACAATTGTTTTAAATTAGCAACACTGCCGTAACTATTTTTTCGCGCCACCGTCCGGCATTAGCAGTATTACATAACAAAAAATCGTCCGGAAACCATGTGTTACCGGCGGAGGCCGGCAAAAATTAGTGACTTTTTATGGTTATATGTTGGCATCACTCCTGAACGTACGAAATGTCAAAATATTGCATTGGGGTAAACATATATGACAAAATATTCGTAGTTGAGTATTTTCAATACAAGAAAACAGAATATTTATACATATATTTTAAACAAAATTGTAAGTAATTATAATTGAATTAGCAATGTAAAATTCATATAAAATATGTTGATTTTTTTAGGTTATAATACTGGAATGACAAATCGTGAAATAGACAAAGAAATGAATTATGTTTTATGTTTATTAAATAAAGTATACAGTGTAATTAAACTTATTGAAGATGTAAATTGATGAACAATAAATAATTAATTAAAATTAAAAGTAAAATTAAAAATATTGTGATGTTACCAACATAAAAAAATTCCCTGACATTTAGAATGTGAGTAATAAATTAAACTTTTTTATTAAATTTACAAAATCGTCGGCGCAAAAAATCATGTGTATTACACGTCCAGAAACTATTTTGCGAGTGCTCAAAATATACTCGCACTCGCAAAATAGCAGTATCTGGACTAGTGATACAAATAACTATTTTCCTGTTTTGACGAGTATTTTAAAGAACCTAATGCGAGTATTTGCATTAAAAAAGTAATAAAATAAAGACTGAACTTTGAAAGAAGAATGTTTAAGTTAGGAATTAAAAATACAAATTATACAAATATCTGAATACTTTCTCGGTTATTTCATGCCAAGTCAATTGCCACCGTTTTGTGACAAAAACATATTACATCTGATGGGGAGTTAAATATAATATTATAAATTCTGGTATGAAATGTAAGTGTTTGATGAAAATACGTTTTTTTTCTATTTTTACGTTTATAAGGAAGTCATTGTGAAACCCAGTTGTGCATCGAAACAGCGTTCATCACGATACGCAACATTTTGTTTTAGACGGTTGGTAGTAATGGATGACATACTGAACCTATCAAGCTGAGAACATCAATATTTCAATATAACCTCAAAATCTGAACAAATGCATAAATACCAATAACAATTACCAACTACAACATTTCACATACATAAATAAACAAATAAATATATCATCACGCCTTGTACCCATTACTGGGTGTGGCACTCTGCCTAAGCAGATCTCGGTAAGTGATATATTTTTCGCGTGAAATGCGGTTACCAGATGTCAAATCACGGCCTCCAAAGATATTAGGGGTAGGGAAGTCACAGGGGTAGATTTTAAATTGGTGAAAATTGATTGTCGGCTGTTGGAATCGAACCGGGGTTCTCAAGATCCACAGCCCGACTCGATACCACTGAGCCACCTACCCCATAAAATAAATAGAAAAAAATTGTATAAATCACTCATTTTATAAGACTTTTATTGCACTTGTTTTTTAGAAAACTCGCGTGCGGCTCGTTTTCTAAATTTGAATGCGTGTGAAAAAAACATGTATTATAAAACTTGTTCTTTAATATGTTATTTCACTTCCGAAATATTTGAAATAGGTAAGTACAAATGAAACTTCCGGACCAGAATTTCCTTTCTGGCTTGTATGGGCAAAAATATATACGATAAGGATAGGGTTTGCATGCGATAAATCGTTGCACGTATGAGGACCCGTTTTCCGCTAGGTACAAACTTTTAGTTTAATGAATTCAAAATAATTAACAAGTATGAAATATTAAGTAGCTGATTTATAATTCGATTAACACTCATGGGTCTCAAACCAACACCTTCATTCATATTCTAAGACATTCCAACATCTTTATAACAGCGGCCAGCATCATCTTACGTTTGTGCTCTACTGGTGAAATCCTTACCTCAGTTTCAGTATAGGCGGGCTTCAAACAGTCATTCCGCCTTGAGTCATCCACTTATGGTACTTGAAGAGAAAGTTAAAGTGCTTCATTTATTATGGAAGCGTGCCTAGCTTTGAGCGGTAAGACGCCAAGACGCCTCCATTAGGCCGTGAGTGCATTGTGCTCCACTCTGCCGGCAGTAAAAAGAATCACTGATGTTTAGCATGAAGTATGGCCGACGTTAACCTTACAGGCGCCAACGGTTTTTTACACTTAACCGCCGTTACGAACGAATTCCAGGTTTACGACAGGATTACTAGGTTAATTGTCAGCTTAAAGATGTTGATTAATTTTCTACTGTATTTTTATCTGTTTCCTTTGTTTGGTTTTATTGATACCTACTCTCATTGCCTTGTGCTCTGTAGTCCTAAAGTCTGTTCTACGATAAGCGTTGACATTAGACTCACATTTCTCTAATTTATCAACGCATAATCTGGTATTAATTAAAAGCGTGCAGGGTGTCATATAAACAACATCAATATAATAAAATATAAAATAAACACTTGGCTGTCTCACAAAATTCAGCCTCCAAGTCACCTTATGAGGGCATCGTCAGAGGCTGGCCAGCAGAGTTAGTAACCATAGACGCGTTTCTTATTAGAGCTCATCAGTATGGTATAACCTACTTCTTCACCTAGAACAAAGTTCACGTGAAGAAGCTGTGTGACGAAAAACTGTGCTAGCAGAGAATAAGATCTCTAACAAACGGTAAGATGACATGAGAAGTTCTGTGGAACAGGCCATGCCATCTACCGAAAAAAAGGAAAAGCTACGCAATAGCAATTTAAATAACAACAAAGACAAAATTAATTGTCGTCCATACACTTGGTGAAACTAGGTATAAAATATAAAATAAACACTTGGCTAAGTCTCACAAAATTCAGCCTCTAAGTCATCTTATGAGGGCATCGTCAGAGGCTGGCCAGCTCTATGCGAAACGCATCTATGGTTACTAACTGTGCTGGCCAGCCTCTGACGATGCCCTCATAAGGTGACTTGGAGGCTGAATTTTGTGAGACTTAGCCAAGTGTTTATTTTATATTTTTTCATTAAACCTAGTTTCACCAAGTGTATGGACGACAATAAATTTTGTCTTTGTTGTTAACATCAATATATCTGATTATATAAATCATAATAAAATTAACCAAGCATACTTAAGAATATTCCTTGGTTATCACATATAGATAAACGAATATACCCTTGACGACGTTGTATAATCACTTTCGTATATTCATCTGGTCACAAAATGGAAAAAATTAGATTTAGAATGAACGAAATAACGAAAATCTGTTCCCACAAATATATCAAAAAGCATCGTCGTCATAGTCGTAATTGGATTTTTTATTAAACAAACTAAAATCATCGCTAACGTCAAAATTTTTATTTTAATTGTAAATTTGATGTTATTTCGTTTTTTTTTTTTTATTAATTATACAATCATAATAAATGCAACACGGATGTTCAAAATTATCAAAATAATTACTCTATCGAACATGGTTTGCAGCTTGAACCTTATAAAGACTTACAATTGATTAATGTACATTACCTTACATTTCATTAAGTGCTGTATGCTTCTTAGAAATGAGTTTTCCAGTGTAATGCCTATGGAACACTGGTCGAAGAGCATCGATGAGCTCTTCGATGAAACAACAGAACGCACCCTTCATTGACAAACAATAAAAGCTTCTAAAATTGACTCGGAGTAAAGAATAAATGGAGAGAGTATAACCAACGCTTATGGGTATGTTGCTTGAAGCCATGAAACGGAAGGGGGGATCAAGCAGCGGCCGTATTACGACGGTCAAACCTAGTATAGCTAGTATTATGAAATATATTTGATAACTTAGTTTAAACATGTCAGATGCGAACAGTATTAAAATAATGCTCATAATTAAATCGTAGGGCAACAAAGTAAAGAAAACAACAGTTTGTTATTACTTTAACATATTTATTTTATTAAAAAATCACCATTAAGTGTAGAGGTGCATAATAAAAAATGATATTAATGACTAGAAAACAGTACAAATTTGTTAAACCGTTGTCTATAACTTTCGCACATCAACAAACATTGTTAATAAATAATAATAAAACATAAGTGAATATATTAAAATTTATTCATAATATGGATTAAAAATATTTAATTATGGTTTATAGTAGTACATTATATAAAAATACAACGAAGTATATTAAATATAATAAGAAAGTTAAGTTTCCCTCAAATATTTTATAGCTAGTGGTATTGAATATACTGGGTATTGCTCATTTTAGACTTTTATCTGAAATATACCTTTTGTAAATACGTGGGAAATGATTTAAATATCCTAGGTATCGCAGTGTCTCGAAGTCTTATACACGACAACGATGTTCTATCGAAGCACTAGGCTGCAAAGTGTTCAGAACACACAACACTTGTATCTATAGGTGTCCATCCAACTCTTCTGATGGCTTTAAGCCAAACATTTCGCCTTTCTGGATTTTTCGGAAATTAAATCAAATTTAAAAATATATGTAAATAACAATCACTTATGGCCAAGTTGCACCAGCAAAGCTTAAATTTTAAACTTGGTTTAATTAAATAATAGCAAATCGAATATTTGACAGCAATGTAAATTATTCCATATGATACCTAACTTTGATTTGCTTTTATTTATTCAAGCCAAGAAATGAAATTTTCGTTTTGTGTTCTTCTACAAGCTGTTTTTTTATTTAGTTGAAGTTCTGTTGTCACATCCAAATGCACAACAAGCTGTCATTAATTCTTATTTTAAATCTTCGTACGAAAATATATAAACATTATATAACTACTTAATCAAGAGAGGCGGTCGCCTCCGACGGCAAGTCACGACCGCACTCTATTATATACAGTAATGAGAATGGAATCTGTATTATCATTATGTATATTTATAAAAATACTGCATTAAAAAGTAATATTTTGTAGTGAATATGTATAGAAATACCATATTTCATCGTTCTGGCAATTATTTGTTCACTTAAAACACACTCGGTTCACAATATAAGATAATTTCAACTTGTCATCTATCAAAAGTGTCCATTTCGCGTTTCCTCATCACTGTCCAGTTCCCGGGATTTCCGACAGGTGGTGCGTTCAACACAAAATTTGTCCAACTCCTACGAATCCCGATAGATGGCACGCTTGGCATTATATTATTTATGACAGGTTAATAACTAACCTCTTTCGTTGTTTATTCGCGGTGTTTGTGTTGTTTACCAGTCACCCTAACCTCTTTTCACGCAGGTTGTACGCTTTATTTGTGTCGCGGCGTTGTTCGCGATGTTTGTACTGCATCGTAGAATCAAAACGTCATTGTCCTGGTTGTTTCGACTTGTTTGCGGTGCCAAAATGGAAAAAAACAAACGGAAACGTCTGGAATCTGGAACAGTCTGGTACGTAAGTGAGCTATTTATTATCAGTAGTTTATTTTCAATCAATGTAATGAGATGTAAAGTAGGTATTTTTTCCATGTAAAAGCGACAAATTAGCAAGGTTTTTACACCGATAAATGTACACTAAAATTATACATTTAACTCATTAAAAATTTATACTGATGTACCTGTAATAAACACTACCTGAAGTTTGAAATATACTTCACCGCACTATACCTATATTCATCATGATACATACAGAAGAACTTTCATGGTATTGCAAAACTTATATACTGATTTTCTGTTTCAGATTGTGGTGATTTTTTATGTTGACAGCTCCAAATTCTTGTTGAATTTATCTGAGCATTTTCTGGGTCCAAGAATTTTGTTAATTCTTGTTGGAGCAAATTGCTCCAAAATCAGTACGATTTTGTTCGAGCGTTGGGTACACTGTGTGCAATTAACAAACAGTACATTAACAAATTGTGAAATTCAAAATCGTACTGTATAAATAAATTACATTTGTATTGTAGTTTTATATTCACTATTAATAAAAACTAGATTGTGATAAAATATACCACAAAGTACCAATGGGTTGCGGGCACTCACGTGACAAAATGACGTAAAAACAGCTGTTTGGGTACAAATGTCAAAAAATCAGCCAGCGATTACTGCGCCATCAATATAATTAACTATTTTTTGGGACAGGACTTGAAAAGAGATTCTTTCGTAGTTGACCACTTTGGCTGTAAACAATTGTTTAAAGTTTTCTGTGATGAAAAACGATAAATGCAACACAGCAAACTTTAAACAATTGTTTACAGCCAAAGTGGTCAATTACGAATGAATCTCTTTTCAAATCTCATCCCACAAAATAGTTAATTATATAGGTGGCGCAGTGATTGCTGGCAGATTTTTTGACATTTGTACCCAAACAGCTGTTTTTACGTCATTTTGTCACGGGAGTGCCCGCAACCATTATTTATTTATTGTTTACCCTATAACACTTATTTATTTAATAACACAGATAATTAATTAAAGTAATACATTCATTAGTAGATTAGTTTTATCTGAAACATGGCTTTCAGTAATCAGATTAGTACTCAATGTCTCATTGATACGTTAATGAAAGAAGACATATTGGCAATTATAAATAATAAAACTTTGGAACAAATATAAATAATTATATTCCATACTCTCATAACCCAAAAATCGTATTTTGTTCCTCAACATCCGTATATATGGCAGAATGCCGATATCATTGCTCCTGTACTTCAAGATAAGGATTATATTCAAATTATTTATACATCAGGTCATTTTGTTTGCTATTATTATGACACTAAATCTATTTTTATATAGGATTCTTTAAATAAACAAATACTTACTCCTGAAATTGAAATATGCTTACAAAAGCTTTTCCCTTATTGTAATTTTAAAAATGTTAAGATTCCAATGGTACAAAGACAACCAAATAATATTGATTGTGGAGTGTATGCAATAGCGTTTGCAGTTTCTATTTTAAATGGATTAAAACCGGAGAAAATAAAGTATAATCGCAGTTTGATGCGTGAACATTTATTACAAATTCTTACATCAAAAATTGAACATTTCCCATAATAATACAAATGTGAATTAATCAAACGTGCATTCGGAATACTCAACTTTATTACGAAATAATAATGTTTGTCCATTTTCAATCGTAGGGAGATCGTAGGGGTTTTTCAGTCACGCGTGCCGGTTATTCAAATTATTTCTAATGGGAGCAATGTTTTGGTCGTTTTATCAGTAATACAAAAAAATATTTTCAATATTTTATAAATGTTATATTTATCTTGTTATCTTCTTTATTTTATATCAAAAAGAAATGATATCTAACAAAAACACAATTACATAATAATTGTAAAGTAAGACGGCAAGTCACGTCGACATTCCCCTCCAAAAATGTTTATCGTAGCACCTGCAATATTTATTAAAAAGTTTTAAATATCAAAAAAAAGTGATATCAAAAATTTCTACTCAAGTCAGTTATTAAAATCCCTCAAAAAACAATATCATTGTAAGGGACGTGACAAGAGTTACGCAGATATCACCCATCTGCGTAACTCTTGTCACGTCCCTTACAATGATGTTGTTTTTTGAGGGATTTTAATAACTGACTTGAGTAGAAATTTTTGATATCACTTTTTTTTTGATATTTAAAACTTTTTAATAAATATTGCAGGTGCTACGATAAACATTTTTGGAGGGGAATGTCGACGTGACTTGCCGTCTTACTTTACAATTATTATGTAATTGTGTTTTTGTTAGATTACTATATAAACAAATAACAACGAACAAAATACAAAACCATAAAAAACACGTAATATTACAATAAACGGCAAAATACTATTGACCGGCGTAAGATGGCTGCCGAAAGTAAACGTCAAATGACGTTTGGCTTCAAGCTTGCGAACTACAGCTCCCCCTGTGAAAATTGAGAAAGAAAAACTAAATTTCAAAAATATGCTAACGTGAAATGAGATACATAAGATACGAGTGAAATGAGATACGTTCGTGTCATCGATGAGCTCTTCGATGGAAATAGAGGAGGAGCCTCTAATTTTCGTCGATGACGGGTGCGTTCTGTTGTTTCATCGAAGAGCTCATCGATGCTCTTCGACGCTCTTCGACCAGTGTGCCATAGGCATTAGAAACATTAAATAAAAATCACAAACTGAAATTCAAAAATCATTTTATTGTAATCTGAATCCAAATACCTTTTGTGTTTCTAAGTTACAATTGTTGACAGATGAAATTACATATACAACAATAATAATTTTATTAATTACTTCCTAGGGAACTTCCCTCCAAATAGAAGAGTAAACTTACTTGAGCGAAAATGAAAAAAGTATATAAAATATTTATACGTCCGTGTTCAGATTTAATGCCGGCATTTTCAGATTTTATTGTTGATCTCTAATTCATCAATTTTTCTTATTTGTTCGTTTCTAATTTTTACTGCGCCCGTATAACTTTTACACCTTCAACTTTCTTAAGCAGAAATTACATTGGGAAACGTTTGTTCAAACTGTAAAAATTTATTAAACTAAATCCTTTCAGTAAGTTGAAATATTTATAAGAACGGGATATATGTATTGTTACAATGTCTGGCAAAACTAGAAAAGTTCTTGAGATTGGTACGAGATGAGTATAATAGTGCTTGTTTGAGAAAAGAAGTGGAACAGAAAAAAGAAATGAATCATAGAGCGAATTGGAAGAAGTGAAGCATATTGTGCTTCAGCTATAATTCAGGTAAAAGTGAGCATTGGTGATCCATCTAAATACAGAAATATTTTACGATTAAGTACTAAACACTGCTTATAACCCTGCCCTTGAGTCGCATTATACAGGGTTGTTTTTATACCTCTGCACGAAACTTTAATGACATAATTTGATATACTGATTATAGAACAAAAATATTTTTTTTAAATTCGCTAAAATTAGGGTATTTCATTTCTAGCGAACATTTTTACTGTCACTGGTTTAGTAGTACATTTAATTATTTATAATTATGTTACTAATGAAATAAAAGTATAAACACTGGCTACAAATAATCATTTATTAATTAGTTATTATGTAGGTACCTGTGTAATACCTTATTTTTATTTTTATTTGAGTACCTAGTTTGATTTCGTATACGGTATTGAAAGGGTAAGTTTTTGTGGGAGACATTTGAGATGTATAGCAACAGTGAATTAGTGAATATGTTAGTGTATTAAACCTATGAAACTAAAAATGTTCGCTAGGAATAAAATACCCTAATTTTTGCGAATTAAAAAAAATATTTTTGTTCTATAATCAATACCTATATCAAATTCTATGTCTTAAAGTTTCGTGCAGAGGTTTAGAAACACCCTGTATAGATTTCTATTTGCGACAATAAAATCACTTTCATCCGTCAAGGAAAAAATATAATTTTATCCATATTTACTAGACAGATAGGTTGGTAACTTCTGCAGCTGAGGCAGTCATTTTTCATTTTACTAAAATGTATCATGAGAGAGTGGAGTGATGCACTAACACACCTGGTTTACATTTCTGTAAATGTTTGACATGTTTTAAATTTGGAAAAAATGCGTAATACGGATCACAATGAACTTATAAGTATTTCAAATTCAGTCAAAAGAAAGTGCTAGTTAATATTTTAATATTTGCGAAAATAAGTTTTGTACAATGATTAAATTTTTACAATTGATATTTGTTAATTTTAAATCGTTCTTATTAGTATAATCTTACCTTTTGCTAACATTTAAGTTGTTATAATACAATATATTTTATGTTAAAATAGAACTGCTTTAAATTATGTACAATATAACGTTTGGAATGATGCACTATTGACATCTAGTAGCTAATTTTTACTGAGTGTAATCCTGATCGTTGATTTATAATGGCTAACTATGATTTTACCTAAAACAGTATAAAATAACCGGTGTTTTTTTAATAT
The DNA here is from genome assembly GCA_947425015.1 of Pterostichus niger. Taxonomy (NCBI): domain Eukaryota; kingdom Metazoa; phylum Arthropoda; class Insecta; order Coleoptera; family Carabidae; genus Pterostichus; species Pterostichus niger. Next base: position 27,779,777 of record OX380336.1, on the reverse strand, counting down.
CAGGTAGTTCATGAATGACGAAAAGTATATTTTTACTGCAAAATTATTTAGAACATAATATTAAATTGGCGTTTTGAAAATTATTGCTTGTATTCTATTATATAATAGGGTAGTAGGATCAGTGGTATCGAGTCGGCCTGTGAATCTTGAGAACCCTGGTTCGATTCTCAAATCCGACAAAAAAATTTCACCGAACTAAATATACCCCTGTGGCTTCCCAACCACTAATATCTTTGGGGCCCTGATTTGATGGCTGGTAACCGCACTTCACGCGAAGCTATATACCACTTACCGAGATCTGCTTCGGCAGAGTGTCATGCCCAGGAATGGATAAAAGGCGTGATGATATATTTATTTATTTTCCATTATATAAGGTGATCAGAAATTACTATTTCAGTTAGTAATCAAACAAAAAACTTGAAATTGATAAGACTCATACATACATTTATTTCTTGTTGTTGAGAGTGATATTTATAAAATAAAATAACATTCATAATCTATAAATAAATAAATAAATATATCATCACGCCTTTTACCCATTACTGGGTGTGGCACTCTGCCTAAGCAGATATCGGTAAGTGATATATTTCTTCGCGTGAAGTGCGGTTACCAGCCGTCAAATCACGGAGAACAAAGATATTAGTGGTGGGAGAGCCACAGGGGTAGATTTAAATTGATGAAAAATGTTTGTTGTCTGTGGGGATCGAACCAGGGTTCTCAAGATCCACAGGCCGACTCGATACCACTGAGCCACCTACCACATAATCTATTTGTATTAATTTTAAAAATGACATGCCAAATAGCATTTCTGCATAAACCTGGCGTTGTGCAAACTATGGAATAAAAATATCCCCATAATTGTATTGCTAAGTGAAACAGTTACTTCTGATCAACCTCTAGATTTCTGTAGGACGCGATTCCACTCCTGGTATGCTGATATTCTACTGTACTTACCCTCAGAATTTAGTAAATTTTTAATTATATCTACGAGTATAATTGAGTTATATTATTTTCACTGCTCCAAATATTAAGTTTGGATTCAATTAAAAATAATTTTATGATATAAGACTTACATCAAATTCGAAGCTCGTCGCAATAATTACTATAGCTAATAAAATATATTATATAGCGATGTCGTTATGTTTTAATTACGTATTTAATTTTAAATTAATGGTCAAATAGTATGTTGGTTTAATAGTAATTTATGCAACAAGAACGTTAAGAAGATGATACTGTACAGAGAGCGACGGTATCCAGCACGAAGGCCTCTGGCCTGAGGGATGAGTGTCGCCCGAGGTCATTATTATCTAGTAACGTCCGTTGTGCATACAAAATCTTTTTTACACTAGAATATATTTAATAAGTTTTAATTTATAATAATTATGATTATAGTAAAGCATATAAAAGTAATAATCAACGTTGCGTCGCCAAAGCTATAGTTTTTTTAATTTTGTTTATTCATTTTAAACTTTTTTGTTTTACGTTCTTAATTTTTGGATATATTGGAGAAAGAATTTGATATTTTGAAAGACTTTTTAGCGAGAGCGAAGAAGATTATGTTGACATTTCTCGTTTTATTGTTTGATGCTATTTAAAAAAAAAGTCAAACGGATATTATTGTTTTGTTTAGAATCATCACCTACATCATTCATACAGTATAAACACTAATGTCATAGTAATAATAACATACCACTAATATTAATCTTTTAAATATCAATAATATCATTTGACAGTACAGAAGATAGTTTTTCGAATTAGCAAAAAGATCGAGTACAGTGTCTTCTATTTATTCATATAATATTTGACACTTGATGTCGCTACTAATTAAAACAACAACAAAATAGTTATGTGTGAACATGATTTAAAACATTAAATTAAATTAAAATAAAATATGAACGAAGCGGACGCTATGACTGGACGTGCCCACTTATTATACCCTGGTTGATATGATGTTTATATACTTGGTATCATAGTAATAAACAACAAATAATATGTAATTGAAAAATTAAATTATTTATACATACAGAGCTAATTTTTATAAATACATAAGACCAATAGGAAAGTATAATTATAGTGCAAAATTATTAATTTACCGTCTCTCAAATTCACTAGCCTCTAAACTCTCATTTTATTACTTTCTTATTAACATTTTAAATTTTTAATGAGTTGTTATTAAAAGTTCATTCAAATAACGAGAAACCAAATAAATGTTAGCGTAACAAAAAATACATGTGACAGAGAATTACGGATTTAATTACATCTCTTAAAGATGTAGATAAATTTTAGACTGGATTTTTATCTTCTTTGTTTGGTTTACTAGTCTACGAAGGATAAATCAACGTGATAAAGTTCATTTGTATTGAGGGAATTAATGTGATCGTTATATTTTTTTGGTGAGGTTTTTGGCGGTTGGTGCGTAGTTTGCATGAAGATTTATTTTCGGTTGTGGATTAAAATATTTTGAACTGCGGATTTGTTAAATATGCGGAGGAATAAAACTGCCATTAGTTACATTTTTTGTGATGTAGATTTTAACGACAAATATTTAAGCTCCAGATGTTTTCATGGCAGCACATCAATACTGACTGCTGACCGTAGATTTTCATACAAAGTAGATTACTCTAATTTGATGCTATAACAGCATGTTTTCATAGTACGCGATCAGCAAATCTATTATATTTTTTATCGTCATAATGCCATCATTATTGTAGAGAAAATTGTGCATATTAATATAACGGCATAATAACGAAATAAACAAACGTCAAACTTATTAAGTTTTATTTATATTTACATAAATAGTACAATTTGTGTTGCCAGATAATAATAATAATAATAATTTGTGATATTTAATTTTTTCCTTCATGAGTAAGTACTTGTCATTTGGCGCATTTACGAAAAATGTTATTAACCCTCTCATGCATACATTTTTATATAAAAGTTAAAAATTCCAAAATGCGTTTTTTATGGACATTAGGCATCAAATAAATAATTTTGTGGAGTCGTGATAGTGTTTTATTGAGTTGTGATGCGTGTGGGATGAGTGGTAAGCGAAGACTGTCCTGGTTAGAAGGAAAAACATGGTGGATTTGAGGGTGAACAAAGAAGTTTGGGATGTAGGTACTTGAAAAACAGATGTTGTTAAGTTCGGAGAAATCGGGCGAGGGTACATAGCAGGTAGTGGAGAAACATGAAAATTGTACAGAATGTTGCTTAGAAACTACAAAAAATGAACGAATATATACAGAGTGTTTTGCTAAGACTATTACAGAATATATATACAAGGTGTGTGATTATTTGTGCTATTACAGAATATATATACAAGGTGTGTGATTATTTGTGCTATTACAGAATATATATACAAGGTGTGTGATTATTTGTGCTATTACAGAATATATATGCAAGGTGTGTGATTATTTGTGTATACATGTGTTTTTACATATGTGTGTATGACTGTGTATGCATGTGTGTGTATGTGTGGTGTTGGCCGCCACATGACCCCCCTGCTAGTGATGGAGTCACTAAAGTCCAGCCTGGAGACGATCAGGAAATCGAACTCGCCTGCCGAATCGTGTAGCGTACGTCGACGTTGTGTTGACTGGTGGCGGTGCTGTTTTTGTAGCAGGTTCCTTGCTACTCGCGAACGCTGTTGGTGGCAGCGCGGGAGTTGCTCGCTGTAGATTTCCTGCTGTGGTCGGAGAATTATCGCTAGTGGATAGCAAATAGGCTGGTTTGAGCCTATCTATGGAGACGTTGACGTGTTTTCCTTTTACATCTACTACGAAAGCCTTGGTGTTGCGTTTTATCACTTGGTATGGGCCATCGTATGGATTCTGCAGCATGCTTCTCACGGCGTCGTGGCGAATGAATACGTATTCAGCGGTGCTGAGATCCTTGTAAATGAAGGTGCGCTGTTCGCCGTGTCGTATTATGGAAGACGGCCGAAGTTCCTGCAGCTGTTGTCGCAGGTTCTTCACAAACTCTGTGGGATTCTCGGTATTATCCGTTTGTGGAGATAAAAACTCACCGGGAAGACGTAGAGGTTGTCCATATATTAACTCCGCCGAAGTTGCTTTCATATCCTCACGCCAAGCACAACGTATGCCTAGCAGGACAGATGGAAGAACTTCAGTCCACCGGGTCGTTTCGTGGCATTTGATGGCTGCCTTTAATTGTCTGTGGAATCGCTCCACCATTCCGTTAGCAGCTGGATGGTATGCAGTGGTGCGAATGTGAGTTGTTCCTGTCAAGCGAGTGAGATGCTTGAATAGTTGTGACTCGAACTGTCGCCCTTGGTCTGTAGTGATCCGGTGGGGTGCGCCGAATCGAGCGATCCAACCATCGAAGAAAGCTCGAGCAACAGTGGCAGCTTCTTGGTTTGGCAGCGGTATTGCCTCGGGCCAACGTGTGAAGCGATCGACACACGTGAGGCAGTATCGATTCCCTTCAGACACCGGCAGGGAGATGATGTCCAAATGAATATGTTCAAACCTGGATGCTGCTGGAGTAAAGCTTCCGACTGGTGCCTTGGTGTGTTTGTTGACCTTGGCTCGCTGACATTGTAAACAAGCGCGTGCCCATCTCCTGCAGTCGACGTTGACAGACGGCCAGACAAAGCGTTGAGTCACGAGCTTTGCGGATGTTTTAATGCCAGGATGTGAGAGTTGATGTAATGATTTGAATATTGCCTGGCGGAATGGTAGTGTGACATACGGACGGGCTGTTGCTGTGCTTGTGTCACAATATAATGTCACATTGGTTCCTGGCAGAATCACTCGTTTTAGATTCAAGTTGGATTCTTCTTCCAATAACTTCTGCAGCTCTTCATCTTCAACTTGTGATTTTGCCAGTGCTTCATAGTTAATGGCTGGTGAGGTTACTAACTCATCAACTCTGGACAAAGCATCCGCCACAATATTGCTCTTCCCAGCAATGTGCTGGATATCGGTGGTGAATTGTCCGATATAGTCGAGGTACCGGAATTGACGTGGTGAACATTTTTCAAGTTTTTGATGGAAAGCGAAGGTGATTGGTTTGTGATCGGTATAAATCACAAAGGTTCTACCTTCCACCATATGCTTGAAATGTTTTACTGCCAGGTAGATCGCCAGCAGCTCACGGTCGTATGTTCCGTATTTGGTCTCTGCAGTGCTCAACTTCTTGGAAAAGAAACCAAGTGGTTGCCATTCGCCCTGAATGTGTTGTTGCAAGGCAGCGCCGACGGTGGAGTCCGAAGCATCGCTCACGATGGCTAGAGGCGCCTGTGGCTCAGGATGAGCGAGCGTGGTTGCCTCGGCCAAGTTGTTCTTGCAGGTCTCGAATGCAGCCTGCGCTTCTGGATTCCAGGTGAGTGGAGCTTTCCCTTTGACTTTGCCTTGCAATAAGGCATTCAGAGGTGCCTGTGAACAAGCAGCCTTGGGTAAAAAACGTCTATAAAAGTTTAACATACCCAAGAACTGTCGTAGCTGCTTCGCGGTTCCTGGTCGGGGGAATTCTCGGATCGCCTTGATCTTGCCTTCTGGTGGTTGTGTGCCGCTGCTGGAGACTTGGTAACCCAGGAATTTTACTTCCGGTGAGCCAAATATGCATTTGGCAGGGTTGATCAAAACTCCATTGTTTTGAAGACGATCGAAAAGTTGTTGCAGATGGATTTTATGTTCTTCTTCACTGGATGATGCCACCAAGATGTCGTCGATGTAAACATAGCAGAATTCCAGTCCACGGATAACTTCATCCATGAATCGCTGGAACGTCTGCGCCGCGTTTCGCAATCCAAACGACATACATGGGAATTCGAACAGACCAAATGGTGTGGTTATGGCTGTCTTTGGAATGTCTTCATCCGCTACCGGTATTTGATTGTACGCCCGCACTAAGTCGATTGTGGAAAAAATGTTTTTGCCTTGTAGTGATTGGGCAAAATCTTCAATGTGCGGTACCGGATACCGGTCGGGGATGGTGCGTGCGTTGAGTGCACGGTAGTCGCCGCACGGACGCCACTCGTCGCCATGCTTGGGCACCATGTGTAGTGGAGATGACCAGCTGCTCTGTGAGGGGCGGATAATGCCCATTTGACGCATGATTTCGAATTCCGTGCGCGCCGCACGAAGCTTGTCTGGAGCGAGTCGCCTGGGTTTGCTGGCGACCGGTGGGCCGGGCGTTGTCACGATGTGATGTCTCGTGTTGTGCTTGAGCAGCAATGGCGTGCCGCTTGGACGTGTGAGGTTCGGGTAGCACTGGAGAAGATCGTGGTATGGTGACGTACCGCTGACAGTCCTGATGGTTGGTTGACTGCATTCTCTCAGCTGACCTCGTATGTCGAGCTGAGTGAGTTGATCCCAGATTCGCTGGTTATGGATGTCAACCACCAGGCGGTAATGGTCGAGGAAATCAACGCCAATGATTGGTTTTGACACCTCTGCCACAACAAATCTCCAAGTAAATACGCGACGGAGTCCCAGGTTCAAATTAAACGTGATTGCGCCGTATGTCGCGACAGACGAGCCATTTGCCGCACACAGTTCGTAATTGGACTTAGTGCGTGGTCCACGAACCAACGTTCGTGGAAAGACACATATATCGGCACCGGTGTCGATGAGGAATTGTATCTTGGTGGTATAGTCTGTGACAAATAGACGGCGGGATGTATTAGGGCTCATGTCGGTAGCCGCCATCAACGACTGCCCTAAGCGTTTCCCTGCTGGTGTGCTGGCTGATACGCTTGCTGTGGCTGCTGATGTGCCTGCTGATTTGTCTGCTGATGCGGCTGCTGGTGATGGATACACGGCTCCTCGCACTTCCTGGCGTCTGTGCCGAAACGCCAGTGATACCAGCAGATGCCTCTGTGACTATCTCGCCTTGATTGAGAACGCGACCGTGAACGAGTGCGGCTTGAATTGGGTACCGCATCTCTCGAGGGACGAAAGTTCAGTGCAGAAACTTCTTCGCGCCATTTTTCCATCTCACGGCGCAGAGACATAGATAGTTGCGCAAACTTAATGTTTATCATGGCCTCTATGTTGTCTGGCGTTACCTCTGCTACGTGGTGTCTAGCAGTGGAATCGAGGATGGCGTCGGCGAGCTCTGCAATTCGGTCTAGCTCTTCGTCTGTTCGCGTAGCTAAGATTGGCTGCATGTAAGATGGCAAACGACCTAACCACAGTGTCTTGAGTACGGTGTCGGGTATTGCTGAACCAGCTAGTCCGCGAAGATGTCTCAAGAATTGTGAAGGCTTCCGGTCGCCCATCTCTTCGTGCTCAAGAAGTCGTCTTGTTTTCTTCTCTTGCGATTCACTTAACCGTCGGGTCAACTCTTGTTTTAATTTTTCGTACTTGCCCGTTTCCGGCGGGTTTAAAATAATTTCACGCACTTCTGTCGCGTGCGCGTGATCGAGAGAACCGAGAACGTGACCGAATTTGGTTGAATCATTAGTAACTCCGGATGCTTCGAAGCTACGTTCAACTAACGCGAACCACATTTCGGGATCGGCTGGTGAAAATGGCGGAATTTTAACCGCGACGCGGTCGATTCCCGTCGTCATTGTACTAAAGCACGATTAAAACAAGTCACTGAGTTAATTTCCACTTAACAAGTCACTGAGTTATTTTTCACTTAACAAGTCACTGAGTTATTTTTCACAGAACAAGTCACTGAGTTATTTTTCACTAAACAAGTCACTGAATCAATATTTCACAGACACGTGTTAACTGCGAAGTTTTTGTATCACTATCACTAACCACGATAAATTAAATCACGTCGGGGTCACCAATTTGTGGAGTCGTGATAGTGTTTTATTGAGTTGTGATGCGTGTGGGATGAGTGGTAAGCGAAGACTGTCCTGGTTAGAAGGAAAAACATGGTGGATTTGAGGGTGAACAAAGAAGTTTGGGATGTAGGTACTTGAAAAACAGATGTTGTTAAGTTCGGAGAAATCGGGCGAGGGTACATAGCAGGTAGTGGAGAAACATGAAAATTGTACAGAATGTTGCTTAGAAACTACAAAAAATGAACGAATATATACAGAGTGTTTTGCTAAGACTATTACAGAATATATATACAAGGTGTGTGATTATTTGTGCTATTACAGAATATATATACAAGGTGTGTGATTATTTGTGCTATTACAGAATATATATACAAGGTGTGTGATTATTTGTGCTATTACAGAATATATATGCAAGGTGTGTGATTATTTGTGTATACATGTGTTTTTACATATGTGTGTATGACTGTGTATGCATGTGTGTGTATGTGTGGTGTTGGCCGCCACAATTTCAAATTTTTTATTTTTTATTGTTTCTTAATGAAAAATTTAGTCCCTAAATGAGGACATTTTGTAATAACAAGTTTGAACATTTTGTCCTCATATGGGGACGGATAATATATAACATTGTGGCGGTCTCAGCCAATCACATGACCGTCCCTCAACAGTCGCACACCTCAGCCAATCACATGACCTTCCCTCAACAATCACACACCTCAACCAATCACATGAACGTCCCCCACCAGTCGCGCATCTCAGTCAATCACATGAACGTCCCCCACCAGTCACACATCTCAGCCAATTGCATGAACATACCTCACCAGTCGCAACAATCAGAGTTCAGCCAATCACATGAACGTCCCCCACCAGTCACACATCTCAAGCCAATCACATGAACGTTCCCCACTAGTTACACATCTCAAGCCAATCACATGAATGTATCTCACTAGTCGCAACAATCAGAGTTTGGCCAATCACGTGAGCGACTCCTACCAGTCGCGTCGGTGATCGGGTATAAAAGAGCGTTCCCTGAACAAATCAGTCTGAGTATTTCACACCTTCAACCGCTCTCATCCTCTGCTCAGCCGCAAGGCCAGAGGATTCTCACCTCTGCTCAGCCGCAAGGCTGACAGAGTCAATTGGCACCTTCAGCCACTCTCATCCTCTGCTCAGCCGCAAGGCCAGAGGATTATCACCTCTGCTCAGCCACAAGGCTGAGAGAGACCATTGGCACCTTCATCCACTCTCATCCTCTGCTCAACCGCAAGGCCAGAGGATTCACACCTCTGCTCAGTTGCAAGGCTGAGAGTCTTTGGCACTCTCATCCTCTGCTCAGACGCAAGACCAGAGGAATCACACCTAAGGCACTCTGCTTAGCCGCAAGGCCAGAGAATTCATACTTAGGCACGCACTCTGCTCAGCCGCAAGGCCAGAGTCTCCAGCTGTTCCTCGCTATCGCGCAATCACCGCCTTCGAGGACAGCACAGAAACCAGACGCTCACTAGCCGGACCTATCTATGGGAGAATCTTCACCAACTGTCCACGCCAGTGCAGCCCGTCTCACCGCTATCATCTGACGCCGTACAGCACCCTGGACCCGCAGTAGCACGACGTCAACCACAGCCGAGTCCATCCAGCAGACCCACGCCTAGCCGTGGTGCAGAGGACACACGCAGAGAAATTCGGCAATCAAATTGTACTTGTAAAAACTAATAATTAAATAAATAAATGTTTATGAAAGTTATTAAGGCGTATCTGTTCTGATCACAAAATACAAAAGCTACACGCAACCCCATAACATAAATATTTCATGTGTGATACTGTTCAAAACATTTCGGGCATAGAGCTATGTTACAATGACCACAAATGTATCTTGTTTTGCTTTTACATAATGTATTTTTACATCTAGATGCATTCTTTGCATCACTCTGTTTAGGATAGTGACCACCTTTATTCAGGGCAACTAAAGAATCCATGACGTCTACTCCACCCATGTGATTGTTATATATTTTTATAGCATGTGGTCTGGAAATATGTATGTGTATTCTTTATCTTCATGGGGTAGGTGGCTCAGTGGTATCGAGTCGGCCTGTGGATCTTGAGAACCCTGGTTCGATCCCCACAGCCGACAAACAATTTTCGCCAAATTAAATCTACCCCTGTGGCTCCCCCTCTACTAATATCTTTGGAGGCCGTGATTTGACGCCTGGTAACCGCACATCACGCGAAAAAATATATCACTTTCCGAGATCTGCGTAAGCAGAGTGCCACACCCAGTAATGGGTAAAAGGCGTGATGATGATGATATATCTTTATTTTTTCTCGAAAATCTGCTGACCTCTTCAAATCGCATGCAATTTCTAATACAAAAAAATAACTGTATGAAAAAAAACTAATAACATTGTGTGGTGGTAATTATGTAGTCATAAATTTAACACCATAAAGTCCTCATGTGAAGACAATCTTCAATATCACCTAAATAACGTTATTGCAAAATGTCCACGTATGAGGACACGAATATAATTCATGCAAACTATAGTTTCTAAAACTCATAATTGATCAAAAGAAATTGGATACATTAATATGACTATATACAATACAAAAATAATTTTTCTTAACTTTTATGACAATATAATCTGCTGTAAAATAAATAACAATTCAACGGAATTCCACTCTAACCTATAACTGTCAGTTTTGCACTCTTGTGCTATAACACATAATATTCGTGGATGTACTGAACACTGCTGCCACCTGAGAGTAAAATATTTAGTTAAATATGTCCTCATACGTGGACATTATGCATAAAAAGTAGGATTCAAGTCAATAATATCCGAGAATTTATTTTTTAAATAAATGTCCTCATTTGTGGTCACCATGCATGAGAGAGTTTTGTTCTTTTAAAAATACTACAGACTTCTCTGGTGAATAATCAACCGAGCAGTTCTGGAGGAAGACAGCAGGTTTAGGAAAATTTGTAATATAAATATTGTCTTTTATCCGTAGCATACATTTCAATTTCGAGTATAAACACCATAACGATGAAGACTTGTAAATTTTTGACTAATAAAAAAAGGTGCAATTATTTCAAAAGTAATAAATCTAAGACTACATACAAACAATTAACCTGATATAAAAAGTACGCAAGTACAACCTTTTCGGTAACAAGCGCCGTGTTATTTGCCTTCAACCAATTCCAAAATTTATCGTATTCTCTTATATATATTGCTTCAGATTTCTTTGGAATTAAAGTTAATTCCGTTTCAGCAGCTTTTTTAAATATTTATTTGTTTTGTATCAAATCTTCGCCGAGAGACATTTTTTGTTGAAAATTATCTGTCATGTTGTTTACATAAATAACATACCATAATTTTATGTTGTTATTCTACTCAAGAGATCTGTGAACGTTGCTCTTCTATGGACTGAAGGTTATATTAGTTTACTAACGCATTCACAGACTGTACCTAGGTCCGCTCAATGCCACACCATTTCATTTGTTTACATTGGCTGCGTGATGTGTCACGTTACTTTGTAGGTACTCGACCTCACTATGAACTTTCCAGACAGAGATCTCTAGTATCACAGCCAATCAAAACGTAATGTACATACACTTAATGTCTATATAGTAACCATGGCTGGTAGCACAAGCTCTGTTTTTGCCTGTTTTAAGAACAGTGTATTTAGATGTTTTAGCTATCTCTAACATGTTAAAACCGTGCTCTTAAAACACCCAAAATAGAGCTTGTGCTACCAACCAATATCTTTTAAAATCTTCATTTTAGGTAGTTTTAGATTTATATGCAATATTGCATTATTGTATTCAGCAGAGCCTTTATACTAAAATCATGAATGGAGAAAATTTTTCTACAATAACCATACAAGATGTTGATAAATATAGAATACAAACAGGACTTAATTAAGACATGCACAGACCCTAAACACAGAGTTTTTTTTAGATATATGATGAAAGGGCAATTTTGTTTAAAATAAAAACGAGAATATTATAAAAATAAATACAAAATTCGAAATATTTCGTTTGTGATTTGCGGGTTTTAAGTTATTGAATGACTTTGAAAGTATGCTCTAAAGTGTACAGGAGAGCTAATTTCCGCACATATTTAAATTCCTATATTCTACATTGTATGTACCAGTAGCGGCTGTTGGTTAAATATATAGGCAGGCTACTTCATATTTTAATAAATATGTGTTCAAGTAAATAATAATATTTTTTTTTTAATATCACGTATACAAAAAAGAAGAGAAACGTTATAGGTCGTGGATAAAACTGTATAAAACTTACTTACACCGAACTCACAGAATAATATTTATATATATATATATATATATATATATATATATATATATATATATATATAGTTCAGTAAAAAAAAATTTAATAAGGAAAGTACACATCAATGATATTTACAATTATTTAAAATTAAAACGTAATGTTTTTAAAGACATTTTAAGTTATTTAAAATAATTGAAATTCATTTCTTTACCAGGAGTTGGTACCCACTGCTTTAAAAACTATTTGATATTATTTGCTATTATTTGTTTTTATTGATCAAATAATGGCGAATAATAGAAAATAATAACTAATATATACTTCTCTACAAACAGCACAACGAATCAATATGCAGAATATTTACTATTTACAGTTCGAAAGACAGTAGTACATTTCTGGTGTCTTCTTACATGAAAGAATATTCTATCCTCGATACCTTGATTTGTCTACCGGGTATAATTTTGTCTTATTCACTTGCCATGAATATTTCTAATTTATATACAACATTGTCTCATTAATAATGAATTTTTATTTTACATTGCAATTATGTGCTGTATGTTATTTATAATTTTTAATAAACACAGTCACTATTAACGTTCACAAACGTTATTATTATTTTAATAATTTTGGAATAATTTTATTATTCAGATAAAATGTATTTATTCCAATGTGCTGATGTTAAATGCGAAAAGTAGATTAATTTTCAATTATGTAAGCTGTATAATATATATTTCAAATTAAATTACAAAAGCTGTATGATAATACGAGTACGGACTCTGTTTATGAAACTATAAATTATAAATACATTTGTCGCGATAGTCTAGTGGTCAATACACCGGTTAGCGGCTGCTTGCACACCGTAAGCTACGGGTTCGAGTCATGCCCGTGGATTAATTATTTGTAAATTATAATTGCAGAATATTTCGTGGAATAGCTATTAAATAAATAAGTAAAATAAATATATCATCACGCCTTTTGTCCATTACTGGGTGTGGCTCTCCCGTAGCAGATCTTGTTAAATGATATATTTCTTCGCGTGAAGTGCGGTTACCAGCCGTCAAATCACGGCCCCTAAAGATGTTAGTGGAGGGGGAGCCACAGAGGTAGATTTAATTTGGTGAAAATTGTTTGTTGGCTGTGGGGATTAGACCTGGACAAATGGAAATAAAATCCTGGGTAGTGGGTCGCTAGTATCGTTTGAACAACCTGGATTTAAAATATTATGGGATAGATCAGATAGTCAGTGGTATCGATTCGACCTGTGGAATTGAAAACTCGGATTCGATTCCCACAGTCTACAAATAATTTTCATCACAATAAAATTAACATCTTTGGCGGCTGTGATAGGTGATAGTCACACTTCACGCGTATAAATATATCACTTACCGAAATATGTTACGGTAGAGTGCCACATCCAGTAATGGGTAAAAAAGACGTAATGAAAAAATTATTTATTTTATTATAAATAAATAAATATATCATTACGCCATTTACCCATTACTAGATGTGGTACTCTGCCGTAACCAGATCTCTGATATATTTCTTCGCATGAAGTGCTGTTACCAGCCGCCAGCCACAGAGGTAGATTTAAATTGGTGAAAATTATTTGTTGCCTGTGGTTCTCAGGATTCACAGGCCGACTTGATACCACTGAGCCACCTACCCGATATATTATATTTATATAAATTAAAATTTATTAAATTAAAAGGCAAATTATACTTCTACTGTATAACGCAAACAAGCTAAAAATTATATGAACTACCACACTGCGGCTCGGTGAGTCCGGACCCTGTACTGTAATTGGGATTCAGTTCCTTTTGTAGTGTAACATAAATACAATACTTGCCAAAGACTCTTATCCCTTTATCAATATATCTATAACTATTTTTAGTTACATGCAGTAAATTAAAGTGTTAAAATTTACTTTAAATATATCAATGTCCATTAAGGGCCGGTTTTTCAATCTCCGAATAAAGTTTGCACAAACAAATAAATATTGCATGGATATCATAGCACAAATGGTAATAATTATAAAATATTTAATATTGACAATTCCACTCATAACTTTTCATCCAATGAAATATCAGTATTTTGATGAATTGAACCAATCACAGTAGTATTACAGCAACAATTTCACTAGTGAAAATTGTCGCAAATCGGTGCTTAGATATAACGTTTATTAACTATTTTGAATAGATTAATATTCTTGAATTTTATTTGACTTTGTTTACTTTGCTTAGTTATGTCAAAAAATTAAACAATGTAAATTGATCACCAAGGTAATAGTAGTTCAGACATTGTTTTAAAAATACTGCAGATAAAATGTTTTTGGAGTAAATAAAATATTTCAAGGAATTTTCAAGGCGAATACCATACGTGACTATGATTTTCCTTTGTTAATTTTTGTTGTCATGATCACTCCTGCTTGTTGCCTTATGAAAATCTACACTCGTGCAGATTTTCGTCGCAACAAGCAGTCGTGATCATGACAACAAACATTTCCGACAAAATCATAGTCACTAATGGGGTAGGTGGCTCAGTGGTATCGAGTCGGCCTGTGGATCTTGAGAACCCTGGTTCGATCCCCACAGCCGACAAACAATTTTCACCAATTTAAATCTACCACAAAATAATGATATCGGTTCAGGTTCGGGTTCAGATTCACAAAAAAATGAATTCGGAACTATTTCCGGTTCCTGGTAAATAAAAAAAAATCGAATATTTGACAGCAATGTCAATTATTCCATTTAATATGAAATGCTTTTATTTATTTAAAATTTCACTTTTCACATTTTCACATGTTCTCAAATACACAGAATAATATTAAAATGTTCGTGCTGCAAATTTTGTTAAAGAGATTTTAACATATTTTTCTTATAGTTAGTACCTGTTAATTAGTTCATTCTTCCGTTTTCCACGCATAATTACAAGAAAAACAAAACTTGTAAATTACTTTTTTCCAGTCCTTTTAACAATCAAGAGAACTTAATTCGTCCAAAGAAAAGCAAATGAGTTTCATATTCCTGCTTTACACGGGGAATTGTATCAAACAGTTAGTTATTGTTTGTTGAGAATGTACACAATACTGTAAGGACTATAAGCATGGCTATAAAGTAAATTACTAATTGTAAAGAAGACTGTAATTACCTGTTTGAGATTTTATATGACTGCATGATTGGATGACTTTTTAAATATTGAAAATATATTTGTTTGGGTCAAAAAAGGTGAATTCGTAATGGCAAATCAATTTTAAATGAGCCAGAATTCAAATCATAAAATATAAATCAAATCTAGTTTCTCGAATATATTCCCATTGTATTCAAAACCGATTCGGTAAATGAACCGAAACAAAATCAAGTTACCACACTTTGTCATACATCCGAACCATTTATCAAGCAAGTATTCTATTTTCAATCTTCTTTCCACCCAGTTACATGCAGCCATAAATCCCACTGAACGAACAGCAAGATACACGAGTTCACGATTCTAATTTATCTAATATTGGTTAGCCATGAGTGATGGGCGATGGTGCTGTGTTGTGTTCACGAAATGAAAGCGTCGTAGCTAGAAGGCGTGGCTGCTGTTTCGTGCAGATGTTTGTAATTGATAAGGGATAGAATTAATAACGGAAGAGTTATGAAGAATTGTCAAGTCGGAAGAAGGTTTGTACTTTTTGCGATTTCGTAGCAGAGTGATGTATGGCAGGGTTTTATCTGATGATCTATTGATTACAGGACGAAATACTAGAGGAAATTAATGTTTTGACAGCAGAAAATTCACTTAGGTTAAAGGTAAAAACGATATCTTTGTTTGGTTATAAGATATTTCATGATGTTTTATCATTCTTCTAATTGAATAGTCGATTAATTGATCTTGTTTTTTGCTTTTAATATTATGCCACTAAGTTAACAATTAGAAACCTCAACTAATTAGATGGATCTGAACTGAAATATTTCATTACATAACGATTTATGATTCTGTTAATATTAAGATTAGTTTATAAATTAGGCATTTGGTTTTTAAGGATAGGAAAAAATAATATTTAATTTGATCAAGTACACTTATAAAACTTTATGTTATAATGTAAATTTAGAATATTTAACAGTACTTTTATGTATAGTCGTTTTCTTGTATTTCATTTGCATCTAATTATTCTGTATTAGGTAAATTTGATATTATTAATAAACACTTATTTATTAATTACATATATTGCAATAGTTGTTTACATTGCAAGATTGTTATCTGTGTGAGCCTGTACATTTCAGGTAACGGTCGAGTATTGTACAATGTTTTATGGTCATTTGAATCACAATATATGTATATTTAATAAAATTAATTGCAATAGTATAACGCAATAACTAAAATGTTCAATCAAGGTAGACTTTGAAAATCTGAAAGATCAAACGTTTCAACTTAGTTATGTTGTCATGATAATCAATGTCGTTATAATTTTTTCGTAACCCATGCACAAGAAACACGTTCTCATTCCCTAATTTTAGAGAGAGAAACACTGCCTTTCTCCTCTAGGGAGAGAAACGATATGTTTCTCTCCCTAGGTAGGATGTTTCTCTCCCTAGAGAGATGTTTCTCTCCCTAGAGATTACGATTATTAGCTGTTTGCGGCGTTTCTTAGGTAACTACATAACTAGTTACGAAACCCATATTTGACATTTGTCCCAATAAGACAGTAATTTTTGTGCACTTGTTACGAAAAGTATAATATGCTTCACGTGAGGGCGCAATTAACCCTTGTGTGTAGATGGCGAACCTCGACTTCAGCTCGAGCCTTCGGCCCTCGCTTACGTCTCGGTTTGCCAACTTCACACGCGGGAATATTCGCTTGTTTCCCTCCCTTGATGCATAACATACTATTACACGGGCTAACCCGTTAAATTCTCGTATCCCCTAGAGACAGAGCTAAATAAACAGTTCTTTACTATTCAAATGTCCATAAATACTTTAATATTAATAAATATTTGATTACATATTTTCGAGCATTATCCGTAATGAATTAAAAAATCGTGTCTCATTTTAATTAATTGGTCTTAGAGTTCAAACAATCACCTACGTAATCCATGATAATGATAATTTTGAATGAAATTAATACTATTTTTAATTATAAGAATTAGAAATGACATGATGATCTGAAATTACTATGTTTTCTAAGGACGGTATTACCGTAATGAGAATACATTAAGAATCGTTTGTTTCCTATTTTGACATTAATATGCAGAATCGTATTTCATTTATTACCTCTGTATTAAATTTTGTAATTAGTTTTTTCTACTATCGACTTATATTTTAAAGCAAGTTTTTAAGCACAATAGTCAAATGTTATAAAAATCATAAATTTGATACAAAAATTATGGTAAATTGTAATATTTGTAAAAAAAATTGTATCATCATAATTTAATAAATGTTATACGAGAAATTATAGTGACATTGAGGCTTATAAATGATTGGAAAGTACTATATTTCATTTCCTAAGATGAGTATTGCAGATGCAAATGAAAACAGTGATTTCTAATCGAGAAATAATTGAATATTTCTCGTCTCTCGAAAAAGGTTCGAGATAGGAATAATTATTTTTATCGTCTGTAAAATTTTGGATGTGACAATATTTAGTATTTTTCGTGATAAATACATTTATATTATTGTTATTTAACAGTTAATTGATAAATCGTAAATAAAAAATAATTTAATGGGTCTAAAAAAAACATTTATTAGAGATGGGCGAATATCATCCGCGAATATTGACATTATTCGATATTCGAGATTTTCGAATATTAACGTCAGTATAGCGAACATTCGAATACCTCGAATATCGCACCATATGTTGACCTCAATTTTTGACTATGTTTTTCTTTATCATTTGTACATAAACTTAAAGCTTTTACAATACTTTGAAGTTATTAATAACAAAGATATTTTGTTTCAAAACCCTGAAGACGTACCATATTTCAAATTTGTTTTTCGCCAACATCAGCCCGTACGTTTCACCTTAAATTTGAAGTTTTCGTCTTTTTATTTTCTTTTTTGTTTGTACTATTTGTTTTAATTTTATTTTATCTTAACAATTTCATTCAAATAATGAAAAGAACATAATTAATTTATTATTAATAATAAATAAATTAACTTTTAGGAGTATTCGAATATTCGAGTACCTCGAATATTCGAGATCTGATTAATATTCGTATTCGATATTCGAATTCGAGAAATTTGATATTCGCCCATCTCTAACATTTATCAATTAATTTTGGAACAGTCGAAGGTAAATTATATCCAATAAAATTTTAATTTATAAACGAACAATACAAACCACCAAAAAACAATAAAACCTCGCATTCATTAATTCAACCATTACACCATTATTCTCCTCCTACGACCTTTCAAAACTTCCGTGGCGCTCCTTTGTTTAAAAGTCAATCGGGTCCAATTAAACAACAAGTGAACTTCATCAGCATGGCCCCTTCCGGTTCCTGTCACCCTAACCTACTAGGCTCTCCCTCTATTTGCACCCGTTGCCGCTGACTCTACCGCCCTGGGGTGCAAACACGCCATCGCAATCAATCAATCCAGGGCGATTTTTAATTAAGACTCACTTATCATTCGTCGAACGATGCAGAGATGGCGCTGGCTAGGCTAAATGAGTTTAGGTCAGACTTTTTTCCTGCAAAGCGTGAATTTATACTATACCGCGGATGCTGACTTGGTGTTAAATCTAGATTGGAAGTGAATAATTGCTTCAGTGGGAAATATATTACATTTTTATACGAGGATATTTTGTATTTTTGTAAAATTGAAAAACTAGGTAATAAAGTAAAATTGGTTTTTTTTTTCATTTTTTCATGATTAAATAAAAATATCCCTTCTAGCAAACTGGGTGGTGAGGGGTGAGCATAGGGATTTATCATGGGATTTTAGTTTTATATAATTTCTTGATTTCCTGTTCAGTTTACGCCAAAAACTATAGAGTGTAAAATTGTTCAGAATTATAATATACCTACCAAATTGTATTAACATTATTGGTTTCTTCGAAATTTTAAAAAGAAATTGATAAATTATTGTTAAATAGTGGGAAAAATTTATTACTTTTATTTTTATGACATTTGACACATTTAATAATTTTATAATTTTTAGTAGTCTGTGACAAAAACTAAAATTCATTATCAACCGTGCAATTTGTTATGCTGATCCATTCATTTGAAGTATTTAGTAAGAATATATTTTAGGTATTAAGTTACAATATATTCATCATCTGTAGTACTGCTAACATAAACTTTGATAGTAAATATGATGGTTTTCTCTAAACCCAAATAATTACTAACAACGGCTAAATATTTATCCGTATGCCAAGGATTTTTAAATGGAAAATTTTTCATATCTGGGATATAATTTTTTAAATAATAAATTCCCTGAAAATTGAAAAAATTACGATTATATAGAAATGGTAGAAAATATTAAGTAATTACCTTTTTAATTGGACATTTACTAGGTAATCTACCATATTCTGGTTTTACAAAATTTACTTCCATTAATAATATATTACATATAGGCTTTCGAATAATCACTGGCAATTCACGGTATGTATTACTGAAGAAACCAAACAATCTAAAATCAAACTTAAATTTCCCTTGTTAGTTAGTTAGTTATATAGTGACAGTAAGGTACTCAAAATATAATATTCGCTAGTAATCTACAACAATAATACATTATTTTAAATTTATGTATATATTAATCACAACGATAATAGTTAATTTAATTTATCTTACAGTTAATCAGAAATTCTAATTAAGCATACATTAACGATTAATTTATTCGTCAATGTTCGTCTATTGATTAAAGATGGGGCCTTTAACAAACTTTAGTTTTAAATAAAAAAAAATGTAAATCACGACTTTTGCATATGAAGTGCGGTAACCAACTGTCAAAATCATAACGATTATATTCTATATTTAATCGATTAAAAATACGCCTTTAATTGTAACTTTCCAGCTAATAGCTAATTATGCGGCATATCATGTAACATACTTATTAATTTTTAACGTTCCGTTAACATTTTTAACCAATAACAATAGATGACACTGAATAAAAAATCATTGGACAGATATTTTAAATAGTTTTCGAAATATCATACTGTCCAGTGTTGGCAGAAATCATGATTTAAAAAAAATATATGAAAAATCTATGATTTTTCGAATTAATCATGATTTTTTAATTAACTAATTTCAGCCGTGTCCTTTAGTTGCTTTATATCGGCCTGATGACGTTAATTAATATAACCGGCATTAAAAATTAACAGAGTCAGTTACATAATACACCTATAATTATGTAAATATTTAGTAAAAATAATTACATAAAATAAATCTATTTAATCGAAAAGATAACACTGAAGATACCTTGAGGACAGATGAGTTTTTTGAATATAAGCTTACATATGTTAAGGTCATAATTACAAAGTCACTAAATCGCAAAAAAATTACAGTCATCCCAATTTATTTTCACTGAAACAATGAATTAGTAATGCTAAAATGATTCATGAAAGGTATATTTTTGTATAGTTTTTCTATATGGTGTAGTATAGGATTTTTGACTTTAAATATAATCAGTCTAGCGTACAGCAATTTCTGCTAAATGTATAAAATGGGATACTGATAGATATGATGAAACAATATTATGAATTTAGACTGTTCGACACTCGAAAGTATAAAAATTATAAATGGCAAACATTTTGTGAAAATTAATTTTCACGTATCTGAGCAAAACAATTTAATTCGAAATGGCTAATGTTGTTTCATCATCTTGGTTGTAAGAAAATTTTAAATGTTTATTTTCAGGTGCTTGAAATATATATATATATATATATATATATATATATATATATATATATATATATATATATATATATATATTAATTTTTTATATTTTTGCGCAATAGATTTGTTTTTGTTTTGAATAAATTAAATATTAACTAAAGCGTTTTGAAATTTAATTTGTCATCTATCCTCACTAATATATTTGGGGGGCGTGATTTGATGGCTGGTAACCGCACTTCACGCGAAGAAATATATCACTTACCGAGATCTGCCCCGGCAGAGAGCCACACCCAGTAATGGGTAAAAGGCGTGATGATATATTTATTTATTTATTTTATCTATCCTTATGTTATCCTATAACATAAAATGATATATTAATTACCACTAAATTGTTTCCAAAATCGAGCTTATGATTTCCGTAATAACTAAAAGCAAATGTAGTTCTATTAATTTTTTCAACTGTAGTATTTACTTCAATGATATCCTTGTTTTGATAAACTACTTCTGCACGATCCATCATTATTATCCAACCAAACTGAAATATTTAATTTTGTATGAAAGTCGTCTATTTGTTTGCCTGTAGAGAGCGGATTAATTGAATGAAAAAATTGGTGTAAATATGCATTGAGTTACGATATAGGGTTGCAAGTTTCTATTTGCGGACCGAGATTGTACGAGTACATAACATGTTTTCTACAATCGGAAGATAAGATTAATCAAATTTTAATTGTAATTTATAAAAAAATTGAACGTAGGTTACTAGGGCAACAATACAAAGAATGTAAAAAAATAATTGTGGTCTCCAATATTTATTTGTTAAGAGCAGCAATTGTGCAAGAAAAGGCTCTTGTAAAATACTTGAAAAATAATTTTTGAAAGTTATCCTTTTTTACTTCCTTGTACGAAGTAAAGGAAGTATTGTAATCGCGAAAATTTTCGGTTCTCAGATTTCAACGGAAATAGGTGTTTTGGCCCTCCCTGAATCCATTTTGACTAATTTCGTCATGCCGTCTGTACGTACGTACGTATCTCGCATAACTCAAAAACGGTAAGCCGTAGAAAATTGAAACTTTATATTTAGGACTGTTATAACATCTAGTTGTGCACCTCCCTTTTTGGTCATTATACAACTACCGGAAGTGGTACTTTACTTGAAGCCTATAATAGATTTTCATGAAAAACTATATTCAAATATAATTTAAAACTTTCCAAATTTGGTATATAAAAATATAGATCGAGTTACGTGAAGATTAGTTATGTTGGTTTGAAAAAATATATAGTTTGACTTTTCTTCACAATGTTTATTTTTCACAAGATGTACATTGTGAAGAAAAGTCAAACTATATATTTTTTCAAACCAACATTTGGTATATAAGACTACTATATCAATGGAAATAACATAATAGATTTTGGTTAAAATAGACTAACCGGAAGTGACACATTACATGAAGCTGCTAACAGTTTTCCTTGAAAAAAATGGTATTATTTTAATTTTAGAAATAAATGCTGCAAATAAAAGTTTTAGAGAATTAAATTCTGCGTCTAGTACATTAAGAATTTTTAAATTAGCTTTTTGCATAAACGAGATATCTAAATTTAAATATTACATATTTTTTGATTTTTTTTTAAATTAAGTTTGCTATGGATTAGAACAAAAAATAAAAGATTTAATGTGAAATATGTGCAATTAAAAAATATCTATAGTTTAATACGGGTACAAGGAAGTCATGTGGTGTCCACATCAGATATTTAAAATTCAAAACGTTAACAGTTCATATTTTAATGAATACAAATATCTACTCTATCAAGAAAGTAATACTTTCTATATGAGTTGGCAACTAATGATTACTTTTCATAGGAAAAATGAATGTAGAAAAAATCAAGAAACATGAAACATTGTAAAGTTCAATTTCTAATTTTTAATTATTTTTCCACTAAATGTACACATTTAGAATACTCAATGGAATATAAATACGCAAATTGATATAATCCACTCTCTAGTCATCTGTGTATAATACTTACTGTAATATTTATACAAGAAAATAAAATTAAATATACAGCACAACTCAGAGAAGCCATAGTTAAGTATACGAGTATATTCGTTATATTAACAGATAATATTGATAGAAATTATATTTATATCACAGGTGAATTTAAACAGGATATTGTTAAACTAATCACATATATTTAACTATTTTATTATCTGATCGTCGGCCATGAGTTGTAAACAGTCAATTTATTGTCGTTATTAATAACATATTATTTTAAATTGATATAGCTCCATCAGTTTAATTCTAGGTCATCCACGTAATTTCATATCCTTAATCAGAGACGTATTAAAAAAGTGAGAGAATCACTTGATCTTTCTTTTAATTATACATTGTTTACCAATTACCAGAAACAAATAAAAATATAAATGTAAAGTAAAATAATGAATATATACAGGCTGTAACATGAAAACCTGGCCATAGGCGTTTAACATGGGAAATCAGTTTTTCCTTGCGCAAAAGTGGCAAATTGATTTTAGACAAAAATGCTTCAAATAAAAGTTGTAGAGCTTGAAATTATGGATCTAAATCAGTTTTCAGATTTTATTTTGCACGTTTTGTAAGCGAAATAATTGCATTAATATTTTATAAGAATTTCTACTTTATATAGCTATGGATTTGAGACAAAATGATAAACAAATGAATGACGTTTTAACTGTCAGAAAAGTTTAGTTTGTAATGGAATTGTGATTTATTTAAGTGACAATAAAGATGCGTAAAAATTCTATTATTTATTATAAAAAATATTAAAAAATTATAAAATAAAATAATCTATTTTCAATAATGATATAACAACAATCACCTTTATTGTCAACGATTGTTGTTTTTATTGAGAAGATAAATTATGAGTATTGTATTAGATAATTAAATGTTTTTGGTTTATAATCATTATGTTTATTGATTTGTTATTGATCAAGACCTACTGTTTTGTGTCATGTTAAATAAAATTTATCGAAACTTTAAATTGAATTTTCTCAATATTTTTGTTATGTAAGGATATAAAATGATTACTTGGTTGAATTCAGAAAAAAATACTCTATCGAATAGGCCTAAAAAATATGTATAATTCCATTTGAAAAAATATAACTTTGTGTTGTAGCTTGAGAACCACTGGTTTAAAAAATTATTTTATTCTTTAACCAGATGTCCCCCTTGGTCTTCTACAACTTTACTTAATAATATTTTTTTGTAACTATAATAATAAAGAAAATATAGGCGGTGGTTGGTTTCGCTGTTACATCCTGTATATATAGACCTGTATAAATAAATGTTATATTTGTAAGAATAATTAATTATTTCTACCGCTCGTAAAGGTTCGTTTGCATTAATTTAAAGCAGTACAGTGGCTCAGTATGACACCGCTAGAAGCTACTGCGAATTGAAGCGTATTTTTCCAGTGCGACGCTTGACGTTTGTTCCTGCTGCTACTGCTGATGCTGAGCTGTATGTGTGCAGGGAGATTGCAAGTGAATAATTACTTGGCTGGTAAATAAATGGTGCTAGATATAAAATGAAGCGGTGCATTTTTTGTTCATGTTTTACTACATGAAAAATTTAAATGTACATAGCGTTAATACTGGTAAATAATAATTTTAATTTGTATTGATTTATAGTCGATAAATTAATGAAATGGATAATTAAATACAAGCTTGACGTATTATTAAAAGGGAATTTAAGTATTTTTGCAACAAAAAATTAATTGAAATGTAAACAACTGTGACGTGTGTGAAAGTAAAAAGATTATTTCAAAATGTAAAAAAGTGTTTTTTTTTAATAAAATAAAATAGATATAATATAAATTTGTTACTATGAATAAAAGTTGTTACAATTTTCTTCTCAAACTGTGCTGCACATATTTTTTTAGTAAAGGGTTAGGATAAGATAAGCTAATCCGAAATTTAGGATTATCCACATTTTTTTACAATTGGGTTATTAGTTTTATTTTATTTTGAATTGAATTGAAGTCTACATTTCACATGACAGAAATAACTTCTCTCCTTCTTCTTTTCTATTTGTAATCTGTGCTTCTCTCTTAAGTGTTGAAACTGCCTGATATGAAATCACGTGATATAATTTGAGATTATTTGTGAGAACAAAACTTACAAATGAAACTTTGTATCTTTTGCAGTATGTCCATCTTTCTCTAATCGCCGGTCTTTTGTACGTCATATATCTGGACAGACAAACTTGACCAAACAGAACTAGATGCAAAAAGTGTGCATCGGCCGGGAATCGAACCCGGGCCGCCCGCGTGGCAGGCGAGCATTCTACCACTGAACCACCGATGCTTATGCTGACATTAGATGCCTTTCTTTTCACACACAGTTGTGAGATCACTTATGACCCAGAGAAAATGGAAAAGAACGTGCATCGGCCGGGAATCGAACCTGGGCCGCCCGCGTGGCAGGCGAGCATTCTACCACTGAACCACCGATGCCTATGCTGACATTAGATGCCTTTCTTTTCACACACAGTTGTGAGATCACTTGTGACCTAGATAAAATGCAAAAGAACGTGTATCGGCCGGGAATCTAACCCGGGCCGCCTGCGTGGCAGGCGAGCATTCTACCACTGAACCACCGATGCATATGCTGACATTAGATGCCTTTCTTTTCACACACAGTTGTGAGATCACTTGTGACCTAGATAAAATGCAAAAGAACGTGCATCGGCCGGGAATCGAACCCGGGCCGCCCGCGTGGCAGGCGAGCATTCTACCACTGAACCACCGATGCTTATGCTGACATTAGATGCCTTTCTTTTCACACACAGTTGTGAGATCACTTGTGACCTAGATAAAATGCAAAAGAACGTGCATCGGCCGGGAATCTAACCCGGGCCGCCCGCGTGGCAGGCGAGCATTCTACCACTGAACCACCGATGCTTATGCTGACATTAGATGCCTTTCTTTTCACACACAGTTGTGAGATCACTTGTGACCTAGATAAAATGCAAAAGAACGTGCATCGGCCGGGAATCGAACCCGGGCCGCCCGCGTGGCAGGCGAGCATTCTACCACTGAACCACCGATGCTTATGCTGACATTAGATGCCTTTCTTTTCACACACAGTTGTGAGATCACTTGTGACCTAGATAAAATGCAAAAGAACGTGCATCGGCCGGGAATCGAACCCGGGCCGCCCGCGTGGCAGGCGAGCATTCTACCACTGAACCACCGATGCATATGCTGACATTAGATGCCTTTCTTTTCACACACAGTTGTGAGATCACTTGTGACCTAGATAAAATGCAAAAGAACGTGTATCGGCCGGGAATCGAACCCGGGCCGCCCGCGTGGCAGGCGAGCATTCTACCACTGAACCACCGATGCATATGCTGACATTAGATGCCTTTCTTTTCACACACAGTTGTGAGATCACTTGTGACCTAGATAAAATGCAAAAGAACGTGCATCGGCCGGGAATCGAACCCGGGCCGCCCGCGTGGCAGGCGAGCATTCTACCACTGAACCACCGATGCATATGCTGACATTAGATGCCTTTCTTTTCACACACAGTTGTGAGATCACTTGTGACCTAGATAAAATGCAAAAGAACGTGCATCGGCCGGGAATCGAACCCGGGCCGCCCGCGTGGCAGGCGAGCATTCTACCACTGAACCACCGATGCATATGCTGACATTAGATGCCTTTCTTTTCACACACAGTTGTGAGATCACTTGTGACCTAGATAAAATGCAAAAGAACGTGTATCGGCCGGGAATCGAACCCGGGCCGCCCGCGTGGCAGGCGAGCATTCTACCACTGAACCACCGATGCATATGCTGACATTAGATGCCTTTCTTTTCACACACAGTTGTGAGATCACTTGTGACCTAGATAAAATGCAAAAGAACGTGCATCGGCCGGGAATCGAACCCGGGCCGCCCGCGTGGCAGGCGAGCATTCTACCACTGAACCACCGATGCATATGCTGACATTAGATGCCTTTCTTTTCACACACAGTTGTGAGATCACTTGTGACCTAGATAAAATGCAAAAGAACGTGTATCGGCCGGGAATCGAACCCGGGCCGCCCGCGTGGCAGGCGAGCATTCTACCACTGAACCACCGATGCTTATGCTGACATTAGATGCCTTTCTTTTCACACACAGTTGTGAGATCACTTGTGACCTAGATAAAATGCAAAAGAACGTGCATCGGCCGGGAATCGAACCCGGGCCGCCCGCGTGGCAGGCGAGCATTCTACCACTGAACCACCGATGCATATGCTGACATTAGATGCCTTTCTTTTCACACACAGTTGTGAGATCACTTGTGACCTAGAGAAAATGCAAAAGAACGTGCATCGGCCGGGATTCGAAGCCGGGCCGCCCGCGTGGCAGGCGAGCATTCTACCACTGAACCACCGATGCATATGCTGACATTAGATGCCTTTCTTTTCACACACAGTTGTGAGATCACTTGTGACCTAGATAAAATGCAAAAGAACGTGCATCGGCCGGGAATCGATCCCGGGCCGCCCGCGTGGCAGGCGAGCATTCTACCACTGAACCACCGATGCTTATGCTGACATTAGATGCCTTTCTTTTCACACACAGTTGTGAGATCACTTGTGACCTAGATAAAATGCAAAAGAACGTGCATCGGCCGGGAATCGAACCCGGGCCGCCCGCGTGGCAGGCGAGCATTCTACCACTGAACCAGCGATGCTTATGCTGACATTAGATGCCTTTCTTTTCACACACAGTTGTGAGATCTCTTATGACCCAGAGAAAATGCAAAAGAACGTGCATCGGCCGGGAATCGAACCCGGGCCGCCCGCGTGGCAGGCGAGCATTCTACCACTGAACCACCGATGCTTCGTTTAAGTACTGAATACCTTTCTCTCACAGTTTTAAGAAAAAATTGACCTAAATTATATTAAGATATATTAATCCAGTGAATCTTTACCTGGGTGTAATTTTTATTATACATGTATTTATTTATTCCAGACTATCATTATTGGACATTATACGATATTTTTAGAACTATTATTAATTAAATTTTTAATTTTGTAATAATGTTCTAAAACAATAATAATAATAGTTCATTGAAATATTTTTTTAGTGAAATTTTAATCTAGCTGCCTTTTTAATTTATATATACATACATATTGTTTTTAAAAAAATTATTAACCATGGTATCAGGCAAAAAAGATCATATAAAAAGGCCTTTTTAAAATAGGGCTTTACTAGCATTATTAAAAAGTCTATCTAACAACCTCAGTGTGTCATTTGTTATAAAGTACCATTGATTAATTCCCAAGACATATAGATACCTAAAACATATTTAAATAATTTCAGAGGAGACGGTGGGTAATTATACAATTTTTCTTGTTCAAGCGTCAACAGACTAAAAGATTAAGAACAATTGTTCTATATACTCAATTTCAATAATTCTGGAAACTATAGTTTTGTATTTATGATTATTAAAGCATTTGACGCAATAATATCATGTAACAATGCAAGGCTTTCGCGATATTTTTTATCAAATGACAATACTAATTTTTTCAGTCATTTAAAAATATATATATAGTCATATTACATCTATTTCATATAACAAATTTTACAATAATTTAACAATGTAGATAAACTACAAGTAATTAGATTTCTACATTTAATTCTTTCACTTCTACCAGCACATTTACTTTGATTAATATCTTTCCTGACAAAAACATAAAAACATAAATCCACCAAAGTCCACTCTAAGCTCTCCCCTCAACGAGACAAAAAAGAAACAAAACCCACTTATCTCCCTAGTAACCACCAGCAGCCACTACCAACACACACACACACACACACCGTCACAAGTACACTCACAACGCATTAGTTCTTACGCAATGCGGTTGTCTTTAAACAGTGCTGGTCAGGCCGCGAAATTACTAATATTAATCAAGGCGGCTATGAGCGAAGCCACTGCCGGGCCTAGGATAATGAAAGCTCTCACTTCGCCCACTGCCGTTCCTGCCACTGAAATTGCAAATCCCTACGATGGAATATTTGTTACTATTTTCATTTTAAACTGGAGGGATCGGCATAAAACGATTAAATGCACCGCAATTACGTTTACAAAGGAACTCAATATATGACCCGTTATAACTGGTGTCACAAGGTTCGCACAGGGTTGTACAGCCCCATTCGCCGGTACGTGTATAATAAAAACAAAAAAATTACAATCTTTAAATAAGTATATTTCCTTATTCATACGATACAAGTATAATATATTATAAATATTCAGTCTGATTCAGTATAGGATATTTAATCTTCTTATTGAGTAACATAACTACTAATTGGATAATTTAATCCGATTTTTAGTAATTTTTAAATGGTCAATCATAGGAAAAAACAAGAATAATTTCAGGCTGAATACGACCCTTAAAATTTTACCTGTTGTTACCATTGTTAAGCGAATTGGGGCAGCCGCACTAATAGATTTAATTGTAGTTATATGGGACAGGGCCGTTTAATCGTTTTATGCCGATCCCTCCGATTTAAAATGAAAATACTATACCTGTCAATATTCTAATATTTGACGAATGGGCAAACACCGTTAGAAATACAAAACAAAAGTTTCTGATTCGCTACAATACATGAAAATAATATAGGCCATGTGAAATTTCACTCAATTGAATAGTTTCTGATGTAAGTTATACGTAATTCATTTTATTTTTGCCATTTTCATTTTCAATATTAAAAACAAAGTCACAAAAATAATGGATCGGTTTTACCAGTTGAGAATATGTATTAAATTATAATGTTTCAAAATAGGTCTACAAAATATGTAAAATTGGTTAATGGTAATGAATAAGCTAAGCATCAAATCAATTTTATTCTGTTAATACAGTTTTGGACAGGAATGTATTGGCTTTAGGCTCCTATAATTGTTCAATGTATTTTATGGTCGTTTCAATGGTTAACCCATCATCTGCAGCATTTTATTGTTTATATAATTATTCAAAATCTAAATAATATAATTTTATTACATTCTCAAGTTTAATAAAAATACAAATAATTCAGTCTTATGTAACTGTCGTAAAAGCAAACAATAAAA
Organism: Pterostichus niger; assembly: GCA_947425015.1. NCBI lineage: Eukaryota > Metazoa > Arthropoda > Insecta > Coleoptera > Carabidae > Pterostichus > Pterostichus niger. The sequence goes on along the minus strand of OX380336.1, from coordinate 27,749,818 downwards.
ATATTTTATATCGTAATTCAAACCATGTGAATTGACTTTTTTTAAGTGGTGAACTTTTTACATGTGTTTACTAATAAGATGGCCGACAGAAAATGAGAACTGGAAATAGTTGACACTAGATGTAAATCTAAGTGATAATGTTGCCCTCTACTTTGTTGCAACTTTTTAGGTTTTTTAAAATTTGGCGGGTATATTGCAAAATATTTTTAGTGTTAGTTTGACAATTAATATTATTCTTTTTATTTAGATTAATATAGAGGGTTTCTAAAAGTAACATTTTTTGTTTATTTTCTTCAACATGTAAAATTTTTGGTTCTTTATATTAAAATTTATGTCTTAACTACATAATGTTTTGAAACTTCACTATAATTTTCTTTATGTATTTTTGAGTTATATTCATGTTGATATAATTTTTAGTTTGATAATTTGACAGGTTTCTCCTATATATTTTAAATCACACGCTCCACATTTGATTTGCTAAATAACATTTTTATTATCTTCGATTTTATTTTTATCTTTTAAATTCGTGAATAATGGGTTTTGTATTAAACATCGTAACAATTATCTTATTCGTATTCGAGAGTTTTAATTTACCTGGTCGAAATTGGACTGACCTAAATGAGAAAACACCTAATGGAAGACAACCAAGAGCAAGAGTGAGAGTTCACATCTACGAGAGAGATGGACAGTATCGACAATGAACGTCAGCCGTGAAATAAGCTCGTTATGACGCGAAATTTGATCACTCTTTCGTATCGGCGCGTTCGGGAAATTGATAACGCACGTCCCCGGAATTTGGAAGGAAATTGACATCCGACGAAACAATATGGCTGTTCGTTAGTGCCCTGATTACAAACTGATGACGTGGATGATGATGCTAAAAGTTTTTTTTTTGTTTATCGATGTTTGATGTTGACTTTTGATTCAATTACGTGAAAATTTACTCGAGATCCGGAAAGTGGAATAATTTTAGTGTACAGCAATTTCCTAAATTTAAATTAAAATTTAATTAAATTTTTATTCAATTTAAATTTTATTGGAGAATTTGTGTTTACACCTACTTATAGACCCTCATTTAAATGAATAGAGGACTCGGGATCGAATTAACAAATAAAATATTGATTTTTTAATATTTAAGATCGGATTATTTTTCGATCCACATATTAAAATATGTGCTTTTTTTGTACTTTTTAAACAAATATCAGTGATAATATTAAAATTTCCAACAATAATAAACTGAAATTCCAACATTCAGTCATTACTTTCTTAATATTCATATTTACAACACTTTTATTTAATAATTTATGTTATTTAATATCATAATTAGTTATTAATAATTATCATTATTAGTTGCGTGATGATGGATTTTGGTTGTGAGAAAAGAAAGAGTTCGTATGTAGGAAGTGTTATTGTGGTCGAAACGAATATCGTGTGTCAGGATGAGAATGTTGACTGGTTCGTGCTACCTCATTTAATGGGATATAGCGTGATGTTATTAGTTATTTATCTATATAGTTTATTTAGTTTGGGTATCAATAATTCAGAAATTACATTAGTTCGGCAATTAGAACAAATATATAACCGATTATTACATTAAAACATAGAGCAGAAATATAAAAAAGAATTTAATTTTTTGTAAATAAAATCCGTGTTAATTTTTAATCGATACAATATTTTCTGAAATAAGATGTACGTCAATAATTTTATGATTTAAATCACCTGGGATCTAATCAAACTAAATGTTAGAAATTATTTTATTCTTGAATGCTAAAAATTCACTTATAATGTTCACCACCGATATTATCTCTGTATGCGGTAATATGTCGACTGATGTGGGAACAAGTTATTATAAAAAATAGACTGCCATTGTGGAACTACTACCCATAAAACTAGAACAAAATTTATAAAACAAATTATCAGCTTTTATATTTTTATATTTCCAATTACAAATTAAGCTCATTACAAAGTGAGTTTTAGTTGTGCTAACGCTCTTCTAAATCCATGTTAAAATATATAAATTTCCTGAATTATAAAAACAATAAAAATTAAATTATACATTGTGCAAAATGATATTCCTTTCAGTCGGCAGGAATTTACAAGACACTAATATAAATATTTCATTATGCCTTTTATCCATTACTGGATGTTGCAGTCTACCGTAGCAGATCTCGGTAAGTGCCAGATATATAAGCATGAAATGTGATTAACAGCCATTAAATTATGGTCCTCAAAAATGTTGTGGAGAGTGGAGCCACAGGAGTAATTTTAATGTATTGAAAATTGTTTGTCGTAAACTTTGTAAATATGGAAAAGTCTACTTTGGGAAACTGGTAGAACTGTTTGCAATCAATTTAAAGAATATCAGAATAATTTTCGTGTATACTATCCTGTGCATGAAAAGTCTGCAATTAAAAACTGCGTATAATTAAGAAATTGTAATTTTGTTGTTTTTACTTCTTTGTACGAAGTAAAGGAAGTATTGTAATCGCGAAAATTTTCGGTTTTGATATTTCAGCGGAAATATCCCTTTTGACCATCCCTCAATCCATTTTGACTAATTTTGTCGTGACGTCTGTACATACGTACGTACGTAGAAAGTTGAGATTTTGTATTTAGGACTGCTATAAAATCTAGTTATGCACCTCCTTTTTGGTCATTATATAACTTCCGGAAGTGGTACTTTACTTGAAGCCTATAATAGATTTTAATGAAAAACTATATTAAAATATAATCCTAAACTTTTCAAATTTGGTATATAAGACTACTATATCAATGGAAATAACATAATAGGTTTTGGTTAAAATGGACTAACCGGAAGTGATACATCACATGAAGCTGCTAAGAGTGTTTCTTGAAAAAAAAAGGTATTATTTTGATTTTAGAAATAAATGCTGCAAATAAAAGTTTTAGAGAATTAAATTCTGCGTCTAGCACATTAAGAATTATTAAATTAGCCTTTTGTATAAGATATCTAAATTGAAAATTATATATTTCTTGTCTTTTGTAATTAAGTTTGCTATGGATTAGAGCAAAAAAATAAAAATTTAATGTCAATTTCAAATTACGTCAAATATGTGCAATAAAAAATGTAGGTATAGTATAATACGCGTACAAGGCAGTCATGTGTTGTACACATAAGATTTTTTTAGTTACTTTACTTGTGTATTTACTAGTATATTACCCATCCTGATGAAGGTAATCTTTGAGTGTACGTCGATAGTTTTAATAAAATAAATTAGAACTTAGATTAAAAGCGTATTTTTCTTTAACTGATGAAAATTATAAATGTTATAATTGATTAGCCTGCCTTATGAATCATCCTTTTTAATAAATATGATTTTTATCATTCTCTACGTCTATTAATTTGATCTACTCACTGTTCATTGAACTAAAAGTACTAACTTCGCGCAATACTCATAATCATGTCATCTCTGATATATGCATGTAACCTTATAACCTGTTAGACAAATTTAATATTACTTTTTAACAAATATGGGACGAGAATAGGTCTAACAAAAATGGTAAATAAATCATTTATGTTGTGTGACTGCTGACACATAGAATTAAATATTTACATTGAGAATATTATTCACTTTGACATTTTTCATATGAAAATTTATGGTAGTTACATAAAAATTCAGAGATTTTTTTTGCTATCATAAATTTTACTACTATATAAATAAGTATGTATTATTTTTATATTTGTTACAAAAAGATTTATTATAAAATAAATATATGATATATTCAGGATATTACATAATTTCGGTGGTATAAGCTAAGGGCATGTATTATTTGATATAATAATTTTATTTTCTTCTTTTCGCAAAATTCATTTTCATTTCTCACAGTCATGCATATTTTGTGCCATTAAATTGAGATCTATTTGTAGTTGATAATAATGACTTTAATAAAAAAATATATATTTAATTTAATTTCTTATTATTATGTATTATGTAACTTAGGTTGTAAATTACTCGTACACTGTTTGTTTTTCATAGAAAACAATGCCAATCTGGTACTATTAAAAATAAACAATGTAGATAAACTGCCTTTAATTTTACGATTTAATAAAATATTCTTTTTGATCCGTAATTAGCATATCAAATAATACATACTCTTCCAGGAAGCCAGAATAAAAAAAAAAAAAAAATACATACTCTTTGCGTATTTCACTGAAGTTATGAAACACTTGTTTTATATACACCAGAAGAATGAACTAAAGCTGAAACGGATGTGGGGGCTGCTATAGCTGCAGGTAGTCATGAAGAAAAAGGAATTTGAGCACTTTTAGTTGTAGCAGCTACTATTACTAAAATTACAATAATCTGTATATATAATACTGTTTTTACATAATCTAAATAAAATACATAATTTCAACTTCCATAATGTATTGTTCAAGAAATAACAATTAATAATATAACATCACCAATTCGATTTATTAATTGATTTATTTATTTGTTACGCTGTACAACAGGAACTTAATCCCAATTACAGAAATTCGAATTCCGTATCGCTAACCACACCATCGGATTTTCGATTCCAAAAAGCGACAAATAATTTTTACTATAACAAAATTACCCCTTCACTACATCTTTAAGGGCCGTGATTTGACAGCTGGTAACCACACATCACGCGTATAAATATATCACTTATCGAGATCAACAGAGTGCCACATCCAGCAATGGATAAAAGGCGTGATGATATATTTATTTATTTTATAGTAACTTGTAAATTCCTGATGACAGAACAGGAAACAAACACTTGAATACTTAAACAGGTTTGGTTAATGGTAGAATTCTGTGATAAATCTAAAACTTGATAGATTCGTAAATCTGTAAATAATGAACAAAATTACATTAATATTTGATAATAAGTAGAAAATGTTTCATAAAGTCATAAGTTGTAATTTTGTTCATCATTTACAGATTTATGGGGCTACAAAACTTATAGATTTACACAGCATTCCACCATAAATAAGAAATAATAAACATGAAATTTATTGCATGTGGACGAAAACCACAATGTTTTATAGATTAATAAGATCCAAATATACACTTAGCTCATTTATATCAAATATATATACCTATGTAATTTATAAAAGATGACGATTTAAACTATATATTATTACTAAAAAGAATTTATTTTTTAACAATATCATAGATAGAAGGAACCTTGATCTTATACACCAAAAATATATTATTGTTGCTTAAATTGTTTCAACAGTTGAAACTCTAAGTTTTGCTTGAAAAGTACGATAGTTACTATTTTTTTTGTCTGTCTGTGTTCTGTCTGCTTGTAATTAGTCTGTGAGTTGGGTAATTAAAAGTTGGATATTATTTTACATTTCATATTTCAATATAATTTTCTTTATTGTCTCTATTTAAAATGCTAATTGTTTAAATGAGAATCCTCGCAAATAGTAAGATGCAAGATGTAATTTTCAAGTTTCTTATTTATTTCAAAAGTGATTAAATACTTTCGTTGAACTTTGCCGCGAGCAGACATTTTAATTGCGGGCTTATAATTACAAGTCTGTATTTGCTTTAATTATTTCTTGAAATAGTAGAAAGTTTTCCACATTACGAGTTATTATTAAAATAAATATAATACAATCAATTACACTAAAATTAAACTTGAATTGTGATGTAATAGTATATGTTTGGCATTAGTCTACAATGAAACAAAATTATTTTTGATCTCAATACTTTTTTATATTCCTAATAAATATAATAAGGTCAAAGAAAGTCGAGCTATATTATGGCTACCATCCAATAAAAATAAAGATAACATATTTTAATTTATTCTTTTTATCTTGTCAACTGTTTATTTCAGTCATTTGACTCCATGGCTTGTACTACGAGCTTAGTTTTTAGGTGCACTAAGAGTTTTAGCTATTAATTATTAGAAGCACCCTTCCATAGTAGAGCACAAAATAATCCGTAAAATAATAACAAAAACGTTATAAACTAACATCCAAAAACTTTATGTCACTAACATGATTTTATATAACTTATATTATATTGACGACAGCTAGTATAGACAACCAATTAAGAGAAATGAACAATCAGTTAGTTAAGTTTATATTTCGATATCAAACGTTTCTAAATTATTTTGTTACGATCATATGGAAATTGAATCATTAAGTACTTTCACCGCATAAAGTTATTGTTTATTGCACAGTGTGCGATAATAGTATATTATGCAAGTTCATAATCAAAACTCGTTACTATAAGATAATATTATATTATATTATAAATGAGTTAAATAAATCAGCATAACTTGTAATAATTCTCATAACATATATGTTACTGACATTTCACTCACGTGCGATATATAACTTTTCATTTTATAGTAGCGGTTTTTCTACAATTGTTAGAATTACGTAGAAATGATGTCAAATAAATATCACTGTTGTCATGCTGTTGCTTTGGTATGTTGGTTATGGTTGTCATGGATTTAAACATTTTTGTCACATATGTGAATAATTTCTGATTTTACAATCGTTTTCAGTGACTAAGAAAACAAAATATTGTATATCACTCGTGAATGATACTTTATTAATATATGGTCGTAAGAATTATCGCACTCGCGTATAAAAACTTATTTCACTCACATAACCTAATATGATATATAAAATAAATGTATTTTACCTAATTCCGTTATGAAAAATCCTGTTTTACATAAATGTTTGAGGTTACGAAATTTATTTTTTTTCATAACTGTCTTTCACGAGTTATGTAAGGAATTCTTTACATAACTAGTTACGTAATGAATGTTGACAGTTTGTACTTTCTCAATAATGTTTGCAAATAACGAAAAAACTATTTATTAAAATTTTTAGGATTTATATACATTTAATAATTTTTCTGGTATTAAACAGTTCATGGGAAAATTAATTAGCAGATTCTTCGATATCAGAAGAAAGGTCTGTCTCGGATTCAGAACTCATTTTCAATGGTGACATAAGCTTTAAATTTAAACATTTTATTAATTTATTTTCACGGCAACGCTTTGGTAAATTGATTTATTGATTTTTAAATATACTGAGCTGTCATAAACCTAGAATATTATGTATTAAAAAAATTATTTTAGCGGAATTAGATAAAATTTTGTACGTAACACGATATGAAAACGTGATATAGTTTCACGAACATAATATTTGCCAAAACGAGCGACGCGAGTTTTGCAAATTATGTGAGTCAAACAAACAATATCAACCTTTTCATAACTGGTTACGTAAATAACTATTACATATGAAATGTAAATATATAAAATTAGTATAATTAGGTAAAGCTTGATCGTAGAAAAATAATGTATAATAAAGTGACACTTTTATATAAATAACTGTTAAAGATAAAATGTTCATTATTCAAATAAAAGATATACACAAATATTTTCCACTTTATAATTGAAGCATTTTCCTCAAAAATATAATTTAGGAACGTTTGATAGCAGAAAAATAAAGTTAGTCTATTGCTAGTTCGCCTTTAATCAGCTGATAGTCATAGTAATAATATATAATTTTCTACATTAGAAATTACTTTATTTACTTCATTAAAATTTTGCTATAACGTAGGTAACGTATATATACAATAATATCAACTAGTTTTTGTTTCCTTCAGAATATAACTAAAGAGAAATAAAACCTCTACTATAGAAATATAGCATTTCACAATACTCCAACAAATAAGTAAGAACAGAGCCAGACCTCCAACAATATATTTACTCGCAAGAATGCAATATCTTCCATTACAAAGAGAAGTGCACTAGGTTGCGTGACGGTGTGACAGGATAGCCATCAGGGATCCGTTTCCACATCCTGTGATCCGGAGAGAAATAAGACAGAATGAAACAGACACGGAGACATCACGACACGACAAACAAACAAACAAGCAAACCCTGTGTCCTGTGTCGTGCTCCATACCACGTCACAATCAAATTGTGTGCGTGTCAAAGTCGCGTGCTGTCGTGCTGTGGGGTTAGGTTATGTTAGCGTAGCGTGGCCAGTGTTGGTGAAAGAAGTTATCTCTTCTGTGCTCTCAGGAACTAGATTACAGTCAGGGAGTGATGGTATTGGATTTTGCATGATGTAATTATTTTTGAAGTTATTGTCATGTGGTTTACAGATTTGCTTTGTGTCTGATCGTAAGAATGTACATTACGTCGATTGATGAAAAGAATGCATAGAGTAGACCAGTGATTCTCGAAGTTGGTTTGAATTATCTAAGGGGGACAGTGGGCGACAGGGGGTGGAAGGCATGACACAGTTGGCGTCGAATGGGTGGCACAGTAAATTTTTAAAATATTGCAATGTTTTTAAATAATCGGAAATGTAAAATAAAATAAATAAATATATCATCACGCCTTTTACCCATCACTGGATGTGGCACGCAGATCTCGGTAAGTGATATATTTTATCGCGTGAAGTGCGGTTACCAGCCGTCAAATCACGGCCTCCAAAGATATTAGTGGAGGAGGAGCCACAGGGGTAGATTTTTTAAATTGGTGAAAATTGTTTGTCGGCTGTGGGGATCGAACCAGGGTTCTCAAGATCCACAGGCCGACTCGATACCACTGAGCCACCTACCCCATAATCGGAAATGTTACTTTCTCTTTTGCTGCTATGGGGATAAACGGGAATGTTATTATTTATAAGACCATGACAGGAAGTATGCTCTTTTAGCAGATATTTGACAACGGAAAGGTATCTATACCCGGGCAACAATGGTATATATTACTTTTCTGATTGTCTTCAATAGCAACAAGTGGAAAATTTGGTATACTTAATATTTGAAAATATTGTCAATTTAAATTTCAAATGAATTTATATTATAATCTGTTTCATTTTAATGTTTTAGATGAATCAATACTTTATTTTACATCGTAAATAAATTAAAATGTACTCGTATATTTGAGTTACAGGCTAATTGATGACCGTTACTTTCTCTTCAAATTTCAGAAATTAAATAAAAGGAAAACATTTGATGTTTCTTCATCACGATCATTATATCTAATTTTTTAATTTAGAAAATCGAGTTTTACAATTTAAATTACTGATTTATTAACCCTTTGCACTCCGTTGTCGCCGTAATTGCGACATTTTTACATTACATGCATGTACTTGTATACTATGTATGTATGTAACTAATACAGTGTTGAAGTTATTGGTATCCTCTATAAGTATTTAGGCTGGAGTGCAAAGGGTTAAATATTGAATGTAAGTATATTTTGAATAAATGGACACTTTTAACAAAATTATAATTTTCACTTGCAGAAACAAGACTGTATTTATTATTCACCTTATATGTTTGTTAGCCATTGTGGCTAAAATATAACAAATAGCAACGTTGCTTATTTTATATTTACACAATAGTAAATACAAAAAAAAAATTGGTCAAGTGATTAACATTTTAAAAAATAAGCACTTTTTTGTTCATTTTTTGACTAACATTGTAATAAAGAGAAACTATTCAGAATTAGTTTTTTGTTATAATTAAGATTTCTCACTATGAACTCAGCTTCGAAAGCACAAACAAATTCAATGTTATCTTAAGTATCTTTTTAAAAATTGACTTGACGAAATTGTGTTCATCAAATTTATTAATGGATATGTATGTAATAATTTCAGTATTCCTTCAATCATTATTTATCAAGTTTATGGCTTTGAATTGTCGCGTTTGATAGACGATTTATGTGATGACATATCTCGGTAAATTATTAGCTGGACGTTGGTCTGAGATAGATTTGATCTTGTACTTCATTCCTTGCAAGCGTCTGGGTCCATAGGAACGATTATTTTGAACCAATGCAACGATTCCACCCTGTTACCCCTTGTCAGTACGTCCCTTGGAAAACAACAACAAATAGTTAGTGGTGGCTTGGCTTTTGGGTCGGCAAGATGTAGTCTTGCCATGAAACTTACTAACTTAGAAATAATAGTTTGTTTATACGTTGTTGTTATTTGCCATCATCACTTAATCTGTTTAGTTTCATTTTAATATTCATTTGTTTATGGGGTAGGTGGCTCAGTGGTATCGAGTCGACCTGTGGATCTTGAGAACCCTGGTTCGATTCCCACAGCCGACAAACAATTTTAACCAATTTAAATCTATCCTATGTGGCTCTCCCTCCACTATCTTAGGGGGGCGTGATTTGACGGCTGGTAACCGCACTTTACGCGGAAAAAATATATCACTTACCGAGATCTGCAGCACACCCAGTAAAGACGTGATGATATATTTATTTATTTATTTGTTTAACTTTCATAAATTTGTTATTTTTACCATTGTTTTGTTCTCTTATTTTATTTGTAAATTTGTATATTTTAATCATGTTTGCAGTAAACATGAATATCTGTCAATTGTTATTTGTTATAACTGGAAACTTTTGTCAAATTTAACAGAAGTTGACTCTTCTATAGTTCTCGATATTCCAATAATGTGCATCGAAATTTTAATACAATGTATACTGATTTTTCGTGATACACTATAAATTTAGAAATAACAAAATTAGCTTTTTAGACTAAAAATTTCCTAAAAATAACCTATATTTCCCCAATGCCGCTACACACAAATACGCATACATATATCGCGCTATCCAACAAGTCACAGCCTTCACTGCCCTTGTTTACCCCTTCTCCTTGCCCGTTGCCCCCACTCAACCACGAGCCACGAGCCACGAGCCCCTCTGCTCACGACACACAACACCGACACAGGGCTCTAGATTCACGATTTGTTTTGTAGAGTGGAAAATAAAATATCGGATCCTCTATGGAAATAACAAAGACATATCGTTCTCCGAGACAGCCATTCTGCCATTCTCCACATATCCAGTCCACGACGTAACAGCGGCTCGAGATCTGGAGCTCGTTGGAGTTGTGTACGTGTTGTACTGGAGTCGAAGCTTCAAGGTTTCCAAGCAAGCAAGATAAACACGTGCAGTGGCTTGTATTGATTCCAAGGTGTTTTCAATAGGATGTTTGGATATGTTATTTTTATGGTATGCGGTGAATGAGACATTTTTTCCTGGAGATTGGAGATTGATGGAAAGACAAGACGTTTGTGTTTTATTCAAGATATCGAAGTTTTTTTATATATATGATAAAATAAAATCTTTGTCTGATATTCGATGAAAAACCTGTCAATCTAACTCATGCTTCTAAAGATGAATATTGAAAAATTAAAATAAATAAATAAATAAATAAATAGTTGTCTATAAAATTCATAATTTTATTCTAAACCTGTATCTAATTATCACATGGAATAGTTTCTAAATTAGTTACATATAATTAAAATTTGGCAGTTACCTGTCCAATTACACCGCCAAAAGTTAATTTTAAATTAACTTTAAATTAATAAAAGCTTCATATACACTATTATTTTGTCCATTGTACATGTTGATATTACTGCAGGCCAGTGGCGGCTCGTGACTAAATTTATGTTACAATAAATATACAAATTAATTTTAATAACAATTATTTTTTGAATGTAACGTATAAACGTACATATGCAAATATAACAAATAATGTAGACAAATACTATAATTCTGCGTAAACAAGTATTTAAACAAACTATTCAATTCAAAACTGACTATTAATTGCTATTGTTTGATATTATTTGCTTTTATTGATTAAATAGAAAATAATTACTATTTTACAAACACCGAAATAATAGTTATTTATGGTACAAGTGTGTTATATTACAAATAAGTCACGCGAGAAAAGTATTAGTCCACGAGGCCGCAGGCCGAGGAGAATAATTTTCCGAAGTGACTTATTTGTAATAACACACGAGTGGCATACGAAATTTTATCCAACAACTACAATTAAAACATTAAAATATAAATTTTGACACAATTGTCTACATTTCAAATAATATTCTAGTTAGCCATACTTTCTTGTTTTGTTGTCTAGGTTACTCAAAATTTTTAAATAAACAAAGTTAAAAAAAGGTTGCAGCTGTAGTATTCGAAATGGAAGACGAGAATTATATTCCCGAAATAATCAGTAAGGAAGCGGAAGAAGCGGTTGTTGATATTTTACCAACAAAGTCTAGAAGTTCCTATGAAAAAGAATTTCATATGTTTGAAGACTGGATAACAACTAGAAATGTCAAAGGTATAAATGAAAGTGTTTTATTTTCTTATAAAACTGAAGAGTTGTTCTAATCATTGAATACTTCGTCCATAAGGAAGAAGGAGCCAGTTTCGTTTGTAAGTATGAAAAATAAGCAAGTAAAACACTTTCATTTATACCTTCGACGTTTCTAGTTGTCATCCAGTCTTCAAAACATATGAAATTCTTTTTCACAGGAACAAATTCTGCTAAAATGGTTGAGTTGACTTCTTCAAAAGGCCAGGTCGAGAATTGCACTGTATCAACATCATCAAATTGTATTTCTTTTTCATTTAATGTAAATGTTAATGTGAATAAAATTTAACTTTCATACATTTTGAAATGTTTAAAAAATTGTATATTTTATTTAAACTCAACAGTGAGTTACAAGTCATCATTTATGCGTGACTTATGATTTATAACTCACGTGTGACTTATAAACCACTTTACTAATCTAAAATGACAACAATAATGATTTTATAAGTAGTGGGTGTTGGATAAATAAATACACAATGTTTAAGCTTCTGACATTGGTAAGCGAAGCACGAAAATAAGAAATTAGAAATAACAAATATATTATTTCTTATTATAAAAAAAATATTGTTGTCTTTTTTAGTATTTTTGGAAGGTCATTGTCCAATTGACGTTAGGAACGAATCGCCACTATGGTGGACGTTAGTAAAATTGTCACTGAGGGCATTCGTGACCCAATGGTTAGCAAGTATGCTTGCTTTATAAACTGTCTTACTAAATTCAAATTTCGCTGAAAATGGTAACAATTAGTAACAACAAATATACAAACCGTTCGAAGTTTGCTATAAATTAAAATTAAGTGGAATGGTAGTAATAGAAGAAATGAACTGTGTAACAAACTCGTAAATAATGAGGTACTTTTCTATAAATTTAAAATAACTTTTCTTGATGTTGTATTTTTCAGAACAGGTATAAATATTAGAAAAGTTTTTCAGACGAATAAGTTTCCTATAAAGTTACCTACGTAGCATTCCCGAAAGAAATATATGGTAGATAGAATTGCGGTAAACAACTTTTGTTTATTGCAGCTAGTTAACGTCATCGTATATCTCTGCGAATCCGAAAGCTTCCATGTTGAGAAGCGCAGCTACTTTACGTAATTCCCTGTGTGAGCTGTTTCACGTGAGCCGCTTCTGTTCTTATTTTGTAACTTTAGGAACTCACTGTCGTTGTTTATTAAACTGCCGAATTGGACGTATATACAAATACGAAACTTGAAAACATATTATACAACTAAATAAATGATATAAGGAGAAGTTTCTGTTATTGAATAAATGCTACTGTTTTCTCTTACGCTGAATGCTTGATTGCTTTATTTAATACACACACAATTTTACATGGTTTATTGCGTATCGCCATCATATACAGTACACTGTGACATTGACTTATTGTCAGTAGCTAGATCGTTCACATCTTTACTTCTCTTATCGTACGCGAGTGGCGCCACAATACAAACATACAGTTTAGTCTATGATTAAAACTAACAGTTTCATTGTATTTGTCTGTAATAAGAAATTTTTGAAAATTTTTTGATTTATTTATTGAAAGAAAATATTTGTTTTTTATTGATAATGTTCTAAAAATAAACTTACAAATTTAAGTGGGAAACTGTTAACTAGCTACAATAGTCCAGAGCAGCGATTACTTGATCATTAAATATCGCACGCTAAGGGATCGAATCCCGCCCAGAAATGAATGTTTGTGAATTGTATTTTGAGTAAAATTGGTAGAATCTCGCTTTTGACATTAGTGGTCAAATAATTCAAACAAAAAAGTGGCAACTAGGATAATATGACAGATTATTGTAGGTACATTAAATAAATAAATATATCATCACGCCTATTATCCATTACTGGGTGTGACGCTCGGCCGTAGCGGATCTCGGTAAGTGATATATTTCTTCACGAGAAGTGCGGTTACCAGCCGTCAAACAACGGCCGCCAAAGATGTTAGTGAAGGGAGAACCACAAGTATAGATTTAATGTGGTGAAAATTATTTGTCAGCTGTGGGAATCGAACCAGAGTTCTCAAGATTCACAGGCCGACTCGATACCACTGAGCCACCTACGCCATTACATTAAATATATTATGATTATTATTTTATATATTTTTGAAGTTAAAGATGCAAGATAGTGTTATAAATTTGGAAACATCAAGTATATATGTAAATAATAATGAAAGATGATTTAAATTATACAATTTATTTTTTCCAAAATAGCTGAGAGAACAAAAAATAAAATAATAGATTTACAAATTGGTCTATGCCTCAATAAATTTTATTCCTTTTAGGATTTTATTTTCCAAATTCACGAATTCAAATGGATAAAAATTGAATTAGGAAGAGATTATTTTGTTTTGAAATAATATTCTAGTCAGTTTGTGGATTTGAGAACCAGGACTCGAATTCCAGGACGACAAACAATTTTCACTACATTAAAATTAAGTAACATATTTGGGGTCGTTAAATGACCGCTCGTAACCGCACTTCACGCGCATAAATATATCACCGATATTTGATACGGTAATGGGTAAAATAAGTGATAATATATTTATTTTTTTATTAATTTCCTTCCAACCGTTTTTGATAAATCAAATAAAAATTATTATTCGCATATAAATTTAAAGTTCAAAATTTAAATTTATTACAATACTTATGTGGTAGCTGGCTCAATGGTATCAAGTCGGCCTGTAGATTTGAGAACCCGGGTTCTATTCCCACAGCCGACAAACAATTTTCACCACGTTAAAACTACCCCAGTGGGTCCTTCTCCATTGACATTTTTGGGGCCCGTGATTTAACGGCTGGTAAATGCACTTCGCGCGAAGAAATATATCACTCACCGAGATCTGCTACGGCAGAGTGCCACACCCAATAATGGACAAAAGGCGTGATGATATATTTATTTATTTTATATACAATACTTATGTGGTAGGTGGATCAATGGTATCAAGTCGGGCTGTAGATTTGAGAACCCAGGTTCGATTCCCACAGCCGACAAACAATTTTCACCACGTTATATCTAATCCTGTGGGTCCTCCACCAGTAAAATCTTTGGGGGTCGTGATATAACGCCTGGTAACTGTGAAGAAATATATCACTTACCGAGATCTGCTATGACAGAGTGCCACACTCAGTAATGGATAAAAGGCGAACTGATAAATTTATTTTATTTTTTATAATAATTTCAACCTTTAACTTCAAATATATGTACTAGAACACATAATATGTTTCATTAATCAATAATATATTACTTCAAAAAGATTAGTTAACATAAGACTCAATTAAGAACCTGTTACACCTTATTTAAATTGCTTCAAATAACATAAATTGAATGACCATCAAAAACGTTACTGAAAGATAAATTGATAAAAATAAATAATTTCTATTGTATATCTGGCTTGTTGATGTCTATTTAAATAATTGCGACCTTTCGGCTACTAGTTCGTGCCATTTTTAAGTTAATTGCATAATCAAGTTTTTTTTTTAAATGTACTTACATTTTAAACTGAAAATTAAAACAATTTGTCATATTGCAGTGTCAATCCTGCAAAAAATATTTAGTGATTATTAGGCTTATCCAAAACTCAAAATCAATAACGGTATTATCCATTCTATTTAGCGAATTAACTGTTGGCCGTATTACAACAAATCAACGCCTGCTTCTGAAACATCCGGCTTTCCGAAATTTCTTCCGTAATTCTTATGGCCAGTCCATCTCTGTTTATAAATATTGACATACATATATTTACATACGTAAATTCTTGTTTGAGATGTTTGCATATTTTTATATTTTGTTGAATATCAAAGTAAAGCAGATTTAGGTTCATATTTATATATTTGTAAAAGAAAAACTGTTATTTAATGTATCTGGGAGATATATTTACAAATTATTCCAAGATTCCAACATTCTATTTTTGTAAAAATAGAGTCCGAGTGACTATTACAAGTTGTAGGTTCGTTTAATTTTATTTTTTGTTACGTAATGTAAGAAACTAACAAACACAAACATTTTGTTCATTATTTATTTCGCAGTATTCGTATATAATCGCAACAAATCTTGTTTTAACTGAACTAAAAATAAATTGATATCTTACCTTCTTTCTTGAAATTTAGTTTTCTTAATAATTTATTTGTTAGTCAGGAGAATCCATATTCAGAAAATCGATTCATGAGTGTCTGAAACAAACAAAAAATATTCGATTATTATTTCTAATTTATACGAGCATTATTAAAAAAGAAAATATTCATAAAATCATATCTATCACTGGATTGGTTATGAAAGATATAACAATATCCTTATATTGTAATATAATTTTAATTTTATTCGGTTACATGGAAAGTAAAAACCTAACAGTATTTTCCTTAAGTTTAAAGTTTATTAAAGTGTACATAGAATGATTTTATTTAGCTTTGAAATTCGTTCTTTACAAAAGAACATAATCCAAAGCTTGTTGTATTTTTCCCAGCTACTTGTAATTTTATTACTTCATATAAATTAACTAGTATATT
Organism: Pterostichus niger; assembly: GCA_947425015.1. Lineage (NCBI taxonomy): Eukaryota > Metazoa > Arthropoda > Insecta > Coleoptera > Carabidae > Pterostichus > Pterostichus niger. Next base: position 27,733,163 of record OX380336.1, on the reverse strand, counting down.
GCGAAAAACTTTTAAGTATTCACCGTAAATTAGCAACGCGATCTAGTCTCCATTAGCTAAGAGAGCAGGAAAAGGAAGAAGGAAAGTCTGGAAGACCAGTGAACGTTTTCAATTCACCTTAATTTCACATATTTCACGGTGTAATCCAATCTGCGAGACGTAAAAATTCCAAATTTCGTTCACGTAAAAAGGAGTTATTCAATTTGAGACGCTGGCAATCTTCAATCACGCTGATCTGTGCAAAACGCTCGTGTTACTAAATCAGAAAATCGCGATTGCTTCTTGAGCATTAGGTATTGATAAAAACTCGAACCTGAGTAGGAACTAGACAAAGACTAGAGATGGAGAAGTTTGCTCTGAAGTAGGGTGTAGAACGTATATACAAATGGATTGTTGAACATGAGTTGATCCATGCCTGGAAGAGTTTATCTTTAATAATATATATACAGGGTGTTTCACAACTTAGAGCAAAAACATTAAAAACAATTGAGTTGACCTTGTTATAGCGACAACAACGCCACCTGTGACAAAACCAATATTACATAATTAAAGTCCCCTTCTATTCGATTATTTTTCATTAAGGTCATTTCTGCGTAAATTGTTTTGTTTTCAAAATAAATGATTATTTGTAGGTAGTGTTCATACTTGTATTTCATTAGTAACATAATTATAAATAATTAAATGTACTATTAAACCAGTGCCACTAAAAATGTTCACTAGGAATGAAATTACCTAATTTTTGCGAATTTAAAAAAATTCTTTTTGTTCTATAATCAGTATATCAAACTATATATGTTATTAAAGTTTCGTGCAGAGGTATAGAAACATTCTGTATATGCTGGGTGGTCCATTTAAAGTGTTTTTCGTCAATATTTCGAAAACTAAACATTTTACGCAGAAATGACCTGAGTGAAAAATAATCGAATAGAAGGGAGCCATATTTCTGTACTATTGGTTTTGTCACAGGTAGCGCTGTTGTCGCTATAACAAGGTTGATTGCAGATTCAGATTCCTTGTAAAAAATAAGTAGAATTTACTTAACTCAGTTTTTTACAAAGAATCTGAATCTGAAATTAAAAACAATGGCTTCCCATTTTAAAAAAATGAGTTAAGTTAGTAAAATGTATATAAAACATTGTAAATATAGTTTACATTACACTTGAATAAATATTTTCGTTGTTCAATTTAATACCCGAAACAATGGCGAGATAATATTTTGAAAATAATTTTAAGAAATTCTATAACAATATTGCTCAAGGAAATGTTAGCTGGAAGTGATTAAAATATAATTTATATTGTGTTTGTTCATATGTTTCGAAATAATTAATAAGTGCTATTCAATGGATTATACAGGGAAGACGAACCCCCCCTCAAATTTTTTATTATAAGAAATAAACAGATTTTCTTTATATGGATATTTTAGTATATTAAATATACTATTTTATGACACATATAGAAATTTTTTATAAAGTCAGGTTTACATGATACGACTATCAACTTTTTTACTTCCTTGTACGAAGTAAAGGAAGTATTGTAATCGCGAAAATTTTCGGTTCTCAGATTTCAACGGAAATAGGTGTTTTGGCCCTCCCTGAATCCATTTTGACTAATTTCGTCATGCCGTCTGTACGTACGTACGTATCTCGCATAACTCAAAAACGGTAAACCGTAGAAAATTGAAACTTTATATTTAGGACTGTTATAACATCTAGTTGTGCACCTCCCTTTTTGGTCATTATACAACTACCGGAAGTGGTACTTTACTTGAAGCCTATAATAGATTTTCATGAAAAACTATATTCAAATATAATTTAAAACTTTCCAAATTTGGTATATAAGACTACTATATCAATAGAAATAACATAATAGATTTTGGTTAAAATAGAATAACCGGAAGTGGCACATTACATGAAGCTGCTAACAGTTTTCCTTGAAAAAAATGATATTATTTAAATTTTATAAATAAATGATGCAAATAAAAGTTTTAGAGAATTAAATTCTGCGTCTAGCACATTAAGAATTATTAAATTAGCCTTTTGTATACGCGAGATATCTAAATTTAAAAATTATATATTTATTTAAAAAAAAAATTAAGTTTGCTATGGATTAGAACAAAAAATAAGAAAAAAATAAAAAATTAAATGTCAATGTCATTGCATTAGCAACATTTAGTTGTGCACCTTTCGTTGTATTCATTGAATAATTAAAGGATGGGAAAGAAACAATCAAACAGGCAAAAGAAGGGTAGAATGAAGAAATACATTTCTGAAAAACGACAAGCAGATGAATAAAAAGCTAGAAAATTTTAACAACAAAAAGAGAATATAAATTCTTAGAGAGAAAGATGAATATAAAGAGGGAGAAAATGTTAAGACGAAGGAAAGAATAAAAAAAATTAAGAGAAGTTGCACGAAGTAAAGGAAGTATTGTAATCGCGAAAATTTTCGGTTCTCAGATTTCAGCGGAAATACGCATTTTGGCCATCCCTGAATCCATTTTGACTAATTTCGTCGTGCCGTCTGTACGTACGTAATGTATTTCGCATAACTCAAAAACGGTAAGCCATAGAAAGTTAAAATTTTATAATTATGACTGTTATAACATCTAGTTGTGCACCTCCTTTTTTGGTCATTATATAACTTCCGGAGAGTAAAGTACCATACTTGGAGCCTATAATATATTGAAAAACTATATCAAAATATAATCCAAAACTTTCCAAATTTGGTATATAAGACTACCATATCAATGGAAATAACATAATAGATTTTGGTTAAAATAGACTAACCGAAAGTGGCACATTACATGAAGCTGCTAACAGATTTCCTTGAAAAAAATGGTATTATTTTAATTTTAGAAATGAATGCTGCAAATAAAAGTTTTAGAGAATTAAATTCTGCGTCTAGCACATTAAGAATTTTTAAATTAGCTTTTTGCATAAACGAGATATCTAAAGTTAAATATTATATATTTTTTGATTTTTAAAAAAATTAAGTTTGCTATGGATTAGAACAAAAAATAAAAGATTTAATGTCAAATATGTGCAATTAAAAAAATATCTATAGTTTAATACGTGTACAAGGAAGTCATGTGGTGTCCACATCAGATATTTTTTCAAATGGAAACCTAGAATTATTTTATTAAAATTAAAATAAAATGTAACAAGGTAAAATTAATGACAACAATGCAGATTTTTATTTGTTACTTGTTTCACGTGTTTTGTCATTCATTTTATCTTGTTACATTTTATTTAATTTCGCATAGCCACCTAGAATAGTTCAATAAAAATAATTTCTGACATATCTCAATTATCTTATTTATCTCGATTTTTTTCATATACATTTATGACAAATAATACATTGTTGAAAAGAGAAAAAAATGGCAGTTTTTATTTTAATAAAATAATTCTAGGTTCCCATTTGAAAAATAAAAGTTGATAGTCGTATCATGTAAACCTGACTTTATAAAAAATTTCTTACACTATTGCAGCTCTCGCCTTCGGCTCGCGCTGCAATTACCGTGTTCGAGTAACAAAGAATCACTTTACGCTCTTAATACACATAACTATTTTCTACGATTGCTATGAAAAGTTGACATTTACGCTCTCATTTGTCATCGTAAAGTTGGCGTTTTCTGTGGAATAATCGAAAAATATCTTTTTTGCGCGTCCCCAATGGCAAAGCGCGAAAAAGATATTAAATGCGCGCGTTGCCATTGGACACGCGCGCAATTAACATATTTTTCGCAACAAAACAGAAACTTCTCATATTGACAGTTGACAGAACGAATTTATTTTCGGTACATAGGTATACGTTTTTTAATAATTTAAGATGCAATCGTAGAAAAATTATGTGTGTATCACGAGTGTAAAGTGTGTTTGTTCTTCTTACCCTATTGCAGCTCTTGCCTTCGGCTAGCGCTACAATTACCGTGCTCGAGTAACAAAGAATCACTTTACGCTAATACACAAATAACTATTTAAGTGAAATCAAGCGGGATACGTAAAATTTTTGTCGGGAGGAAAGAGATGAAATTGAAGTACGCAGAAACAAATATGCATTTAAAAAAAAAACAAAAGTTTTATGTTATATATTTATAACTACTATAGTTATAATGACGAAATGGCCATCAACCATATTTTATAAATTGTAATGTATTTTGTGCTGCTGTTTTTATTTTAAATATATTTCAAGAAAACAAAATCAGATCTTTAATCGATATATTAGCAATAACTGTTTATGTTTCTTATTCTTATATTTGAGTATCAATGATGACTTACTTGTCATAAATATATATAAAAATATTTGTTATTAAATCTTTAGTATTAGAGATATATATTTTGCTGCAATTGCGATTTAATTTTTACAAAGATTTAAAATTAATTGTAAATATTATTATTACATTTTCATCTAAATTAATACTGAAAAAGTATAAGAAATATATATGGAATTAAAAATATTTCTATTTAAATATTTCGTTTCTTACATAATCTTTTTCTGTATTCCACAATCATATAAAAATATGAAAGTATATTCTTGTTATCTCAGAGCTTACACGATTTCAACATTTCTCTTTACGATAATAGAACGTCTTTGATATAAAATAAAACGTACCTCATCTTCGACAGCTCTGTACCAGAAAAATGATTACGACACAGAGAGCAAGCGTCTTTGATCCACATTCACATTGTCTCTAAGATAGTGCGACTTCGGTTCGCTGTTGAATCGGATAGAAAATAAAATTATAAAGGTGTAGAGGTAACACAGAAATGAGATGAGGAGACAGGAAGGAGGAAGAACACGAACGCTTCCGGTCTAGTTTCTCTTCTTTTCTTCTTTTGGTTGAAGGCTATGTCCTCGATTTCTTAGCACTGTGTGCATTTGCTTCACGGTTCTTCGTTACGAATCACTTTTATTTATTTTATGTTGACCTTATCTTTTGTTTTGTGGCAGTCTTTTGTCGATTCTTTCGTTTGGTCTGATTGGTTTTGTTCTTTCTTTTTCGATATTCTTGTTTTTGTTTTGAAAGTTTCTGAAAATTTACTACTTGCAATAACTTATATATTTTATATAATATCATAGTGTTCCAAGTTAAAGAATGAATAAACGTAAAAATATTTTAAATTTAATTTTAGCCTACATGTATTTTGGTTTATTTGTTTCAAACATGAGTATTCTATTTTTTTTTAATTACGTGTTTTATGTTTCTTTGAATTATGTTCATATGAACTTTATAAAATGTGTTTATTCGTATCTTACTTTACTGTTAGCTCTGTATGTTCTTGGATGGTTTATTTTTTCTTCTTGCCACCTTTCTTATCCTTTTTGCCTTTTTTTTCCTTTGTTTTCTTGTCTTTCTTAATTACAATTTTTGGTCTCTGATTTATAATATCGTCGTTTGGTGGAACCAGTTGCACTTTTTCTCTTTTATATCCTAAACAATTTAAAATCAATTGTTTCAAGTTTAAATTCACTTATTAATATTCAAATGCTAAGTACATTTAAAAAAAGAATATCTGTACATATTTGTTGTTAATTTCCATAATTAAAAGTTTATTAAATTTTTAAAGAAATTGATTATATTACAATTGTCAGGCTTGTCTCTAGTAAATAAACACAGTTTTATCTCACGCCAATGTCACCAGTGGCGTACCGACGGTAATTCACTTTTACAAATAGCGTTGTTCATTAGGTCCGATTGCGGTAACGAGGGGACTAGGTCATGGAACCTAAACCTACAACTTTGCCTAATGAAGGATTCGAATGAGACTTCATCAATTATTCAATGTTTCCTTGATTGAACGATCAAATTAATCTGTAAACTTTATATATGTCGAGTTTTATTATAATGTTTGTATTCTTTCACTTTTAATTTCACACTTACTACTTATATTATATATCATTAAATTTATTTTGAGTTAATTAAAATATATCTGCAGTATACTCAAAATTTAGTATACATTTAAAGCAAGATAATTTATATCTTTTTTTATTAACTCTATTTATTAGAGATGGGCGAATATCAAATTTCTCGAATTCGAATATCGAATACGAATATTAATCAGATCTCGAATATTCGAGGTACTCGAATATTCGAATACTCCTAAAAGTTAATTTATTTATATTAATTATTATTTAATTATGTCCTTTTCATTATTTGAATGAAATTGTTAAGATAAAATAAAATTAAAACAAAAAAGAAAAAGACGAAAACTTCAAATGTTGGCGAAAAACAAATTTGAAATATGGTACGTCTTCATGGTTTTGAAACAAAATATCTTTGTTATTAATAACTTTAAAGTATTGTAATTGCTTTAAGTTTATGTACAAATGATAAAGAAGAATATAGTCAAAAATTGAGGGCAACATATGGCGCGATATTCGAAGTATTCGAATGTTCGCTATACTGACGTTAATATTCGAAAATCTCGAATATCGAATAATGTCAATATTCGCGGCATTCGACTATTCGCGGATGATATTCGCCCATCTCTACTATTTATCATGCAGCAAAGGCTACCAAGATGGTTGTAACAGTAGATAATTTTTAAATTAAATTTAAACAGAAATGGTATAACTCGGAATGTAAAATTCATAAATCTGAATTAAGAATAAGTTATAGATAGATATATTGGTTTTGATTAGAAATTTAGGGAACAGTACATTGAAAGCAAAAAAAGCCTACAGAAAGTGCATTACCAAGGCTAAGAAAGATTATACTAATGACTTAAGATTTAAATTAAGAAACTTAAAAATAATAATTTTTGGAAAGCCATTAATCCTTTTAGAAATAATCGATTTCATCACGCTAATAATATCCCTACTAGCATCTGGGCAACATACTTAAAATAACTATACTCTCAATGGTTACAAGTACGCGTATATAAAATAATTTTTACAAGTAAATAATAGTTATTTGTGTATTAAGAGCGTAAAGTGATACTTTGTTATTCGAACACGGCTCGGTGCAATAGTATGAGAGGATCAAAAACACTTTACTCTCGTGATACATACACAATTTTTTCTACGTTTGCATCTTAAATTATTAAAAAACGTTTACGTACTGAAAATAAATTCATTCTGTCAACTATTAATAAGACAAGTTTCTGTTTTGTTTGTATCTTTGGTAACTATTGAAATAAGCGCGCATTTAATATCTTTTTCGCGCGTTGCCATTGGAAAGCACGCATTTAACAAAGATATTTTTCAATTGTTCTACAGAAAACGTCAACTTTAAGATGACAGATGAGAGCGTAATTATCAACTTTTCATAGCAATCTTAGAAAAAATAATTTTTATGGTGGAAAACATCCTCAACTAGACAGTTCAATAACTTTTGATAATCTCCCATGAATTTTAAACAAGATTAAATGTAAGAATGCCTCAGGTTGTGATCAAGTGTCAAATGATTAAAAAAAAACATACCGATGCCGTATCAATTTTTTTAAATACACTGTTTATGCTGTATAAAAAGGCGAAATGAATGTCCCAAATAATTACCGAGAAATCTCTCTAATAACTAATGTAGTTCAGTTATTTACAGTAATCTTCGCAAATATAATTCAAAACTGGGCAGAATCAAATAGTATGCTGTCAGAATCTCAAAATAGAGATTGTGTCCACCAAATTTTTATACTTCACTTTCTTATATCAGTAGTGGATGAAACTAGGTACTAAACGTTTTGTTGCCTTTCTAGACTTTAAACAAGCATATGATCTAGTTAACCACAACACCTTCCATCCCCCCCACCCCCATTTGAGGAGGCAGAACTCTTGCATGCAGTCTCTAGGCTCAAGAACGGGAAAGCGGCTGGCCCTGATCAAATTCCACCTGAGATCGCTAAAGTTGCCGTATCAGAACACAAGGAGACCTTCCTGGAGATTATGGACAACATAATCTCGACAGGAGAGTTTCCGTCTGACTGGAAACAGACCAGACTAGTTCTGATAGAAAAGCCAAAAAAGGATACGACAGCCCTGCCCTCATACCGGCCCATTTGCCTACTTAACACGCTAGGCAAAATTGGTGAGCAGCTGATTTGTGACAGAATCAACCAAGAGCTCGAAGCCAAGGGGGGTCTGTCAAAGCAGCAGTTCGGCTTTAGAAAAGGACTGTGCACCACGGATGCAATGAAAGAGGTGATAACCTGCCTCCAAAAGGGAACTAGATCTCGAAACACAAGAGGTTTCTGTGTTCTCGTGACACTCGACATTAGAAATGCCTTCAACAGCGCAAGCTGGATATACATTATAGAGGCAATGATAGGCAAAAACATCAGCCCCTATCTAGTCAAGGTCACGAGAAGTTACCTTGAGAACAGAAAGATCTCGATCGGGGATAAAACCCTACCGATGAAGTGCGGCGTACCACAAGGCTCCAAGCTCGGGCCTCTCTTATGGAACATCATGTATGATGGGATATTCGAGATAGAACTGCCCGACGGAGCAACCGCAATAGGTTTCGCGGACGACATCGGCATCGTGGTCACAGCATGGACCGAAGCCGAACTGGAACTAAAGATCAGAGTAGCGGTAGAGACCATCATTACATGGCTCGAAAATAAGGGTTTGCAAGTGGCACCAGAGAAGACGGAGGCAGTAATACTGGCTGGCAGAAGGACACTTCTGGAAATGGACATCACAGTCCAGGACCAAGTGATCCAGACGTCATCCAGTACTAAATATCTCGGTGTTCATTGGGATAAAGACCAAAAAATGCGGGAACACGTAATCCGCACTGCCAAAAAAGCAGGAGAAGCGGTACGAAACCTCTCTCGGCTCATGCCGAATATAGGAGGACCAGCCGCAACAAAGAGACGGATACTGGGTGCAGTAGTTAACTCCATACTACTGTACGCAGCCCCGATTTGGAGTAAGACCATGCTACTCGCGAAATATAGAACCATATACGAGCGAGTACAGCGGCAAATGGCATTAAGGATTTGCAGTGCATATAGGACTGTATCGACAGCGGCAGCTCAAGTCCTGTCGGGACAGATCCCTATAGACCTGTTGGTCCAAGAGAGAGAGGCAACGTACCGCAAGACAAAAGAAGAGACTAAAACCATCAAGGAAGCCACGATGAGTGCCTGGCAAACCAGGTGGAATTCAGGAGCCACGGGAGAGTGGACGAGGAGACTCATCCCGGAAATAAAAGGGTGGAAGGATAGGAAGCATGGTGAGCTAGACTTCCACCTCACACAGCTACTTAGTGGTCACGGTTCCTTTGAAGCCTATCTCAAAAAGATAGGAAGAAGGGACTCGGCAACCTGCCCCTACTGCCATCTAGGGGAGGATTCTGCCGAGCACACCTTCTTCTACTGCCCTGAATGGACAACTGAAAGGACAGTAGCGGAGGAGGAACTCAATACTAGCATAAACCCTGACAACATAGTACATCTGATGTTGCAGGGGGAGGAAAACTGGTCCGCCATAAAACGGCTTGCTAACGCAGTAATGCGGAAGAAAGAGCAAGCCGAAAAGGACCGAGAACAAGAACAGCGACATAACCGGATTTGACGACGACCTCAGCGGAACACCCAAACTGAGTAGAAGAGGGGGCAGCCTGGAAAGTAATGCCGAGAGGTAGTTCTACGGGCTGCATACACCCCATGTATATTGGTGGTTAGGTTTTAGTGGGTATGGTCAAACGACAGGCGAGTCCCACACAAACGTGCGTAACAGCATTTCCCCCACCAAGAAAAAAAAAAAAAAAAAAAAAAAAAAAAAAAAAGTTAACCACAACAAATGCTGGTCAAAAATATATAACTTAGATATGATCCCTTTTCTGATTAATATCATTATCGAATTTTATAAATGCTCAACTGTTAGGGTTAACTGTAATAACAAATGCTCTAACAGCATTAATATTACTTCGGGAGTCCTGCAGGGATATTCCTTAAGTCCTTTAATTTTTATACTCCTTGTATATGTATTGTCCGTCAGTACAGTGGTGTGCATAGAGTTACGGAATTCAAATTTAGAGATCCCGAGTTCGAATCACATTCAAGCTAAAATTTATATGAACTATCACACTGCGGCTCGGTGAGTGCGGACCCTGTACTGTAACTGGGATTAAGTTCCTGTTGTACAGCGTAACATAATTAAATAAATAACCAAATAAATAAATTAGCGACTTTGTCGAATATTTTAAAACAAACAATCACTCAGTAACAGATATTTTGAATTTGCTTTATGCTGACGACGTGGCTCTGCCTGCTCACTCAAAACTTGATTTACAAAATAAACTAAAAACTTTGGAAGAATACAGCATTGTTAATCATTTGACGGAAAATACCGGAAAAACTAAAATTATGACATTTAATTTGGGGGAAGAGAAGAAATTCTAATACCGAATCTATAAATTTCTACTATAAGAACGAAAACAATGAGATAATTAAAAAGTTTCAATACTTAACTCTAGTTTACTTGCAGCAGAATATTGAGAAAACATCTTTATAAGCAAAACAAAAAGCATTCGAGTTCCTAAAACTAGTCTGCAAATCAAAACAAATAGTAGAACTAATAATTTCGAAGACAAATGCACACTCTTTGATTCCACGGTTTTAAATACCCTACTTTACGCTTCCAAAGCCTGGTATTAGAGTCAAGAACACAATTAAAATATATATAAAGAACACTATATGAATTTGATACAGAAAACATAACACGTTCCGTTTGAAACTTAAATAATGTGGACGATGGATTTAACTTCTTCTTTGGATGTCCTCTCCACAAAGTTTTAAGATCGAAATATTTAGCTAATCACGTAATTTTTTTCCAAGACGTAATATATCTTTTTAAGTCTCTTTTCATAATAGATAGTATTAAAAACCTAACTGATACTTACCACTAGGCCGAATTGGCATTAAAAGAACGCAAATTTATTAGTGAATTTTGAATGGATTATCATTATATTCTTTGTTATGCTGTGTTCACAACCTCGATCTAATTTTCATTTCAGTGACATTCATTTTTTGATATCTTTTTGCAATTTAGGCATCAATAAAGTTTTACCGATCCCTTCGTTCGTATTTTCCAATCTAGATCGATAAAGACCCATTTGCCAGTCTAAAAAGTGAGCAGAATGGACCAATTTTTTGAGTGATGGTCGTGAAAAATAATTATTTGTTTTACTAGGCAAAAAAGTAGCAAATTTTTATTGCGGCTAGCAAAGGCAGTAAATATGCAGCTTTGCCGTGTTAAACATATACTTTTTGCCAATTTTGTATAATTAATATTAATTTTGTTTCAACTTTTTCTATCATTTAGCAAAAAAATAATTTAGCATCAGATCGGCCTGTAGATTTGACACAGCCAAAAGAATTTTCACAACATTAAAATTACCACTGTGGTTCCCTCACCACTAACATATTTGGGGCTAGTAATCGTACTTCTCGCGTATAAATATATCACTTACCGTGATCTACTACAACAGAGTGTTACACCCATGAATAGGTACAAGGTATGATGATATATTTGTATTAATTTATATTGTCGTAGTAATATTGGCATTCAACACAATTTTAATCAATTTATAACTTTAAAATTAAACAATACACAAACTTCTACGTCCAAGTAATTCCATACTATAAAACTAAAACTAGACTAAAATAAAAAATATTCAATTCGAACCACATGGGACCAGCAAACTTAAACGGAAACTCCAATAGCCACAAAGACAGCAACGAATCCTATCGCCAACTTATCTCAGAATAAAACTTCGATTATTTCGCTGTTACGCCGGCAGTCGCGTTGCTCTGATTGCATCTGGCGTGCAGTGACGTTAAGCGTACAACGGTTTGACGCTTGTTTGAGCAGAGAAATGATGCGGAGGTAGATGTTGAATTGAATTAATATTACGCAGAGTTGGACTCAGAGGAATGTTGATGTGGGTTGCGGAAATTAATTTATATTTATAGGATGTGCTGACGTCTTTTGTTTAATGGAGGGTGAATTATTTGCATTGTAATGAACTGCTAGCACTGCTGGCAGTCAAGTGAAGTTTCATTGATATTTACATATTTATAGTCTTACCATATAAAGAGGATGTACCAATTTACTCACAAGAATTAAGTTTCTAAGTTTGCTATTCCACTAATTATTACTTATTATTGCATTAAAGCACACGCACTCAATGTTAACAATTTAACAAACAAAAACTTTATTTCATACTATATTTTAATAACATACTTGAAAAAAGTTATAGTAGGATGTAGCTATTTATACAAACTGTATGTATATGCAATTACCTAAAATAAGCAAATGACTATTTATACATGCAATATAAAAAATAAATAAAATAAATATATCTTCACGCCTTTTATTCACTACTAGGTGTGGCACTCTGTCATAGCAGATCTCTGTAATAAATTTCTTCGCGTGAAGTGCAGTAACTAACCATCAAATCACGCTCACCAAAGAATTTAGTGATAAGGGAACCACAGGGATAATTTTAGTGTCGTAAAAATTGCCGGCTGTGGGAATCGAACCTGGGTTCTCAAATCCACAGGCCGAATCAATACTACAGGCAATATCTATAAATAATTGACTAATATATAATTGGTTATTTACACAGACAGTCGTTATACCTACCTAAATAACAGATTAAAACAAAGTTCAACAAATTGGGTGAAAATTGGGAGGATGTATTAAAGTTTATATTAATTAATATATAGTTTTAGCTAATATAAATATGGGAATATTTTAGTATTTCTATGGTAAAATAGTCTAATATAACCCATTGAATAACACCCACTATTATGTAAAAAAAATCTAATGTGGACACCACATGACTTTCTTGTACGCGTATTATACTATACCTACATTTTTTTACTGCACATATTTGACGTAATTTGACATTGGCATTAATTTTTTTTATTATTTTCTTATTTTTGATCTAATTCAAAGCAAAGTTAATTACAAAAAACAAGAAATATATAATTTTTAAATTTAGATATCTCGCTTATACAAAAGGCTAATTTAATCATTCTTAATGTGCTAGACATTTGTTTTTATAATCAAAATAATACCATTTTTTGCAAGAAAAACTCTTAGCAGCTTCATGTGATGTATCATTTCCGGTTAGTCCATTTTAACCAAAACCTATTATGATATTTCCATTGATATAATAGTCTTATATACCAAATTTGAAAAGTTTTGGATTATATTTTAGTATAGTTTTTCATTAAAATCTATTATAGGCTTCAAGTAAAGTACCACTTCCGAAATTTATATAATGACCAAAAATAGAGGTGCACAACTAGATGTTATAACAGTCCTAAATACAAAATTTTAACTTTCTACGGCTTACAGTGTTTGAGGTATGCGAGATACATACGTACGTACAGACGTCACAACGAAATTCGTAAAAATGAATTCAGGAATGGTCAAAATGGATATTTCCGCTAAAATCTCAAAACCGAAAATTTTCACGATTACACTACTTCCTAATATATTTTTGTTTTTACTCTTTTTATAAAATCTGTTCTATTTTGGATAAGAAATAACATTTTCTCTACAATATCAAAAGGAATCATATAATTATTATTGATTTATTCAAGTAATCTGAAGAAAAACAATCAAAAATGAATTTAGTACTACTGATGTGTTGTAACCAATGGAACATGAAAAAAATTATAATAATTTGGGAGCTTGTGCGAAATCCTCATTTTACGCACTACGGTGCAAAACAGTGTGTGAAATACGCGTCGTCATGATAATGTAAATTTTGTAAATACAAGTAATTTTTAGTTTATTTATTTTTTGTTATAGTTACATTAAATATTGGTAGACGATATAATAATGCACATGAAGTACGATTATTAGGCGTCAGAATAAGGTTCCCAAAGATGTCAGTGGAGTAAAGCAGTCACACGGATAAGATTTTATAGTATTAGTGCCATTAATACAAGTACAAATACATACAGACATCAAATTGCAGCTCTTTTTCATTGTAATTTGTAATTTTGGATAAAGCCGTATTGCAACGTTAATATCCATAATGAATTCATAGCCGCTGAATTAGTTCTTGTTTATTTACATTTATTTTACTTTGAATACCTTTAGTCCTTGTCTCTTATTATTGCAAATGTACATATTGTTTAGAGTACACTATTTACTTAGTCAAATATTTATGTATAATAAATAAAATAAATGCACAGAAAAGTTAATTATAGAACTTCTGATTTAACCGGAATTGACATCAAGTTTGTAAATTTTAATACAACATTTACGATTTTGTTATACATTCATATTGCATTTGTTATGTTCTTTAGAGCTGTATTAAATTTATGATTATGACTTACATCATTACGAGATATATTGTAGGAGGCTATGGTATATAATATTTTCTTGATGATTTTATTAATGCAAATAATAAAGTACCTACATGTTGAATAAATATTTCGTTGCTAGTATTGTTTCTAATTTCATAATAATAAAATTTTAAGACTTAATTTAAAAATGGGGTAGGTGGCTCAGTGGTATCGAGTCGGCCTGTGGATCTTGAGAACCCTGGTTCGATCTCCACAGTCGACAAACAATTTTCACTAAAGTATATCTAACCCTGTGACTTCTCCTCCACTCACATTTTTGGGGGCCGTGATTTGACGGCTAGTAACCGCACTCCAAGTGAATAAATATATCACTTACCGATATCTGCTCTGTCAGAAAGCCACACCTAGATGGATAAAAAGCGTGATATAGAAGTCGATTGAAAGAAAACGATTATTTGTGAGAAAAGATAAAACTCATGAATTTAGTGTGACTGAAATGAAACCTAAATATATGAAAACATCGTATGTTGTAAAATTATAAAGTTGGTGTCACTTTCGGTCAAATCGGAATTTGCATAATTACATTTTCCCTGTATGTCATAAATGCTGCACAGATTAAATAATTTCGGATCGTTTTCTAACTTGAACGCGTGAATTATGATACCTGTATTTTGATGATGAAGTGTTTTATTATATTAGACAATGGAAAGTTCCAGTGTCCGACTCATACTTCTTTGAACTATGTTATGATAAGAGAATGATATATAAGCTTGGGAAACTAGACTAGAATACTCTTGTACTGTTGCTGAACGTATTCACGTCAGTTGTAATAAGATTCTAAATAAATAAAATATAATTTTCAAAACGAAAGAAAAAGTATTTTTTTTCTTAAATACAAATCGAAAATTATAATTCGTGCGATAAAAGTTTTATAAAATGCGTTATTTATACTACTTGTTTCTTTCTTTCCTTTTTCATAAATTAAAATTAATAAAAAAATCTACGATATTTTACACCAAGTCAAATTAAGGAAATTTATATATGAAATGTTGTAGTTGGTAGCTGTTATTGACATTTATGCATTTGTTCAGATTTTGAGGTTATATTGAAATTTTTTATGTTCTCAGCTTAATAATTTCAGTAAGTCATCTTCTACTACCAACCGTCTAAAACAAAATATTGCGTATCGCAATGAACGCTCTTTCTATACGCAACTGGGTTTCATAATGACTTCCTTATGAACACAAAATAGAAAAACTACATTTTTCTATTAGGCTTAGTACAAGATTCACATTATTGTACACACCAGTTCACTCACTGCTACCTTCATTAGCTAATCACTCCTTCAAAAATCCCTTCTTTTTAACCTTCAACCATCACGTTCACCAGTCTATCCCTCGGGACCTTCCAAGCCCGTTTCCCCTCACACCGCAAGTCATCACCACTGCCTCGCAGACAGACAGACGCACGACGCCGCGCCACGAAGAAGTGTAGGACGTTCAGGGTGGAATTAAGGACAGCGTCGGGATTAAGACCCTTCTCCGTGTCACTCGAACAGACGTGCCGTGCACCACGAGTGTTAGGGGAAACGGACAGTAGAGGGGAGTGTATTGAGGATAGTTTCGTTGGAGGACGTTTGTCTTTTGGTGGATCAAAGTAAAGGAGAAGCATCAAGGCAATTACTATCGTTCTAAGCATTTACATATAGTATACAAGATGATAAAATTTTAATTAAATGATTGTAAGTGCGATTATATATGCGCGATTTAAAAGGCGTTGAAGGAATGGAAGCCATTCTAGATTATCTATTCATTGTAAGTAAATTTTTAAAGATTAAATTATGAAAAACTTGGTAAATGGACATATTGTTATGTATCCCATTTCATTTCCATTATAACATAATACAATAGTATCATTAGTAATATTCATTAGATACTGGTAGAATTAGTTTATTTTAATGTAAATCATATTTTATATTATTGTATGTATGCATACTTGTATGTAATTATTCTCTGACTTGCCTTATACCAAATATATTGATTGCTGTGGTTAAATAAAGTATTATAATTATTATTGTTTACATCTTTGTATTATGTAGGATGAATCAAAACTTCAGGTATTTCCTTTATCGCGATATATAATATTTAACATACTTATTACGGTACGAAAAGAATACTTTTAAAATTCACAAAATTAAGGTTACTTTTCGTAGCGAATTTCGGGTACCACTGGATTTGTACGTTTCTTTAGAATGAAGTTAATTAGTTGGATTTTCACAGCAAAATATTCGTTAATTAAGTTAAATAAATTTATTCTGCATTATTTTGAATACAGATGTTTTCAAAAATTTGTTTAAATTCAAGTTTGATGTACTTATTAGGAAAATAATATAGACATAAATACAATACCTACTTTTTACAGAAATTGTTCAGAATCAAACAAAAAACCCCAAACAGCATCCAATGCTTTACGGGATCATTTACTCAAAATACAAACCCAAAAAGACAGCAACTCAAACACTCAAATTTAAGAAACTCTACTGGATGCTCGGCAGAAACTTCACATGTTCACAGAAAACAAAATGCTAATATACAAAGTAATCTTAAAATCAATATGGAACTACAGAATAGAATTGTGCGGGACAACAAGCCGATCCAAAATTGAAATAATACAAAGGTTGCAGTCAAAAGTACTCAGAACAATAGTCAACACAAGAAATAAGTATTAAATACCTAAACAGACTGAAAACCACCAGAGAACAGTGAACCTCCTCGACAACGGTCGTGATACATACTGACTTAAGAAATACAATAAGCTAGATTTACCACATAAGTTTTAGTTAATTAAGATCATATATTATATTAAATCTATACATAAATATATAACACCTTAAAGAAGGGAGTCAATGGAGTCTATTTTTATAAAAAATGTTAAACCGTTTACTTAATATCTAACTGCAGATAGATTGCAAATACATTGACTAATAAAAAAAATCATACCACCGGCCTAAAACTAAACCGCGATATTAAATTTTAGAATTGTTTTTTTTTCTACCGTGATCAGTATCATATATCGTTAAAGTTAGTACCTGAAGTTCTGAATTAGCTAAAACTAGGATACGTCACAACGAGAATTGTAATGTGATGTAATTAATGACATGAACTTTTGATATTAACTGAGTTATTACATAATAATAATAATACAGGGTAGATGGTTCAGTGGTACCGAGTCAAACTTTGGATTAGAAAACTCGGTTTTTATTTCCACAATCGACAAATAGTTGTCACCACATTAAAATTACCCATGTCGCTCCTCCCCCACTAACATATTTGGGGACAGTGATTTGACAGCTGTTAACCATATTTCACGCAAAGAAATATATTACTTACTGAGAACTGCTACGGCAGAGTATCACAATCAGTTATGAGTATCAGGCATGGTGATATATTTATTTTATTTTTATTTTATAAATAATCTACTATATTGTACAAATATATCATCACGCCTTTCACCCGTTACCCTGTCGCAGCAAATCTCGGTAAGTAATATATGTCTTCTCGTGCCAGCCGTCAAATCACGGTACCCAGAGGCTTTAGTAGTAGAGAACCACAGGGGTAGATTTAATCTGGTGAAAATTGTTTGTCGGCTGCGGGAATCGAACCCGGGTTCTCAAATCCACATGCTGACCCGATACTACCTTGTGATTGGAAAAAATTAAATTCTATTCCAGCTTTGATATATCATATATAGGCTTTCGAATAATAACCGGTAATTCACGGTATGTATCACTCAAGGAACCAAATAATGTAAAATCGAACAAAAATATACTGTCTTAGTTATTTATTTAGTGAGGAGCTCAAAGTAAAAATAATATAAATATGATAATTATTCACTAATAATCCAACAATAACGAAATATAATTGTTAGGACTATATAATAAATTTGTAGTTTTGTACATGCTGGAAACAAAAAAAAAATTAAATCACACCTTAATATGCTGCCATTTGTCTCTTAAGATTATCTAATCTCACTTTTAAATATCTTTTATTTTTATTTTAATGGTTTTTTAATTGTATTATAAAAATGTTGGGAAATCAATCACTATAAGTGCATCTCATTTGTAATTGGCGCCACAGCATAGAGGACAACACTATATGGACACTTGTTTCTTTTTCCACGCTATTCTTTTCTCTTTTCCTCCCACTAAAGTTAAGTTCACTCAAACCACGTATGAAACGGTCAACACGTAAGTGCCAGAGTGCACATTTTTGTATTTTCATGAAATAAACAGTTACAAGAATTTGTTCGTTTTTGTCACTCGCCACACCGAGCAACTCAACAAATGATTACGATTTCTTAGAGAATGAGCTTATTAAATTGTACATGGGTGTATTTCATAATCACAAAGTAAGTATATCTCAAAAAAAAATATTACACTCTTCCCAATTTATGTAGATGGTTTTGCTGGACGATAAATTAGTAATTCTAAAGTAAGGAATAAAAGATACATATAAGTAAACTATTTTGTAGAGTAATACTTAATACTTAGAAGAGACATCAACAAATCAAATTATGTCACTCTGTATAATAATTTAGACAAAGACGCAATCAATAAAATTTTCTATTTTACAATTAACTCTCTTAGACTCATAAATAAATAGATTGTTTATCTCATGGTTTCAATCCTATTACGAACTTCTGTACTTTTTATGTTATACTTTATTTTAATTTTTTTCTTTTTGATTAATTAATTAATAGCATAGTTAAATATTATACGTTGTCAATCATTTATAATAAGTCTTTGTACTTTTATGCAAATAAATAGTTATTATTATTATTACTCTGTAGGGTATAATGAAGAGGTTTAATTTCAAAATGCAAATAAAAATATACCCAGTTCAGCTCAGAGCTATTCGCCAACTTTTCTATATCAACCGGGACACAGTGCATATTACATTACTCGTATACATAATATATATTATTATTGTTAAAAAAAGTTTTAGCTAAGGGGTCACTTTCACAATACGGCACGCGTTGTTTGGACTTTGTGTACCTCTCTCGCCCCTTGCCACACTATAACACACATCGTTGATCCCCTCGTGTTACGTACCAAAAATACAAAATCCAATTTTTAAAGCACATAATGTTCCAAAAGCCATGTTTTTATTTTGAATGAAGCGTAAACAGTCATGACTGATCAAAATGCACATGATTTTCCGTAAACAACATATATTGTATGAAAAAAAGTCGCCATATTGTTTTCGCAACATTTCACACGCGAAAAATTGAAATACAATTTATGTGACGTAACATATGATGGTCAGCCCCTCTCTCCCATATCACATTTCGTCACACTTTCTAAACCCTTCCACCCTAAATTGCGTGACATAATATTCAAATGGCCCCTAATCCTAAATTTTGGATTAGCTAATCTAATTTTAAATCTATATTAAAAAGTTAAACCGAATCATGAGAATCAAATGGTAATAAGGTTATATTATGGTTTATTTCAAATTCTTTGAAAATATGGTTCAACTTAATTTGACTAAACTAAAACTTAGTATTAGCCAAAAAAAGGAATTGAGCTATTAAACGAGTTTTGTGATCAATGGCAAATATTTTAAGAAAATATTTGTTTCTCGGTCGGAAGCAATTTAAATTGTTTATTTTGCTTTTTTCTGTGACATCTGTCGTCATGACAGTTATTCAAATCTTAAGCCCGGTTTTGAAAATGATTCAGGAGTAATTTATATACGTATCATTTTATGGTGTTGCATAACGTAGGGGTCGATAATAAATGAAATTACAAAAAGCTGTAGTTATTAAATTAATGTACTCGTATTCGGTTCGTCCAATAAAGACCTAAATTATGTACTTGTTACATAAACTACTATTATTTGTCTAGATTATGTAGAAAAACGAAAATAATAATTGCTATAACTAATTTTATTATTAAATTAAATGCTCGAATAAATAAATAAATAAATTAAAGTAAGCCTCCAATATATATACAATATATGTATAAACATTATATTTCGCGTTTATTTTGTTAACATTTATAAGATAATTGACGTCTCTACTTTATTGATATATTTATTATTTTACTAATCATAATATGGATATGAAAAATTGACAAAAATGTGTCGTATCATACAGGGTCAAAACCGGTCGTCCAACTTACATATTTTTAAAACATGAAGGCAAATTAAAATTCGTTTTCTAATATAAAAAATCGTTAAAAGTATAAAATGCAGTTTTAACTACGACTTTATGTTACCATAACTGGGTACAGAGTTCTATCTCAAAGACGCTAGGCATCATTTCATAACGTCTAACGTTAGTTGCACAAATTGCTTCACATTTTATCTTAACAACAAGCATTCGTATTCATCTTCCAGCAGTCGCAGCTCTTCCTGCATAATACGTATGTACATGCAAGCAAGCGCGTAGAAGGGGCAGCTGCATATATTTGCGCACTCAGAGTAATGACGAAGTTGAACTCCAAGTGACTGACTATAAGAAATCGCAATGCTGGAGGTTGTATTTTTTTGTTATTGGATTGGAACTGAAAGACGAGGGTTCTGATTGTTGTTGACAAGAGACGAGAACATCATTTGTCTATTTTTGTTCTGCATTGAAATTGGGTTTGCAAAAGAAAAATGAAAATAAGATTGAATTTCTTCGGTAATTGTGAAGATGTATATGAGGAAGACTCACGAGTACATTTTATTTACCGGTTTCAGGATGTTAGATCTATGTTTACATGCACAAAAGTAAGCTGGTTTAAAAATGAGAAAATGAAAGAATATCCTTATATTGTACGCGAAAATGTAAGTAATGTAGTCATTATTATTTACAGTGATATTGTAGGGTACAAAAATTAGATAAACTCTCCTATTAAATAAATAAAAATAAATATATCATCACGCCTTTTACCCATCACTGGGTGTGGCACTCTGCCTAAGCAGATCTCGGTAAGTGATATATTTTTTCGCGTGAAGTGCGGTTACCAGCCGTCAAATCACGGCCTCCAAAGATATTAGTGGTGGAGGAGCCACAGGGGTAGATTTTTTAAATTGGTGAAAATTGTTTGTCGGCTGTGGGGATCGAACCAAGGTTCTCAAGATCCACAGGCCGACTCGATACCACTGAGCCACCTACCCCATTAAACTCTCCTATTATACTATTATATTCAATTCCAACGTGAATTTGCTAATTTAGAAGAAATAATTGTGTTATAATATGTATATAAGAACATATTAGTTTTAGTTTGATAAAAAAATACTATTAACTAAACATACAAAGTGCCAAAAAAGAGATCAATAAAAATATAAAATTATAGTTAAGTCTGGAACAAATATATAAATGATATTATATTCTTTTGCTAGTTACATACATATTTAGATCTTGTATTCAGTGTCCCAGTTAAACGATATGGTGTCCCAAACAAATCAAGTATGTTGTTATTATTTTATGTTCTTTAAGATTTGTCTAAAATAAGCGATTGTCCCGATAAATAATTTGATGAAAAGATTTAAAAAAACACAATTGTCGGTAAATAGTTCAAATATTTCTTTCAGTTTTCGGTGATTGCTATATAAATATGTATAATCTAATTCTTCCGTAAATACTATAAATTAGTGCTTCTGAAAATGACTGGTAACGGCCACTCGATGTCGTTTGAGTTATCTAAGGGGGCGCTAGATATGACGTTGGGCGATAGGGGGCGTTAGACATGACAGATGGAAGATGAAAGCGCGTCGCACTAAATATTAAAATATTAAATATTTTTTATAATATCATGACTATTTTTATGACTTAATTCATGCAATTACTTGCTATAACTACGGCTTTATTTATGTAGTGGTATTTTATGCGAAGAATCATTGAACTCAATAAATAGGTTTTATTATTATTTTTTAAATTACTTTCACAATTTTGGGGTAAACATTTATATCTTTGTATATTGAAGACTGGGCTCGAGTTGCACCGGAGCAAATCAGATATATGTTCCAGTTCTTTATATCGTAGTAAATATTGTTCTGGTTCGTGATATTATGATAAATGTTGTTTCGGTTTATAAAATTATTAAAATGATTGTTTGGATTCTTTAAAAACATTAAGATTTCAGCGTTTACATTCATCCAAAAACATTACAGTACCTATTTAAAAAATACAATTTTTATTTGAAAACAGGTCGATAAAATAGTATTTAAAAAATTGGTTGAAATCTGCAGCGAAAATGATATTCGAAATGAAACGAATTTTCTCAGTTATGTTCATATTTTATATTTCAATCACACAATAATTTTGAATCAGCGTAAATTTTTTCATTCAAGTCCTAATTGGAGAGCTAAAATAGGCTTTATTTCTTCATGTGAGCCTCCTTTCTATTAAAAACTACAACCATGGGGGGCGTTTGTTTTTAATAGTATAGGTGCAAACGGTCCTTTATATGTTCATGTATCACTCGACTAGGTTTAATAAAATATAAAATAAGACTTAGCCAAGTGTTTATTTTATATTTTAGGAAAGAATATCTTTATATTCTATGCGAAAATGTAAGTCATATAGTCAATATTATTTGCAGTGATATCGTAGGGTACAACAATTAGATAAACTCTCCTATTATACTGTTATATTTAATTCCAACGTGAATTTGCTAATTTATAAGAAAAAATTGTGTATTATAACCTAGAATAGTTGAATAAAAATAAATTCTGAATTCTCAATTATCTTACTTATCTAGATTTTTTTCATATACATTTATGACAAGTAATACATCGTTAAAAAGAGAAAAAAATATCGGTTTTTATTTTAATCAAATAATTCTAGGTTCCCATTTGAAAAATAAAAGTTGATAGTATATTTAATACATATTTAATATACTAAAACATCCATATGAAGAAAATTTTTCTATTTCTTATAATAAAAAAATTAAGGGGGGGTTCGTCTTTATATTCTTTTTCTAGGTACATATATATTTAGTTCTTGTATTCAGTGTCCCAGTTACGATATGGTGTCCCAAAAAAATCAAGTATATTGTTATTCTGGTTACATATATGGTCGTAGATAAAATGTATTATATAGGTACTAATATGATACGAAAATAAATAAATTATTTATTATTGTAAATTACTAGAAATGATACAATAAATATATCATTATGACTTTTACCCATTACTGGATCTGGCACTCTGACGTAGCAAATCTCGGTAAGAGATATACCTCTTTGCGTGAAATGCGGTTACCAGCCGTCATATCACGGTCCTAAAAGATGTAAGTGGAGGGCGAACAACAGCGATAGTTTTATTGCGGGAAAAATTGTCAGTTGTGGGAATAGAACCCGGATTCTAAAATCACATGCCGATTCAATACTAAAACTTTATACGATGTAAGTACTGAATAATGTTTGCATATTGCGAATGTCATACCATAGATGGCAATCTAACAGCGCAACACCCACACTTGTTATAGTATTAACTATGTCACTCGTAACAATATCCAGCACGCAGTGAAGCAAACATATCACATTCGGTTAATACACCGTGACGTCAGTGACAATTTGCTCCGGACAAACTATAGAATTTGATGCCGCGTGACGTTCCAATGTGTAAGAGTGTGTCTGCGTTGGTGGAGAGTTTGAGATGTTTGCCGCTCTGGCGCTGGTGAAAATCCGGAGAACAAGACTTTTTGGGGATATGGCTTTGAAAGTGTGATGATGTGTGATGTTACGTGAAATCGTTTGATGCTTTGCTTGAATTGTTTTAGTTTGTGGTAAGCCAAAATAGTTTGTAGAATGGAACGAAGTATTTCTAGGTTTTTATAACAATAATTGTTTATACGAGTGGAGCATAATTATTACATTAAAGTATACTTAATCTATTTTTAAATTAGTTATTTGTATCTACCTGCATTTACAGCAATTTATTGTAAAGTGAATAAACATATTTTCGCGAGATCAAAAAACCCTGATTTTAATATATACATATAACTTAATTAACTATAGTATTATTAAAATTAAGTTGATTTAAAGTGACTTACAAATTTATTAATACTAATGAGTAATGATTTATACATTCCACATAATTTTAGTTACACACTCAAATGTAACAACTGAAAATGACTCAAAAAGATAAGAGAGAAAGGGAGTGCCGTACTGCGCTTGTTTTTGGATATAAATTCCACTCAGTTGCTATGACCTCAGTTTAATTAACGAGAAGTTGCCGCATCAGCAAGCTAATTAAGCGGTCTTTGTATTTATCCGAAATAATGTATAGGTCATTAGACAAGAGGTATCCAAATTGGCGGGGGAGCAGGATTATTACTAAGATTTAATTTTAACATTAAGAAAATTGAATTTTTTTTCTTATATCTCAAATATCCTTTTTGTTTATAATGTTATATTTCTATTAATAATAATAGTAGAGTTTTGTCAACGGCCATGGCATAACTCGTTGATACTGATCCAAGCGATAACGCGAGTTAAGCAACGTTGCGCGCGGGATGTATTTGGATGGGTGACCGTCCCGAGAAACCCGCGTTGCTGTTGACTAAAAAAAAAAAGACCTAAAAACGCGGATCAGGGCGTAATGGCGGCATATGACCTGAGTAGTTGGTCCGCCAAAGAAGCCACAAAAAAAAATAGTAGAGTCTCATAAAAATAAAAGTAGAGCTGATTGTCGAGATAATTTAGAAAAGAAAAAGTTTGGGGTTTTATATTCTTGTGGCTGTAGTTTGTTCCAGAAAAAGATCACTTTACGAATACACCTTGTCTAATTTACAAGCGCAAAATGTTGAGATTTTCAAAGTGGACGGAGTTAATTTGCCGTTATCGATAATCAAGCGACAATTTATTTCCTATATATATATATATATATATATATATATATATATATATATATATATATATATATATATATATATATATATATATATATAGCAGGAATGGCCAACAGTAACAAGTCGATCGCGACTATGATTTCAGTCCGTCGCGATGAATTTTCTATATAAAAGTAATTATTCTTACCAGGTACACACTTTTATTATTTCTAAAATCGACAGTTTTTATAATATTTTAGCGAAATGTTATGTCAGCGTAAAGATGCGGCAATCTAGGGGGTCGTGGTCGGTCTTGACTTGAGCATGTAACAACGGTTCACTTGCGTGGCGAAGGTCGTGGGTTCGGGTCCCGCCCGTGGCGGTCATACAAAGGACATATCGGCATATGACCTAAGTAGTTGGTCCGATATATAAATTTAAAAAAATATATATTTTTTGTATAAGAATTTTTTACGTTATTTTTGCATGGAGGTAGAGTGAACCCTTGAAACATTCACTGAACATTTATTCATCAAATTCATCACGCAATCTGTTTTCGGTAGAAATTCCCGATATACCACTTTCGCTGCAGTCACATTTATAATTCCATTTATACAAACTTGTTTATTTCTTAAATTCGAAATCTGTAAATACATTTTTTGACAAAAATACTGCTAACGAAACAAAATGTTTTTAGTAACATCTAAAATAGACACAAATAATTGATTTATATTTTAATATACTATCTCCCCAAGTCTTTTGAATTGATTTTTAAATTTTTTAATATCAAATATATATATATATATATGGTTTCAATGTGTGACATTACGTATTATTGATCTCAGTTCATTTGTTGGAATTGAAGTGAACAAGCTTTTTACATCAAATGATATTAATCTATGACCTGAATGTACATTTATGTCTTTACCCGCATTTACAAATTCTATCGACGTTTTTATTCCAAATGTTGATTTGGATTGCAGGAGGTTAGGAATAATTCCACCCATATGTTTGCAGAAGGTTAGAAGAAATTCTTCCCAACCACCTGCAGTTCAAATAAAAATTTGGAATAAAGAAGTCAATTGAATTTGTAAGTGCGGTTAAAGACATAAATGTATAATCAGATTATCAATTAATATCATTTAATGTAAAATTTTGTTCACTTCAATTCCAACGGATGAACTGGTATCAATAATATGGGAACTACTAACAAAAATCAAAAGTTATCTAACATTGAAAGGATGGAAATGTTTACTGTAATAAAACTGCCTTAAACAAAATTATTTCTCTTATGATCATAAATTCTATCAAATGAACTCAGGTCTTCCGATGGGATTCATAGGATTCTCCTTGTCCCCGCTATTTGCCGAAATCTATATGCCACATATTAAAAAATTAAATATGCAAAATTTAAAATATTGTACAACTGGCCCAGGTGCGTAGATAATTTTTTTGTATTGTTTGTATTGATTCACGTAATTTGCAAAACTCACATCGCTCGTTTTGGCAAATATTATGTTCGTCAAACAATATTAACCCTTTCATAACTGGTTACGTAAATAGCTATTACTGCACTTCAAAAGATGTCAAAATTAATCCTTCATGGCACTACATAAATTACATGTTAGGTTTAACGGATAAAATATTACACCAATTAAAAACACAACATGTTAAAACAATAGTTTATACTAAAAGTAATTTAGGAAAACTTCTAATTAACAACAAAGATAAGGCAAGTAAACAAAATCTGTCGGGAATTTATGAAATAAAATATAACAACTGCCATGCAATTTATGTAGGCCAAAGCGGTAGAAGTTTTGAAACTAGAATCAAAGAACACGAAAAATCCATTGGTAAATTGGAGAATACAACTGGATTCTCCACTCATTGTATTGAAAGCAATCACACTTTCGATGAAAGTTTTCAAGTATTACACGGTTCTAACAAGAAATTAAGATTGAATCTTATGGAAAATTTGTCTATCAGGAAAGCTGTGCATGTACAATAACAAGGTAGATGTAAGCAATTCACCATTACTTAACTATTTAACATATAAATAGTGTAACAATATTTTGTATAATCAATTGTCTGAAGATGGCCGAAAGGACAAAACAATGTTCACATTAATAAATGTGAATTGTGAATATTTTTAAAACTCCTTCCATACAACAAAATTGGATAAATCTTTAGATAGTTTGGAATTTGATTCAAAATTGGGCCACGCCCTTAAAAGTTAGAGTATCCTTGCACCAAACCGAAGTATACAAATATGTAAATTTATCAGATAGTAATTAGTTGTAATTTGCCTGAATATGTGTACATGTGTTTGGATTGCATATGCATGAAGCATATTTTCATGAACCATTTTTGAGGTGAATATAGTAATTTTTATTACATAACTAAAAATCGTCCGGAAACCATGTGTTACCGGCCGAGGCCGGCAAAAATTAGTGACTTTTTATGGTTATATGTTGGCATCACTAGTATAGCGAACTCCTGAACGTACGAAATGTCAAAATATTGCATTGGCGTAAACATATTATGATAAAATATTCAAAGTTGAGTATTTTCAATACAAGAAAACAGAATATTTGGTAAAACTTGAGTTGAGGGCCAAACCTGAAGTTGGCTGCAGAACAAGCTGTTTCTGGCTTGAATTCAGGAGTACCAATTAAAAAAAACACCCCTAACCATGTCAAACCTAGTACAGAACGCATTTTTATGATAAATATACTTGAAATGCGAATTTTATTACAAACAAAATTTAACTTAAAAAAAAACACCCCTAACCATGCCAAACCTAGTACAGAACGCATTTTTATGATAAATATACTTCGCATTTCAAATTGTCCGGCTTTTGACGTTAAGTTGGTATTCCTGAATTCAAGCCAGAAGCAGCTTGTTTTGCAGCCAACTTCAGGTTTGGCCCCCAAGTCAAGTTTAGCCGAATATTTATACATATATTTTAAACAAAATTGTAAGTAATTATAATTGAATTAGCAATGTAAAATCCAAATAAAATATGTTGATTTTTTAGGTTATAATACTGGAATGACAAGTCGTGAAATAGACAAAGAAATGAATTATGTTTTATGTTTATTAAATAAAGTGTAAAGTGTAATTAAACTTATTGAAGATGTAAATTGATGAACAATAAATAATTAATTAAAATTAAAAGTACAGTTCTGACAATTAGATGATACCAACATAAAAAAAAATTCCTGACATGTAGAATGTGAGTAATAAATTAAACTTTTTTATTAAATTTACAAAAACGTCGGCGCGAAAAATCTTGTGTATTACACGTCCAGAAACTATTTTGCGAGTGCGAGTATATTTTGAAAGGACGAGCCGCAGGCGAGGCCTTGCAAAATATACTCGCACTCGCAAAATAGCAGTTTCTGGACTAGTGATACAAATAACTATTTCTATTCAAGGAAAAGAAATAATGATTCAAATTTGTGATGTTAAATAACTCGTAATAAATACATCAAAAATCGATTAAAATTAAATTCTACACTATTATACTTGTATAGGACACCTTTATGCAAATATATTAACTCCATTTATATATTTTTTGTTTTTTTTTATGATTAGTAAAGTAAAACAAACATTAATATACGATTCCGATTTTATTGTTAAAACATCAAGCGTAAAAACGAAATGTGATCATTTAATAAATAAGCTGTCCCATATTTATTTTATCTAACCAAATAAATTTTCCGAGTGGTAGATCATTACAGCACTATTTATTTATCATTGTAATCATGTACTTGCGCAAAAACTAATTGGAATATAAATTCATGAATATATGTTGTTATGGAACGTGTAAGTTTCATCCGAAATTCAAATATTATTGCACAATGTTTTTAATGGCCACATAAACATTGGCCGTAATCCATAACGGGGGCCAATTTAATTACAAGCAGAATTGTTTGAAGAACGTGACGGCCCACCAACCCTATCATTTATAAAAACAGTAAATATCCATTTTATGCCAAACACCTTTAGGTTGGGGTGAAATTTCATGTTGCATGAATAATATCAAAAGCATAATGATACGTACACATTTCAATACATTTAGCAGCATTGATAAATTATTCATTTTAAATATAAATAAGGCCGTACAATGTTTTACAACATTTAGATATTTGCTATCTACCTATATTTGTATTAGTATTTATATAAATAAATGAGATTGTGTTTATTTAAATTATGTACCTGATAGTCTGAAATTTCATATACATTTATTTAATCCACTGTAAAGATGATTTCATATATTTATTATTTTTAATCTTAATAAATAAAGTTCCCTAAAAGAGGTATCCATTATAATAGCGCTGGTTGATATAAAAAAGATTATTATTGTCCTAAATTTTTAACAACAATTGGTACCACAAGCTTTGTTTTTGGATGTTTTAAGAGCATGGTTTTAATATGTTAGAGATAGCTAACATATAAGATAACATCCAAAAACACTGCTCTTAAAACAGGCAAAAACAGAGCTTGTAGTACCAGCCAATTTATGATAAATGGGTCAGTTCAAGTGACGTGTTCGTTGACAAACATTTCCAAACTAGAACACCTCAACTGCATTGACCTTCGAGGAGGAGTAAACAGTGTGGAGTTGAGATGACTTTTATACAAGAAATACGCTCTCAGAAAATTATAACATCAAAATGTTCATTTTAGTGTCCGACGAAAAAATTAAATTTGGTCTTTACTGATAAAGTAAATATTTTTATCTACGTCCATATATTTATTTATTTTATTTTATTTTACGTTACGCTGTACAACAGGATTTTAATCCCAATTACAGTACAGGGTCCGCACTCACCGAGCGTGTAAGTAGGCCTTTAAAAACAATTTGCAAGAATAGTAAATGCTTGTTTCCGGTTGCTAAGGGTTTACTGCACTAGTTACGTAATTTATATATATATATATATATATATATATATATATTACGTAACTGTTCTCAAGGAATTTTTCATTTGTTAGGCGGTAACACTGCTGTTTGACAGTTGATGTTACGGATATAACATAACAAATATTCTGTAATTGTTCTTATTATAATTTATGGTCGTAGATAAAGTACAATACACACCTTGAATTGTAACGCAATTACATTGCTCGTGAAATTACTGCACTAGCACGGCTCGTGCGCAATTTTTTCACTCGCATATAATGTGCTTGTTACAATTCTCGTTATGTAATACATACAAAAATAATATTTTTTCATAGCAGATTATAAAATTGAGTTAGTGATACATCATATTGCCATTTTATTGTTGTTCTTTTTATTTAATGCACTAGTTTATACTGTTGCTATCTACACTATATTTGAATTTAGTGCCAAATATGACAGTATGTTACTATAAATTACTCTTTTTGTTTAAGAATTCTTTTTAAAATGAACTGCTGATTTTATCGCTAAATTTGAAATTTGTACAATTTTTTTTACTTAACATAAAACATGAGTGTTCAAACCGCTTGGTAAATTATGAATCCGTACAACGAGAGATGATTTCACATATGCATTAATACATTTGATAAACAAAACTCTGTCAAGTCAACTTTTCAAAAAATACTTAAAATAATATATAATTAGTTTGTATTTCTCAAAGCTGAATTGATAATGAAAAATCCTAATTATAATAAAAACTAATTCTCAATTCTTTTACTTTGTTACAAAAGATTTGTAGATATGAACGATTATAGTTTGATGCTATATATTACGGTTTCATGAAAGATTAATTTACTAGATATTTTAGTTGCTAATTGAAGTACCAGTCCGAAACAAATGATAATAAGCTCAGCTCTAAATTGTTTAGTCAAAATATGTGCTAAGTTATTAACATTTCGACATACTCGAGTTGTTGCACTAAAGTTTTATGACTCTACACATATTGAATGCTTAGACAGATGTAACGTACTAGGAGAAATATGTTAGATAGAGTGTCATGAACTCCGAAGAAGTACGTGAAGTTTCTATAGGGAATATGTACATTTTTTATTTCATATTGTATTGTATCTCCATATTTACAGTAGTGATATCACTCTGAAAGTGAGACTTTGCAGTACTAGTACTGCAATAAATATTATGGTACTGTTACCATGAAGTTGCTAAGTAACAAATATTTTTTTACATTGAATTATGATTATTTTAAGATATCAACCTCAAGGTTATATGAGAATACTCGTAGTATTTAACAATTAAATGTGACACATAAATTAAAATTTCATAAAATTCTTGCTTTTTAAACTAGTAAGTCATAATTTTTCTACAAATGTATAAATTCTATTCGTAGTATTCTTAAAAAATAGACAAAATGAATTGAATTCGGCACTTTTTGGGTCTAGTAAAA
The DNA here is from genome assembly GCA_947425015.1 of Pterostichus niger. Classification (NCBI taxonomy): domain Eukaryota; kingdom Metazoa; phylum Arthropoda; class Insecta; order Coleoptera; family Carabidae; genus Pterostichus; species Pterostichus niger. Next base: position 27,701,705 of record OX380336.1, on the reverse strand, counting down.
CATTTGCCCAACTGTAGTCTGTTCGATGAGAGATTTCGGCGAAATTACACAAACCGTATTTAATGTTAATTTAGATTGGATAACCAAAACACCAAAATTATGATATATTTACATATAAAAACTTGAGACAATGACAGCACTGAAGCAAATTCGTCAAATGAATTTTAGAACACGTAAGCAAATATCTTACCAGTGCTTTTCAATATTTTTCGGATCTCCGTCCTTCTTGGTTGTAGTTTTTAATAGTAACACCCTATTCCGTGTATGTAAAAAAAAGTAAAAACTTTTGTTTTTGTGCGAGAAAAAAGAAAATGACCAAGAAAATGCGTTTGAGTTTGAAGAACATTTTCATTTCAATGTATGTTTTAACTAATATGTTGCAGTTATCCATGTTTGTTGGCTTGTTTTCAAATAGAAACGGTATGTATTTTAAACACTATATTATTTTCTGGATTAACTGAAATGTAGAAATCTTTTTCTGGAATTTAAACAATAATTTTAATAATTTCACGAACCAGAACAATATTTAACGAAATAATGTTTATCGAATAGGAGCAGCGGTCCACGTTGTTTCGGTACATTTCGAGATATGTTACCAAAAACCAAATAAAAGAAATAAATATTACCTCCAAAATTGTAAAAGTGGCCCTACATTCATATCTATTTGAATTATAAAAAAAATATAATTAAATCTACACTTCATTGCTTTTTCGCAAAAAAAAATACTAAGTTATTATTAGTACCATGTTATTAGCACAAATATGTAATATTTTTCCGCCTACTGGCATTATTATTGCTCCCTTGGATAACTCAAACGCTCTTCAGAAGGCGATACCACCCACATTGAGAAGCATTGTTGTAGGCAGTAATGAGAACCTTGTTGGAACCAGAACATTGACATCATTTTTCAAAACCATGTCATCGCATCACAAAACCTCCACTCAGCCTATTCTGGCTACCATTATAAATACTCTCTACATAAAAGTAAAATCCCAATTGGCCATAAATCGTCAACAAACCAGTAACCTCATTCACAACGGCGCCCGGAGGCAGTTCAGACTCCGGAGTCCGGAGTCTACAACTCCGGCGCGATATGAAACATAACGACATCAGTCCGTAGCTCAGGCTTCAATAGCCGCAGCCGAGACCCGAACCCTTCACTCGGCGTCAGAGCCATCTATTAACATTACGGGACGTTAGTGAGCAGCCACACCGTGTTGACCCAGTGAAAATGGTTTACGGGAACTCGGGAATAATGTTACGGACTGTTAAGCTGGGTGCTAGGGCTTGACTAGGGCTTGGCTCGTCGGCAACGGCAAGAGCCTCTAGACCGTATCATCAATAAGAGACGGGCGACAGAAACGCTGACCCTTTGCATGCTTGATTCGCGGTCAGAACCGGCGTAGGGCGACAAGGAAATGAATTGATTTAGATGGTTACGTGGCTTTCGAATCTACAAATATATAATTCAGTCACTTTAAGTATTGTTTCATTTAAAGAATAAAATAATTATTGGTTTAAGATGATCCCAATTTTATTTAAATTCGATGTTTTAATATATTAACTGCGTATCTTATTCGTCAGAAAAAAATTAATTAATAAGCAATACGTAACTTAGTAACAAATAATAAATGAAAGTAAACCAGTAATTCCAGTTTTTTAATTAACGATAGTCAAGTTTGATTTAAATCAGAATTGTGTCACTTCTTTATAGTGATTAAAGATTATTAAATAATTATATATTACCAAAACCAATATTTAAAAAGATGACATAGAGATGATTTTACTTAATGATATATCATCATCATTAAAGCCCGGATATTTAGGCACTTAAAAACACCGAAATAAGCAGGCATATAGGCCGTTAATTACTCTAAAATAGGCGAGATTTTAGGCAGCCTAAATGTAAATAATTTGTTTAAAAAAAGAATCCTCTTTCTCATATTGGTACTCGTATCTACTCTTTATTAGAAAAAATCATAATTTTAAACCAAAATTAATGCAATCTGAAAAATATTAATAAAATAATAATGTAGGGTTCTCATTTTATTAACTATTATACAAATTCAAATTATGTAGTATACTTTGATTCACATAATATTACGAGCTATTGCTCTATGAAATTATCGCAAAGGGACTGTCTTTGGTCTGTCAGAAATTGCTTGTAGGCTGAAAACTTCGTTAGACATCACAAAATGTGACAGGGGCATTCTTATATTTAGCCATATCGTCTAAAGTTACCTCAGCTCCATTGATTAATGGCAAAGACACAATTGAATTGCCACGTAAAATTTTGACTAAAACACGTTTTTTCTTTCGGCATTTTAAATTCACACACAAAAACTTAATTTAAGTACTTTAAATATTATAGGTTAGGTTGAAACACTATGTCGAGTGCTGAATTAGTCAATAAAAGTTAAAATAGGCAACAAAAATAGGCAAAATAGGCTGTATAAGGTAAGATAGGCACAATAACCAAAATATAGAAAAATAGGCCCTAAGGCACGAAAAAAAAATCGTTCATTACAAATAAACATATTACCTATGTATAGAAAAACTAAATTGCCTGAAGTATATTAAAATTTGATTCTAGGCAATTGCCTAAAAATCCGGGCTTTAATCATCATCATCATCACGCCTTTTACCCATTACTGGGTGTGGCACTCTGCCTAAGCAGATCTCGGTAAGTGATATATTTTTTCGCGTGAAGTGCGGTTACCAGCCGTCAAATCACGCCCCCCAAAGATATTAGTGGTGGGGGAGCCAATAAATGATATTAATTCGTTTGGGTCTACATTTGGCAGCTATTTCACCAAACGTGTCTACCTTATTTTACAGAAATATGTATGTATCAAACAAAAGTGAAAAAAAAAATAGTTTGCTGTATTTATTGTTTGAAACATTTGTATTTAAAATTATTTACCTACGACCGTGCGTAAAATTGACTTTTATGCGGCTGTTTTAAGTTCGTAAAACGACTGTTTAATAACAAGATATTGTTAGTCACGTGTTGTCCAATACCGAATAGTTAAAATTACTTTACGTACCGTTTAGCATGGTTGTAATGATTAGGTCAATAAAATAATGAATTTTTCAGTATTCCAGAAAATGGCATGTATGTCAAAATTATGGTCGTTTTAAATTAATTAATATTTTTTTCAATAGTTATTTACGTAAAAAGTCAGGTTCAATTACAGGATGAGTAGATAGAATCAGCTTACGAATCCTGTACGTCGCTTTACTGATGTGTTACGTATAACATTTTACCTGAAACTTGTAAGCAAATAATAAATATTTTAAATTAATTTAAATTAAAATACTCGTAAATACTTGACTTGCATATTCAGTCAGTATTTTATGTTGCTAAGTAACTAGAAACTCACGTTTCTTTCATTACCTGCCTAGGCAGGCAATATGTTATTTTCCTGCCTAGGCATGCAAAGCAAAGCTTTCTTGAGTCTTAAAGGTCACGCAAATGTTTATTTTCCTGTCAGTTTCAGGTAAAATCATGTACATAATTAAAAATTTTGTATCAGCCAGTAGCATTAAAAATGTACACCTCATGAACCCTGCACTTAATATCATCATCATCTGTGGCGCTACAGCCCAAATCGGGCCTGTCCCTACCGGACACACCGAGCCGCAGTTTTTACACTGCCGTACTGCCGGTTTTCGTAGTCGAATGCTACATTATTTAAGGCGTACAAGTGACTAGCTTATAGCGCCCGAGTGTGATAAATGTAGCTGTATTTTATATTTTACGACAAATCACACATTGTCGACAGGCGGATTCGAACTGACGAACCTTGGTTCGGGTAACGTCACAGTATGTTAAGAGATGTGCCTTAACACGCTCGGCCACCGCGCCTTTATTGCAAATTTTGCACGGCACATCTAAGTGTATATATCTTCTTTTATCCATTTTTAACACCTATATGTAATTATTTATATTACTTTTTTTTTAATCTATTATTATGGCTAAATAAAAATGTTAATATATAATATAATATTATAATGGAATAAATAAATTAAAATATCTATTCTTTGATCATCTTTAATAATCTTATATCGAACATGTTTGTTTGAAGCGACCGAATTGATAACTGAGTTTAACTACGTAAATATGTTTTCATATTAGAGTAGATCGATAAAAATACGAATAAAGTGAGCGTAAAGGTGCGTTTACGTTGGAGCAGCGACAAAAGCGAAGTAACGAAAAGCTTCGCGTAGGATGCGTTTATGTAGAAACAACAATGATAAAAGCAACGTCATTTTTTTCCTTGTTGTGTTTATATAAAATATCAAAAATAGCTTTGTAAAAAAACGATTGAAATGTTCAAGAGGTACAATAATTATTAGAGATGGGCGAATATCAAATTTCTCGAATTCGAATATCGAATACGAATATTAATCAGATCTCGAATATTCGAGGTACTCGAATATTCGAATACTCCTAAAATTATTAATAATTATTTAATTATGTCCTTTTCATTATTTAAATGAAATTGTTAAGATAAAATAAAATTAAAACAAAAAGTACAAATAAAAAAGAAAAAGACGAAAACTTCAAATTTAATGTGAAGCGTACGGGCTAATGTTGGCGAAAAACAAATTTGAAATATGGTACGTCTTCATGGTTTTAAAACAAAATAACTTTGTTATTAATAACTTCAAAGTATTGTAATAGCTTTAAGTTTATGTACAAATGATAAAGAAACACATAGTCAAAAATTGAGGTCAACATATGGCGCGATATTTGAGGTATTCGAATGTTCGCTATACTGACGTTAATATTCGAAAATTTCGAATATCGAATAATGTCAATATTCGCGGCATTCGACTATTCGCGGATGATATTCACCCATCTCTAATAATTATAATACAAATTTAAGAAATCTAAGATAATAATGATATTCAACTGTTATTTGTCTACCTAGTACGCAAAATATTACATTGCTGTACGAGCATTAAGTTTGAAACTCGAAACAGCTGAGAGCGGCAATGTAATTTTGCGCTCATGGTACACACAATTTTTTTTCTAGAACTGTGTTATATTATTATAATAAAAGGAAATAATGACACATGAATTAAATTATTCTAATATTTTTTATTTGAGAACATTGATATGTTACTACACAACGAAAATATTCGTCCAAAAAAATTATTATATGTTTATCAATCAAATTTGTGTTTACACTAAAAACACTGTTTAAAACGTGTGACATCGACAGAGAGTGTGAATTTTCTGGTACCCCTCCAGATTTAGCGGAAACAACAAATATTGCTGTTTTAAATTTATTGCCATTTAAATCCAAACATAAAATGAAAAAGCGTAAAATGAGTTGCAAAGGTTACAGAGAACATTATAGTAGCCTACTTTCAAGTAATATGTAAAATAATAAAGGCGTCAACATTATAATCAGTATATTATATGCTGAAAGCAACTGTAAATATAAAGGAGCATATTTATATTCAAGTTTTAAATATTGGTGTCCTACTTTAATTATTACTCTGTTTGTTTTCGTGCCAAAATATTCAAAACTTTTACAAGAGAGCAAATACATGCATTTATATGGTCGGCAAGTGATGAGGATGTGTTGCTTATGAAAGTAAGTCTTTTAATTTATTTAGAAAAACTCGTTTTCTATAATAGTATTTTTAAGGTCGTTTTAAGTTCTGGAACATGGCGACGTGAAGAATAAACACAACAAAATATTGACAATGTAGAAGACAAAGATTCTGTTCTGATTATAAACATACCCAATTCACAAATATATATTGAATGTATTTTTACAATTACCAACCTTGGTTATATATAGAAAATATGTTTCCCTGCGACAAGTTAATATTGCTAATCAACGTTTGTTGTATAAATACGCTAACAGAAAATGTTGCAACCAAGTTGTAGGAATAAATAAAATTGGGGCTATACCAGTCTCAGCCAAATATTTACAATTACATAAGGAAGTCAGCAACCCTTCTCGCAAATGCTGAAGCTGATATCAGAATTCTTAACTAAGAAAAAAACAAATCAGTTAAAATACAAATAACAAAATATAAATTAACTGATAATGTTGCTAAGTAACAATAACAATAATGTAAAGATAAAAGATAGTTTTGATTATAATGAACTTTTTCAAGTCACATGAGGATAAATCATTTAGGATCAATCGCAGCTTCTATCATAGAAAGCTCTCTTCAATATAGAGAATTGCATATAAATTAACACATTTGTTCTCGCCACTTCGCTATTATTGCTGCTTTTATCGTTTATCATCGCTCCAACATAAACGCACTCTTAAAAATAAACATTCTTTGTATTTAAAATTTATTTACTTCATCCGAGCTTTGCAGAATTCTGACTAGATATAATTGATTTTGGCAATGTAAATAAGATTTTATATCAATTTTTAAAAGTAATAATAAAAAAAAATATATGTTAATAAGATAATTTATATATCATATTTTAAAAGTAAAAAAAGAATTATATTATGTATACGAAAAAAATTGGTATCTATATTTTTAATATATGAAGTCAACAGCTTCACCTCACTTGCCTCGTCCTTATTACGCCTCTGCTTTTAATACAATTATATGGAGCGTCAAATCACTCATGATTTCTCGCTGCAAACAGTCCAAATCTCATATAAAATATATTTAATATCTATCTCTAAATTCTTCCATATACCTGTTACTTACACAATAACGTAAAAGCGGAAAGTCACCTTTTCAATCAGTTCCGGCTGAGGAGAACGCGGAAACGAATTGATCAGAATGGAGACATCAATGGATTGAACCTTTTATGCGCGGGTTTTGAGGCGGGCTCAAGGCTTTAATTGTGTCCGGAGCTGGTGTAGGAGCGGGTTTCGGGCCCGAACCAAGAGAAACGATTCGGTTGCTAAAGGATTCTATCGGCACGTGCACAACGAACCCTGTCAGTTGAACGGTTCATGGTTTCGTTACGATGTGGTAATCGAGGGTTGTGTTAATATTTTACCGAAATTTAATCGCTTGGATTATATTGAAATTGTGTACGAATATTGTTTAAAACAGAAATACCAATAGGCTTCTTTAATAGTTTTCACTTGAAAATTATTTGTTGTTTATTGTTAAAATACGAAGTATATAAACAACTCCATAGGACCGAAAAATTATATGTGGGCATTATGATTCATAATCCTTACTAGCGTTCATACCGCTCTTACTCATCATAAACTTTATACGAATTACTATAATCATAATTGTGGAATACTATATAAATCCATAAATCTGTAAATATTGAACCAAGTCACAACAACATGAAATATTTTCTAGTTATCAAACCATATTGCTGTGGTTTTGTTAATTATTTACTGTTTTTCGGATCTATAAACTTACAGATTTATCACAGAATTCCACCATAAATCTAATGCCACATATTTTCGGGAAAAATCAAATCTGGTATGCACCTCGGACGTTACTAGATGATAAAAAATGCCCTCTAGGCTTTATCATCTACATAACGCCCTTGGTAAATTAAAAACTATTTTGCATCTTTACGAAATGGCACCTAAAGTGGACACATTTTTTTTCAATATAAACAGTGAATCATAGCTTTTGAAGTATAAATTCATACATTGTGGATAGAGTTCATTTAAGACTGTTTGCCTTGTCATATTTATGGTCGATATATAAACTCCCGCGAATAATGTTCATCCTCTGAAAAATTTAAACATATCACAAGTTTCGTTTTCTTCTCTTTAAATGTTGTTCACACATTTTAAATCATTGCAATCGCACGCCTAAATATCAATTATTATAAATAATTATAAATCATTAAAATTATTTTAAATTCTTCTATTATTTTTAAATTACGTGACTCTTTTAATAATAAAAGTGCATAAATAATAGTATGATTAATAATAGCATGATAATAAATCTAAAAAGAATTTGCGAGATATATGTATTATTCGCAGCAACAAGACTACTTGCATGTAACTAGTGTTTGAAGAAGGGTATGGTGGGGTGAGGTATGGGCAGCGTGTGACGATGTTTGAACTTTTGACAACGGTGTGTTCACATTCCATCGTAGTTCTCGAAATGAACGCTAATAGTCGCTAGCTCTAGAATAGGATGGAGATAAGATTCAATCCTGTCATTTTACCTTGCCATTTTTAGTGTTTATATATTCAATGATTATACTCATACCTATAACGACCAACTGTACACAATTCAAAATCTGATCTAAACAAAAAACAAATAAATGTGCTTTTATAATTCTTTTTATTCCATTCAAATAGGATTGTAATTCAATATTCAATCAGTAGGCTGCAAGTTGCAGAGGCTTTATCTGATCGAATCGACTCAAGAACAGAATACCTAGCTACTGGTAAACAGACATATTTTGAAAATATTGCTTTAGTTATAAATTAATTTTTGTTGACTTTTTCAAAGTACTGCTCTGTCAACTTTAGTCTGTTCTGCCCCGTGTACCGCTTACTAATTAACAATAGGGCATATGTAACATGAGAACATACTCATGCGAAACAGATTAGGACTTGAAGGGTTAAAGGTCATCCTACTTAAAAACACATACACATATTTACCTTTCTTGAACCTCAAATAAAACCTTTTTGTTATTTTCTCTCTGTACATTCATTTATTTATTTTACATACTCCGTTGATTTTAGTTTCATGAAATAATATGGAAACATTTTATACATCTTTATTCTTTCTAAATTTTATTTTAGGTAATATTAACGTTGGACATTGTAAAATTAAATAGGATGTAAAAGTATTTACTGTAGTAATTACGTAGATAATGTTCAATTAGTCGTACAGTTTAATATTTCGGTGAAAATTAATTGAATGTATTGTGCAATCAAATAATTCCAAATTTATGTTTGAGTTGTCGTTAGTTCAATAAACAATGTTAATTAGGCAGATTATTCGAATAACCTATGAATGTGCTATTTTAATAAAATCGCTTATAATTTTTAGTGCCCATGCGTAAGAAGACAAATTTTATTTTATACTCAATAATACAGTAATTAATTACAGAAGATTCTTTTTCCAGTAATATTAATAGTGGATCCGATTATATTACAAAATAAAAACAGACAGAAGTCGAGAACATCCAATATTAACTTTTTATGGGTTAAATAAATTAAAAGTACGATTACAAGTTAACAAAATTAAAATTAATGTAGCACATCATTTTAAATGCTATATTTTAAATGATTTTGTCAAATAATTTATTGCATACTTTATTAGAAAATTGATATTTCGGTCATAAAAGTGCATTCGTCATAGATTGTGGAATACTGAGTAGCAATGACAATGAATCTGTAGAGCCCAAGTTCGATTCCTATAGGCGTCAACTAATTTTTATTACATTAAAGATGGGGTAGGTGGCTCAGTGGTATCGAGTCGGCCTGTGGATCTTGAGAACCCTGGTTCGATCCCCACAGTCGACAAACAATTTTCACCAATTTAAATCTACCCCTGTGGCTCCCTCTCCACTAATATCTTTGAGGGCCATGATTTGACGGCTGGTAACCGCACTTCACGCGAAAAAATATATCACTTACCGAGATCTGCTTAGGCAGAGTGCCACACCCAGTAATGGGTAAATGGCGTGATGATATATTATTATTATTATTATTATTAAAGATACCTGTGTAGCTAGCCTACATTAACATTATTGGAGACTGGTAATCGGACTCGGTTAAAAATTACGTGAGGATATACGGTATTTTTTTGCAATTAATTGTACATGGTAATATTAAACCTATCGACATTATTTGATACAGATTACCTAATTTTAATAACACAAGATAAGATAAATTATTTAATTAGAATATTTGTGACAACTACGTCAAGTAAACAATAGCTTTTGACTTCATTAATCACCACAGTTAATGGCAAGCTTTAGCCGATCTAAACCCTGTATTGTCTTTTTAATATATGTAGTTTAAAAAACGTATAACACGTAAATAGAAATAATATTTAAGTATGTAGCAAGTACACAAAGTTTTATTCGAGTGCCTTGGAGACGATTTATTTTGTTAAAATATGTCAATGTGAAAAACTTTATTGTATCTTAAAGTATACTTTGTTGTTGCTTTCGTTTAACAATATTATTTGTAATTATTAAAATGGCAAATATGTCAAAAAAGTGGAAAAATTTCGTCATAATATGTTAAACTTAGAAGAATTTCAAAAGAAGTAAATCAAATTGATGATAATTATTTCACATTGACAGAAGTCCAAATTTACTAATTTATCGTACTAATCAAATAAAGTGTTATTTTATGAACGCTAAACCGTGTCATAAATCAAATAGTTATGATTCAGTTGCAAATAAAAATATTTGTCATGTAGGTAATTTATCCTATGCTGATAATAGTATATTAAAGAACGAGTTTTATAAGATATGTTTTTTCGCACACGACTTAGTAGGATAAGTAAGATAAAAAACTTATAAAATGAGTTATTTATACTATTTTTCTTTATTTTCTGTCTTTTATAAATACATTTTTTGCGGTATTTGAAACCGAGTCAATTTAAGAAAATTTGTAAATGAAATGTGGTTGGTAACTGTTATTGACATTTATGCAATTGTTAAAATTTTGAAGTTATATTCTGATGTTCTCAGCTTGACAGTTTTAATATGTCATCCGCTACTACCAACCGTCTAAAATAAAATGTTGCATATCGTAATGAACGATCTTTTAATACGCAATTGGGTTTCGTATTGACTTGCTTATGAACGCAAAATAGAAAAAAAAACAATTTTCATAATTGAAAAACCAATTATAATTATTTTCTTCATCATATTAAACAAATATAATTAATTCACGTCCTCTGTGATCTTAATTATAATTTTGCAAATAAGATAAATATTATTCTTTTAATCCTAATTTCAGCGCTTTGCTTTGATGTGTTATGCAAATTTTAGTAAAATTTCGTATAATTTTCATGAAAGCTAATAAATTACATCAACAAAGAATTTAAAAACTCACGAAGCAAAGATCAAGCGAAGAGAAAGTCTAACATAATTAAAATTAAAAAAGAAACTTTGGTGAAGAATAAGTTAATTAAATTAATACTTAAAATAACAGTTAACCCCTAAAGAATTCAACGAGTCTTTTCAAATTAAAGTGTTTACATATGAAAATGGCAAAGTTTGTTTAAAACTTTAATGCAAGTTTTGGAAGTAATCTAGTCTTACTAATTAGCCCGTCAGGCTTCAGGTTAGGTTCTAGCAAAGAGCAGACTTTAGCGTTTAAATTAATTAGGCTGTTTAACTTGGCCGAAAAAATTTGAAACATGTGTATTGCCCGCAGTTTTGAAAGTTCTCAAATTTAATTGAGGAACTCACCGGCATAAAACATAAAAATGCTTTTAACTAATTCGCAGTTAGCTTTGTTTATAAATGCTATAATGGAAGTTTTTTGTTCAAATCTGAAATGGAAGTACTCAGAATTCTGTTTGAAAGTATCAGTTTACATTTCTTTGCGATTACCAAAACTAATGATCACGACTGTTTTGACTTATATTAAATTTTTATGATAACAGTAAATCATGTGTAATAATTTAAAAAAATTAATATTTTGTAAAAATCATTTACAATCGTTAAGCAAAATCACTTTTCCAATTACCTGAATAAATTATGCAAGTTAATAAAGGTCGGTAAATCACACGAATAATTTGTGACGTAAATAAGCAATCGCTTTTTAGTTTAAAATATATTTACATATTTTAAAATTCTTGAGTTTTGCAAGCTTTACTAAAAATTATTCCATTAATTATAACAAAAGTTTCATAAAAATTATAATCGTACTACTATATTTAAGTAAAGATACAAAAAAATAGAGTAGCTTTTTATGCATTTAATTCTAATTAAATAATCAATATTTGGAAGGATATAATTTAAAATTATTTTATTATTAAATTATATTGTACAACTTTTATACGACATCAGAATTGCGACTCATAATTCTTGTGTCTAAAAGTCAAATGCCAAATAAATAGAATTACCTGAACATTATTTTGAAAAGAACGAATTATTTGTAATAACTATAATAGTTATGTCTATGGTTACATTTTTTACTTCTTTGACATTTGCTCTTAGTTTCTTTCATTTAAACCATGAGTCTTTGAATCAATTTAAACTTGAAATAATTTAGTAAGAAATTCTTTGCATAACTATACAAGAAATTTCAATTCGATTCAACAAAAGATATAAAATTGTTCTTGTAACTGATTATAAAAACACAAGATCTGTGTAATACGCTGTACATCCGCATTTAGTAGACAATTGAACGTGAATGAAATAAATTCAAGTCGTGCTTAATGCTGGCTGTGTATCTGTAGATTACAAATTTTCTTCAAGATATCAATAGCCATAAATAATATAAAATGCAAATACAAGTACACAGTTTACGTAGAAGGAAAAAGTATGTACCTCTTTTTCCATCGTGGATAACTCTGAATATCTGCTTGCAACTTTCCGTAAAGTATTTCGGACATGGTCTCTCCTTTAAAGCTTCCATAAGAATCTCACCATCTCGATTCGTAGTTGCTAGACTTTCCTCAAAACACCACGCTTCCGTGTCACGTAATATAAGATAAAACATGTTCTCCGACATTAGAGTCAAGGCAGTAAAATAAGAATAAAAATCACACACTTTTACGAATTCTGTGTTATAAAATCGCCAATAGATGTCGTAGTTTTCTTCATGATACAGTCCGGGATACAAATCCCATATTTGATCTAAAATGTCAGTAAATGTTGGGCTGTCCAAATTATAAACTACTAGCTTATTTTGTGCCAATATTTCACTTGAATACTCGCTAATTGTGACCAAATTAATTTGTTTTGGTTCTGTATACATTTTGAGAGATATTTGAAATTATATGACATGAAATTTTGTAGAGTTTGAAGTTTAAAATGTCAAGAGTTTGTTTGTTTTGCTCATGTTTTCCATGTTGCTCCAACTGTTTGTGTTATTAATTTTTTTAAATGAAAATGAAAATATGTACCTTTACATTTTTGGTTGATTAAGCAACAAGGTCGTAATTTTAATGTTTTAAATTGAAAAACCTAAATTTACCTGGTAATATTGGCAACAGTATTTTTTCTCAACAAATATAACAGTCGTTGTAAATAGTTATTTACGAACTAAGTGCGGGAAGACGATGTTCCCGCATGAGCGCATTTTTAAAGTACGACTGCAAGAAGAAAGTGTCTTTAATAGCGCGAATGAACGGAAGACGTCTTCACGCACGTAGTTTGTATAATATATTACGTTCGAGTACTGGTATTTAAAAATACATCTTTAATTTCAACTTGTGCGAGTACACCAGAATCTGCAAATTATACACAATTTTTATCAAATGCAAACCAAGCTGCTTTAGGAACTTCGATTTCTAATTGTCAATATTTTACTATAAATGTTTATAACAATACTTGTAATAATTGTGGCTCTTCCCAATCTAAAAATATAGTTTTTTGGTTCAAATATCAAATCTAACCTAAAATAGATTAATTAATTTAAGCATTTTATGTTGTTATAATCATACTTTTCCATTAAACTAAGTTGTTATATTCCACAATATGTATTTTTTCTTATTATTTATATAGTATTAGTCGCAATTTTTGTTTGACTACAATCTGCAACAAGTTTTATCAATGACGTCTTTAGTTCAGAGATTGTCAAATAGATGGCACTGATGCTGACAAATGTTGAAAGAATTTTAGCAAATTATTCTTTTTTCCCAAACTTTTAATAAAGGAAAATTCACTGAAGTTGTATTTTATAAATTAGATTTTATTATTATCAAGACAGATTTATTTTAGAATGTTTCAAAGGGCCAGTGTTTTTTTGCAATTTTTACAGTCGAGGTAAAATAAGTGCCATAAGTTGTGAAACACTTTGTATAAAAGAAATTATAAAGAAAAGATAGGTATACACACAATATTTAAAAATGAATATTATAAAAGGTAGTTAAAATGAGTTTGTAGCGTAACACACTTACACACAAGTTTGTTAATAATATAATTATGTCATTTATTTTTATATTGATAATTGTAACTATTTTAATTGATATTAAATTGAATTATTAATTCTTTAATTTTGTTCTTCTTATTATATAACCTTTATAATAAGGTCACAAATAGGTAACCCCGACAGAAGAACGATGGTTGATGACACATGTACCTAATTACAATAATTTTTTGAGGTACATATTTAATTTGTTAATTTGCAACATAATTTCACTAAGTACACACTGTTAAATCTGGTAATTTTCAACATGTAAGATCACTTAAATCAAAGGGCAAAGGGTCATGTATTTGATCTCAAATCTCAGTTTCTCTATAGGTAAACTGTTCTGTAATTTAGAGGTTAATTTATACTTGCAATTTATCTTTCTCTAACATTTGGATTACTATGATGTATTTGGGTTAAAGTAAAGTTACTAGAATAGTTACAGATAATATTATTAGTTCCGCACAGAGAAGTTTTGTAAAGAATAACAGACAGGTATCAGATCAAGAGATCGCGAACAACTGTCAGGTACATGTCTTCAAGATAAGTTATAAGATATCATCATTGATATACCTAAAAATATTACATTATACAGTTATTTAAAGTATAGCAAATTAATTAGATAAACGATACATTAAAATAATTTAAAAAGAAGTATGCATACAACTAAAAGTTTTGGTTTATAAACTTAAATAAAATATATAATATATCTTCACACATTTTATACACTACTGGTTGTGGCACTCTCTCATAGCAAATCTCGGCAAGTGATATATTTATGCGCGTAAAGTGCGGTTACCAGCCGTCAAATCACGGCTCTCATAGATGTAAATGGAGAGGAAACAACCATAATGGGAATTTTAATCTTTGGAAAATCAGTTAATCGGTAATAGGAATCAAACTCAGGTTTTTAAATCTACAGTCCGACTCGTTATTAAACGCGTTTATAAACTTAAAAGTGCTAGCTATAGTTGATATAATAAATAAATATATCATCACGCCTTTTACCCATTACTGGGTGTGGCACTCTGCCTAAGCAGATCTTGGTAAGTGATATATTTTTTCGCGTGAAGTGCGGTTACCAGTCGTCAAATCACGTCCCCCAAAGATGTTAGTGGAGAGGGAGCCACAGGGGTAGAATTAATTTGGTGAAAACTGTTTGATCGAACCAAGATTCTCAAGATCCACTGGCCGACTCGATACCACTGAGCCACCTACCCCATATAGTTGATATATAATATAATATAATTTATCTACTCTTATTAAATAATGTATTCATTACTTATGAAATTTATGATAAGTAATACTAATCATTATTGACAGTGTTAAGTAATAATTCATTACTAAACACTTGACGACCAATCACACGTCTGAATTTTCATTTCTTAACATTTTAATAGCCAATGAAAAAATAACGATAATTGCCGCGCGTTAAGTATGCTATGAAACAGTGAAGCGCGCTATTGTTAATTATCTGTCAAAATTAGTTTAAAACGTTTTTGTTTACAATAATACTGTAATTTGTGTGATTATACATGTGAGTTATGGATTCTGAAAGCGAACAAAGTGAAATTTGTACTCCACTAGATATTGCCGCACACGTACGTTTCTTAAATTTGCTGCCCGAAAAATCAAAACAAAAATATGAACAAGTTTATAAAGCTTTTATGGATTGGCGAATACGTAAAAATATAAATTCCTTTTCGGAAAATGTTCTTATAGTATATTTTGGCGAACTTTCTGATAAATATAAATCATCGTCATTATGGGCTACTTATTCCATGTTAAGTAGTGTTAATATTTATTAAATAAAAATAAAAACAAAAAATTTAAGCAATCTGACTTATTCATAATGAAACATAAAAAAATAATTGTAAAATCTTATTACATAATAACATATAGTCGTAGATAAAGTATAGTATTCTATTCGCAAGTAATAGCTATTACTCACTCGAATGATGTACAACACTAACCTTCGGCTCGTGTTGCAAACTTCATTCTCTTGAGTAATAGCTTATATTACTTACTCATTGAATAATGTACTATTATTCAATGGTATCGAGTCGTTCTGTGAATTTGAGAACCAGGTTCAATTCCCACAGTCATCAAACATTTCCACCAAATTAAAACTACCCCTATGGCTCATCCTCAACCAACGTCTTTATGGGCTGGTAATCGCATTTCACGCAAAGTAATATATCACTTAACGAGATCTGCTACGATATAGTGCCACATCCAGTTATTTATTTATTTTTTTACAGATTTTATTAATTAATTTTATAGCTTCGATATCCTTGTCAAAATCTTAAACATAGATAACTTTGCTTTTACTTTTAAATATTTGAAAAATCCGTATTTTTTTCAAAATTAGGTCAGTACTTGGTGTTTTTATAATTAACATAAATATTATAACTATTTTGTCAAACGTTCCTAAATAATTTTTGAAAATAATATTATCATAAAAATTATATAATATTGAAATCTTTTATGTTAACCATTTAAATTATTGAAAAATTTTAACAACAAAAATTTAAGTTAGTAGATAATCATAAGTGACTGATCGTATTAGCAGTACCAGTTTATTTATTTTGTAGCAATTATTAGTCGACTCGATTGTGTACTGTGTTGCCGTTATTGAAAATTACAATATTTTTCTAATGAAAAGTCAAAAACTTCATGTAAAAACCTTTTTATTCAAAAGAATAGGTAACCTATATTTGAAACTTTGTTCCATTTGCAAGCATTTATTTTTTTCAAGCAACATTTTTATAATGAACAATTTCCCCCTTGTCAAATTTGGTGCTGTCACAAGACTGTAGCACTCTTTTGTTTCGTAACTGTCATGTGTGTCCGCCCAAGGCACTCGCGATTACATTCAGTTCGATGAGCAGAACGGGGTGAATATAGCCATACACCGCACAGGACACGGATGTTTAACCGGATGACGTATCGTGTGTCAACCAGGATTTTGCTTCTTTTTCCTTTATTCTCTCGTTGTGTTTTTCTACTCTACGTGATGCATTTGTTTTTGTTGAATGTATTTTTGGAGTAGTCGAACTCTTCCTGTTTATTTTTGAATGACATGTTTTTATGAGTTGAATTTTGGTTTTAATTCCATATATTTTTTCGACAAATTTTTTATTTTGACTTCATATTGCCTTGTTTTTCTTTTTGTAATGAATTATGTAAATAATGAATACCGGCCGTTATAAATATACAAAATACAAATATAAATCAATTTGTTGTTTTTACAAAATTGTATACATAATGTTGTTTTTTTTATTTTGGTCCTAAATTTGTGCTATTTATTTTGTTTTGTATTAATATATTTCATAATATTTTTGTGGTTCATTTAAGGTATCTTGTGTTCGAAGTAAAATTTACCATCATCACTGTACTTTCAGTCATGTCATATGATAAAAAATTAGTATCTTGTACTGTTGTCTTCGTTTTTCTTTTCAATATGTTTCTTTGTGGAGAGTGATTTCTGTATTATGTGATGATATGTTCCATTATTTTGGGCGTGTCACACGTATGACAATTTGGTTTTTCTACTTATTGCAATAGGAATTTATGGTAAATTGTATGGCCAATCCTTAGCCGAATGATATTTTAGATTTCTCTTGTGTTGAGTTCATAGTTTTTGTACTAAGGGTTTCTTTGTAATGTCGGATGGAGTGGTTAGTACTATTTACCCTTTGATTTGTCTTTCGTTATTATCCATATCTTCCCATTGATTGTATACGTTTGCTTTAATTACTGTTACTATGTCAGAACTTGGAAGAGTTATCTTATTATATTATTATTATATTATGTGCTGGTATCCATTCGAATATTATTTGTTTTGTTTTTCTGTTTCTTTTATTGCTTGTCTATAGATGTTGTCAGCTCATGAATTTTTTAATTTTAGGGTATTTGTGGTGCAGAATGACGAATTTTTTGTCTTTTTCGTTTCCATGTATTTATTGGAGTATTTTTAATGGTGTTATTCTATTTAGTTCAGCTATAAGTGAGTAGTTTCATTTCTAACGTTGTTTTGTTTTTTATGGTAGCACTCCGCTGCGCGGTATCCTTCAGTTTTGATCCCATTTGTATACAGTTGTAAATGATTTGCAAAAGTGTTTAAGGATGTAAGAAAGAGTGATTGATATTTATGTTTAGTTAAGTTTGTTGAGATAGATACTCAGTATTGAGACGCCTGGTCTCTGATATAGGTAATTTATTTCTGATGTTACACAGTTAGTATATATTTTTTACAATTGATAATCACAACTAATTTTTATTTTGTCGTTGGAGAATAGAACTATTCTAGCATCTGCTTTATTACGTAATACCCTCAATACTCTTAAGAAAACTTTCAGAAATTTTCATTTATGCAAGCCAGTTAAGATATCTTTATTTAATTATACTAATTTATTTATCATTCCGAATTAAAGTGTATGGTATCTATTTTAGCTTTACCAAACTTTTATTCGACAAAATTCCATATTGCCAAGTCATTTCAACTATAAAATATAAACTAAACACTTGGCTAAGTCTCACAAATTTTTTTTTAGAGATCTTATTCTCTGCTGGCACAGTCCTTCGTTACCAGCTTCTTCACGTGAACTTTGTTATAGATGAAGAAGTGAGTTATACCATACTGATGAGCTCTAATAAGAGCGAAACGCGTCTATGGTTACTAACTGTGTTGGCCAGCCTCTGACGATGCCCTCATAAGGTGACTTGGAGGCTGAATTTTGTGAGACTTAGCCAAGTGTTTAGTTTATATTTTATTAAACCTAGTTTCACCAAGTGTATGGATGACAATTAATTTTGTCTTTGTTGTCATTTCAACTATGTCACATTATTTTTCTGAATCTTACATTCGCAATAGATTTACGTATACCGGGAACAATTTCATATTGTATAATCACCTTTTGCAAATATATTATCACCATAACAACTATACGCCATTTTAGCAGTTCCATACATCAAAGTACACTATTAAAAACACTCAATCGAATAGCTCTAGATATATTAACCTATGTAAGTAAAGGAACTACATGTACCTAATACTTTGTAGCCCGCAGAAACTCTCCTTTCAATCGTATAGTTAATCCTTTGACCACATACTACTCAAGCACACAGTCCCGTGCACTTTATCCAATTTCACACAACCCACAAAAACATTGCAATCAGTTACCAAATCAACCTTGTCAATATGCTGTACAAGATTCAAATATTTTCTTCCCTCATTTATTATCCTTGATTGCTCTTAAACTTCCCGAATATAACATAATCCGCATAAACTAACTACACTACAACCTATACGTAGGTACACCATGAATTTCATTCCTTCTTTCATAACCATCTATGAATAAATAGGTATCATAAAACTGACTAAACTATTAATTCCAATTTAACCTCCTATTCTAATGCATAAAAGAGATTAGACCCTAAATCGAGTTACCGGTAATACCATTTTTAGTGCAACTTGTAGTTTTGTGAAAAATTTATCTAACTTTGCTACAAATTAAACAAAAAAAATGCTTTAAATACATCACATATTAATGGGCCGGTGGCTCGGTGGTGTCGAGTCGGCTTGTGGATCTTGAGAACCGTGGTTCGATCCCCACAGTCGACAAACAATTTTCACCAAATTAAATCTACTCCTGTAGCTTCCACTCCAATAATATCTTTGGGAGCTGTAGTTTGACGGCTAGTAACCGCACTTCACTCGAAGATATATATCATTTACCGAGATCTGCTTCGGCAGAGTGTTACACCCAGTAATGGGTAAAAGGCGTGATGATATATTTATTTATTTATATAGCGGTATCTAGTCGGCCGTTGAATTTGAGAACCTGAATTCGATTCTCATAGCCAACAATTTTCACCACATGATAATTACCTCCTTGGGGAATCCTCCAATAACATTTATAACTGATAACTGCATTTCACGCGCATAAATATATCACTTATCGAAATCTGCTACAGCAGAGTGCCGTATTCAATAATGGGTAAATGGTGAAACCTTCGCACGCCAGGAAGTTTCTACTTTTTTTGCCTAATTAAACATTTTTTTTTATATACAGGGTGTAACAGCGAAACCAACCACCACCTATATTTTCTTTATTATTATAGTTACAAAAAATAATATAAAGAAAAGTTATAGAAGACCAAGGGGGACATCTGCTTAAAGAATAAAATAATTTTTTAAACCAGTGATTCTCAAGTTACAACACAAAGTTATATTTTTTCAAATGGGATTATACATATTTTTTAAGCCTATTCGATAGAGAATTTTTTTCTGAATTCAACCATGCAATCATTTTATATCCTTACATAACAAAAATATTGAAAAAATTATATTTAAAGTTTCGATAAATTTTATTTAACATGACACAAAACAGTAGGCTATGATCAATAACAAAACAAAATAAGTTCATTGTTATTTATAATAATTAGTTGTGATTGTTGTTTTTATTGAGAAAAGATAAATTATGACTATTGTATTAGGTAATTAAATGTTTATGGTTTATAATCATTATGTTTATTGCTGTGTTATTGATCATGGCCTACTGTTTTGTGTCAAGTTAAATTAAAATTGTCGAAACTTTAAATTGAATTTTCTCAATATTTTTGTTATGTAAGGATATAAAATGATTACATGGTTGAATTCAGAAAAAAATACTCTATCGAATAGCCTTACAAAATATGTATAATCCCTTTTGAAAAAATATAACTTTGTGTTGTAACTTGAGAACCACTTGTTTAAAAAATTATTTTATTCTTTAAGCAGATGTCCCCTTGGCCTTCTATAACGTTTCTTTATAATATTTTTTTGTAACTATAATAATAAAGAAAATATAGGCGATGGTTGGTTTCGCTGTTCCAGCCTGTATATATATCGGACCAACTACTACGGTGTCCTTTTGTAAATGGCCGTCACGGGCGGAACCCGGAGTCACGACCCCAGCTCGCGCGGCCATTACGCGGGACAACAAATAATTATTTTATACTTTCTTGTTCAAGAATGGAAAAGATTTTTAGTTTAAAAAAATAATCGAAGCTCAACAATAGATAAACACATAACAAAATCATTCTGAATTTTTACTGTCGATACAGATGCAGAAATTATTTTATTATTTTAATTACTATTATTATTAATGAAGTTCGACTTTGTATAAAAAATAAAATGAAAGCACGGCTATACTTAGATATGATTCTGCTCTACTACATTTGTACTTATAATAATTTATTCAATTTTTACAAGAAATAGGTTATTTTAAATAATTACTCTTTTAATTAAAACGAAGTTTTTAGTTCTAACAAAACTACGTTCACGTTTACATCCACCAATAAATTCATTCGCTTCACTAACTAAGACGCTATTAAGTCATGAATATAAAAGCGTAAATTAAAAACTTTTCTTCAATATTAGTCCAACTGTGCACAATATCATGATTTGAGCTTTGAGCGTCGTCCACGACTGGCTGCGACCAGGGCAGTTTAAACACGCGAACAATATTAATTAAACACAACGCAGCTCTATGTCTCGCCAGCAAGGCTCGGAGAAATACCGTCCATTAGATTGAGTTAGAGCGGCAGAGTCGCTGCGAGCCCATTAAACGCCGGCTTAACTACCATATAAGTTTCTATTCTTCACCAGTTGGGATCTTGTTCGTTCGTCGTTCCGCGTGTCTCGTATCGTTTTCTCCAGACGCAAAAGGCAAAGCCGGATGCGGATGCGGTAAAGTATTGTCTAATTGGTTGCAAGCTTTGTGTAATTGTTGTGATTCTTGACGTTTTGTTACTGTTTCTTGTTTGTTTAGGAGCGCAAGAAAGTTTGTAGTGTTTGTTGGATTGTTGTTTGAAAGGTTTCGAAAACAATGTTGTTATGTTAGTAACTAAATAGGAAACTTGCAAGATTCTTATTTTATATTTTTAATATCATTTGCCATTATATAATGCATTATGATAATTCCATTAGGCAGTTGATGTACCTTTATATTTTCTATAAATATACTCTAAGCTCCTATTGCTTGAAGGTACAGGAATATTTAAAAGAAATAAATATTGCTGCACAAAATAAAATATATCTACGAGGAACTTGAATAAGTAGGCAAATTATGTTATATAAATTAAATCATACTTTACTATTGCGCATGACCGCCCCTTCTCTTGAATTAGTAAGTAAGTTAGATAAGAATACACATAAAAAGACATGTAATAGTAAAAACAGGCAATCTTTGGTCTGTTGTACTGTTGTTAAGAATTAACAAGTATCCATGTAATTACTTGAACTTCGAAATAAAAATTATAAGTTTTTAAGACTAAACGGCCTTAAAACCTAATTGGCACACACTCAAACTTAAATAACTTCAATAAAATATAAAAGAACAAATATTTATGAATGACATCACATTCTTTGGAACTCAAATATCACATAAACAAAATTCAAATTTGTTCATAATCTTTTATTTAATTTTAAAAAGTACAAAGAATTTTAGGAGCATACTACTTATTAGATTATGTTTAACAAATAAATGCAGTTGGAAATTGATTATTTGTTATTATAAATTTAAGTACTTATTTTAAAAATTAATTAATTTTTACATACATCTCTGCAACAATGACAAATATAAAAAGCTTTTGAGTAGTAGTATTTTATTATAACGTTTCATTTCAATAATATCTACTGTTGTAATTTCAGTTGGTTACGCTTTATACAATATTTATTTATTTGGGAATATTTCACTGCAACTTAATGTTAGTTCAGTAACATTTAATATTTTAAAATAAATTCGTCATTATGCTTTTTACTCATTGCTGGGTGTGGTACTTTATCATAGCAGATTTCTGTAAATGATACATTTTTACGCATGAAATTGGTCAATCATGCCGTCGATACAGGACTCCCCAAAAGATTAGTGGTGGGGGAGCCACAGAACACTGATACTATTGAATTCCTCTTTGGTAATACATACTGTAAATTAATAGAAACCTTCTAGAAAGACACGGGAAAATCATATTATTTTGTCTTTACTTGAATATTTATATTAAAAAAATTACACATATTTTATAGTTGAAAACAGTTTTTCTGCAAATTTATATTTTTAACAACCTATTTAATATTAGACCGAAAAATGCTTGGAACGGAGTTGTTCAAATCACCTCTAGTTAGGACTAAATAACAAACTCACGAGTTTGGAAAAAGATTCTATAACGTGTATTTATGCGAATTCACATTTACTTTAATCCATGTTTTGGATTATAAAGTTTGGTTGAGAAACTCCCTATTTGACACTCAATTCGCTGAAGTAAAATATATAGGTAAACAAAAATGAAATTTTTCTTTAACGTTCCTTTGCAGTTTCATGTTCGTTATAACCATAGATAATAAAACTAAAATAAGTACTAGTGAAGAAAACTGTATTATCTTCTCCACTGAACTAATAGTCAATCGTTAAATGCTAAAAAATAATTGAGAATGCAAGTATGCAAAAAGTACTTACATCGGGTTTTTTTGTTGTTGTAAATTGTGTTTATTGTTTTTAGTAGAATTAAGTTTATGAAACTTTGAGGAATGCCAGTTGCAGTAAATGTTAAGTCATCTTCCCTAAATATACATCGTATATAGATGTACGAACAGGAGTGGTGGCCGGGAGTGTTAAGGCACATCTCTTAAAATACTGTAACGTCACCCGAACCAAGGTTCGTCAGTTCGAATCCGCCTGTCGACAATGTGTGATTTGTTGTTAAATATAAAATACAGTTACATGTATTTATCACACTCGGGTGCTATAAATTAGTCACTTATATGTCTTAAATAATGTAGAATTTGACTAAGAAAACCGGCAGTACGGCAGTGTAAAAACTGCGGTTCAGTGTGCCGGTAGGCCCAGGCCCGATTTGGGCTGTAGAGCCATCGTAAGAAGAAGAAGATGTACGTAAGGGGTATGTAATTTGAGTGCCCAATGAAATATTTGCAGGAAATAAATATATTGTAGAATAGCTATAATAATTTAATAATTAATGGTAATATAAATCACTGTAAGGGTTTGCATAGTCGGCACTTAATGGAACATTTTATTTTATAATAATAATAAAAATATAAACATCTGATTTGTCCAAAATATTGATTTATTAACTTTTTACGATCGTTTCGTCCTTTCCAGCTGATAATGTCCGAAAGGACGAAACGATCGTAAAAAGTTAATAAAACAATTTTGTGGAATAATAAGGTATTTATATTTTTATTATTATTTTAAGGTAATATAAATTGTTTGTTCCTATATATATGTTTTAATCTTCTTATTAAATATGTGTTATATTTACTTCAATGACACTCATTAAGACACAGATTTTTACTGGTGTCATTGTAATAATTTCCTATCATATTATTACTAATATCAATATCAACAATTAACTTAAATTAGTTTTAGCTATCTGGTATATTTTTATGTATTTGCCCTTTGCAAATATATCTTTGATCTTTATTTCATTCTTTTGTCCTAAGATATTATGTGTTAAACTGGAGGTGATTTTATCATGATTGTGTCCAATATCCTTCGAACTAACATTAAATAGATCGTAATAAATATTAATCCGCAGAATAACCTGGTGTAACTTTAAATAATTATTTTGTAAAGCAATTAAATATAAATTAATACTATTTTAGGGGACGGTAATGCCGAAAGTATCATTGGAAAGCTCTTAACATTTTTTTTCTTTCGCTATTTAAACTCAAAGTTTTATTTTCTATGGTTTAAGTATATAGTATGTATATTATACTATTAATAAATTTCAGTTTCAGTATTTCCAATATTAAGAAATAATCTTAATGTTTACAGAAAATTTAAATATTTTAAAAACTAGAAAACTTGTTTTAAAATGAAATATATAATAATAAATATAAGCGGATGTCAATGGGGTCCTCTACTATTTTCCTTTTATTTATTTTCTTTACGAAACTGCATGTATGTTGAAAAAAATCTTCAGTTTTAGATTGTCTCAATTTTCTGTACACAGCCTACGTACTAATATTTAAATCCACAGACGATAAATTGCCCTTGTGCTATC
Organism: Pterostichus niger; assembly: GCA_947425015.1. NCBI lineage: Eukaryota > Metazoa > Arthropoda > Insecta > Coleoptera > Carabidae > Pterostichus > Pterostichus niger. The sequence goes on along the minus strand of OX380336.1, from coordinate 27,676,605 downwards.
CAAATAAAATAATGGTTTCAAATTTTTAGTTTTATAAAATAAATAAGCAAAAAGTTTGAAAACGTTTTCTGTATTATTTTATTTATAAGAAATGTATAATTTCAGTGTGAACTGAAAATAATTAACTACCCTTAATCCAAATTATCAGGATCCTTTTCACAATCCGTTACCCAAGTTTCATATTCCTCGTCTTTCGTTCACTGAACGTTCTGTATCGCACTCAAAATGCTACGCGACGCAGGCAGATTTGAGAGGATAACTAGTGTTAATTTATATTTCACGGGTTCCGCTGATGAAGAGCTTTAATTAAGCCGCCATTAGTGATAATTAGTGCTTACGGCCCCAGCTGCACCGTTACCGAACAATATATTGTTCCCTGAGTGCCGAAGTGCCCCCTTTTCTGTTCCAACGCCGCCCCTGAATTGAACCGACTCGCGATCGCAGCCCTGAGACGTCCGTTCTGTTAAAAACAACCAGTATTTATTATCTGTACTACTGAACTTGAGCTCCTGAGCTCTGCTGATTTCCCTTTATGTTAATTCAGAGTTTTAGATGGTTCTGGAATCTCTGTAGTCTGAACTACTGGAATCTGTACGGAAATGGTGGAATAGTTTAGTTTTAGTAAGTTTGTATGTAGGGAAGTTTTATCTTTTATGCATGACGGAAAATACTTGATCGTTTAAAGAATTGTTATAAATAGAAAATCGTAAAGGTCTAGTACATGTAATTCAGATAATACTCGTTTATAATGCAATTCGATATAGTTATTTGTGTATTAAGAGCGTAAAGTGTCTTTGTTACTCGAGCACGGTAATTGCAGCGCGAGCCGAAGGCGAGAGCTGCAATAGTGTAAGAGGAACAAAGACACTTTACGCTCGTGATACACACATAATATTTTCTATGATTGCATCATAAAATTATTTAAAAAGGTATACGTATTGAAAATAAATTCATTCCGTTAACTGTCAATAAGACATGTTTCTGTTTTGTTTGTATCCCTGATAACTATTGAAATAAACGCGCATTTAATATCTTTTTCGCGCGTTGCCATTGGACAGAAAACGTCAACTTTACGATGACAAATAAGAGCGTAATTGACAACTTTTCATACCAATCGTAGAAAAATAAAATTATTTCAATCAAATGTACATGTTTCATGTATTGATACTTACTGTTATTGTTTCATACCTACATTACCAACTACTATTTATTGATGTAAAGGAGGCGACATCTGGCTTTGTCGTCTTTTGTTTAACTTGAGCAAAGTAAATATTTTTCTCGTATTATAATCATTATGTCTCGCCAGTGTATCCTGAAGAATATTCATGATGAATATTTATTATTACTACATTTAGTTTTTTTTAACCTATTCTTAATAAGTAATAAAATAAGTTCTATTTTGTCAACAGTCATGGCTCAACTCGTTGGAACTGATCTATGCGATAACGCGAGTTAAGCAACGTTGCGCGCGGGAAGTATTTGGATGGGTGACCGTCCAGAGAAATCCGCGTTGCTGTTGACTCTAAAATCTAAAACGCAGGATCAGGGCATAATGGCGGCATATGACCTTAGCAGCTGGTCCGCCAGGAAGCCAGAAGGAAAAAAAAGTTCTATTATATGTCGCTATATTGATTTTTAAGTGCTAAACCATTAAATAAAAACCCAGCAAAATGACTCCAAAGGCAATCAATAAAACTTTTTTAATATATACCTAATATTACATTAAGAATATACCTAATATTACATTAAGAATATACCTAATATTACATTAAGAATATACCTAATATTACATTAAGAAAAAGGCACTTTTTTTTCATTTATACTGTAGATCCTCGTACATCATGTGTAATCAACACAAACACACAAACAAAATAGTTTAGCATTCGGAACATCTATGACGAAACATATTATATGATGTTATATATTTTATTTCACGAATTTATATTCATCAAATTATATATGTAGTAGATCTTTCTATTTGTAATCTTTATTGAAATATATTAATATAGCATATTGTTAATATTCTCAAAAGAAAAAACATAGATCGACGTTCATATTGTAAATAAATAATCAATCATTCTTGAATTCGATTTCCACATGAGCTGTATTTTTATCTAAGTTCAAGTTTTATTAATAATACTTATTTATGACAGAAGGACAAAAAATTGAGGAAATATCCGGACGAAACGAAATCAAGTACGAAAAGCTTTTTCGTTCGCGTGTCATACATTATCTTTTATTCGGCCGTAAGGAATTTTGTATTTTCAAGAATTTTTTTATTCAGATATTATTTGTTCTAGGTCGAAAAGTATTTTACGGACGATAAAATAACCATCACGTAACAACTACAACAATAATTAATATTTCAATGAAAAGGTTAACTTTTTGTACAAATATCTTAACCAAAAAACGTCACTTTTTGACTTAATCGAATAAAAAATATGTACACTCTTTAATTTTTTAATAAATAAATAAATATATCATCACGCCTTTTACCTATTACTGGGTGTGGCATCCCACCGTAGCAGATCTCAGTAAGTGATATATTTCTTCGCGTGAAGTGCGTTTACCAGCCGTCAAATCACGGCCCCCAAAGATGTTAGTGGAGAGGGAGCAACAGAGGTAGATTTTAAATTGGTGAAAATTGTTTGTCGTCTGTGGGGATCGAACCAAGGTTCTCAAGATCCACAGACCGACTCAATACCACTGAGCCACCTACCCCATTTTTTTAATTTTTGTGCAGTAATATTACATTTTATAAATGTTATTAAATTCGATAATAATTAAGATGAATGGAAAACTGTCAGCAATTTGTACCTGTATCAAAGTAATTCGAAAAATTATCAAAAGATGATATACAGATAATCTGCTGATAATATTAATGCATTTGTGGTATAGATACCTATCCTCTATTTAATAATTCAATTAAATTATTTTGTTGAAAGCGATTATTTTCCGTAAAGTGTCAAACACTAAATTGAATATAGCTACCTACAGAACAGCGAACATACGAGACATGTGAGAAAACTAATTAACGGGCTTTAAATTTCAAACATGTCTTTGTATCGTGACAACTATAACTATATTACGTCGGATTTCATAAACTATTATGTTTTGCTGTCAATGAGCTTTGGTCAAATCCATTTTTTAATGTGTAGCAATATTGTAATCTACGGGCAAATTAAATTTTAATAAGCTTCAAATTAAGCCTATCAACCAAATAATTGTTCTGTCAGATCCAATTAAATAATCGTTTTTTAATGTCTGATGAATTACATACATATCCAGTCATTGTAAACATTTATTACTATCATGAACAAGATAATCAAATAAAGCGCAAATTTTGCATTTACTCGTTGCTATTCATCATCATCATCATCTGTGGCGCTACAGCCCAAATCGAGCCTGGGCCTACCGGACACACCGAGCCGCAATTTTTACACTGCCGTACTGCCGGTTTTCGTAGTCGAAAGCTACATTATTTAAGGCGTATAAGTGAGTGCGAGTGTGATAAATACATATAACTGTATTTTATATTTAACGACAAATCACACATTGTCGACAGGCGGATTCGAACTGACGAACCTTGGTTCGGGTGACGTCACAGTATGTTAAGAGATGTGCCTTAACACGCTCGGCCACCACTCGTTGCTATTATTGTATATGAAATATAAATATTTGTCCATGTTTATTGTTCAATTTGTAATGTAATGTATCAGGAAAAATTAATTAGATAGTATTTAGAATGTAATTATTTTGCAATTAAATAATATATTATAATCAAGGGATAATATTTCATAATCCGTATATTTCATGATTTATTACATATTTCAATGAAAAATTATCTATAACAAATTTTATTATTGTTATTCAAATTTTATTCACATTACCATACCTAATTAAACGATTGATAATAAAGGGTTACGAGTATATAGGAGCAGATTGGTTGTACCCCATCTGTTAATTATATTTGAAACTAACAACTTTATTACACAAACATTTCGTTTCATTTAAACATTTATAAAAGCATTATTTTTCTAAAAATGTAAAAAATTGTAAATTTGATAAAACAAATGACAGCTCATTCAAGATGATCTAGTTTTTTTTTCTAATGTAACATATATCGTCAAAATTCTAACGGTTCAGTGCGCTTTTTCACAAGTTTCAAAGAACCTGCAAAATAAGTTTTTTATACATATTTTTCTACGCAATATTGATAGATTGATATCATAGGTCTCTAGTGAATAGATATCGGCATTAATATGGATTTTTTTTTTCGAATATAAAGTGTAAGTTTTGTATGGTTAAGAAATGACCTGCAAACTTTGAAAAGGACTATATCCAGCAAACAATTACGGTACCATATTTATTTATTTATGCTACTGAATATAATAAGAACTTAATCTCGATTATAGTACAGGGTTCGGACTCATCGAGACACAATGTGGTACTTCATATGTTTTTTGTTTAAGTTTCAGTAGAATTCAAACTTGGGTTCTTCGGATTCGAACCACTCTATCGTGCTGCCTAACATGACAATATTACACTTGTCCTGTATATTTGCAAATTAAAAACAAATTCAATCGAATCTCTTTAGAAAGTAGAAATACATGAATACCTATTTACAACTTCAATTATATGATACTGAACAAGTCAAGCAAATCATATTCCGTCTAGATTTCATTTTATTTATTCTGAGTAATGATACGATCTTTCCATTTGAATTGAAATGTGTATAGTATTTGCGATTCATAAGTAAAGATAAAATATTTATAGAAACGCGGAGAAGCGATTTGTCAGCTGTGCGATATCTGTAAACATGTCCTCCGTTAGACATGATCCCTTGAGACGTCACATTTTTTCAGCTTTCAGGCTTAGCAGTCAAGCGGAATTGACGCACTCATCTCGAAAGATAGTTCAAATATACGAAAATCTCCAAATACTAAAAAATGAAATATGACTTTCTTATATTTTTGTATATTTATTAAATGGCATGTAAGGAGGAGGAATTTTGATGGGGTCAAATGTATCTATATATATATATATATATATACATATATTCTTTTAAAAAGAACATTATGTAACGTGAAATTAATTACCAATTGAAGTGGCACGAAAATTTTTTCATTAGATTTATTCTACAATTATATTTTTTTCCAGAAATGTCTATGTTGATGTACAACCTTCGGTTTGTGTACCATAAATTAATAATTCTTTTAATAGAAATACAATTTTCCCTAATTTAATTAGTATTTTAAGTAAACACTTAACAATTGATTAAATCAATTAATTTATAAAATACAATTCTGACGGTATCTCAACTTTTCTCTTTATAATTTAATTACATATATTTCTCCGACTTGGATTCTTTCGTTCAAGTAACAAACCTTCAAACATATTCTTCCATTCCTAGGTTATCCATATAATCTTTCACCCACAACTTGAATAACGTATATCTACCTGTTTTCGTTGAATATATTTTCAATACACCTGCATCATCTCAACTAACTCACGAATACTTATTTAATAACATTCTTCTCACTCTCAAACTTATCATATATCAACGTATTCCAAACACGATCCCTTTTTCTATATCTAAATAATCCCTGAAGGCATTTTCTTTCCACAGCAGTTATTGCTGCTTATGCTTTCTCATTCACACTCAACATTCATTACCATACATTAATGCAGGAACTCACATAGCCCTATAAATGCTCAATTGAGCATCTTTGGTTACAGTCACGGTTCGGGTAAAGCTATGCAGAACGCCAAATACCTTGTCACCATGCAACTAGTATACTCCTTTCAATCTTCCAATCAATACTTATATAAACTCATTCCCTTGATCCAATCTCACACGTTTCACAGAAACATTACAATCAGTTACCAAATAATTTTTCTCGAACATTAATATTATATGTAATGATTAAAGTTTATCTCTGAGGTAGTATTAACTGTAGACCGATTTGCTCCTTAAAAGAATATTTTATTTATTAATATCACATAATAGAACAATATTATTATAAACAATTTCAAATTATATAAATTTATTACAAACAATAAGAAATCTTACCTTCAAAGAAAATCGATTTTTAAAGTCAATACACTAGTATCTTTTCAAATAATTAAAGGAAATTCAATTTAAATAAATGTGTCAAAATATCTTGTACAATTTTTTATGACTCAGTCACCATAGCAACAAAAATGATTATTCATTTTTACTTCCTTTGACTAATTTCGTCGTGCCGTCTGTACGTACGTACGTATCTCGCATAACTCAAAAACGGTAAGCCGTAGACAATTGAAATTTTATATTTAGGACTGTTATAACATCTAGTTGTGCACCTCCCTTTTTGGTCATTATATAACTTTCGAAAGTGGTACTTTACTTGAAGCCTATAATAGTTTTTCATGAAAAACTATATTCAAATACAGTCGAACCTCGATAACTCGAACCATGACTTGCCACAAAAAAAGTTCGAGTTATTAGACTTCGAGTAAGCGAATTTTACAAAAAAAAAATAGTATGTACATATGTATTTATTTAAGTAAAAAAAAATACATATTTATTTCAAATAAAGACAACATAATATGCACAATAAACATATAATTACATAAAATACATACATAGTATATTTTTGTATGGGCAGGTAACGTTGTAGTTCATTCTGGCGTAAAATATTCAGTAATCTGTGACTGATGTACCGTTTTTACTTCCTTGTACGAAGTAAAGGAAGTATTGTTATCGCGAAAATTTTCGGTTCTCAGATTTCAGTGGAAATACGCATTTTGGCCCTCCCTGAGTCCATTTTGACTAATTTCGTCGTGACGTCTGTACGTACGTATGTACGTATGTACGTACGTACGTACGTACGTACGTACGTATGTATCTCGCATAACTCAAAAACGGTAAGCCGTAGAAAATTGAAATATTATATTTAGGACTGTTATAACATCTAGTTGTGCACCTCCCTTTTTGGTCATTATATAACTTCCGGAAGTGGTACTTTACTTGAAGCCTATAATAGATTTTCATGAAAAACTATATTCAAATATAATTTAAAACTTTCCAAATTTGGTATATAAGACTACTATATCAATGGAAATAATATAATAGAGTTTGGTTAAAATACACTAACCGGAAGTGACACATTACATGAAGCTGCTAACAGTTTTCTTTGAAAAAAATGGTATTATTTTAATTTTAGAAATAAATGCTTCAAATAAAAGTTTTAGAGAATTAAATTCTGCGTCTAGCACATTAAGAATTTTTAAATTAGCCTTTTGCATAAGCGAGATATCTAAATTTAAATAGTATATATTTTGTGTTTTTTACTTCCTTGTACGAAGTAAAGTATTGTTATCGCGAAAATTTTCGGTTCTCAGATTTCAGTGGAAATACGCATTTTGGCCCTCCCTGAGTCCATTTTGACTAATTTCGTCGTGACGTCTGTACGTACGTATGTACGTATGTATCTCGCATAACTCAAAAACGGTAAGCCGTAGAAAATTGAAATTTTATATTTAGGACTGTTATAGCATCTAGTTGTGCACCTCCCTTTTTGGTCATTATATAACTTCCGGAAGTGGTACTTTACTTGAAGCCTATAATAGATTTTCATGAAAAACTATATTCAAATATAATTTAAAACTTTCCAAATTTGGTATATAAGACTACTATATCAATGGAAATAATATAATAGATTTTGGTTAAAATACACTAACCGGAAGTGACACATTACATGAAGCTGCTAACAGTTTTCCTTGAAAAAAATGGTATTATTTTAATTTTAGAAATAAATGCTTCAAATAAAAGTTTTAGAGAATTAAATTCTGCGTCTAGCACATTAAGAATTTTTAAATTCGCCTTTTGCATAAGCGAGATATCTAAATTTAAATAGTATATATTTTGTGTTTTTTTAAATTAAGTTTGCTATGGATTAGAACAAAAAATAAAAAATAAAAGATTTTATGTCAAATATGTGCAATTAAAAAAATATCTATAGTTAATACGCGTACAAGGAAGTCATGTGGTGTCCACATCAGATTTTTTACTTCCTTGTACGAAGTAAAGGAAGTATTGTTATCGCGAAAATTTTCGGTTCTCAGATTTCAGTGGAAATACGCATTTTGGCCCTCCCTGAGTCCATTTTGACTAATTTCGTCGTGACGTCTGTACGTACGTATGTACGTATGTATCTCGCATAACTCAAAAACGGTAAGCCGTAGAAAATTGAAATTTTATATTTAGGACTGTTATAACATCTAGTTGTGCACCTCCCTTTTTGGTCATTATATAACTTCCGGAAGTGGTACTTTACTTGAAGCCTATAATAGATTTTCATGAAAAACTATATTCAAATATAATTTAAAACTTTCCAAATTTGGTATATAAGACTACTATATCAATGGAAATAATATAATAGATTTTGGTTAAAATACACTAACCGGAAGTGACACATTACATGAAGCTGCTAACAGTTTTCCTTGAAAAAAATGGTATTATTTTAATTTTAGAAATAAATGCTTCAAATAAAAGTTTTAGAGAATTAAATTCTGCGTCTAGCACATTAAGAATTTTTAAATTAGCCTTTTGCATAAGCGAGATATCTAAATTTAAATTTTATATATTTTGTGTTTTTTTTTTAAATTAAGTTTGCTATGGATTAGAACAAAAAATAAAAAATAAAAGATTTTATGTCAAATATGTGCAATTAAAAAAATATCTATAGTTTAATACGCGTACAAGGAAGTCATGTGGTGTCCACATCAGATTTTTTATTCTTATTTTCAAGAAAAGCTTGAATTCTATGTAAATCTCTTTAAATAAAATCGGTTGTATCTTCATTTGTCTGTAAATATAAATTCAAAATTCGTATAGAATTTGCAAACATATCATTCGAAGGTGGCTGAAAATCTTCCTGTATCAATGGTTCATCATCACTTTAGCTGTCATCCATATCAAGGTTTATAAGTTCGGAACTGTAAGACTTGACAATATCCACATCAGTGGAAAACTCAGATGTAACAAGATCGTCATCCACCTGCATATAATCATCAAGAGTGCCAGTGTCCTATGAATTATTTAAATGTACCCAAGACTCGTATTCAGTTTGAAGTACTGCTGTATTCTCTTTATTAATATGATTTAATTGTTCTTTGATGAAAACTAAAGGAATATCATCCTCTTCCTCCCACAGTACACTGACCAAACCCGGCATTTTGAAAATAATTAGCAATTGTTTCAGGCTACTACCAGATGCAATACCATATTCCACTGCTGTAATAATCGATTCCTTATTTTTTTAAATTGTAGACACTGTATTTGGAGGTACACCATACTTGCTAGCCATATCCTTTTTCTTTGAACCATTTTTAACTCATTTATCAGTTTATACTTATCTTCTATTGTTTAGGTCTTTAAAATACGCTTCGGTGACATGACGCCTAACAATTAAGCAGTATACGAGTGAAATACTAACTTAGAATAACCACGGAATGTAAACTGCGGCTGAATCAAGAGATGCGTCGTTTCATCGAAAGCGCGGGATTCCCCGAAACTTCGACTTATCGAATATGAGCGCGTCGTTTTCTGTTCGAGTTATCGAGAAATTCGAGTAATAAAAGTTCGATTTATGAAGAAAAATTTACATGCAATTTTCACTCTTGGCGCTATTGCCAATAAATTTTGTTCGAATAAACAAAAATTCGAGTTATCGGAGTTCGAGTTATCGGGGTTCGACTGTATAATTTAAACTTTCGTGCGTCTAGCACATTAAGAATTTTTAAATCAGCCTTTTGCATAAACGAGATATCTTAAATTAAATATTATATATTTTTTATTTAAAAAAAAAATTTTGCTATGGATTAGAATAAAAAATAAAAGATTTAATGGCAAATATGTGCAATTAAAAAAATATCTATAGTTTAATACGCGTACAAGTAAGTCATGTGGTTTCCACATCAGATTTTTACATACATATTTATTTGTTTAGGTATGCTATTATGTCCAACAAGAACTTAATTTCAATTACAGTACAGGGTCCGAACTTACCGAGCCGTTGTAAATCATGTATATTTAGCATGAGTGTGTTACGATCTCGGGATTTCCGGATTCGAATGCCGTCATGCTATTCACATCACCGTATTGCCGGATCAACAATCAATAAGAGTTTCAAACCTGTCCCTACTTAATTAACAATTAAAATCATTCTCCTAAATAGCTTCTCAGATTTATCTATTACAATAATATCATCCGCATAAGCTAACTTAAGCACATACACCATTCATTCCATTCAGTGCATTTCGTATCAATACATCCAAATACAAACTAATCATGGAGACGTCCCACAACCTTATTTAACTCTGATATTAATACAAAATCAATCACTCAATCTAGCATAAACTGTTATCAAAGCTTTGCTACTTCAAACAACGAACGAATCGCCAGCAACAAATTAGCATTTATTTGAAATTGACGTAAATTTTTTTTTCAAATGTTATTTATGTACTCACACAGAAAAGTATTAATAAATCTAATAATCTAGAGGAACATAATCTCGATATCAACAAAATTATAAACGTTAATTATTGGCCGGTTTCATCAAGTGTAAATCTAGTCGAAATAGTTATTTTTGTATTAAATACGGGCAAAAAATATTTATTTGTCTAGACCTGGCGGTCTCGACTAAAAGTTACATTCGAACGCACCGCCAAAAAACAAGAATTTTGCCCACAAAATACAAACAACAATTACATTTACAACATAGTACAATAATTATTATTTGATTTAAGTAAATTTAAGAAACTACTAATAAAATAAATCAACTAATCGACTTCTGAATTCGTCTTCCAATAAATTAAGAAATTATTACTCTTAAGAATTTTACCTTTATCTATTTAATATTTTCCGATTTACTGATGCTTCAGCATAATAGAGATATGTTATAACATTTTTTCTGTTCAATATAGGACAATTTATCAAGAGCCGTCTTAAAGTTTTTTGAGACTCCACGCACTAATATCTTTGGGGATTTCTAAAATGTTATTCTAAACTTTCTTGTGTGTATTTCTGTGTGTGTCAATGGTCTCGGAACTAGTTTCAACAATTTTTATGAAACTTTGTATTCTAATGCTACGTTTCATCCCCAGAAAACACATTTAGTAGGTAATTTTAAAAGAAAATTGGGGTGAAAATTCATGAGAATTTAGTTTTTCAAAATATAGATATGTGAGTATTTTAAGGCAATGTAATTTCACCCAAGATATTGATTGAGACCAAAAGCAACTTAATATTGAAAAGTTGTTTCATCTATCTATTTCTCGGGTTCTAATTTTTCAACTTAAACTTTCCACTTCTCATTACTTCCCGGCAGAACATATTAGTAATATTAACTTGTAACTTATCGTTATTAAAATATTTACTTACTAGAATACTGCTTAAAAATTGTAACTATAAATATGAGTATGACAGACTGTGAAAGTGTTAGTATATGAGAAAAACAAATTTAGCCTGTATGATTTAATTTAATGAACATAATTACAATCGTATAATTATTAGTATAAATTTCTGGCGGGGTTAACATTCATTTATCACTTCACATTATATGTTGTAAATTTAATTAACTTATAGTGATTAACAACATTCACAGAAAGTAGAATGAGATTAATGATAGTTATTTACATTGCAAGACCGTTATACAGAAATTTACAGGCGACTATAGAAAAATAACAGACGAGCGCTAACGAGCCTGTTACTCGTATCTGTAGGAGTCTGCAAATATCAGGTAACGGTCACGTATTGTACAATGTTTTATGGACATTTAAATCGCAATATATTTAATAAAATTAATTGCAGTTGTATAAAACCATAACTAAAATGTTTAATCAAGGTAGACTTTGAAAATCTGACAGATTTTGTTCAATGTTATCATGATATCCATGTCAATAGCCCGTTATAATTTTTACACGTTAAAAGTCTCATAATTCCTAGAGACAGAGCTAAATAAACAGTTCTTGACTATTTAAATGCCCATAAAATTATAAACGTCAAATTTGTTTTTACATAGCAACCGCTTTACAAACGCTTAACAACATAATGGCTACGATGAAGTTGATAATTTTAAAAATATTGAAAATAACTACAAAATTAATATAATTTTGTTTTAAATATGCAGAAAAATTATGTGCTTAACAGGGAAAAAAGCAGATTTACTGCCTTGACTATGATACTCTATCCGCAGCAATAAATTTATTACTTTTTACCTAGTTAAACAAATTTATTTAGTGTCATTTCAAAATTGATCTCGATCATAGTACGAATATCTCTTGAAAAGGAAAAGCATTGTTCACAAAATATTTATGTATTTTAGTTTTTAAGAAGCATCAGCTATTTCATTGACGAAGAAAGTGTGGGTTTTTAGTATTTAATTAAAGCCCATTCGACAGCTCATGTCGAAGAACTGGGCCTGTGTCTCTCACTCCGAAAGAAAATGTATGTTGCTGTTAGTTACACATACATATACGAACATCAACAATAGCAGAACATAAAGGTATTTTAAAAACTTCGTAACATTTTATTACCAAACTTTAATAGTTCTTTACGTAACCAGTTATGAAAAGATTGATATTGTTTGACGAACATAATATTTGCCAAAACGAGCGAACCGAGCTTTGCAAATTATGTGAGTCAAACAGTATCACGTTTTCATAACGTATTACGAATAAAATTTTATCTAATTCCTCTAAAATAATTTTTAAAATACATAAAATTCTAGGTTTATGACAGCTCGGTATATTTAAAAAAAAAATCAATTTACAAAAGCGTTGCCGTGAAAATAAATGAATAAAAATTTTTAATTTAAAGCTTATGTCATCATTGAAAATGAGTTCTGAATCCAAGACAGACCTTCCTTCTGATATCGAAGAATCAGCTAATTTGGCCGTGAACTGTTTAATATCAGAAAAATTATTAAATGTATATAAATCCTAAAAATTTTAATAGTTTTTCCGTTATTTGCAAACATTTTTGAGAAAGTTCAAACTGTCAACATTCATTACGTAACTAGTTATGTAAAGAATTCCTTACATAATTCTTAAATGACAGTTATGAAAAAATTGACATTTCATAACCTCAAAAATTGATGTAAAACACGACTTTTCATAACGGAATTAGGTAAATTAATTTATATTTCTGTCACGGAAAAATGTATGTATATGGTAATATTATATCAAGCAAATCGTATCACACGATTCAACAAATATCTGTCTTCCCACTCAATTCAATACAAAATTTAAGGGTCCCTTGACTACAACATAGAACCGCACATAACTCATCAACAGTTCACACCACATTCACCATTCACCCAGACTCTCTGATCCGTGTCACCCTGCACTGACCACATGTCTCCTGTCAGCCGCAACGGATCCGGCGTCTATTTGAGTGCAGCCGCCGTCGCGGCGCCGCTAAACCTAGCTAATCATCTCTCTCTGGCGCCTCTGCCACCGCTGGCCACACTAAAGCACTGATGCTGCAGATTACGCCGAGTGGCGGACTGTGTTCGCAAATGTGACGGCTCACCTGCTAAGACTTGCGGCTGATGCGTGGATTATGCGACTGAAGGTTAAGTGTAGTAATTAGTAGGGATATGGTGGCTTTGATGATGATAAATTTTGGTAATTTGAAACGTAATTTTTATGGAAATTGGGTAATATTTTATAAGGTATTGAAACAGAATCGGATCTAGAACAAAAGTTGCAGTGTACGACAGTTAGAAATGTCCATTTAAAGTAGGCGTGTCTTTCCCAAATGTAATTATACTATCTTGTAAAATTTTATTTTCTATAGGTACCTGGAATTAGAGATACAACGAATATTCGAATACTATTCGGTATTCGGTTACTATTCGGTGTCCACTTACCCGGCCACATTATTATTATTTAGTTGAATACTGGTTAGTGCTTTAATATTCGGCCATCACCGGGTAATTAAGAAAACACAAAATACACTCATTTGCGTGCGGATAGTGATTATTTTTACAATTGTGTCAATTGAATGACATTATTGTTTTCGGTTATCATAAATATAAAAGATAACAATGAGATAATTAATTCGGAACAATCTTTGATATTATTTAAGAAAATAAAATAAAAAGATCTAAAAATTATTGTAATAAATATTAAATTGTATGAAACATAGTATATAATATATGTGTTGATAAGCCATTTGAAAATTATATGAATGGAACATTCGCTTCTTCTCATTTTACATCTTACACACACACTTTCCAATGATATCCTTTCTATGTTTGTATTACAATACTCTATATTTGATTAAATAATACAAATTATTTGTAGATATAAATTGCTAACGGTAGATTATCGCGAATAAATATAATTTTGCCACAGGTAACAGACTATTCCGGTTGTTTTTACACAAACTGACAGCTTTTGAAAAGAGTGTCTCAATGTATAAACTAGAGATATCAAATTTCTCGAATTCGAATATCGAATACGAATATTAATCAGATCTCGAATATTCGAGGTACTCGAATACTCCTAAAAGTTAATTTATTTATTATTAATAATTATTTAATTATGTCCTTTTCATTATTTGAATGAAATTGTTAAGATAAAATAAAATTTAAACAAAAAAGAAAAAGACGAAAACATCAAATTTAAGGTGAAACGTACGGGTTGAAATTTGAAATATGGTAAGTCTTCATGATTTTGAAACAAAATATCTTTGTTATTAATAACTTCAAAGTATTGTAATAGCTTTAAGTTTATGCACAAATGATAAAGAAAAACATAGTCAAAAATTGAGGTCAACATATGGCGCGATATTCGAGGTATTCGAATGTTCGCTATACTGACATTAATATTCGAAAATCTCGAATATCGAATAATGTCAATATTCGCGGCATTCGACTATTCGCGGATGATATTCGCCCATCTCTAGTATAAACTATTACAAGGAGCTGATAGGTATACAAGTGTCTTTGCAATTCTTGACAAATTTTAAGTAAATAAATGTTTATTCATTGAATTGCAACCAAGTATTTGGTGACCGGATAATTGGCTATTCAACCAGACAGTGAACCTCATATCCGGTATCCGCTAAATCCGTTGCATCAGTACCAGGAATATACGTATTCTACTTTAATATTTATTTAATAACCAAATAAAAATCTGATGTGGACACCACATGACTTCCTTGTACGCATATTATACTATAGCTACATTTTTTTATTGCATATATTTGACGTTATTTGACATTGACATTAAATTTTTTATTTTTTCCTTATTTACAAGAAGCAAGAAATATATAATTTTTAATTTAGATATCTCGCTTATACAAAAGGCTAATTTAAAAATTCTTAATATGCTAGACGCAGAATTTAATTATGTAAAACTTTTATTTGCAACATTTATTTCTAAAATCAAAATAATACCATCTTTTTTCAAGAAAAACTGTTAGCAGCTTCATGTAATGTATCACTTCCGGTTAGTCTATTTTAACCAAAACCTATTATGTTATTTTCATTGATATAGTACCTAGTCTTATACACCAAATTTGAAAAGATTTGGATTATATTTGAATATAGTTTTTCATTAAAATCTATTATAAGCTTTAAGTAAAGTACCACTTCCAGAAGATATATAATGACTAAAAAGGGAGGTGCAAACTAGATGTTATAACAGTCACGACGAAATTAGTCAATATGAATTCAGGGATGGTAAAAATGGATATTTCCGGGGAAATTTCAAACTCGAAATTTTTTGCGATTACAATACTTCCTTTACTACGTACAAGAAAGTAAAAATTGGCCATTATTTGAAAAGATTGAAGATAAATTATAATTTACCGATTTCATAGAAATAATAGTATATTTTGTAACTAGAAGAGAAGTGATATATTCCTAAACGATGATGGCAATCACAATAATCTGGGAAGTTTACCTTTCCTACTTGTGATACATACTATCCTATCGAATTATTTCAAAAATAATATTAAATAAATAAATATATCAACACATTTTTTACCCATTACTAGGTGTGGCACACTGTCGTAGAAGATCTGGGTAAGTTTTATATTTCTTCGCGTGAAGTGCGATTACCAATCGTCAAATCACGGCCGCAAATATGTTAGTGGAGGGGAAGCGACAGGGGTATTTTAACGTGGTGCAAATAGTTTGTCGACTGTGGGAATCTGATAGTTCTCACATTTTATTACATTCATATTTGGATATAACCTAAATATTGATAAAAATCACTAGCTAATTCGAAGTTATTCATATTAAACATGTAAATTTTCAATAATCACTGTTATTCATTAAATCAATTGTGAGTGTTTTCTATTTTTGAAAAAGTGTAAATTCAAAAAATGATCATTTGTATTTAAAATTCATTAAAACATTGGCTGGTAGCACAAGCTCAGTTTTTGGGTGTTTTAAGAGCACGGTTTTAACATGTTATAGATAGCTAAAACACCCAAAAACAGTGCTCTTAAAACAGGTAAAAACAGAGCTTATGCTACCAGCCAAAATTTTTTACTAAAGATTTAGTCATACTTATAGAGTTATGGTTCCACCTCTTAACATAGTCTATGTTTTTGTATTTTGATATAACCTTGAAAGTTTTTCATATATGAATACGGCTTTACGTTTCCAGCTACTGTTTTAGTCTTTGTCTTTGTTGTTGCGTTTAAACACAAAGTTCATACTTTCGACATACGAGTAGTCCTTCGTCTTTATTCGATTAAAGCGAGTTAGCTGTGGTAACGCTGTCTCCTATTATCTGTCAATTATTTACCCTACTTGTCATCTGTCATTAGTTTTGTGTGGGACAATACAATAAACATAGACAATAGAACAAAATTAGTAATAAGTTCAATTTAGGAACAGAAAGAAAAGTTGCAAACAAACAAACAAAACTAACATTTCAAGAACAAATTAGTCGCTGTTATTTTAAAATTTATTCTTTTCTCTGATTTTATAAGCATAAATGACGTACTATTATATTTTAAATGTAAGTTGAAATTTGAAATATTCGAGTTTGTTTACAACAATAATTTTTCAATTTTTGGAAAATATTTTAGAATTATATGAATTCATTAAAATAGTATTTAATTTTAGTAGTAATTACTACTCCTTATTAATAATAATTTAATTTTTTAAACATTTCAAATAGTTTTATACAATTATTTTCGTATTTAAATGTACAAATATTACTTAGAACAATGAATAAGTTATGTTTATGTTATGAACTAAAAATGGATGGAATTTTGCCGACAAAAACATAAAAAAGAGAGACTATATTAAGAGATGGAAATCTAGTTTAACTAACTAACAAAGCGCATCTGATCTTTTACTTAATAAGAAGTTGAAATTAATTCCAAACTATTTATATTAAAAATATAAACTTTCAATTATAACTATTATTTATAAGATCAATGATAAGTATTTTCTGTTTTAGAAAAAAAATGTACTTTGTATATAAAATTAATAAATAAACTGTAACTTCACTAAGTTTTAGTTTTAATACTTATAACTAAATAACAAAGCGTACCCGGTTCTCTGCTTATTAAGAAGTTTAAATTAAGGACAATAAAAAGAAGAATTTAGAATAATAGCTTTGAAATTTGGGTCACAACATTAATTTTGTGCATATGCTGTCTGAGATGCAATATCGTTGAAAACCAAATATAGGTCGAGGTTATTCCTCGAGTTCACTTAGCAGATCTGGAATTTAATTGATTTTAAAGGATAACGATTACATTCAATTCCGCATGCCTTATACTCGTAATTACGTATAGTTATAAAGTCTGTGCAAAGTTCTATTAACTATTATAGACATAATATTAATATTGCATAACGGAAAATGAAGTCAACTGAAAGGATAGTTATTTGTGTGCCTAAAACAGAAAATAACATTAATGATAAAGGCGCATATAATATTTTTTCTGGGTGAAAGAATTTAAAAATCATTTTTGACAGTTTTTGCTTTAAAATGTTTTTAATTTTCTTGTATAATAGTTACGATGATTCAATCGCATTTGCGATATGGAATAGTTTTTTGGGGATCCAGCTCAAAATGCAGTTCTAACTGTCTATTCGCTGTATGCTTTTGAATTTTTAAAGTTTGCACACACAAAAATAAAGAACACTACATCTACAATAAAAATAATACAAGACAAACGGACGAAATTATAATTTACCCGCACCATAAAACAAGTACATATGAAAAAGGAATGTATTATATGTCTGCTACATTGTACAATTATTTATCGAATAATCTAAAAAAATTAATAACAAACAATTTCAAACACAACTATTCCATAAACTGTCTAAAAACCCTAAGTATAGTTTATAAAATTTCTTTTTGATGGTATTATAAATTTCTAATATTATTTTAAATGCGTTATATGTTTTCTTTGATAGTTAATACTATTGTATTTGTTTCCCACACATGTACACATGTTTTTTATGGAAATAAACTTATTATTATTATTAATATCCTAGCAGAAAAACTTACATTCTATAAGAAAACAACAAATTATTACTTGCAGCGCTCTTTGCCACAAAATCTACTTTCCATACAACAAATAAGTGCAGAAAAGCTAACTATCGATTATGTATGATTATAGAAAAAAATATTATCATTAATCATCTAAGGATTTAAAAGATTTTTATGTTCAAAATATTTAAGCATCTACTCCTCGTAATTTTTGAAAAGAATCGCATACAGTCTTGTTCATTGTTTACATTTCCGTTCTCGTTTTAATCTCAAGTTACTCGCAATGTTGAAACTTTACTCAAAAATATACAATAAAGTTTGCGCTTAACAGCGAAACACTTAACACAATAGTTTAAGTATACAATAGCAACAGACAAATTTCAACTTAACTATTTTCTCCAAATAAAATTTCTCTTCAGAAAGTAAACCAACAAACTCAACAAGGTTTATAATAACACTCATACAAAGTCTTTTAAAGTACCTATATACACTGCATCGTATGTTGTACTCTATACACCTTATGTCATTAAAACTTTAATAAAGGTGTCACTGCTACTGAAACTTAGGATAAACAGTTAAAATTAACGTTCGCGCACAATAAATTCTCCTCTTTGTATAAACAGACATTCATGTTCACCTCTCTCTACTCAGTCCTTAGCCGCAAAGTACCTATATGCTTTACTTCGTCTTAGCGAATACGTAAACGTGGGGAGGAAATATTCTCATATGAGGGTAAAGATTAGATATGCGATAAATATTTTATCTAGATACTGTGAAGCAGTGACGGTTTTTGAATAAATTTTAATAAATATACAAGTTAATAATAATAACATAATTTATTGTTTTAATATTACTCGTACGTAGGTATATATCAGTGTCCACAGAAAGGGTGGCATCTCTATTAACTTTTTTATTTATAAATATATTTAATTGAATAGAATAGAACAGAACCTGAACTGCAGGATAAAAGAAGAGTACGACAACTAAGACGAAGAATGTTGTTGGTTGTAGCGAGAAATATAAATCCACGAAAAATACTGTTGATTGACTTCAGTGGCTCATCTGTAACCGATAGTTGCACGGGAATTGTACGAAATATGTCAATGAATGTCTCCTTTGTGGAAAATTTTCATTGAAAATGGCGTATTGATACTAGTTTCTTTTTATAAAAACAGCATTTATTTTATATATCACCATCTCACCCAAATATTAGACACCAACTAACCTATATAGCTATGGGTGAGATAGTGATTTTATGAATATTTGTTTTAATTGATTATTCTGTTTTGTTTAAGGTTTAGAGTTACCATTCTATTTTTTCACTTGTTTATAAAATAACGTAATTAATTGGTTTGCATTACATTTTTAAAAACATACAAATAATCAAACTTTTATTCACCATCTCACCCTGATTTACTCAATATGAATTTTGCGATTTGTTTCAATATTTTTAATATTATCGGCATCATCGTAGTGTTGTTATGCATTTATTAATTTGTGGCTATGTAAAATCAAATTTAATGTTTATATATGTTCATATATGTCATTCTGTTTCTTGAAAAAATTTTGTCAATAGCTATATATGAAATTAATTTACAATATATAATTAATAGAAAGTCATAGAGGAATGTTAACCCCACCCGAGATTAAAGAAGCGGTATGTGATTAAAATTATATTTATTAAATTAAATCATAAATGTAATATTTGTTGTGCAGTAGCACATTAAAGTCTGTCATTTATCTACAAAAACGCACTTTTAATGTGAATCGGTAAAAATAATTATTTATATACCTAAAAAGATAAGGTCAACTGATTAAATACCGATTATATTATTGATGTATTTGCTAGTGCAAAGATCGTAGAATAAATATATAGAGATTTTTTGTTTGTAACTAAAATATTTTTTTAAATAAAGTTTTGTTGTGTTATTCTATATTCAGAATAAAATAATTATTTACCAGAAGATTATTTTGATTTTAATTTTCTTTGTATGTAGGAGCACGAGTACAATTTTTGCCACAGGTGCACAAAACCCTAGTTACGGCTCTGGTAATCTTGAGGCATCATTATAATAATGTGGAAGTTTGCGAGATCAAACTTCACTGTGTTTAATTTATGACACTACAACTCCGAATATTTAGGATTCTACTGAAAGCTGTATGGGTATGATAATAATAATAATGTATTTGCTAGTTGATCAAATACATTGATATTTGGTATGTCACATAAACATAAATTGATACATTGAAAATACATCTAAGCAGATGGAAAGAAAATTACAATATAAAATTATGAATAAAAAAATAATTAACATGTTAGCAACCTTTGAATAAACATCTTACAACTTAAATATTTTTGAAACATTTGAGTGACTAAATATTTTATAAGATCATCTGGTAACTTGTAATATAATTTTGATCCCATAGTTAAGGTGTTATTTTGCGTTAATACGAACTCACATTAAGGCATAACAATATCACTTTTATTTCGCGAATTATAACTATGAAAATTTGTATGATTAGGAAGCATTTCTATATGTGTTCTTATGAATCAAATAATTTTATACTACAAGCATGGAAAATTCAAAATTTGTTCAATAATAAAAATAGTCTGACAAGATGCCTTATAACCTGAATAAAATAAATAAATATATTATCACGCCTTTTACTCATTATTGGGTGTGGTACTATACCGTAGCGAGCTCGGTAAGTGATATAAGTGTGGTTACCAGTTACCAAAGATATTAGTCAGGGGCAGTTTTAATGTGGTAAAAATTGTTTGTCGCCTGTGGGAATCGAACCCGGGTTCTAATTTCCACAAGCCGACTAACCTCAATTATACATATATCTCACTGTAAGTTCTAAATATATTATAGCATAACTCAAGTGACAAAATTTGCTTGTACCATAATTTGGATACATTTCCTTTTGTGCAGCTTAATAACTAATCATTTTAAATAATAAAAACGTATAAATAATTAATACATATTTCGATATTACTCTAGCTAAATGTAACATGTATCTCATAAATAAATTAAGTACATGATGAAGACTGATAAAATAATATTACTTACAGAAATTCTCATAAATATATTTGTTACATTGTCTCATCACTCGATCGCCAAATTGATTCAGGATGATGATGAAAAAGCAACTTAAATATTTATAATAGTGCATAACTTTTCTTTCACGAAAGATTCTAAGCATAAAGAACAAACGAGCTTGTATGAAAGGAATTATGAATGTGGTTGAAGGGAAAGTGATGTGTGAGGATAGGAATGTTTGGCAAAGATTAATTGCGGTGATTCTTGAATTTAGATTCATTGGTTACATTTTTCAAGTGTTTACCTGTAATTGTGTGGAATTCACTTTCAAAAATAAGCGCAGGGAGATGATCCCTTCCTCTCTTATCTTTCTGATTCATTTTCTGTTTTTACTATAGAGTGCTCAATTGCAATTGTGTGGAATTCGGTTTCAAAATCAAGCGCAAGGAGATGCTCCCTTCTGTCCTTATCTTTTTTATTCATTTTCAGTTTTTACTATACAGTGTTAAATTTATTTTTAAACAAGCGCAAGCGATGCTGACTTCATTTCTTTATAGAATCGTTGCTAGAGAAATGGGTGTAAGTGAAGATTTATGAAACAGGTGTACAGGAGCGATTGAATGGATGTGAATGAAGGTTTGTTGCGTGATGATGGATTTTGGTTGTGAGGAAACGTTAATGTGATTGAAACGAGTATCGTGTGTCAAGATGAGAATGTTGACGTGGACTTAATAAATCTTTTAGTGGATGTTCTGTGAATGTATCAGGGGTTCGTGCTACCCCATTTCATGGAAATATATTTTGATGTTATGTAGGTATGTAACTTTTCTTTATTGGATTGGAATAGAATCTACATCAAATTATTTTATATTTACTTCAAATCAATTTAAAATTGACAGCTTTTATATAGTTTATATAGTAAGATAATTGAAAAAAATGTTTGAGCTTCATACTATTGCGGTCGATCTTGTCTACGCCACTGTTGTATTAAGGGATAAATATATACGCTGTCAGTTCCGCATTCGTGTTGGAAACTGAAAGTTCAGTGAGCTGGTTTATTCAGAACACTTCCGTTGCACACTTGGAGTTTAATATCTTGTGACGACTTCGTTTGTATGACGAATCGATAAAAACTTTACCAACTTTCAATCGAATTGCAGAGTTTAAATTTAAACTACTTTTAAAGATATTACAATTTAACAGGTATGAAATAGTGAAATAATTTTCTACATTTCAATGCACAAAAGTACAGAAACTTTACCTGTATCTTATATTTTTATATTTAATTATAAGTGGAACAAGGAACACTATTTTTGTTACCTACAAATACAAAATTTATTTGCATTTAATAATTTATAGGTGATATATCTTCTATTAATATTATTTCAAATAATAATAATAATAATAATGAAACATAAATGTTACACAATATAGTTACACCATATTCAAATTTATCAATTATCGAATGTCTTATAGGTATTGGCAGCAAATTATCCATTTTAAAAGTATTGAAAATACAGATATAACCAACAAAATATCACGTAAACAAAAGTAATACGACTTTGACGTCCTCAAATAATAATCAAGTATAAACGGGTCTTCGACAAAAAAAAAGTAAAACTTAATAATTAAATAAATAAAATGACAGCATTTAAACAAATTGACCGAAGAGGCCAAACAACAAACTATTATTTCTAAGTTACTAAGTTACATGGCAAGACTACATCTTACCGATCCAAAAGTCAAGCTACCACTAACTATTTGTTGTTGTTTTCCATGGGACGTACTAACAAGGGATAAAAGGGTAATATCGTTGCGCTGGTTCAAGTTAACTGTTCCCATGCACGAGAATACATAAATAATCAGACTTGCAAAGAATGAAATCCAAAAATCAATTCTATCGTAATCCATCGTAGAGCTAATAATTTACCCAGATATGTCATCACATATACCGTCTAACAAGCGCGACAATTCAGAGAAGTCATAAACACTTTAACATATGCACTGATAAATAACCAAGACTCTGTCAAGTAAACTTTTTAAAGATATACATAAAATAATATTTAATATATCTGTATCTCTCGAAGCTGAGTCCGTCAGTACGGTGGTGTGGATAGCGATATGGAATTCGAATCCGGAAATCCCGAGTTCGAATCTTACTCAAGCTAAAAATTATATGAACTACCACACTGCGGCTTCGTGAGTGCGGACACTGTACTGTAATTGGGATTAAGTTCTTGTTGTACAGAGTAACATAAATAAATAAATAAATAATAAAAAATCCTAATTCTAACATAAACCAATTCTGAATTGTTTCACTTTGTTACAAAATTGGGAAAAGCTGCACAATATTAAGGCAAGGTTAGCGCAAGAAAATACGAAGTTTGTTAAAAAATAGAATTAATTTTTCATTGCCCTATTAAATACATAAACACATTTCATTCAATGCACCAGCTTTCAGCTTCTATCACAAAACCGACAACCTTAAGAACCCAAAAGAAACTAAAAACTTGAAATTAAATTAAATTGCTATAAAATCCAGCCACTTCAGAGAGAAGAAAAGCATAAAAATTTACCAGCGACCGCACCTAACAAGCAGCGCATTCTTGTAGACCCAATCTGTTACACTTGCAACAAACTTCCACAACTTCAATTTGAACGTGTACGCGAAGTTAGAAAGCCTGAGCGTTAATATTTCACGAGCATTTCTTTTCGATATTGTTTCGTTATTTTTTCACTCGACGACGACAGACGGCCGCGGAGAAAGGACTTTTGTAGGTTGACATATTACTTTTTTATCCTTAGTGCTGATCGAAATTAAGAATTCAGTGGATAGTCGTGGAAGGTATAAAAAGTTTTTATGTTTCGAGACGTTAAGGTTTGGTTGACGGCTGTTCGACCGGATCCTACATAAAACAGCGGCGGAGGTGGAGACAAAGTCAAAGTATGAGTATAGGTTTTTCGGGTAAATTTTTTTGCTCTATTGCAATAGAAACGGACAGAAAATTTTATCGCAAGCACGTGAGCAAATTATTTTAATATTTAGTTTTGTTCGTAGAGAAATTTTGAAACAAATACAAGAAATACTTCATCAGTTCAAGAACGGCTGGCTTGAAATTATATTTTTCTACGATTTTTAAATATTACATTGATTATGTGTGTCTTTATTAATGGATAATGTAGTTCATTACTGAATAGTAATTGAGTACTCACGATTTCTGAGCAATCACATCGACGTTGATATAATAAAGTAGCGACGGTAATTTATAATGAGAATTATTTAAATGATGAAATAATTTTTAAACACCAACATTTTGCAAAAGTTTTAAGTATTGGTTATCAAAAGATTACTTGAGCACCAAAAATATAAAATAAGCACTTTATTGCTGTCACCAGAAATATATTTTCTAAGTACCAAAAATTATGTTTTGATAACTTTAAATAATGAATAACAAAATAATAAATGAACACTTAATAGTTATTTACATTTCAAGACCGTTATATAGAAATTTACAGGCGAGCATAGAAAGGTAATGGGCGAGCGCTAGCGAGCCTGTTATCTGTGTGAGCCTGTAAATTTCAGTTAACGGTCGAGCATTGTACAATGTTTTATGTGCATTTGAATCGCAATATATGTATATTTAATAAAATTAATTGCAATAGTATAACGCAATAACTAAAATGTACAATCAAGGTAGACTTTGACAGATTTTGTTTAATCAAAAAATATTTAAGTGTCAAACGTTTAAAATTAGATATGTTGTCATGATAACCAATGTCAACAGCCCGTTATAAATTTTACACGGGCTAGCACTAGAGATGAAAAACTATCGGTAATTTCAACTATCGATTGTTCGATAGTGTTATCAGTAAACTATCGATATATCGATAGTACTATCGATAGTCAATTTAATTACTAAACGATAGTTTTAGTTACTAAACGATAGTTACTAAACGATAGTTACTAAACAATAGTTACTAAACGATAGTTACTAAACGATAGTTACTAAACGATAATTACTAAACGATACTATCGATAGTTTTTTTTCTTTTAATTACTTATCGATAGTATTTTTTTTACAAAAGTATAAATTTTTTTTTTCAAAATTAAAAAATCTTTGCCTATACAGAGTTTTAAATCATTTATTAAATTTGTTCCTTTTTTGAGAGAGAGGTAAAATAAAATTTATAATTTTTTAAATGTTACCCTCATCCCCTAAAATTTAAAACTGTTGATGTTGCTCTATATTAAAGGATGTTTGCTAAACAATTTCTGTGAATATGGTTTTGTTACAGTTAATATAACGCGCTCTAAGGTATGTAAAATGGGAGAAATAGAAAATAAGGAAATATACAATAAATGTCAAAAATTTATTTCTTTAAAATTTAGGCTTAATAACAAGATTTCAGAAGTTACAAATGTGAAAAATAAAAATCAAATGCAAATATGTACTTCTATCCCTAGGTATATATCATTTCTTACATTAATTTATATATTTGTCGAGATCAAGATATTAGAAAAACTAATTGCAATTCGAAACACCTTTTATATTAATTTAGATCAAATAAAAAAGAAATGTGGTGTTGTGATAGTATTTTTGGAGTTGTGATGCATACTGGATGAGTGGTAAGCGGAGACTGTCCTGGTAAGAAGGAAAAAATGGTGGATTTTGGGGTCAACAAAGAAGTTTGGAATGTAGGTACTTGAAAAACAGATGTTGTTAGGTTCGGAGAAAGCGGGCGAAGTTACAATAGCAGGTAGTGGAGAAACATAAAAATTGTACAGAAATGTTACTTAGAAACTACAGAAAATAAACGAATATATACAGAGTGTTTTGCTAAGACTATTACAGAATATATACAAGGTGTGTGATTATTTGTGTATACATGTGTTTTGTGTTTTTACATATGTGTGTGTATTACATGTGTATGTGTGGTGATGTACTGGCCGCCACATGACCCAATAATATTCACTACAGCACAAACTACAATGAACATCAGAGAACAATTGAATTTAAATTACCTCGTACCTGTTACCCTATAATAATATTTCTTAGAAATCCCACTTTGTCTTTCATCCCTTTAAAGTCTTCCGACAACCAATCGATTTACAGCTAACATTTGTGTACAGTTACTGTACAATAATGATATTGAATATAATTTGAATTATATCATTTAAATGCAGATGAAATCTTTATAAGTCATACTTAACACGTGGTCCGCAAAAAACACACGTATTCGAATTGCTCCGGGAACATAAGGTAATTTGCTTGTCAGTACTCACAGCCCAGCCCGTGTTATAAATTTATTATTATTAATTTTTATTTTTAAATTAGTTTATTTTAAAGATAGTTACTAAACGATAGTTACTAAACGATAGTTACTATACGATAGTTACTATATGATAGTTACTAAACGATAGATAGTAAACGATAATTACTAAACGAAAGTTACTAAACGATAGTTACTAAACGATAGTTACTAAACGATAGTTACTAAACGATAGTTACTAAACGATAATTACTAAACGATAGTTACTAAACGATAGTTACTAAACGATAGATACTAAACGATAATTACTAAACGATACTATCGATAATTTTTTTCTATTAATTACTTATCGATAGTACTTTATTTTTTAAAACTATCGATGTATCGATAGTACTATCGATAGTTTTTTCATCTCTAGCTAGCACGTTATAAGTCTCGTAACCCCTAGAGACAGAGTTAAGTAAACAGTTCATTACGATTCAAATGTACGTAAAATATTTAACGATTTAAAACCATAATTTTTATATAATAAAAGTATTCGAATAGCCAAAGAGAAAGAAATAATGCCCAGCTAAAACTAAATCCGGGCCTCTAATGTTACGATCTACCTTTTTATTATTAGAAAATATATCTATATTTCTATTATATCGGGAATTAACATATCACATTTTATATCAGTTATGATTATTTTCGTCAAACTTATCTAGGGCCTAAAAGTGTAATTTTCAGTTTAGTAGTTGTAGGATAAGTATAGTGTAATGACTACGGCCCGTTCTTACGGACAATTATAATTCATTCGATACAATTTTAGTTATGGGGTAGATGGCTCAGTGGTATCAAGTCGGCCTGTGAATTTAAGACCCCGGGTTCGATTCCTACAGCCAACAAACTATTTTCACCAAATTAAATCTACCCCTATGGCTCCCCCTCAACTAATATCTTTGGAGGCCGTGATTTGACGACTGGTAACCGCACTGCACGCGAAGATATATATCACTTACCGAGATCTGCTACGGCAGAGTGCCACACATAGTAATGGGTAAAAGACGTGATGATTTATTTATTATTTACGATTTTAGTTGAACAAATAAGAGTTTGCATGTTTAAATCAATAAAAAAATTATTTTAATAAAAGCAGTCGTAGTTCAGTAAATATAAAACCAATCTAATATAAAATTAATTATGAGGTATCAGTGGTATCGACTCGGCTTGTGGATCTTGAGAACCCTGGTTCGATCCCTACAACCGACAAACAATTTTCACCAATTTAAATCTACCTCTGTGGCTCCCCTTCCACTAATATCTTTGAGGGCCGTGATTTGCCGGCTGGTAACCGCACTTCACGCGAAGAAATATATCACTTACCGAGATCTGCTTAGGCAGAGTGCCACACCCAGTAATGGGTAAAAGGCGTGATGATATATTTATTTATAATATAAAATTTGAGGGATATAAATAAATTAACATTTTAAATTTACTAAGATAATTTTCTTATTGCTATTGCGAAGGTACATATTAAGATTTTTATTTGATTGGTAATTTCGTTAAAATAACAGAATAAAATAAATAAATAAAGAAAAACCACATTATTATGAATTTCGAATTTTTTCTTTTCAGTGTCTCAAAATAGATTGAATTGCACCTGTTTTACAAAAGAAAACGCATCAAAATTTATGACAGGAAAGTGGTTCGGATCGAAATAAAATACATATAAAATGTGGCAAGAGGCAAAATGCTCGGATATATATCCTTTTGCATAAAAAATAACATTATTAGAAAATTCAGTTATTCAGTAGATGTTAGTTGATAAAAAATTAAAATTTACGAGATAATTCCAAGGATTTAGAAGTTAATTTTCAAAGTGCCAATGGACGCAGTATTCTCGTTTTTGCTAATACCCCTGTGTAAAACTGTCAGTCAGAAGAGTAATACGCCATTAGGCTATTGGACCAATCAATTAAAAATAATTATATGTATTTTTAAAAGCGCTTTTTAATATATTCACGTAGATTAAAAATGTTTAAAATATAGATAATTATAACTACAATGAATTCTAAATTGAAATAACATTTTATATTTATAAATAAATAAATATCACGCTTTTTACCCATTATTAGGTGTGGCACTCTGCCGTGGCAGATCTCGGTAAGTGATATATTTCTTCGCGCGAAGTGCGGTTACCAGCCGTCAAATCACGGCTCCCAAAGATGTTAGTGGAGGGATAGATTTAATTTGGTGAAAATTGTTTGGTCAGATGTGGGGATCGAACCAGCGTTCTTAAGATACACAGGCCGACTCGATACCACTGAGCCACCTACCCCATAAAATCGAAATAAAATACATAAAATTATTTTTATGGTTGTCAATTTATTTTTATTTAATATATACCATCGCGCCGTTTTCCCATTACTGAGTGTGGTACTCTGCTGACACAGATGTCGGTAAGTGATATATTTATGGGCGTGAAGTGCGGCTATTGGCCGTCAAATCACTCTCTTCAAAGATGCTAGTATTGGGGGAGCCACAGGGGTAGTTTTAATATGGCGAAAATTGTTTCTAGGCTGTAGGAATCGAATAGTTTTTACTAATTTTATAATATTCAATATATAATATTATTATTATTTGATATAACATTATTAAATAAGGCAACAACAAAAACTATGAAAGAATATTTTCACGAAATATATTCCACAGAAATGCGATGTACACGTAATATAACAGTTTTACATAACATTTAATTTGTAAATATTGCATGTCTTTTTATAAACAATGAAGTAACATTTTTGTGTGCTCTGTGACTACTGAAACTTGAATTCAGAGCACCGACAGATAAGCCGATCTACAGACCAACAGACTCTTGTTCCTCTGAAATATTACTTTTCTGGCACCATAAAAGTTCTCATTTCGCTAGACACGTTTTAAGGGGCCTTCCGGTTGAATCTGACAAGAACTTAAATTTGAATCACATGTTCTCCTTTCTTTTTATTTTCTTTATTATATATCATATACCGGATGTACAATTGAAATGTATACTAGTAATATACGAAATACTCGTATAATGTTATTTTATTTATTTGGAGATTGTTAATTCCTTAATTAAATTAAACTGGAAGTATAAATATGAGAAAAAATTAAAAACTATCCAACGAGTAGTAATTTGTTCCTCACTTGCTCTTTATGTAAGAGTAAAAAGCAAATGAAAAATGTTTTCTATAACAAAATTTGCAGATTGAGAGTCCTACACAATAATAATAATTTTGAAAGATTTACTTTTTAATAATCTAATTGATTTAATATAAAGGTATAAAATTCCGATCTGCTAGACAATTCGTCCTAATTAATAATTATATCCGGACCGCGAGAAATAAATACAAAATGTTAGAATGTTATATAAATTTGAAACGACAAAAAATATAATATATTTCAAACATTGGTCATTTCAGCTAATCAAATAGATAATTGATCTTTTATACTACGACGTAGTATAGTACTTTGTTATATCTAATCTTCGAGACCTTTCATTTTACACCGATGTTAGATATTTCCGTCTTAAACTTACTACTTTCAATATATAATATTCTACATAATAAATCAAATAGCATAAGATAGCTACACTGCTCAAATTGTACAGGGATATTTTAAAAAATGAATGTAAAATTAAAACTAAATTATATTTGAATATTTGTGAAAATACGTAAGATATTATTTTCTTAGAAATATTTTAATATAATTTATATTAATTTTTATATTGGATCCCTCTTATTAAATATATATTTATAATATAATTTATAGTTTTAATTTTACATTCAATATTTAAAATATCCCTGCACAAATTTGAGCAGTGTATTTCTGAGTATGATACTCTTCTCTTAGATTTCGAGAAGTAATATATTTTTGTGTGTTAAGTGTCATAGTCAGAAACTTATAATGGAGGGGAGGGAGAATTTACAATTTTGAAATAATAATCGATTTTTTTAGAGGTTATGATACAGTCTTGTGCAGGATGTCTACTAGAAGAAGCACAACATTGCAAACATTTTAGTTAAAGAGAGAGAGAGAGAGAGAGAGAGAAAGAGAGAGAGAGAGAAAGATAGTTAAATAAGCAAATGTAATGGTGTACAATTAGTACAATTGAATATCCAATAAACGATTTTTAACCAAAATTATAATTTTTATAATAAAACACGATATTGAAAATAGAATTAAGATATTATATTAAATAGATTACATTGCAGTGAAATATTCAATTGTGATACTACTATAAGTAGTCTAAGTTATGGAGATTATTTTTTACGGTGCATTACGAATGTTTCTTGTGCTTTAGAATGAATATTTAGTGCGCAGCACGAGTGATATTCATAAGCACAAGAGACGTAAGGAATACACGGTTAAAAATAATCTACTTAACTTTGACTACGAATCGTATTCGAAGGACTATTCAATGAACCAAATCTATTTAATTTAAAATAATTAAAAATAGCATTACTAATGTTTTTATAACTATAGCAACCAGAAAAACAGTTACTGTTTCTTGCAAACATTTTGAAAATTTTCAGTGTCAAAAGTGTTTTTTGTGCATATTTTTCATAATTTTTCATATAACTTATGTGTGTCAAACAGATTTGGAGAAAAATCGGAGGCAGAAATTGAGAGCGACATTAAAAAAAAAATGTGCCTATAAATACACAAAAATCCCGAAAATCGGTTTGATTATTGCCCAATGACAACTTCCCCATAGGAATTTAGTTTATGGGAATCTATGTGGAATGTCCAGTGGTTTGTATCTGTTTAGTCTTCTTCTTTCTTGACTGTTGTCCAGCAGGTTTACGGCGGTGTAGTTTGGGTGGTTTTCCAGTCTTTGTATATATTTTTCGCTGGATATTGTTGCATCATCTCTCATTCGTATATTGAGGTCGTTGTATATCGCTTTGTTTTGAATGTACCATGGTAAGTTTGTTATCAATCTTAAGGTTTTAGATTGAAATCTCTGTAAAATTTCAATATTTGGGTTGCTGCTTGTGCCCTACAGTTGTATGCCGTATGACCAGATTGGGTTTTAGTACGACTTTATAAATTAGAAGTTTGTTGTCCAGTGATAATTTTGACTTGGGCCCTAGTAACCAAAACTATTCCTTTAATTTTATATTTACTTGTCTTTTAGATTTTATGTGCTTTTTTCATGTGCCACGTATACCTAGGTGCATTCAGAGATATTTGGCATTATCAGCTTGCGGTCAATTTTTCAAATTGTACATTTAATTTTAATTCAAAATAATTTTATGTAATTCTATGTACTTTTAATAAAAACGTTCATTTGTTTAAAAGATTCACTTAAAAGTACTGGTACTGAATAGTCGACATAACGTTACTAGTACAAAATATGCATTAAAATTTGATTAGATTGGCTGTGAAATTCAAAATCCAGCATTCTTATTGGACTACTTTTGACAGATGACAGGTGATTTGAATAGTCTATTAAATTTTGTTTGTTCATGCCAAATGTATAATTTCGATGGAGAAACAGGTTATTATTGAAAAATAGAAGAAGAAAGCTCTCACCAAATCAAGTTTGAAATCTTTAAATGTATTTTTTGTTATAATGTACATCATTGATTTAATAACAACGTATTCTACGAGTAATAGTACAACAGCAGTATTATTCTTTAAGTAAGTACGTAATCTTTAATATACTACCTATTATATACTTAGTGTCTATATTATTGCAAAGCATGAGTTTGAAAACAAAGCTCTTTATAAAAGTTATGAATTTTTAAATCCGAGTTATCTGGCAAGCAATCTACTCTTAACAAAACGCGGAACGTGGAACACCGATATCAAATAACGCAGATTGAAAGCTACTTTTCTGATTTGATGGGGATTATTTGTAATCTGTA
This sequence comes from Pterostichus niger, assembly GCA_947425015.1. Lineage (NCBI taxonomy): Eukaryota > Metazoa > Arthropoda > Insecta > Coleoptera > Carabidae > Pterostichus > Pterostichus niger. The sequence goes on along the minus strand of OX380336.1, from coordinate 27,643,880 downwards.
TTGTTCTATCGGACCGAATTAAGTGGCTTAAAGCTCGCGTATTATACTCGTAAGGGTATTTGTGCTCTGCTGAAATACGACTACGACGTACAACGTATAGCGATTCAATAAACTAAGTCTCTGACTCCTGAAAACCAGGAAAACTGGAATAACGCTAACTGATTGTTCTGAATTCCAACAGTATTTAATCGACCACAAAGACACGATTACGTTCTGTTTCAGAGCTTTGTTATTAGGGTTCTGATTTTGGTGTTAGATTTAATCATACACGAGTATTTTATTAACTTTATGTCGTATAATACTTTTCAACGCCAGTTTTATTTTTAGAGATGAAAACAGAACTAGATGATAACTTTTATTAAATATACTGAATATTTTTAGAATTTAGAACTATTAAAATTTATTCATCAATAATTTTGAAGTTTGCGAGTTATAGTAGATACCTATTCATGTCAGGGAACGAGTTCAATCTATAGTTTTTCTACGACTAATTAAGGTCTAGATATCGTAAGTTTATAGGAAAATAATTATCGGTTCTAAACCAAAATAGATTATGTTGGTTCCATTTTTTATTAAACTAAAAATACTAGCACACTATGTAAACCAATTATTATTGTTTATTAATATTCTATATTTTTAAAATGTATGATATAAGTGGTACAGTGGTATCGAGTCAAACTGTGGATTTGAGAACCTGGATTCGATTCCCACAGCCAAAGAACAATTTTCACTTACTTAAATATATCACTTATCAGGGTCTGCTACGACAAATTGCCACACCCTATAATGGGTAAATTGCGTGGTGATATATTTATTTATTTATTTTTTAATGTATGTAAACAAACAGAAAATCGTTTGACGTACTATAAACACTTTGTAACATAGTCAATAAAGAATTGAATTGATTGAATTGATAACAGCTGGAAATGGTCCAATTGACTTGACACAGAGAAAAACAGTGACTAAATTAAGAGCTGTGAATGAGGCTCATGATACACTTATAAAATAAAAATAAATATATCATCACGCCTTTTACCCATTATTGGGTGAGGCACTCTGCCTAAGCAGATTTCGGTAAGTGATATATTTATGCGCGTGAAGTGCCGTCAAATCACGGCCCCCAAAGATATTAGTGGAGGGGGAGCCACAGGGGTAGATTTAAATTGGTGAAAATTGTCTGTCGGCTGTGGGGATCGAAACAGAGTTCTCAAGATCCACAGGCCGACTCGATACCACTGAGCCACCTACTCCATATACACATATATAATGAATATTTTACTTAACGATCGTAGAAATAAGTTCACTGCTTGACAGATAGTTCAGTTAATTATTCAAGACTATTAGGAATAATTTACTACTATTATAGATTGTGGATATCGAGCCATATATGTATGCAGGCCATTAAAAACAATTTACAAGAACAGTAAATGCTTGTTTACGGTTGCTAAGGGTTTACTGCACTAGTTACGTAATACATATATATATATATATATATATATATATATATATATATATATATATATATATATATATATATATATATATATATATTACGTAACTGTTCTCAAGAATTTCTTCACTCGCACGTAATGTGCTTGTTACAATTCACGTTATGTAATATACTATTATATTTCAATCGCAGTGTTTTCATATATTGTATAACAGTATAGTATATAATGAAGTTGTATCAAAAGAATAGTTAATTGCTTAGTGAAATATATATCTTTGGGTAGCCATAGCACTAGATTCAACCATTCTTTGAATTGTGAAAACAATTGAATAATAATTATATGTATGACTGCTGGATTATTATTTCGTATCTACGTTAAAAAATGTATAAACAGCTGACAGTACCACAATTAATAGTAAGTAAACATTTAACACGAGTTGACTGTTATTTTAAATTGAAATTCATTACGAAACAAAAATTACCATCTAACATTGTGTAAATAAGTAAACGTAGCACGTTATGTAACGTTTATTTAACATTCTTAATCATCCTCAATTCGCCTCGTAAAATAAATTAACCTCTGATACACCCGCCCTTTCCATTACGCAATTCCCTTACCACACATTCAAAAAACAAATCGCCAGTGAAATCACAGCAGGGACGCAGCATTTCCATTCATTTGTATTCACCTCAGCTAAGAAAATTTCCTGGGAAACCGCGGCCGACTCGTCACTTAAGTGATAAGCATCACAAACAAATGAGTCCATTTCAAACAAATGGGCGTCGCGTAGTTCATTACGCCGCCGTGTCGCCCTCTGTGGCGCTCGCGACAGGAAATTGTTTGTGTTAGGCAGCAGGTAGATCCGTTTAAGACCCCGATGCGAGACTGTTTGCATGGCCTGGCCGCTTGAAGCCAGACTTGCCAGAGCCACCTTGATGTAAGGGATGAAATATTCATACAGGGTTTAATGCTCCTGTCTGAGTTGGCGGTACGGAGGGAATATTTATATCGGGTGTTTGGCTGTTTCCTATGTTGCATAAAAATATAGGGATTGTTTTGTCGGGAATTTTGGTTTTTATATGTTATTGGAAAGAAGTTATATTTTGGTATTTTTATGAGATAGTCAAATGTATTTTGCAACACGAGATTCGAATTGCTATATTCAATTTTACCTTCGTATTGAATGTGGTCATAAATATAAATCAAATCAATACATTATATTTTCGTCTCAGGTATCTTAATTATAATTTTTTGATAATTTTGATTATTAAGGTGAATAATGAGAACCTAGTTGGGTTTGAATTAAACACCTTAATCATGTATCTTTTTGAAACAAGATATTATTATAAATGAAACAAATTATTTATGTATTCTACATATTTTTGAAATTAAAAGTTGAAACTATTGTAATTAATTTGTAAATAATAATAGAAAATGAATCCAAATTTGATTCAATTTCTGAAAAAGAATTTATAGGAAGATATTAAAACAACTTAGTATTTTAATAAATATATTGATTTGTTTTATTAAATTTTTGTTGGTTTTTAAATCGACAGTTGAAAATAACCGCTAAAAAGCTATTACGCTCATATGTAACATTAAAATTATTCCTGTGACGGCTGGTCCGCACGTCACGCGATAAATCTGCTACAGCAGAGTGACGCACCCAGCAATGGGTAAATGGCGTAATGATATAGTTATTTTTATTTTAAGTAAATAGTTTAATGTTTTCCATGCCGCCTTTCAAAAATTAAATTAAAATGTTTAAGTCATTAATATCTTTTTTTAAATGATCAGTAATCAGGTGCTAACATCAACCCTATCTGGGCACAAACAGTACCTGAAAAGTAACTCTTCAAATTTCGTTGAATTACTGTTTACATATTTCAATTGTCATTCAATTTAATTTATTCATCGTTTTTACCAACTACAGCTAACCAATTTAATTTAGGACCGGTTTTTCCATGTTCAGATAAAGTTCCCAATAATTATTAGCGAGGTAAATAAAATATATCCAATTTCTAGCATAAATAGTAATAATTATACGCAATGCTTATTCCAGTATATAAAACTAACCCTAAGAGTCAATTGCACGAACCATAGTTACAGTACTGTTAGTAATTAAGAACTGGTTAGCCAAAATAAGTTTTTACTTCCTTGTACGAAGTAAAGGACCGTCATTTCCGACATTTCAGGAGTTCCGACGCCGGGCGTCGTTTTTCCAAAAACGTCGCCTCCGTATTCCCCGACCCCTCAGCGGTACATCCTACACCTCCTGACAATCGACAACATGCTTGTAGTACCGTCAGTGATTAATAAACACTCAACTCATCATTTTTTAACAACTTTGTGTTTCATTCTAAAAACCCTATTATCTCCGACACTGCTATCCGACCGTTGGCGCCCGAGCAACCTCACGCTAACATTTTGTCAACGAGTCCACCATAACTCGTCGCAAAATGTAATGTCAATGTAAAATTATGTCAAATATGTGCAATAAAAAAATGTAGATATAGTTTAATACAGATACAAGGAAGTCATGTGGTGTCCACATCAGATTTTTTAACAGGGTGATACCTTGACAGACGGTAACGAACTATAGATACGTAACTGAGTATTGCATAACTGACCCTTAATCGTAGAATATATTCAAGATATCAACCGATTTCAATATCATCTATCTTGTCTAACGTTAACCGACGATTAATTAATTAATTAATTAGTGACTATGCACAACAAGAACTTAATTCCAATAACAATACAGCTTATAATGGTAACATAATCATTCAGACACAATCTTATTTATTGGATATAATTAGAAATCAACGAGATATCAATGTTATGACCTCTAGCTTCTTAATTAATAAATATGTGTATATGATCATTCATTTTATCCATTACTAGATATGGCACTCTACTGTAACAGATCTCGCTAAGTAATATATTTATACGCGTGAAGTGCGGTTACCAACCGTCAAATCACGGCCCCCAAATATGTTAGTAGAGGGGAGCAATACAGGTAATTCAGATGTGGTGAAAATTGTTTGTCGGACATGGGAATCGAATCCGCAAGATTTACCTCGCACACTGGATTAATCTAATTAAAATAATCTATAGAATACATTTAATTGATTGCTAGTTAATCGTTTGTTTAATAGAAGTTGGTGAAAACGGCCCTTTAGACCACCCAAGCCAACCTAATGTATTTGAAATTAATTACAACTGTGCCTGGCACGTATACATTTTGTTTATATGCACATATATATTACTAGAGATATGTTATACGTTTTACCTGACACAGGTAGCAGCACTAGCACTAGAGGCAAGCACAGGACCGTGCTAGGCCTGATTTATGTCAGCGACGTTGCTAAATTGTGCGTAAACTCGTGAGTGTGTTCAGTCGTGTGTTTATACCCTCGTGCTCATGAATGTGTATGTATACGTGCGCTACGTGATGTGATGTGTTGTGCTGTGTTATATATTGCAAGGGGAAATTTAGCATAATGAAGGGTTTTATTAAATAGGGTACAGGTTGAAAATTGAATTTTTAAAACGTAAATATCTACATGTGTAGCCATGAGGATACAGCAGCACCCGCAAGTATTATGTTAAAATGGTTCAATTTTCGGTGTTTATACATATATCTCTCAAAGATTTTAACAACTAAAATACTCCTGAAGTTTGGATTAGTTATATTATTGTAAATCAATACCAAAAACTTAACTTATATTCTCAATATAAAATTGCAATAAGATTATATCAGATCGGCAAGGACGTTTGCTAGAAGTGCACTCATATAAAATCCTTTGAAAGAGAATTTGAAATTCATATGAAAACTTTGACATGTTTCATGTTTCCATGGATACAATGATAAGCCTAACCGTTGTCTATGTTTTATACAAAATCTGAAATGTCATCCAAAAAAAATAGAGGAACACTGAGTGCATAACTTGGTCACAGAAGGCGCTTTTTTCGGCAATTATTTAACTAATATTCATTTTGTAGGAACTGCATAGATCTATTTTTAAACAAATACACACACTATTTATATAAATATTGTATGTAAATTTTGAATTATGCAATGTGGAAAAAGTTTTCAGAACTCTTAATCAATAAAACAGTTTTTGTTATATATTATTTTTCCTGATAGACGTACAAATCGAAATAAATAAATTCACAAAAACTGTTTTATTAAATTATGAAACTTACGAGAAGTATTTGTTTTCATTTACTGTCACTATCATAAAAATTAAGTGGAACAACTGAAATTTTTATATAATAACAAATGATCAATGTCATACCAATTACCAAAATCGTCGAAAAACGCGCCACTTGCGGCAAAATTCCAACGTTTGTTCCCCTATTTTTACTTGGAAACCAACCAGGCTACGGTCCAAACGAAAATATTTAAGTATTAGTAAATTTTAAATTTATATTACATTTGAACTTTGCGTCCTTAATATTGTATGTACGTTAAGAAATTTAAATTGTTGAATTAGTAATTTTCTGTTCCAGAAAATTATATGTCGCAAATACTGGAACATACATACCGATGTTATTACAAATTATAATCCCAACACTTGACATTTGTTATTCAATGCTATTAAGGTGGACCAAAACCTCTTGTCTTGTTACTACAAATATTGTAGAGCATCACGAATATTGTTTAATTAATCAGAAAATTATTTTATTTACATAGTCATGATCCTGAAACCAATATAAACACATGTAACACTAGTATCACTATTACGTTAGAAATATTAAATGTTATGACATTGGTAACATTAAATGTTAAGAGATTAGATTTTGTAATTGTTTATATTTTGTTATTTATTATAAATATTATCATTCAAGTGTAAATAACGACTGTAAAAACTGATTCTTCATAGGTAATACGTTAGTATATTGATAAAATGATATTTATGTACGAATATATGATACTAATTAAAATAATTTTTCATCAAAACTAATCGGTCTATAGTCATAAAATTTATTATATAACACATTAGGTAAATAAAAATTTTACTGATTTATAATTATTTCTTTTCTTAATTTTTAATTAAAATATTTCTTGCAATAGTTATTTGTATCACTAGTCCAGAAACTGCTATTTTGCGAGTGCGAGTATATTTTGAAAGGACGAGCCGCAACCATAAAAAGTCACTAATTTTTGCCGGCAAAAACTTGGTTTCCGGACGATTTTTAGTTATGTAATACTGCTAATGCCGGACGATGGCGCGAAAAAATATTTTATTTCGAATTTATTTATTTATTTATGTTACGCTGTACAAAAGGAAATTAATCCCAATTACAGTACAGGGTCCGCACTCACCGAGCCGCAGTGGGGTAGTTTTTATATAATTTTTAGCTTGAGTGCGATTTGAACTCGGGATCTCCGGATTCGAATTCCGTATCGCTATCCACACCACCGTACTGAAAATTTATTTATTTAATATTAACTTTTTTTTAAAAATTTATTAAAATAAATTTTAATAGATAATTTACTTAAATAAATTTTTTCAAATAAAGAATTTTCTACACATATGTAAAATTTAACTATCAAACTAATACTCTAAACTAGATTTCAACAGTAACTAATAAGAAAAAAAATGTAGACCGAGACGCAGAAATTAATCGTAACAATTTACAATTTTTATTTAATTAATTTTCCTCAAAAGTAGTCAGGGAATCTAAGGTAACAGAAAACTTATTTCGTATATAAATTTCCTGTGCTATAGTACAGTTTTCGTTTTTATAATTACGATAGAATATTTTTTGTACACGTGTCATACCTATGTTAATACTTCGATAGAAAGGAAGATGAACAAAGTTATCGCCGTCTATAAAATTGAAACTCTGACACATTAATCTCAGTATCAATTTTATACAAAATATCGTAGAAAGTATCGCGTTCACTACATTGAAGCTGGCAGCATGATCGAAAAAAACAAAATTTGTTCCAGACAGCTTATTTCACGTAACAGAATCGTAGTTGAAAAATTAATAATCCTAGTGAAAAATTGAACTTTTTAAAGTCTTATTACTTTTCTTCACAAATGTAAAAGTTCCGCGTTGCATTATCTCCCAGAGTCCCTCAGCTGCTGCTTTGCACTTTGCGTTTTTTAATAATTGAACTGTAAATTCGCGTTTTAATAATTCTGCTCTTTTCACTTCACAGACTTTCAATTACACATTGTGAAATGGCCCAGTCGGTAAAAAGAATTAATGACGCCAGTCGTGACAGTTGAAAAATGTTTACATACTTAAGGGAGATAGCGGAACGATTCCAGAGAAAAGCTCCTACTTTTTAAGATGCGATAAAAATACTATTTAAATCTCAAGTATGTATAATGCAATTTTGATATTTCTACAAGAATCAAGTTTTATGATTATTGTAATTTTTCTTGATGCAATTTTCAAGGAAATGAAATTTAATGTGATCGTAATGTTTAACCTTCTTTAAATATAAAATTCCATTATCTTGAAATAGCAACCTTTATTAATTCTTTAGTAAATAACAAATATTATTTTTCCACTTACCTAGGCAGACTGAAATGATCAGTCTAATCCACGAATATTTGTTTTCTGAAACAAAAAATACATTTTTATAATAAGAATGTATATTTTTCATTAACTAGTTTATATAGTAATATCTTAAATACAGGTAGTTTTTCAAAAAAATTTAAATAACATGATTGATTGTTACGATCTCGCGCTTCACGCTAAGCATTTGTTTATGTGTGGTAAGTCACTACTGGTGAATTTTGTCTCTTATGCCTATGGCACACTGGTCGAAGAGCGTCGAAGAGCATCGATGAGCTCTTCAATGAAACAACAGAACGCACCTGTCATCAACGAAAAATAGATGCTCCTCTATTTCCATCGAAGAGCTTATCGATGAAACGAACGTATCTCATTTCACTCGTATCTTTTGTGTCTCATTTCACGTTAGCATATTTTTGAAATTTAGTTTTTCTTTCTCAACTTAAGCTTTTATTGTTTGTCAATGAAGGGTGCGTTCTGTTGTTTCATCGAAGAGCTCATCGATGCTCTTCGACCAGTGTGCCATAGGCATTATACTAGTACGGACTATTGTAACTCATCTCGCACAATCTCTATCAATTGTGCATTCATGTTTCGTTGCTCCTGTTACTCTGATTATCTGTTTACGTATTTTTTTTCTCGTCCTGTCTTTATTCGACTAGGTTCTTTATTCGACATATGTACTAGTGTTGTTTGCTGTTATTATGCATCTATTTTCAAATATTCACTTTATTAAATTTTGAATTTTATTCAGTATGTTTTTATATAACTTAGTCTTAGAGATATTTTACAATGAAATACAAAGAAAATTACAGCTTTTAACATTTTTTTCGTTGTGTTTGTATTTCTAGGATTATTATTTTAAATAATTGAGTAGGTAAATTTTTGTTATCAAAACTTAAGTTAATTATGTTTTTCATTTGTTAATAAATAAAAAACCAGTTTATATATTTATATGCTAGACCTACCTTACATATGCATTACTTAAAAAAAAAAATAGGTAAAAAAGAAATATTAGTCCTTGTAAGAAAAAAATTGCTGAACCTAATATTTACTACGGCCCTGGCTAATAAGTTATAATGTTATGTTATTATTTCTCTTAATGTCGTTCTGGTAGACATTTAAAATGTTTTGTAGGATAAATCAGAAGTTTATATTTTTTAGCACTTCTATTTTGGTTATATCAAAGAGCATAAATTACATATGTAATGTATGCTCTTTGGTTATATGTATAATATCTGCATAGTTTCTAAGTTTCTTACACTATGTATACATTCTCATCACTAACTTTAAAAAAGACAACCATCAATCAGTTTATCCCTCATTCCATAATACTACAACTTGTTTGTACCACACGGATTACTTTTGTTATTACAATACGTAACCCAAGCTATAGCTAATACGCGTATGTGTTTAGATAGTTTAAATTTAGTTTTAGATTTGTCTCATTTGAATCTGTGTGCTCTGATTATATTTTATGTTCATGCAGTAGAAATACAGAAATACTATAATATATTTGTATAGTTATTTTGTAAATCTGCGCGAATACTTAAAGGGTTACCTAGTAAAATCATTTGTACAATTAGTTCTAGTACATATCGTGAGTTTATTTTAACGTGAAATATGGCCTTTGCCACATTTATTGTTACGAATTTGATAGCAATGTATCAGCGCGGTCATTTTAAAATGACACATATAAAGCAAAATATTTAGATTGGACAATTATATTAAATAAGGACTATAAATAAATATTAATTATAATAGATTTTCTAAAAGCCCTCCGTTCACTGTTAAACAATATCCTAGTCTGCAGATATAATACTATTTCCAAACACGTTTCGAATCTAATTTTTTTATTCTTCTAAATTTAAAATGTTAAATTAATAAAATCCCCAGTAAAAAAATCCAATAGTGCTAGAAAACAAAACCTAGCAGTCCAATCTATTTTTCTACTGTTTGCTTTGAAAATAAATATTAACATTGCCTCAATAACAAATAGGTGCAGGTAATCAATCGTTAATATGCGACAGTAATTAATACAAATGCTAACTTGACAACCTTTGCTTCATGTTAAAATATATATTAGTAGTTATATAAGTAATCAAGGATATGTCAAATTTCATGTTTCACGTTAAGTTAAAGTAACTAAATTAAACTAAGAGTACGGGCAAGACAAAACAGGTTATTTTCTATTGGTGATCCAAAGTGTGTTTGCATTTGTTTTCAAATGTTACTGAGATCAATCTATTAAACAATGAAGAACACCCTCGAAGGCTGGAAAGCATAAAGCTACTAAATTTCAAATGTATGTAATACACATTATAAAAATGTAAACAGGGGTAGTCTATCTCACAAATATCTAAGTTGCTGGTTGGCCCGTAAGGGCCAGTTGTAAAATTTATTAAGTAATAAAGATTAAAAAAATATTATGTATAAAATTATTAAATATATTTGACAGTGATTGATTCTGACAAGTAATAGTGAATCTTGAAAAGCTATCACATTTTGGACCTATGTCAATACTTTTAGTTCATTCAGGTACTGTGGTTGAAGTACACTCAGGGTACATAAGTTTATTCGTGGACTTGACGAAGAGGTATTAGTCAGTCAATATCTGGAAAACCAAGTTTTGCACGGAAAATAACGGAAGACAGGAAGTATAAAATGAAAAATAAGAAACCAAGAAATATAAGAAACAACTTTTTTCTATTCTATATCAAGTTGATTTTAGTCTCAATCAAATTATTGGCTCAAATTATATTCCTCTACAGCAGAAGTCCCCAAACTTTTTTGTTTCGTAGACCACTTGCCATGTTTTTCGGTTTTAGATAAACCCTCCTGCTTACCTAATATTAAGTGTTTGCAAATTCATCACGTTCAAATGTGTTTTTGACAGCTGGTATATGCTACTCACTTTTAAAGATTTAACTTGCTAACTGTAGTGAAGTGTAGTGTGCAAAACTTAAAAAAACATGTTAAGTTCTATACATTTATTAATTAAATTCTAATTAAAACGAACCAAATTAAAATTTAGTGTCTGTTACATAAAATGTCTAAGGAAAAAATAAATACTTTTAGTGGCATTAATTTAGTTAGGTATAATCTCAAATCTCCTCGGTTAGTGATGTCCATTCTGTTTCTTTTTTTTTTGTTAGGAGACAATCACGCTGAAATGAGGATGGAAAAGCAATTGAAAACTTTCTGGCGTTATTCCATAATACGGGATAAGTAACAGGTATGTCTTTTTGAAGCCAAAATTGTTGATATTCGTTTCTAAACTGTACCTTATGTTCTTCGTTAGTGCTTATTCCGATCAGTTCCTCTTGTAATGTAACATCCGTTTCTTCAATGTCACCATATTGATTCATTATCCACATAATATAATTTTTAATATTAAAGTTATAGTAATTTTATTAATATTATACTGAAACCAGTAGCACTAAATATGTGTACTTCTTATGATGTGCAAATAATTTTGCTATATATATATATAGTTATTTGTGTATTAAGAACGTATATTGATTCTTTTTTACTCGAGCACGGTAATTGCAGCACTAGTGTAAGAGGAACAAAGACACTTTACGCTCGTGATACGCATATTTTTTTCTACGATTGCACCTAAAATTATTAAAAAAAGTATACGTTCTGAAAATAAATTATTTCTGTCAATGTGACAAGTTTCTGTTTTGTTAGTATCCCTGGTAACTATAGAAGTAAGCGCGCATTTAATATTTTTGTCGCACATTTCCATTGGAAACGGGCGCTTTTAATATTATTTATTATTTTTCGTTTGTGCACCAGATTTTTTTCCTGTAATGAAACAGGTTATATATATATATACGTATTCAAATGGCGGCTCTTTTCATTGTATTTTGTTTACCTCGCAGTACAGTGCTAATGTCGATTATGATGTATAATGAATTAGGATACTAAAATAAATATAATTATAATTCACATTTTACAATTAATTTTAATAGAAATTAATGCATAATTCAATATAAATTGTAAATACATAAGCGTTCATTTATCATTCATGAATGAATAGATAATCCACAACAGCGCTGCAAAGTCCAAAAATACACATTGTACAAATAAAAAGTGCCTCATTTCAATACGTTTACTTTGGTATATATATAATTCACTCTGCATTGTACAAATAAAATTGTGATAACAAAAGTTAATATAGCTGAAAATTTTAAATCGGACAAATTTGGTCTACCACTACAATATTTAACACTATTAAAAAAATTCTCTTAGTAAAACGTGCCTCACACCCATTCCTCATTCGCCATTACCCTGCTTCAACTCCACCCTTCAAACAACAATACTCCACACACGCACACAAACACACCTTCATCGTCAGCGAGTAACGGCAGTTGGCAAGATGCTTCCAAGCAAAGCCAACTGAGTGCCGTTCCCTCTCGCTGCAACAATACCTACAGTACTGCTATCTTCCTCGAGGAGCGCGAACAAAACCTCTTTGTCTTCAGCGTAGAGTCGAGCTAGCGAACACTCTCACAGGGGTGGAAGGAGAAGTGACATGTCGGGTGTTTAGTTTAGGAGCGAACAAGGAAAGTGAATGTATTGATGGATGAGGAATTTGTGGAATTATTTTAGTGGGCGGAATAATGGAAGGGTGATATAGGTAGTTATGGAGAGAATGGAAATTTATGTCTGAGTAGTTGAGTGAAGATCTTAGTTGTGCGTGTTTAATGGTCTGATGCCAGCAGTGGCGTACAAATAGGGAGTATTCTGAACCCTTCAATACATTAGAAATTATTTTATTCTACGATTGCTATGAAAAGTTTACAATTACGCTCTCATTTGAAGACTTGTAATGAAAACCGGGCTAAGTGCCAAAACAATAATTCTGAGATAAAAGTTTTTTTTTCATTTATCGAATCTGAGAACATAACACATGCACTATCTTTCAGAATTTTTTTGAACTGTTTCTAACAATCCAGACACTTAGCCCTCTTTATAGGTTGTTAGGCTTGGCACATAACACACGTTTCAGATTTAAAGTAAAATTTTAATATTTTGGCACTTAGCCCGGTTTTCATTAAAAGTCTTCATTTGTAATCGTTAAGTTGACGTTTTCTGTGGAACAATCGAAAAATATCACCAATGGCAACGCGCGAAAAAGATGTTAAATGCGCGCATTTCCAATGACATCGCGCGAAATAGTTATTTGTGTATTAAGAGCGTAAAGTGATTCTTTGTTACTCGAACACGGTAATTGCAGCGCGAGCTGAAGGCGAGAGCTGCAATAGTGTAAGAGAAACAAAGACACTTTACGCTCGTGATACACACATAACTTTTTCTGCGATTGCAACTTAAATTATTTAAAAACGTATACGTACTGAAAATAAATTCGTTCTGTCAACTGTCAATATGACAAGTTTCTGTTTTGTTTGTATCCCTGGTAACGCGCATTTATAATCTTTTTCGCGCGTTGCCAATGGAAACGCGCAAAAAAGATATTTTTCGATTGTTCCACAGAAAACGTCAACTTTACGATGACAAATGAGAGCGTAATTGTCAACTTTTCATAGCAATCGTAGAAAAAAGATATTAAATGTGCGCTTATTTCAATAGTTACCAGGGATACAAACAAAACAGAAACTTGTCATATTGACAGTTGATAGAACGAATTTATTTTCAGTACGTATACGTTTTTAAATAATTTAAGTTGCAATCGCAGAAAAAATTATGTGTATCATGAGCGTAAAGTGTCTTTGTTCCTCTTACACTATTGCAGCTTTCGCCTTCGGCTCGCACTGCAATTACCATGTTCGAGTAACAAAGAATCACATTACGCTCATAATACACAAATAACTATTATATATTTTCCCATTTATGTTGAGTATCACAATCGTCTAACCAATTGCCAAATTTTTTATTTGATAAAAAATAAATATTTGAATTGAAACAATTTAATTAAAATTAATTTCTTTAAATAGTTTAGGTAATCGTTTATGTCACATTGTAGCCATGAAGCCATGAGTTGTATTTCATTTGTTATTTAGCTCACTTACATCAGTTCAGATGAAAGTGATTATAGTCTTTGTCTTAGACCAATTTACACGGCGAAATAGATATTTGTTTAAATACGCAAACAGGTAGTAGATTTACTGTTGCGGTAATTAATCTATTCAAGGCAATAAATCTGGTTTTTTGCTGTATTGAACACATATTGTTTTTGCTGATGTGCGGGGGCTCTGTAAAAACAGATTGACGTTTATATTTCATAAATGTCATTTTACTTGTTATGTGTGATATCAATCACTATTTATTAATTATATTTACAAATCATAATAAAAATGTTAATCTCGCCTTTTAAATTAAATCATAAATGTCACATTTGTTAATTTTCCATAGCAACACTTTCTAGGCCAGCGGTTCCCAACCGGTGGGTCGCGACCCACAAGGGGGTCGCCTTAGCTTTTTTGGGGGGTCGCCTTGGCTTTTTTGAGGGGAAAAAATATAATCACTAAGTCCTAAAATATATTTTGTCAAACCTTTTATTTTTTGTTTTATTGATCAAATATGCGAAAGGGGGGTCGCGAACATTTTTAAAAAACTAAAAAGGGTCACGATTAAAAAAAGGTTGGGAACCACTGTTCTAGACTGTAAAAGTAGCATTTCACAGTTTGTCAATTGCTAACAAAAACCCACTTTTAATGTCAATCGGTAGAAAAAAAAATATTAAAAAAAAAATCACAACAATAAGAAAATTGAGTAAAATCGTGAACTATCCAATTGACTAACAGTGATCGGACAAACAGAAAACTACAAATTAATGTTATTTTTCGTAGTCACTGCTCTACTACTGGCAGCATTGTAAATCCGTTATAGCGATCAGCAAATCAACGACACGGAATGTTATTTCTTATGCTGTGTAACACTATGAAATTACGGTAGGACAAAGTAAATGACATAAAGAAACAGATCTACGATTATGGATTAAATCCAAAATAATTATTGTAAAGTAAATCAAATAAGTTAGTCCAATAAAATGACAAATGAGTTATCAATTACAGTAAGTAATTTAAATGAGAAATGGAACACGTTTAAAGTATCTGTGATTATTTTTAGGAAGATCTAAAAATGTTTAAGTCATATTCTTTTATTGTTTTCAGTATTTTGTTTTAAATGAGTATGTATTAAGAAGCTATGTTTCAACAGTTAAGAGTTTACTGTAAGTTTTATTAATAATCAAACACTGTTAAATATAAACTTGTGTTACACGTAAAACTTATATTCCTATAGCAACATCTTATGTGCCTCACAGAGTAAGTGGATGCAGAATTATCCAGTTTTAAGTCTAATGTAAATTAGTAATGAACTATCAACATGAACTGCCAAATTAGCTAGGTTTAAGCATTGATGAATTCTTCGTCCAAACACAGTCAAAATTCATTAGAAAATACAAATTTTGAAAAACGTTCTAGCTTAGAGTCACAGTTAATTTATTTCTATAGAACCTGTAGACTTTTGTTAAATAAAAAATATATATAAGAGATTCAATTATTTCTAGAAAATATGTTAAAAATAAAGAAAACCTACACAATAAAGATGAACAAACAGTTGTTTTATGTAACATAAACTTTTATTGTGCCATTAAAAAAAATTCTTTTTTGAAAGAACTAGAGAACTATGATCTGCACAGTTACCTCGTGGGTTTGCTACTATAATATAAAAAGAAATACTTCTACGCCTGTATATTTATTTCAAGACAACAGACAACTTTTTGTAGTTCAGTATATTTTTTTCGATAAAGATAGAGAAATACTAGCTCTGACACAAATTAAGTAGATGAAACTGAGTTTCTATTGTTTCAGCTAAAAGCTTTCCAGATGTGTATTATATATCAACGTATTTCTTGGATCTGCCTCTTTTCAATGACGTACGAGTATTTGTTTCATCGCAGTCATGTTCGTTTATATTTTGGTATAGAGTGATATTTATTTTTAACTTTTTATGGTAAAATCTACGATAAATCAAAATAAATATATCATTATGCCTTTTACCCATTACTGGGTGTAGCACTCTGCCGTAGCAGACTTCGGTAAGTGATATATTTCTTCACGTGAATTGTGGTTACCAGTCGTCAAATAGCCCTCCCCCAAAAGATGTTAGTGGAGGGGCAACCACAGGAGTAGATTTAATTTGGTGAAAATTTCTTTATTGGCTGTGGGGATCGAATCAGGGTTCTCAAGATTCACAGGCCGACTCGATACCACTGAGCCACCTAGCCCAATCTGCGATTATGCAATGAATTTGCTCGTTTTCTATACGAAAAAGTTAGAGGCTTATGAAGTAGAAGCAAAACCACATGTTGGACATTTTAGCTGTAGAATAACTTAGTTTTCAAAATCGGTGATATTAATCAAGATTGGAAAGCTTAATTTTGGGGAACAGTTAAAAATATTGAACACGTCATTGTATTTCATGTACGAATAATAGACATAATCAATGTAGAATATTTCCGCACTTTAAAAACGAAAAAATTTACAAAATGGTAAGGCTTCTACGTTTTAAATCTTTTAAATTTCCTTGAACATAATTTGAAAAAATGTGGTTAAACTACATAGAACAAACTTCCATCGCGAAATATCTTCTAGAAACTTTATCCTTTTGTTTTCGTATGCATTTTGAAAAGCACACTCTTATACCATCTGAAGGAAGTAATATAAATATATCATACATCAATAAAAATAAGAAACTTCGGCGCATATGATGATGTAAGTATATTCACATGTCTCCAAAGATCTTAACTTAAGTAATAATAAGTCTCATCTATATTTTATCGGAACTCTTATGGTCGAAAATTATTGACACATACAGAATGTTTCTATACCTCTACACGAAACTTTAATGACATATATAATTTGATATACTGATTATAGAACAATTTTTTTTTTGAAATTTGCAGAAATTAGGGTATTTCATTCCCAGCAAACATTTTAGTGTCACTGGTTTAATTCGGAATTTTGCGCCGCTTCTCCATATAGTAACAACATATCCACTAATTCACTGTTGCTATACATTTTTCTCAAATTTCTCCCACGACAACTTACCCTTTCAATACCGTATAGAAAATCAGACTAGGTATTCAAATAAAAATAAAATTAAGGCATTACACCAGGTACCTACATAATAACTAATTAATAAATGATTATTTGTAGGTGGTGTTTATACTTTTATTTCATTAGTAACATAATTATAAATAATTAAATGTTTTATTAAACCAGTGACACTAAAAATATTCGCTAAGAAAGAAATGCCCTAATTTTTAGGAATTTCAAAAAATTTATTCTTGTTCTATAATCAATATATCAAATTATATATGTCATTAAAGTTTCATGCAGAGGTATAGAAACACCCTTTTTAAATAAATTATTACTATATTATAATATATATCATAAGTATCTCAAGTAAATAATCTTTTGTAGTTAAAACAAACTTACAATTTTTTATTATCAATATAAAATTTAATTTAAATATTCAAACATGTAAAACGGTAACTTGGATTTAGTAAGAATGAAAATTTAAAGATGATGAGATCGCTAAAAATTAACTATATAATGTAATAATAGTAAACTATTATTAATAAGAGATAAAAAGTAGATTAAAGATTTAAAAAGTGAGTAATTTTGCACAAAAACCACCTATGCAAAAATACCACAATTGTCGCCATACAGGTATATCTTGTCGCACTTAAACCATCCTAAAAATAAACCTTAAACATTCTGTGTAATAAATTCAATCATAAGAAGACACTACACTTTGTTCAACAAGACAATAGAGTAGGAACCGGAACGACGTACGAGTTCGTCGCCTAGCACTTGGTACTTACTCAGTACTTCGTTCGTTTAGTTTTGTCTTCTAAACTAGACAAACAACGCAATGCTGATGGGATTTATTTAAAAAGCTGTTGAATTTCGCTTGGCTCTTCAACATTCAACTACATGCAAATATCATCAGTTTGCAGTTGTTTTCTTAAGAAAGTTTAATGAGTAATTCAAAAGTAAATATAACTACTGAGTATTTCTAAAGTCAACATCAGTAGAAAATATTAATTCAAATAATTTATTTACCAAGTAATTCTCACAAGTCGTAGAAAATTATTAAAAACTAAAATATTATTCGCTAGTCAAACATACATAAATTAAGGCCAATTTATCAATGCTGAATTAAAATGATAGATAACTATAGATAACTGAAAAATATCAGCATAAATTACACAAAGTAGGCTAACTGTAAATATTAGAGAGAGACAGAAAGTAAGTTACAATAAATGTGAAAGAGTCATGAGACCTAACTCTCATTTTTTATTAAAACATGATTCGTATCTGTCACTATATTTTAACATAGATAAATAAGTCGGAACTATTTATATTTTAGTAGAAATGTAATAAAGTTGAAAATAACAGAATACAATTTAATATAGCGAAACCGATAAATCTATTCCTAACTTTTATTTAAAAATAAAATACAAAGTAAAATAAAATAAGCAGGTAATATGCAGTTATTTATGTAAGAAGACCTAAAAGTGATACCTTATTGAGTGAGCAAACGTATTCTAGAGGGAGCCGTAGGCGAGCCTTGTGAATTAAGACCCCAGTAAAGGCATTCTTAGGTTATGTTACATGCAATTTTTGTTTTGGCAACCTACAATGACATATTATTTATGATTTGATATGGATAAAAAATGTTTGCTCAAAATAAATAAATTGATCATCAACGAAACATTATTTTTTTATCTCTTTTTGCAATTTAGTGCTCGACAACATTTTATCGATCCATCTGGTCGTACCTTCTGATTTAGACAGATTTTTCGGTCTAAAAAGTGATTAGAATGGACTAATTTCATGGTGGTTGTGAAGAAACAGTAATTATTTTGAAAAAAAAATATAGTTAAACTGTTATAAACAAAATGGGTGGTAGCACAAGCTATGTTTTTGGGTGTTTTAAGATCACGGTTTCTACATGTTCGAGATAGCTAAAACACCTAAATACACTATTCTTAAAACAGGCAAAAACAGAGCTTGTGCTACCAGTCAAAATTTTTATAATCCACTTCTCATCACTAGATAACTTAATATTTTAATTTAATATTTAGGACTATTATAACATCTAGTTGTACACCTCTTTTTTGGTCATTATATAACTTCCGGAAGTGATACTTTACTTGAAGCCTATAATAGATTTTAATGAAAAATTATATTAAAATATAATCCAAAACTTTTAAAATTTGGTATATAAGACTACTATGTTAATGGAAATAACATAATAGATTTTGGTTAAAATAAACTAACCGGATGTGATACATTACATGAAGCTGCAGTTTTTCTTGAGAAAAAGTGGTATTATTTTGATTTTTAAAATAAATAATAAATTTAAAAATTATATATTTTTGTTTTTTTGTAATTAAGTTTGATATGGATTAGAACATAAAATGAGAAGAAAATTTTAAAAATAATGTCAATGGCAAATTATGGTAAATCTGCTATATTTCTGCAGGTGAAGTGTTGTTACCAGCCGTCAAATAACAGTAACCAAAGATGTTAGTGAAGAGAGAACCATAGGGGTAGTTTTATTGTGGTGAAAATTATTTACCTGCTGTTGAAATCGAACCCGAGTTCTAAAATCCACAATCCGAATCGATACCACTGAGCCATCTAAAAATAATATGTGGCAATTCGATCTACTTGTTATTATTTCATGTAACATATTATTTATCATAAATTATTTCATAAATATCTAGTTTATTTCTTCTACTGTACGGTGTTGAAGGACCTACCTATTTTATCTAGTTACTTGCCAAGGCTTGAGATGTACCTTGTTTTTTCCGTTGTTAGTAGTAAGTGTAGAACTGTCAATTTTAAAATTCAATTAATGTGACAAGCAGTTGTATTGTTTTGTATTATTTTCTAATGCCGTTTTTTTAAATAAAAACTCGAATTATCTCCTTGAGGTGTTTGAGAACGTTACTTAAACCCCTGATATGATTTAAAAAACACAACATACGGTGGTGTGGATAGTGATATATGGAATCCGGAGAACCCGAGTTCGAATCTCACTCAAGCTAAAAATTATATGAACTATCACACTGCAGCTCGGTGAGTGCGGACCCTGTACTGTAATTGGAATTAAGTTCCTGTTGTACAGCGTAACATAAATAAATAAATAAATTATGCAAATCCTAATTTACTAACAAAAAATGTTTTATATAATCTAATATTAAATTCCTGGTTGTTCATTGTTAGTTATTTTTTCATAATAAGTTTATTTACATAAGTTTTTTTTAAATACAGCTCTAGTGTTAATGTTATTCAACATCATTTACCCATACGATTCTACTGGGTACTTCAAGGACACTGTATTTATATTTTCTTCAAATTTAATTCAATTAGTTGTTATACCTTCATTTAAGAAAAACTCTACTAATAAATAAATTGACTGTGCATAATAAAAAGAAAAATATTCATATTTATGAATAATACATATTGCTAAAAGAGTATCTGCATTTAATAAAATCATTAATTTTAATCCATTTAAATACGTTCACAATGTTGTAAAGATTCGTCGCATGTGCAAGTATTGAGCATTTTTGTAGATAAATACATCTTTACAAAAAAAAATTGAAACTCGATAAATTCCATCGCTTTGAAAAACATTCTTTATAACTTTTACACGTTTTCTACAAAATAGATATTATACGTACGCTTCAATAAAATACAAAAGCTGGAACGAGGCATAACAGGGTTTGAAACAACATTTTACGTTCAATTTTGAAGTTTATACGACACAATCACGCTTGAAGTATACATTGTACTTAAGTTATGCTTACGCTATTGCTAGGCAAATGGATTACTTAGTACTTGTTATCTATGTTAGCTATAATCAGTTTCTGTTTATATGTAATTAAATCTTGATTGATTGACACTGCTCTAATACAGCCATCAATTTCTAATCGTAAACACAGATGAGCGCTAACAATTAATTATGTTTAGCTATTGTTAGGATATTAAATCCTTTGTCATAATGTTGAATATGATCAAATAATTTGCCAATATAGTGTTTCATAATTCAAGAGTATAATGTTCGAGTTATGTAGTTAAATATTTGGTTATTATTAAATATGAATTAAGTTTGAATAGCAATGTTACAGTATTATGTTATGTGACAAAATGTTTAGAATATTATTCTACATCGAAATCAAATTTTATATTTGCAAGTAACAGCACCATTTACTATTGTTTATACTACATGTTTAAAAGTACTTTTTTCTACGATTGCTATGAAAAGTTGACAATTACGCTCTCATTTGTCATTGTAAAGTTGACGTTTTCTGTGGAACAATCGAAAAACATCTTTTTTGCGCGTCTCCGATGGCAACGCGCGAAAAAGACGTTAAATGCGCGCGTTTCCAATGGCAACGTGCGAAAAAGATATTAAATGCGCGCTTATTTCAATAGTTACCAGGGATACAGACAAAACAGAAACTTGTCATATTGACAGTTAACAGAACGAATTTATTTTCAGTACTTATACGTTTTTTTAATAATTTTAAGATGCAATCGTAGAAAAAAATATGTGTGTATCACGAGCGTAAAGGGTCTTTGTTCCTGTTACACTATTGCAGCTCTCGCCTTCGGCTCGCGCTGCAATTACCGTGTTCGAGTATCAAAGAATCACTTTACGCTCTTGATACACAAATAACTATTACTGTAAATGAGTAAAATTTAAAATCAGTGTTCTACCAGTAATATTGTTGCAAGTATTTAATGTTTTCTGAATTTGATTGTAGCATCATTATTTCTTGCTGTAAAATAACAAAATTAAAATACCGAAGCAGATGTACTGTAACAGATTATGATAAAGGATATATTTTTGCATATATCAAGACCCTGTTAATTTCAATGAACGTATGAGTCATTTATTCATTTTAGGTTGATGAAAAATTTAGTAATGGACTACAAAATTAGATCTTGAAGTCATATACACAGTCCGATACATTAAATAGAGATATTGTACTACAAATTAGAAATAATATTACAATATTAAATAGTTGAAAGTTTAATTTATTAAACCCAAAGGATTATATAAAAGAAAAATCAAAAATAATTATTTCTAGTTCATTTTCCTTTTAAATATTGAAATAGGTTATGTAATAAAAAATACAAACAAAATTATGTCATCTAGTATATACAGGGTGTTTCACAACTTAGCGCAAAAAATTAAAGGGTATATTCTGTACGACATGCTGATCATGAAACAAAAAGATTTTTTTTTTAAATCGCAAAACTATTTTCCATGTTTCCCAGTCCAAAAATTTTCGTTGCCACTGCCACTGGGTGGGTGATTATGTTAAAGTTATTAATTAAATAAAATTCTATTATAAATAACTGCTAATAATTGAATTGTGTAATTATTCTTTCGTAGTTGATACCTACTTCATTGTTTGTGTTTAATAGGAAAGCGAATCCAGTGCAGTACTACAAAAAATGTTTTAGGTTAACAACCCCTAATTTTTCGAATTAAAAAAAATTCTTTTTGTTTCATGATCAGCACGTCGTACAGAATATACCCTTTAATTTTTTGCTCTAAGTTGTGAAACACCCTATAGAACGCTAATTAAATATTGTAGAAAAGAATCCGTAGTAACAATGCCAATTGAGGACGACAATTTTTTTATATTTTTGAGTAACATGCTTCAAGTAAAAGTGATGTAGTTCAATTCAATTCAGTGTATATTTTATTAGAAGCATTTATATTTAAAATAATTTTGAAATAATTCCCATCGAAAAATAGAATTAATCAATAATTGCAACTTAATCACCTTTGTCAAATGGATTTAAAATCTAATTACTCTATTATGGTAAGTTATCCATGATTAATAATTGATAAGATTATGACAATTGTTGGCGAATAAAATTGTTGACATATTACTTGAGAGTGTTGTGCTTGTACGGATTATGTGAAACCATCATTATTATCGCTATCCCAAAACTAGCTAGGAAAGGAAATCAGACAAGTTGCAACTAGCCGCAACTAGACTGGTGCGAATGAAGCCATCCTGCCAACTATAGTGAAATAATTCAGAAAGTGTCCAACATTTTGTTGGCAACATTGAGTGTGAGCTGGTCAGATTGTGCTTCAAAGAACTTCCAAATGGCATTGGAGATCACTTTGATGAAGATGACAAGTTTACGGTTAGCAATGTTTCTTTCTGTCACATTAATGAGGTGTCGTCTCGAGTCCATGTGGTCAAATATTCGGATCGCTGAAATAGATTGGAACCATCGATTATTCGGATTGTGTTAGTTAACAAATCTGTATAGTGATTATATAACTACCGAAGTTGAAAAATGGAAATTATCACTTAAATTAATAAGATATTTGTTATATAATTGTTGATTCTACTGTATTACCTAGCCGATCGCGCTATTATATTCTACCGATAGTACAATGAAATAATATGCGACCACTTACAAATAAAATAAAATCATTGACAAGAATGCATTAATTTATGTACAAATATAATTTGAGATATAAAAAATACTTTGTAACATAGTCAATATGCTCTTACTGAATTCTTTGATATCCTCGCCAACATTCTTAATATAAGTGTACCAAAGACAAAAATAAAAAAGCGACGTTATCCTCCTTGGTTTACCAAGCAAATTATTTCTGATATTAAGCTGAAAGATAAATATCACAAACTTTTTAAAACTCACAATGATGTAATCTATAATACAACTTTCAAAAACTTAAGAACTAAAATAAAAAAAGATCTGAAAATAGCCTACAAAAATTACATGAACAACACTGAACACAACATTGCTAATGATCCACGGTTCTTTTGGTCATTTATTAATAATAAAAAAAAATCCTCCCGTTTACCAAGTGACATGTATTTAAATAATTTCCAATATCAAGATACTCCCGCTATTGTTCAAGGCTTTGCGGATTATTTTGAGTCAGTTTTTTCATCTAATTCTGCAATCACTGATTTTAGTGGTATTTCTTGTAATTCTATAACTATAAATCAACTGTCAATTACTGAAATTTCAGAGGAGGACATTAAATTTGCAATCAATAACCTTAAAACATCCTGCTCTCCTGGACCTGATAATCTACCAGCTTATATTATTAAAGGTTGCAGGGATATATTTGTAAAACCGTTATTTATTCTTTTTAATTTATCTATCAAAACTAATACTTTTCCTGATATTCTCAAAAATTCCCTAATCTGTCCCATTTTCAAATCTGGTGATGTTCGTAGTATATCCAACTATCGACCCATATGCATATTACCCAACATTTCCAAGTGTTTTGAAAAAATTTTATATAAGTACATTTATTCTAGTGTTAGCCATGCATTATCACCCTATCAGCATGGTTTCCTAATGGGAAGATCAACTGCAACCAACTTGATGAACTTTACTGAATTTACTATTAACGCCTTAAATAAAAACACGCAAATCGATGTCATTTATACTGATCTAGCGAAAGCCTTTGATACTGTAAATCATGATATTTTATTATATAAATTACGAAATCAATTTAATTTTTCTCCTGAATTAATTCTTTTCATACAGTCTTACATTAGAAATCGTCGGCAATTTGTTTCTTATAATGGTTTCAAATCTGATTACTTTATACCATCGTCAGGAGTTCCTCAAGGATCAAATCTTGGACCGTTACTCTTCATTCTATTTATTAACGACATCACCAACTACATAAATTTTGCACACCCATTGTTATACGCTGATGATTTAAAAATTTTTAGTATTATAAACTCACACACTGACTACGTGAATCTCCAGTCTGATGTTAATAATCTACTAATTTGGTCTTCTTCCTCAAAATTACAATTTAATATTAATAAATGTAAAATAATGACTTATTCTATGAAACATAACCCGTCTAACTATAATTATCATATGGGTGGTATATGTCTCGAAAGAATTAATCAATTTAAAGATTTGGGTGTGTTATTTGACTCTAAATTATCTTTCACATCACATATCAATAATATTGTACAAAGATCTTATAGAAATTTAGGCTTTTTAATCAGAAACTCTCAAAACTTCAATAAAATATCAACACTCAAATCTTTATATTTTTCTTTCGTGAGGCCTGGGCTTGAATATTGTCTTACTGTCTGGAACCCTTTATACAATAATCTTAGTGTTGATATTGAACGAATTCAGAGAAAATTTGTAAATTTCTGCGCACGTAAATTCGGTTATTCGTTCAATATCTTGACTTATAGTTATTCACAATCTTTAATTGAATTCAATCTTATTACTCTTGAAAACAGACGTAAACTAATATCTTGTTTATATCTTTTTAAATTATTAAACAATAATATTGATGATATTTCAAGCCTAGCCAGAATTTTCATTAATGTTCCTAGACCCTCCAGATCTTGTAAACATAAGGATACTTTCAATACCACTTTTATGAAAACCAACTATGAACTTAGAGCCCCTATTAGACGATTATGTTTCATCTTTAATAACTGCGAATGTGAAATAGATCTTGATATTTTCAGTCAGTCATATAATCAACTTAAATTTGTTCTATCTAGATTTTTTTTAACTATGTAAATTTCTGTTGATGCTTTTGTTTTCAAAATGTATTTTTCTCATACACAGTTCTGTACATCCCTGTCTTATATATTGTTCTACTTGTAAATTAATATTTTGTATCTCCGACCCTCTGTTATTGGGATACTTTGTATCCTGTAGAGTGGTTGTAAATTAAATAAATAAATAAATAAATAAATAAAGAATTGAATTGATTGAATTGATAATAGCTTTGTTTGTGTCAACAGCTGGAAATAATCCAATTGACTTGACACAGAGAAAAACAGTGACTATATTAAGAACTGTGAATGAGGCTCATGATACACATATAAAATAAAAATAAATATATCTTCACGTCTTTTACCCATTACTGGGTATGGTACTTTGTCTAAGCAGATCTCGGTATGTGAATTTTTTTTCGTGTGAAGTGCGGTTACTATCCGTCAAATTACGGCCTCCAAATATGTTAGTGAAGAGGGGAGCCACAGGGGTAGATTTAAATTGGTGAAAATTGTTTGTCGGCTGTGGCAATCGAATCAGGGTTCTCAAGATCCACAGGCCGACTCGATACCACTGAGCCACCTACACCATTATATAAAGAAATGGTAAAATATACAAAAGACGATGCAAACAACAGTAACATATGAACAAAGTAATGTTTCTTAAAGTTATTAAATTACTTGGCAACACTACATCTTGCACATCTACAAGTGATACGAGTTGTCTCCTTAAAGGCCAAAGAACCACTAATTACAATTTACTAATTACAAATTTGTCATATGACTTGTCTCGACCAATACTAAGCTACCACTAACGGATTGTTGTTGTTTCCCACGAGACGTACTGACAAGGAGTAAGATAGTGGAATCGTTGCGGTGGTTTAAGATAACTGTTCCCATGCACAAATTTATCTAAAAACACAGATGCTTGCAAGGGATGACGAACAAAAGTTAAATCTATCTCAGACCAACGTATAGCTAGTAATTTACCCAGATATTTCATCACATATATCGTTTAAGAAGAGCAACAATTCAGAGAAACCATAAACTCAATAAATAATAATCGAAGGAATATTAAAAATATTTAAAACATGTCCAATAATAAATTTAATTAACAACAAAGACAAAATTAATTGTCGTCCATACACTTGGTGAAACTAGGTTTAATAAAATATAAAATAAACACTTGGCTAAGATGACCTGAAAAGTTGACTTGGAGGCTGAATTTTGTGAGACTTAGCCAAGTGTTTATTTTATATTTTAATAAATTTAATGAACTTTTAAAAAGATACTTAAGATAACATTTAATTTCTCACTGAGTGAGTTTTACTCATACTTCCTTATTTTTTACACCCCATTGGTTAATAGGGTAGATGGCTCAGTGGTATCGAGTCGATCTGTGAAATTAAGAATCCGGGTTCGATTTCCACAGGCGACAAATAATTTTCACCACGTTAAAACTACCCCTGTGACTGCCCCTTCACTAACATTGTTGGGGGTCGTGATTTGATGGCTGGTAACCGCACTTCACGCGAAAACATATATCACTTACCGAGATCTACTCCGGCAGAGTGCCACATCCAGTAATGGATAAAAGGCGTGATGATATATTTATTGGCTAATTTGCCTGACTTAATAAGGTCTTTGAATTAAATTAATTGTACCGTTAACTAATATAATAAACGGTCATGTCCTGAACTCAACAACGTTTTGGAAGGCTGTTCAACCTTTTCCTAATAACTTTTTTCTCATCGAAACGTCTTTCATTCCTCCACGGTACATGTTTATCATTTATTAAAGTAATATACAACAATGTTCATTAAATATTTTCTGATATACTCCCATAATAGTCTTATATCATCCACACATCATCCTTTCTTCTTTCCACATTTGGTGCTGAAGCTTGATGCTTGCAAGTCATCGAGTGCAGCACACGGAAGCTTGAATCTGGCATAAAGCATCAGGCAAACAGAAACCAAGAGTTCATAGAGCTTTTTTATCTCGTCATTTCCGGCATGTGCTGCCAGTTTATACCTCATTGTTACGTCATTCGCAGTCGTCACAATAGCACGGTTCTAAGGCTTTGTTTCTGTTGAACGCACACACTTGGTTACTGGTTACTGATACTGGTACTTGCATGTAAATAGCTACATAAAACGTAAATAGGTACCTATTCGTTGTTTTGAAGTGCATTTTATTTCCTTTTTAACAATGCTGAAGTTGTCTTTTTCTTTGTTTTGTTTGTGAATTGTTTGTTATGATTATTCTGTTGACAAGAGAAATGTATATTTTTAGATTTTTAACAACAAAAATATAACTCACATAGGTATCACAAAAATAATGTACTTTATTTTGATCTGGTTTATTAAATAATACTCAAACGAAAAATAGAACTGATTCTAATACTGATCATATCAATAGGCATAGGCACGAAATTATAATCTCCTAATAACTTTTATTTACCTAAGAACGACAGTTTTGCATATTTACTAATTATTAGGTACTTGAACACATTTGTTAGCTACCTAGTGAATACATACAGGGCGGTGAATCGAATAAGAATTATCAATGCTAATTTTGAAATGTTATTAGCTTCCCTAATTATTTTACATCGAAATAGTTAAAGAGTTTATTGCGGAGGAAAAATTTCTGCATTTTCTTATACTAATATTTATAATTTTACTCTACTTGAAACTGGAATAATGACTGAAATATTTATTGGTAATTTTCATAAAATCATCAGTGTCATAAAGTAACAAAATAAATGTACCAATTAAAAGTTATTTTATCTGTTATCAGCTGTCATCAGTGTTTGATATCAAGTGTCTTGATTAAAAATGTATAACTTAGAAAAGAAATTAGATAGAGTGAAATGGTTTTAAGGTCAAAATAGTGCTTGATAATGTAAAGTATCGACCAATTCTAAGTTGCACAACTGTTACAAGATTAATTCAGAAAATTGTAAATTATGTAACTGTATTAAATAATTGTAAATCTGCGCGATCTGCAACACGCATGAAGATGATGACCAAGAACATTTCTTATTCCGCTGCCCCCTCTTTAATCCTCAAAGACAGCATCATATAACGAGACACATTGCCAGATGCGCACCAGAAACATTCACATCGACCAACATCACCGTGGATTTTGATATTTATAACTCTGTACACGTTCCATTTAAGATACGAAACTTCATTTGTAATATTTAAATCCCGCTTTAAATGTACCAACCTCCCTTTGTATAAGCTTATGCTTGAAAGCAACTAAATGTATTATTATTATTATTAATTGTAAATATTTGCGTTATAATAATTTAAGAAATCAAAACGTACGAGTAGAATATGAAAATGAATTAAACAACTTGAATAAAATTTTGGAATAAGTCACATAACAGCTTTGTATATTCTAAAAAAATCATAAGTTAAACTTATATAAATATAAATTTCACGAAGAACTGTTTGAAAGGGATATGAAAAATCAAGCAAATTTTGTTTTCAAATGATGGAAAGAGATAACAATAGAGATAGACATTTTTTTAAACAAATTACTTCACTGATGATTATACGAGTACATTTATGTTACATAATGAGTCGAATGTTCAAAATAGGAGACCATGGGCTACTGAGAATCCCCATTGTGTAATAACTACTAGGACGCAATAGCCCCGAAAAGGAATTTTTAGTCAAACGGTTTTTAAAAATGAAAGTTTAAATGGTAAACGGTAATGACTGAAGTAGTTAATGAGGACACAGAAATGGACGGTTCTCCTACCTACAACACTGACATACTGCAGGAATTTTTAAATAATAGTTTCAACAATAATGGACCTAATTATTTCATTAACTGGTCAGCGAAGACACCAGAATTTTCTCCCAATAATTATTTCTTTGGGGATATTTAAAATCTTAACCTTACTATGCCAGACAATTTCGGAATATTCATGATTTAAAATATATCTGCGTACCAACTTTCAAATGTCAGCCGACAATTTTATAGCAGTAACTGGAAATACTTTTGAACAATTATTATAATAAATATCGTTTATATATATTTAAGGCAATAAACTCTTAATTAATATAATATTTGTTTTGTTATTTCATGGCATCCATGATTTAAAGAAAATTACCGGTAAACATTTCCATCATTTTTTGGTGTGAAATCCCGGTGTTATTTTTACTGTTAAAACGTCATTGTCCAGTTTTACATGCCTAAAATCATATATATATATATATATATATATATATATATATATATATATATATATATATATATATATATATATATATATATATATATATATTGTGACGAGTTATGGCGGACTCGTCGACAAAATGTTGGCGTGAGGTTGCTCGGGCGCCAACGGTCGGATAGCGGTTTCGGAGACAATAGGGTTTTCAAAAAGAAACACAAAGTTGGTAAAAAAATGACGAATTGAGTCTTTATTAAGCACTGGTGTCACTACAGAAATGTCGTTGATTAACAGCAGGTGTAGGATATACTGAGGCGGGATCGGAGAATACAGAGGTGACGTTTTTGGGAAAACGACGCCTGGCGTCGGGACGCCGGTATGTCCGGAGCGACGGTCGGGGCCCGCGGTGTAGGCCTGCAGGTTCGGAAACGGCGAAATCACGCCGGGCGTCGCGGCGGTGGGGTTCCCGTAATAGCGGCTGGTCGACTCGTAATGATCGCGATGAGTGGTTTTTCACTTTTCCGGAAAATCGACGCCAGGCGTCGCGACGATGGGGTTCCCTGGACGACGGCTGGTGTGTCGGAAACGATTCCGCGCCGCGTCTCGCGGAATTCGACGTGGTGAACTCCGGCCGTACACGCAAAACTCCTCACCGTAACGTCTCGGATTCGCTCACGACAGACGCCAAAGTGATTTGTTCGGTGGTCGCACAAGAGTTCCTAAAACGGAAGGTGGCACGCGACGAAGTCGCGAAGTTACGGTGTGAACTCCGGCCGTGCACGCAAAACGCCTCACTGTAACGTCTCGGATCGCTCACGACAGACGCCAAAGTGATTTGTCCGGTGGTCGCACAAGAGTTCCTAAAGCGGAAGGTAGCACGCGACGAAATCGCGAAGTTACGGTGGGAGCTCCGGCTTGTAACGCAAACGGCCCACAGCAACGTCTCGGATCGCTCACGACAGACGCCAATGTGAGTGGTTCGGTGATCGCACAAGAGTTCCTAAAACGGAAGGTGGCACGCGACGAAGTCGCGAAGTTACGGTGTGAACTCCGACCGTGCACGCAAAACGCCTCACTGTAACGTCTCGGATTCGCTCACGACAGACGCCAAAGTGATTTGTTCGGTGGTCGCACAAGAGTTCCTAAAACGGAAGGTGGCACGCGACGAAGTCGCGAAGTTACGGTGTGAACTCCGGCCGTGCACGCAAAACGCCTCACTGTAACGTCTCGGATTCGCTCACGACAGACGCCAAAGTGATTTGTTCGGTGGTCGCACAAGAGTTCCTAAAACGGAAAGTGGCACGAGACCTCGAGGAAGCACAGTGCGGTACGGTAAATAAACAGGAGTGCTTTTCTTACCTAGAAGTCGGTGTGGCCTGATGACGGGAAGACGGTAGCAGAGATGTCGATTCATTCACAGATGAAAGATTGACTGTCTTGGCTGTCTCGGCAGCGCGGTTTATATACTGTTTTGTTAATTAAACGGGTCCTAGGGTGTCAAAATTTGTCCGTCCTATGTTAACATATAGGGCGGATTGGTTATAAACGGAAACCGGACTACCCGGTCCGTGATCCAGTTTAATTAGCAATTTTCCGATGCGCGTCTTACTTGTGAACCCGGTGTTGATTTTTCGCGTCTCTCAGGTGTTGCGTTCGCGAGATACAGGCGTTTCCGCGATCGTGATCTATATAACAATCTTTGTGACGAGCACACTTCGTCACAATATACATCGGTATCTAACAGGTGTTTAAATCTTGACGAAATTGGCAATGAATGTATATCCTAAATTGATATTAGAAAACAAGCATTTACTATTAATCGTATAAAAATATTTGCTTATGGCCATTTGCATCGCCAAAAGTTAAATTTTAAATTTAGCAATGCCAAATTACTTGTCGTATAGATCATTCGAACGGTTTATACTTATTTAAACTAAGTTAAAAATTTAGTCAATTACTAGTCATTATTATTTGTAAGATGTAAAAATAGAATTTCATTTTTCTTGACTTGGCGTCTGTAGTAACATGCAATTCGTTACATAATTTCATGATTACTGTCAATTTAAAAAAATCTAAATTTGATAAATAAAAACGTGTAAATTAGTAACAATTTGATAATTAAAATATGTTTATAATTTAAAGTAGATTTAAATAAAATTAATATTTATTCCAGTAAATATGATCGTCATCATTTAAAATACTTCAGTTTCAGCATCCAAATGGCCGGTTTCACCAATAAAAGTTAAATTTTGAAAATGGTTTAAATAAATAAACGTAATTTAAAATTATATGTCAAATGGAATAATTGACATATATGCCATACATTCGATTTGCTTTATTTATTTAAACCAAGTTTAACATTTAATTTTTTATTGGTAACACCAGCCATAAGTTCAGGATATATTTAGAATCTAGATTCTCGAGCGTAAAAAAGTGTCATCAAATGTTAGAAGATATGTGTTATATGAATATTTATATGCTAGTGTATTTATTGGTAGTACAAACTTTAGTTGAATATAAAATTTGTGTACGTAATAAAGTCCACATATTGACATTTTTTATATCTTAGAGAAAATTGCAATGTCAATCATAAACTTATGTATATTACAGTAAAAAATAAATAGCTAATATTATCTGAAAATATTTCAGATCTAAATCAGAAGTTATAGGTTATAAATTGGTGATAATAAAATATAAAGACTAAAGTACGAATAAATAAAGTTTAAAATTGAATGCTTTTTATTTAGATATATCCAGAAGAAATTTTATATTATTTTAAATTAACAATAAATATTAATAAAAACAAAGGCAAAAATAATTGTCCATCTGCTTAGTGAAACTAGTTTTAATAAAAAAAAATTATAAACACTTGTCAGAGTTTCATAAAATTTATTTTTCTTAAGTATATCTTAAAATTTCTATTGAATGTAAACCTGAATAGGTTTAAAAGTGGCATAGTCGCTAGCATTATTAACGAAACGATTTAAATATGTTGCTAATTCATAGAACAGAAAGAAATATTTCCTTTTTTTTTAAATAATTTTAAATTCAGTCTCAATTTCAATTCAAGCGTTTTAAAATGTTTGATTAAAATATATCTTGTGCACTTCGGCTACGTCTCGATCAACAATCTCCATGCATGAACGGCAATAGACTACTTTCTGCTCTAGGCAGATAACAGATAACAGATATCGTAAAAAGAAAAGAAAATACAAAAGGAACTGAATTGTTGCAAAATCCAAACATTTATTTTTTTGTTAAGCCGTAATTAAGTGAATTTTATTATATTTAATACATATAATATTTTAAAATGTGACCATCAATTGTACTTGTTACCATTTGTTAAATCATTGTTAATGATAACCTTAAAAAAATATTTTGGATTTTGTTGATTTTAACTTTATATCTTATTAATTTTGAAGACTTAAAATGGTACTAGCTCTAAATCCCGATAAGTCGTCGTCTTTTATATATTAAATAAATTAAAATTAACTTAATTACAAAGCCACTCCAAATAAGAGGGAGTACAGATTATTTTACCTATTTACATCTTTGCTCCTACAATTGAAAAGAACTAAAATTTACAGTTTTGTTGATACATTTGACGATTAATAATCCATAAATCATCCAAAGCTAATTCCTCTCTTTTGGCTCTTTCGATGCACTCTCTATGAAGCTATAAAATACCATCAACGACAATTTCCCTTTTGGCAAATATCTTGAAAGGGATATCATAAATTCGAACAGAATTATTTCCACTTTAATGTAGACAGGTAATTACCGACAAGAAGTAGTATTCGTATGTAATACGTATTCAATTATAACATTTAAGCCACACGTCTTAGTTTTCACGAGCAGTCCAGATTTTTAATTGATTATCCCTTGTCCCGCGGAATTTTAAGAATGCCTCGGTTTTTAGAAAAAAGCTATACTTCCTTGTTTACTATAAAAAATTAAATGAAACATAAAACTTTTTAAATGTATAATGGCTGTGAAATATAATTTAACAAAGTCATGCAAAACAAAAAATATGAACTCTTGATTAATGGTCCTCCATAGGTCCAGGTTACAAAACGTTTAAAATAAAATCTAATTAGTTAATTGGAAGCAGATTTAATTATTTACAATTTGAATCATTTTTATATAAAATTAAGGCGGATCTTGTATGCAAGGAAAAACTAATTTTAAACAACTTCAGGTACTTACTTGTATTGTATACAGGCTGAAACTATGTTTTGTCTGATTTAAATCATGTTTTAAATAATTTTGTATTAATTTAATTATATATCTGGTATAGAAAAAACAAGTGTCTTAATAAAAATTCAGTTGTTTAAAAAGCATTTTTATGGTTTTTTGTAAAACATATACAATAATTTTCAATATTTATTTATTAAATCATTTAAAATTAAATACGAAAGCATCAAATTTCGTGTACGAACATGTTAACCTACCGTAACCACCCAAGTTGTAAACAGGGGCGTTCCAACCCAGGGTTCTTGGGGTTCCCAGAACCCGGACGCCAGCATAAAAGGGCGGCAGACAACAAAAAGTTAAAATAAATATGAGTATATTAAAAGAACACAAATACTGCGTCTTAATATTATTTGTAAAATAAATAAAGTAATTAAATGAATACCAAATGTAGGTACCTACTATCGTACTAAGGCCTTTAATTACAAAAGATCGCGAAGTAATGTGATTCATGTTTGAAATATAAAGTTAACTGTCAAGATTTCTTAATATTCACAACAAATCTTGACGGTTATAGTGACAGCTTCTGTTTCTATGACAAAGCTGTCACAAAAAATCATAATTAGTAGGCGATTTTCTCGAACTATTTTCATTAATTTCTCTAATTTGTGGCATTAAAATGAAGTAATCTGTATGAAATAATGTGTGTGGATAGGTCTAGTATGGTCATGTGCAATATTATACCATAATTTTTACCGGACACTTTTTATTTACAAAAACCTTTTTTCCCATGTTATTTCCCTATGCCAAACTTTACGTGGAACGCGCGGTATAGTTTTGAGTATTTAAGTATTTTTATTGTAAATTTAATTTACATGTATTGATATGTTATTTTGTTATTTGTATAATTGTTTGTGCTATTATGTGCAATTGTAAAATGTAAACTATATAGTTTTAATTAGGTTTTGGTATATTAGAATGTACCTATGTAGTGAACTAATTTCTTTTTGTTTTTTTTTTGTATTTTTATTTAATTTTATGAGAAACTATATAATAAAATATTTATTTAAAAATAGTTATTTTTCTAGACAAACAATGTTCTATTATTCTACGCTAAGGTAAATAACATATTGTTTGTCATGAGTTTGCTTATTGCTCTAAATCTACACGCAAGTTTCGCATAGTACGGCGTGTCGGCTTACTGCCTTACTCTTTCTGTATCGTAGAGCATAAAATTCCACGTATTTTGACTACCATATCGCATTTTTGTGCTCCAAAATTTTCGCCTGCGGCGCACGCATCGGGGCGCCACATTCTGCTTCAGAACCCAGGCGCCAAGTACCCCAGATATGCCCCTGGTTGTAAACATATATAGTCAAGCATATAGTTTTTAGAAATTCATGTCAAAACTTGTAATGTGCAATTATAATCGAAATTATATAATCTTTAAAGAAATTTTTTCATATAAATAGTTAAATACTAATAACTTTTAGTATATTTAGTTAATGATTAATTCAAAAAATCGATGATTTTACATTTTTTTAAATAATTATTTTTGTCAACCTGCCTGTAACTAAACCTGTATAAAAAAAAATATATTCATCACGACATTTACCCATTACTGGGTGTGGCACTCTGCCTAAGCAGATCTCGGTAAGTGATATATTTTTTCGCGTGAAGTGCGGTTACCAGCCGTCAAATCACGACCCTCAAAGATATTAGTGGTCGAGGAGCCACAGGGGAGATTTAAATTGGTGAAAATTGTTGGTCGGCTGTGGGGATCGAACCAGGGTTCTCAAGATCCACAGGCCGACTCGATACCACTGAGCCACCTACTCCATAAACCTGTATAACAAAAATTAAATATATGTAGTACCTGAATGCACTGATCATGAATCAAAAAGAATTTGGTTGAAATTCGTAAACTGAAAAATTGGTATAAACAAACACAGTTTTGAGCCACTAGGTTGATATTTACAATATTGCACATACTCGTAAACATTAGATAATCAGTAATTACAAATTAAATGGGTATTGTGTAATGTACAAATGAATGAAAAACCTTGTAAACTTGTCTTCGGTTTGACGTTTAGTTAACCATTTACAATCAAGGTCAAATATGTCCTATACCCTATACCACAGAATACTACCAGAAGCGAAAAAAGAAACAAAAAATTAGAAAGAAATATAATATTACAACAAATTTAAAGGGCCTGTCGGCTATTATCGCGATGTTACGTTTCTTCTTTGTGAGTTCGTTTGATAAGTCGAACGTGATTTGTAGTTTGATATTTGCATTTTGTTGAAAATGTACGTAAAAAAGGTGGAATTCCTTTAAGAATATGCAATGAAAATGTTTATAAGATTTTTTTTTTATCGTATGAATTAGGTAGAGCAATAGTAATTTCAATATAAATAATAAATAAAATAAATATATCATCACGCCTTTTACCCATTACTGGTTGTGGCACTCCGCCGTAGCAGTTCTCGGTAAGTGATATATAATGCGGTTATGAACTGTCAAATCATGGTTCCCAAAGATGTTAGTAAAGGGAAAGCCACAAGAGTAGTTTTAATTTGGTGAAATTTATTTGTCGGCTGTGGGAATCGAACCCAGGTTCTCAAATCCGCATGCCGACTCGATACCACTGAGCCACCTAGTCCATAAATTTCAGTACATATAAGAAAAATAGAACATGATGTATTTTAATGAATATGTAGTCCTTGTAATCATACATATTTTGTTTATTTTGTTAATAAAATTAATTTTGATTTATTTTTTATTTACAATACTTGTTTTTTCTTTATTGGATATTATTAATAAAATATATTTCTCTTAAAATATCTTTGAATTATACGTTATGATATGATGTAAATACTCTTCACCTTATACACATTTTCAATTTCCCGACAAGGCTGAACAACAAATTTGAAAGTCTTGAGGTCATTGAATTTGTAAGCGAAACGTCAAAGACGCTGACAAGATTTTCGTTTCTTGTAGTATTCTGTGCCTATACTCCGTCTTGCCGTAATTTCATAGTAAAAAGTACTGCGATCGGCGAATGATTTCGGCAGCATTCAATTAGTATAAAGAAATATTTTAAAACTCTTCGAAATATCATCACAAAATTGAGTTATACAGTGAAAATGAGGTACTGATTGACAGTATATTGATATATCTAACATGGAAAGAAACAAAAAGAAAAGTACAAAATAGAGAAGAATGAAAGGTATTCGTAGATGAATTAATAAAGGCATCAAAAAAATAGTAATAAATTATATCAGTAATAAATACCTACAAGGGAATAACTATAGAGGGTGTTCCTATACCTCTGCACGAAACATTAATGACATATATAATTTGATTTATAATTTAAGAATAAAAATATTTCGCATAAATCAGGGTATTTGTGAAAAATATTCGAATAGTAAGGGACCATAATTCTGTAATATTGGTTTTGATATCTTACTGACATTACAATGAGTTAAATAAATTCTACTTATTTTATTATTATTACTATTATTGTTAATATATATATATATATATATATATATATATATATATATATATATATATATG
Source organism: Pterostichus niger (assembly GCA_947425015.1). Lineage (NCBI taxonomy): Eukaryota > Metazoa > Arthropoda > Insecta > Coleoptera > Carabidae > Pterostichus > Pterostichus niger. Next base: position 27,606,321 of record OX380336.1, on the reverse strand, counting down.
TATATATATATTACTGTAAAAAATACGTTTAATTAATTAATTCAATGTAAATTGCGATACACGTTAAGAACTTTTAAATGTAAATAATTTACATTTTTATTTAGCGTGTTGTAGAAACACAAATATAAATTAAGTAAGAATGTTTAGACGTAATCAGAGTCAAATGCCACTGATTCAGCACACGAGTATATTGAAACTAAGATCTACGACTATGTAATAGCATGAATTAACTTGTGTTCTCTTATTTCTATAGTTGAATAGAATTTTTACTACTTCCTCGAAAAACCGGTTTGATAAAATTACAGAATTTATGAACTCGTGGAACAAAAAATGTAATTTAGGTTAAAGGCATACAGCGTACGAATTACTTTATGTTTGACATTTGAACATAAGTTCTTTACTTGGAAAGAAAGCTCATTTCCGTTTTCTTCTAATGCGTTTTATATAAAAAAGCACTAACGCTTTAACCTTTACGCCTACTTTCAACAATACAAAGAAAAAAAAACTCTTGATAAAATGAATAGCTCCATCTTTCAATAAGATTCAAACGAAATCGGGCGAAAATCACCAGCTATCGAGCACAGTTAATTAAAAAAAGGTCGAATAAAAAGCCACCATCAATTATAATTAAAACACACTCATTAGGCTGGGCCGGTTGGACGTAATCAGCGATAGAATGCGACACTGGGCACCACTGAGACCTTTGATCGCTGGCCTGCCATAATGAACACTAATCACTTTAGAACTTAATCCTGATTAATCCTGGCTGGACGAAGTAGTATCGATGGCGCCCAAGTCTTGTAGACTTGCGATATACGACAAGTTTGCGAGTCTATTGTGTTCTGTTGATTGGGAAGTGTATTTATTGTAACAGAAGGTAGAGATACTCAATAAATAATAATAACGTTGATATTGATTGTTTCTTAATTGAATTATATTGGAAGTAGCACGATCACCATTCTACATTTACCTTGTTATTTTATTTATATAATTTTAAAATCGACAATTATGAAAAAGTAATTCGAGTCGGCCTGTGGATCTTGAGAACCCTGGTTCGATCCCCACAGCCGACAAACAATTTTCACCAATTTAAATCTACCCCTATGGCTCCCTCTCCACTAATATCTTTGAGGGCCGTGATTTGACTGCTGGCAACCGCACTTCACGCGAAAAAATATATCACTTACCGAGATCTGCTTAGGCAGAGTGCCACACCCAGTAATGGGTAAAAGGCGTGATGATATATTTATTTATTTTATTTATTTACTTATTTATAAATTTAGTTATTATTTATTTTCGGATCGGGGCTAGAGCGAACGTAGCGAGAGATACAACTAGTCAAGGTCTGCAAAGATATTTTGAACCAGAGGTGTACACAATATTTTTTTCTACGATTTGATATTAAATTTAATCTATTTTTAAAACTAATTACAACAAATGTTTAATATAGGTAATTAGGAACACAATACAAAGAAAACAAAAATGTAAAAACATTTGACATTTGTGGTCTGTAAAAAGCCCTGTTGCCAGTAGCAACTACTGGTGAACTGGCAGAGTCGGCGGATGGACAATCGGCGACCAGACCCCGACGTTCCTAGGACCCAATGAGTTTTATACTATTAGTATTAACCAGGGCTGAATAAGATACCCACAAAAAGTAGCGATGCTATAACTACAACTACTCTTTAGAAATATAACGAAGCAGCAGCTACTAGTTATTAGGGAGGGGTCGATATTAAAACTTCAATATCGATATTCAATGACGTCAGAATATCGATATATCGGGATATCGATGTTTTCGATATATCGAAATATCAATATATTGATATATCGGAATATCGATATATCGAAATATTGAAACAATTTTCACCAAATTAAATCTACCGCTGTGGTTCCCCTCCACTAACATCTTTGCAGGCCTGCCTTACGGCTGGTAACCGCACTTCACGTGAAGAAATATATTACTTACAGAGATCTGCTACGGCAGAGTGCCATACCCAGTAATGGATAAAAGGCGTGATGATATATTTATTTATTTTATATTTATTTATATAAGAAATATCGATATATCGAAATATTGAAATTTCGGAATATTGATATATTGGAAATCGATATATTGGAAATCGATATATTGGAAAAGCGATACATGGATATATTTTGATTTATCGCTACAGAGCACGGCCGAAGGACATATGAATATTAAGTTATTACGTCGCCATATAGATACAGCGTTTACTGGTTACCAAACAAAGTGTTTTTGAATTGTGATAAAATTATTTCGTACCTATTAATCAATATTCTTAGAATATATAGATTCTAAATATTGAGATAAGTTATTACTTCGAGATATTATTATTGGACACTATAGAATGTAGAGGGCAATCTGTTTTGTGAACTTTATATAGGCAATATAGTTTAGGATTGACAAAATGATGTCATCAACTTTGTAGCCTCATTATTTGTATCATTATTATTTAAATTTGATTACATCGATACACCGATACATTGATACGGATATATTGAAAATATCGATGTATCGAAATTATCGATATATCAAGAATATCTAAAGTTAAGAGTTTAATAATTTTTTAAGCTACTTTTTCAACTGATATGTTTGAGCCTGCAGTAAATAATGAAGTAGCCTAATCAAGAAAAAGTAAAGTGATGAATATTTTCTTTATTTTATAAACTTATCTAATTTAGAATATAAATTTATCATAATAAAAGTAATTTTATTTTATACATTAATTTTATTTTTGAATATATTCACAGAACATCCACTGATCTGAGTTATCAAAAAATATTAGTATCATTATAATTTAAATTTGATAATACCGATACATAAAAAAACCGATATATTGAAAATATCGATATATCGAAATTATCGATATATCAAGAATACCTAAAGTTAAGAGTTTAATAAATTTATATCAATTTCATCTCCGACTCCGATTACACTAGAAATTATTCGATTCCTTTACTAAAATCATGACAAAAACGGTACTTAATTTAAACTTATTTGCGGGAGAAATCTGACGAACAACGTCAAGTGCAGTATTCTTGATATTAGATTCATTATTTAGTTATTTAGTTAGTATTTACTTGCAATTGTGTGAATTTCATTTTTAAAACCAAGCGCTAGAGGATGCTTCTTTCCTTCCTTATCTTTTTGATTAATTTTCAATTCTTACTATAGAGTATCTAAATGCAATTGTGTTATTCACTTTTAAAAACAAGTGCAGGACGATACTACTTTCCTTCCTTCTTAATCATTGTCAGTTAGAGTATCTGACTGCAATTGTGTGAAATTTACTTTTAAAACAAGTGAAGACGGGAGACTCTCTCTTCTGTGCTTATCTTTTTAATTCGTTGTTAGAGGATTGGGAATAAGTGAAAGATTAAGAAACAGGTGTACAGGAGTGTATGGATGGATGGCCTGTTGCGTGATGAGAGATACCCAGTGTAATGAACTAATAAGCTTGTATGGAATATGGTTCAAGCATGAATGGTGTATCAGTATGAGAATGTTGGACGAAGACTGATTTTTTGATAACTCAGATCAGTGGATGTTCTGTGAATATTTCAGAGGTTCGTGCTAACCCATTGATGAGATATAGCGTTATGTCATGTATATATGTATTATGTATGTATGTTAATTTTAATATATACAGGGTGTTATATTTTAATAGACCCAGCAAATAACTCGCTTATTTATCAACTTAGCAATATCTTTCATATAACATGATTTATACAGCAACATGTAAGCTAGTTGATGACGGATGTACATTCATGATATCATTTCCGGTTTAGTAGTAATTAATATCAACTTTGAAATTTCAAATGGAACATACTATATATTTTTACAAATTTGAAAAGTGCATCAAATTTGCTTTACAATCATGTAAAATAATCTATATGTTACATTATTAAAAAGTAAAATGGCGGGCACTTTATTATATACCAAATCGCAAAGAAAATAGTGAGCCTAGACCGTGGCTTGAAATAAAACAATCAACTAAAACAATTGTAATTATTATTATTAAATGAAAAAATATTTTAAGGAACACTCAATAACAACAAAATGATTTTATAACAAATATTCAAAATGACTATATATATATATATATATATATATATATATATATATATATATATATATATATATATATAATAAATAAATAAATGTGTAACAAAAAGAAAAAATAATTTTCGATTTTATATTCAAAAATAAAATAAATTTATATAATAAAATTACTTTTATTATGATAAATTTATATTCTAAATTAGATAAATTTATAAAATAAAGAATATATCGGTCACTTTACTTTTTCTTGTTTAGGCTATTTCATTATATGAAAACGTGACAATAAAACGAAAAAAATTAATTAATTTGTATATGCAAAAAAATATACAAAGTTCAAAATTGTGATTTAGCTACATTCCATCATTTATGGATTCAGAATAATAAACGTATTACTGAACGTTATTGGGACGAAAATTTAAAAGTTATAATCTCTTTAATTTAAAAGTTACACAATATAAATCCCAAACACACTGTACCCATAATTGAAAACTTGCCCGAAACACGTATCTCCCATGAGGATAAGGAGGGTTATCATATTTTCCCCATTAATAATGCGAAACTAAAACAAAACGTTATAAACTGTGATATAACAGCAGTAAACATTGCAAACACACGTAAAATCCCAATTTGAACGAAATCACAATGCAAGGAATATGTACAAGGTTCAATTTGTGTTGTATGTAGTTGCAGTAAAGACGAGTTTAGTTAATCAATTTTAGTTTGGTTTTGAACCAAGTGAACCTGTATTTCAATTTTTATTGAACAACTTTTGTTGATCCCATAAAAGTTTTACCCATTCAAACTTTTATTGATTAAGTGCCACACCCAGTAATGGGTAAAAGGCGTAATGATGTATTTATTTATTTTATTTAAGTGGTGAATCGTCACTGGTTTCTAGTCAAGTTAAAACATATTTAATCCATGTGAACTGTGAACTATTGCTGATTTAAATGATTACTTGGTGCACATTGGCGCACTCAGTAGTTTGATTAACGAGGGTACGAATAAAAAAAATGTCAATATAATATAAGTTGAAAAGGGTAAAACATTTAGATGTGGTGATACTGTCAAAAAGATTTTTTTCAAAATACTCAAAAAAAAAATTTTAAGTGGACATTTTATGTATCATTGACCGACGAATAATGATGAATAACAAATAAATTAATTTAATTAACGAAGAAAGAATAAGTATCATTTCATCGTCTCCTAAATCTCCTGATTTGACATCAGATTATTTTTGGCTTATCTTAAAAGTTGCAGTTAAAAATTATACAAGACTGTCAAACAATTCAAAGAATATCGGGCATTTTTTGACTTTACGTTCTTAATACACAAAAGTTATTTCCAATGGCAACACGCGCATTTAACATCTTTTTCGCGCGTTGTTCCACAGAAAACGTCAACTTTACTATGAAAAATGAGAGTGTAATTGTCAACTTTTCATAGCAATCGTAGAAAAATAAGTATTGAAGTATACGAGAGTACAGAAATTGTAATAAAAAGGTAACAAAAGTTATTGAATGCTTTGATGACTATACAATTGAAAACGAAAGCGAATTCCCAGCGTCATAAAATTTTTGTTAAAAAAATATCATCGTTGAACGACTTCTACTATGAAACCTCTTTTTAAATGATATTTTTAAATCAAATAATAGAAGAAATATTTTATGTTAATTTTACTTTTTGTTGTTTATAATTTACTTTTTTTAAAGTAATTACATTTTTTTTTAAATATTTATTTAACTTTTTCTCAATATTTTTACAATCATAGTCTCCAATTTATTGATTTTTTAAATTTCTCCTAATTGCCGAGATCCTCTGGCGGAATTGCAATTAACATGTCAATAAGTTTAGTATTAGATAATATTTAAGCTTTATTTTGACAGTAAATGAAATTAGTCTGATGTTTGCATTTATTTAATGAAAACTCGAGTTGATTTCCAAACTAAATAGATTTTCACAACATTAAAATTATCCCTTCATTAACATCTTTAGGGATCATTATTTGATATCTGATAACGGCACTTCATACGTACAAATATATCACTCATTGAGATCTGCTATGATAGAATACCATACTCTATAATGGATGACGATATATTTAGTTTTTATTTCTCAACTTTTATTAGAAACCTTCTCCTAATCACTAATTCTTATGCCATAATTTTATGGAAGACTTGCTTCACATTGCAATTAATACAAGTATAATAGGTAATCCTGTATGTGACGGAGAATAATTTCAGTACTTGATTACTCTCCCGATTTAAATGCACATCAGACCTCGGAGAAACTGTATACGTACTACCTATCCTTGACCATCTGTAACATCCTCAAATTGACCCTACCGTCCCGTTAACATAAGGTCGGATATCCACAATCCTAACCAAGTTTCGTTTCTGCTGACCGTTTTCTCGCCTGACCGATGGAAATGGATTAACTACACACTTACTAATTCAGAGTGCAATAATTGCTAGATAACGTTTACGACAGTTGCCCCGCAGACCGTGGTTAACTAAATTCGTGTTTAAATTTAAATTGTTTTGTTTGCGTTAACTGATAGTAGATTTGCGTTGGTTGTAGGATGTTTATATAATTGTTTAACATGGAAAACTTTTAATTGAAGTGTGCTGTTTGTTGCTGACATATCCATTTACACAAAATGTGGCAAATTTATTGAATGTGTTGTCACAATTAAGAGTGATGCAATTAATTTAGCAATTTTAGATTTTTAATTATTTAGATTTAATGAAATGATATATATATTTCTACGTTAATCCAAACATAATAAATTGTTAAAAGAACATTGCACGAATTTTATTATTATTATTTTTTACTTCCGTCACAAAATTTATTTTTAAATTATTATTTCTCAAAATATTTTTGAAATTCGCATTTATTTACTAGTAATATGTTATTGCACTAAACCTGTATATATAGTGTGATTTAGCAAAAATATTGCAAATGTAAAATATCATCATAATTTTTTTTTCTAAATTAAATTCATCATAAATTAACCATAAATATTACAATATATTGAAATTTAATTAATAGCTCCATGGTCTCATAAAAAATAGAGGTTCGCAGTTTCAAATCTCACAACAAATTTTTAATACGTGTATAATCGTTCCGGTGTATCAATTCAACAGCTACCATTTTGAAGCCGAAAACAAATTCTTCAATTTTCTTTTAATTTTTAGTGTATTTGTACTTAGTTTTATTGATTCCCAATTTATTATAATTTTCTCGAAATATATAAAATAATTTCTCTAATCTGTGACATAAATTGAGGTAATTTCTAGTAAATAACATTTGTGGATATTGTAATATGCATTTGAAATTGAGAAAAAAAAACTTAGAATGGATTATTATTTTTTTCCCAATTTCATTATTTCATCTTGTTTCTAATTTACTACTTGTTTCTGAGATATCTTTGAGTTGTAAAAAATAAAATAATTTGCACTTATGTCTATTTATTTGGAACACACGGTTTACTTTGTTACCCTACTTGAATGGCGGAGTATAAAATTAATGAATATAGTAGGAGTTTTAAGAAAATATGCAAACAAATAATTTATTGTAATATAGACAATATTTTATTTGAGTATATAATGCGTAAATTTGATATTACAAAAACAAAAAATAAAAATATATAATTTTGTGAATGCGTAAACAACAGCGCATATATAGAAATATTTATATTACTATAAATAAATTTATCATGAAAACATCATGCATCAAAACAAAAATCATTAAAACATACAAGCGCATATAAAAACTTATACCTATCCATAGTATTATATGTTATATGTATTTTTTTGAATCTAAAATATTCGGTTTTTACCCATCACTGGGTGTGGCACTCTACCTAAGCAGATCTCGGTAAGTGATATATTTCATCACGTGAAGTGTGGTTACCAGCCATCAAATCACGACCCCCAAAGATGTTAGTGGAGAGGGAGCCACAGGAGTAGATTTAAATTGGTGAAAATTGTTTGTCAGCTGTGGGAATCAAACCAGGGTTCTCAAGATCCACAGGCCGTCTCGATACCATTGAGCCACCTACCCCATAACACAAAACGATACAAATTGCTTAAAAATAGATATAAATAAATTTTCATCAATATGTCCTCGTTTAAAATTACTTATACCCACAAATAGTTAGGTAAAAACTCAGTGGTATCGAGTCGGTTTGTGGATCTTGAGAACCCTGGTTCGATCCCCACAGCCGACAAATAATTTTCACCAAATTAAATCTATCCCTGTGGCTCCCCCTCCACTAACATCTTTGGGGGCCATGATTTGACGACTGGTAGCCGCACTTCCCGCGATGAAATATATCACTTACCGAAATATGCTACGACAGAGTGCCACATATATTTATTTTATTTATTTATAAATAGCAAAAATATTACACTACCGTTTCTTTTTTTTCTCATTTTGTTTTCGCAACAGATATTTCATTCTTTTGAGTATCCCATATGCAAATACTTGGTTGCTGTAGCTGTAACTTTGTGTTTGAACCGGTTGGGGAAATGACGTCAGTAAGGCGCGTGGTAGAGGGAGAATTTCATTATGAAACCTGGCAGAAGTCGTAAGGTGGAGTCAAAACTATAAACAAAGTCTACGGAGGTTGGAACGAATTTCACCGCGCGCCAAAATTGATTGTTTACCGTTTGTCCTCTGGGATGTGGCCAGAGCTCGGAGTACCTTTTAAAAACTTTTTATTTTTTTGTCACTGTTTTCCAACCCAGATTATTAGATGTGAAGTCTCGTGAGAGAAGTGAGAAATGGTATAGTACGTTCAACAAGTAAAAGGTTTATGGAAGTTTTAATCGAAAATGAAACTAAACTAACGAATATGCATGTTACTACTCTTGCTGAGAGATTTGAAACCGGTCTCGTCTCGTCCAGTCTTGAAAAGTCGAGATGAGACAAAAGTTGAGTTTTAAAGTCAAATTGTAGAACAAGATGAGATCAATATCGAATTTCGAGATCTGCTCCGGCAGGGTGCCACACCCAGTAATGGGTAAAATGTGTGAGATATATTTATTTAGTTATTTATTTCATGTTGTTGACTACTTTTGTTTCAATGTTCAATTAATTATAAAACGATCATTTCACGACTGGTTTACAAATTTTGTATATTACGCGAAATATAATTTGGATATTCCAATATTAGCTTATTACGTCAAATCAGATTTTATTTGAAAATTAAGACAAATGATCGCACATCACATGAAATAGTTTTCATCAATAGCTAACAAGTTTTTTTTGAACAGGTTATAATTTTGTTGCATATGTGAAATCTCATTTAATGAAAATAATTCAAATAAAAAGGCAATAATTAATAATAATTTCCAAATGTTGTTAATAAATGAAACTGTGAAGTAAATAAAATAGTTAAATAGAAATAGTTATTTATGGTACAAGTGTGTTATATTACAAATATTAAAAAGAATGAATTTGGTTAGGGCTGAAATAAAATATTAAAACCAGATATAAATCTAACCCGTCTAATTACTAAACTAAATACTACAAGTCAACGTAAGGATGACGACGGAGCGGATGCTGCCTCAGCGGTACTCTGGTGCGCGGTTAGCCAGCTGAAAAGAGAAATAACATAAGAAGTTACTCAGTGAGGAATCAACTGCCACCACACACACACCCACAATCACTCAACAGATGATCGCTCGAAATAACACATACAACAACACGTCACTCTGAGAGTCGTCTCAAGGACAGCGCCAACCAGAGTGACCAGAACCAGTGCTCAACACCCACCCACCGGATTGCCTAACCTGGGCACCGGGAGTGTGGATTGAAAGCCAAGTAGAAACCCACACTCCACCCGCAATCGCGGGGTGTTAGCGAAACGTTGGGCACCTCCTGAATTAACACTAAAGATGGCAGGCAGGGCACCGTTGGCACGAGGGCTAGCGGGTCGTGCTTCGTTGGCTGCATACTTGGCTGTCACTCCCCGTCAACCCCGCAGGGGACTTTCCTGGAGTGACCGCAGCATATACAAGGAATAGGATCACATACTCATACACCACGTGTGGTAACACCACTTGACTCAACTCACCAATTCGTTCTCAAGCAATCTCCCTCCTAACACAACACGATATACAACCACTCACTGTCAAATCTCACCATAAACTGGAATGAAATGCATAGTTAATTAGCTATTTAAATGAAGTTCTTATCCAACAGCACTCGTAATCCACCTAAACGCTAGAATGAAGTAGAAAACATAATCAATTAAGGAATAAAGACCTTACGTTTAAAAATTACGCTAACACAAATAAGTCACGCGAGAAAACTATTAATAATATTAATAATTTTCTGAAGTGACTTATTTGTAATAACACATGACTGGCATACTACAATTAAAACATTAAAATATAAATTTTGACACAATTGTCTACATTTCAAATAATATTCTAGTTGCCATACTTTCTTGTTTTGTTGTCTAGGTTACTCAAATTTTTTAAATAAACAAAGTTGAAAAATGTTTGCAGCTGCAGTATTTGATTCCCGAAATAATCATTAAGGAAGCGGAAGAAGCGGTTGTTGATATTTTACCAAAAAAGTCTAGAAGTTCCTATGAAAAAGAATTTCATATGCTTGAAGACTGGATGACAACTAGAAACGTCAAAGGTATAAATGAAAGTGTAATAGTTATTTACATTGCAAGACCGTTATACGGAAATTTACAAGCGAGCATAGAAAGGTAACGGGCGAGCGCCAGCGAGCCTGTTATCTGTGTGAGCCTGTAAATTTCAGTTAACGGTCGAGCATTGTACAATGTTTTATGTGCATTTGAATCGCAATATATGTATATTTAATAAAATTAATTGCAATAGTATAACGCAATAACTAAAATGTTCAATCAAGGTAGACTTTGAAAATCTGACAGATTTTGTTTAATAAAAAATTATTTAAGTGTCAAACGTTTAAAATTAGATATGTTGTCATGATAACCAATGTCAACAGTCCGTTATAAATTTTACACGGGCTAGCACGTTATAAGTCTCGTAACCCCTAGAGACAGAGTTAAGTAAACAGTTCATTACGATTCAAATGTACGTAAAAATTATTCAATATTAACTAGAAACTGGTTAAATGATAGATTTCCGCAGAAATGGATAGAGAAGGGAACAAATAATGACTTGAATATAATGTTTTGGCCACCAAAATCATCAGATTTAACATCAATGATTTTTTTTGTAGGGTTACTTAAAAAATCAAATCTATAAAAGAGAGATCAAAAAGAACTCAAGCAAAAAATACCTACATAAAAAATGTAATAATACTCTGCCTTTTGTTACAAAATGCAATTAAAAGTTTGAGAAATGAATGGAAATATATATTTAATAAGCCGGAGGACCCGTGACAATTTTATAATTTAAACATTATTATAAAAAAATAAGTTATATGTTATGATTTTCATTTTTTCTATGTCAATTATTTATTTAAAAAATAAACACTTTCAACAATATAATTGTGCGTTATTTACTAAAATTTCCAAACATAAAATCATCAAATTCATATTGGAGTCTAAAAATCATATCCTATATTTAAAATTAAAGGTAGTTTACTCCCACAAAACTTTTCAAATTTTGTATTTTATTGTCGTCTATGTAAAAAATAATAGCTATTAACATACCTAGGAATGTATCATTACAGCCGCAGATGTCAGTTTAAAATCCGAGCTCGTAGAGCGAGGATTTTAAGACATCTAAGGCCCGTTATGACTTATAACATCCGTGGTTTGTTCTATAGTTTATCGGTTTCAGAATATAAACACGTATACGTCGTTAATATATATTATTTATTGAAATTTTCTTATGATTAATGTCATTGTTATCATTTTAGAAGCAGGAGAAGTAATCTTTGTTTTATTGTTGTTTCCGTTTGTATTAATAATATATTATCATTGTGTTTTATTTTCGTGACTGTTTTGCCAAATCAGTATGGTAATATTACCATACAAAATACAGTTATTACTTATTTAGGTTTAATATACTGAAACAGGTAAAAATTTTAAATACATTATTACAGTTTGAAGACATTCAGATTTCTGTGAAAAATGTGTTTTGATCGGAGTAATAATAAAAAAGTTATTCATTTGTTAAGACATTTTTTAAATCTTTCTGTAGTAAAATAAATACAGATTTTGTCGCGTCATTTTACTTATTACTGGATAAGATAGTACATGTCTCCAAAATAAACTCTTTGTGCGCTAAAAATAATGTCTGCTGTTATATCTCCAAATAAACATTTTACATCAATAAATATTAATTAAAAGAATACCATTAAACTCTACTCATTTCAAACAACGGTTAAATCCTATTTACAAATACCCAACTTCTCGTATATCAAAAAATACAAAAATTCATATTTCCTGGCTACAAAAAAAGCATTACCAACTTTTAATCCGCATCGAAAAGACCCTCATCCTCTTCTTCCGACCACTGTAATCCCCGAGTACTTGCCACAAATCCACAATCCGGAAGTTCATAACCAGTTCTCGCCATAAATATTTCAAATTCCCAATCGGGGAGTCTCGCCCCGAAGCGTTTTTGCGATCGCAGCGCAGCCCTTGAGGCTTAAACATCTCCCGGGGACAGCGGACTTAAGCGCGTACATTGCGTACACAAACGATACAATATTAATTGAATACCTAATTAGTTTTCATTTGTTTGGGGAGAAACAATGTAAGGTTTAGACAGGATACAGCGTGTTTGTTCTCAGGATGTAGGAGACATAGACAATGTGTAGGTATGAGTTGTGTAATATTTCGAAAGTGTGACATGGGCCTAATAATTATTGTATTATTGTCAGAAGGGATGATGGATATTAGTTTGTAATTAATTTCAAGAATGTGTCGATTTACACGTAGAAAACATATAGATTAGTATGTTATCATCAGAATTCTGCATCGGTGGATAACCTAATTTTACAGTTTATAAACTAGTTTTAATTAAATAAAATATATAGTAGGTTTATTATTGCAGCTACACATATTGTTTACATAGCAGCCATGTCCAAACTACGGCCGGCGAACAATATTTATTAAAATCTTAACTCATTTTAATTAAATCTTATAAGGAAAAAAATATATGCCCATGACTTGTATAAATCTTAAATTCCTTTGAAAGAAAACTTCATCTATTTATAAAAAATGTAAATGAAAAAAAAAGTTCCTCAAATGTTTTCAAGAAAAAAATAACTGTTAATTAGTAATTTAAGAGCATTATTAAATAATTTTTATCGTAGATTTGACTGTTTTCGTTCAATTGAAGAAAGTGCCAGAAATATTCTCGGATTCGTAATTAAAACAAAAATTGCAATTTGTATGGGAATATAAATATATATATGCAAGCACACTTGCGATGAAGATGTTTGGTTCGACATATATTTGTGAACACACCTTCTCACGCATGAATTACAATAAAAGCCCAACAAGATTCAGGTTAACAGATGAACATTTATAAGCGATTTTAAAATGGCTGCCACAAATCTGATACCCGAGATTGAGAAGTTATTAGAAAACCAAACAACACCATTCGTTTCATTAAATTTAATTTAATGTAATATTAATACATTTTGGTAAATTCTATATATATCATATATCGCCACAGATGATGATGATGTTTTTTCTGAGTATATTTAGAACCCTAAATAAGCTGTAGTAAATATTTTTTTAATTGTAATATTGGGAACTAATTAAAATTAATCAACACTTGGTGTAGATATAGGTAGATGTGTGGGTGTACATGAAGGAAATACATATTTAAGTATATAATTAATTAACTCTATAAACACAATTTTCGATTAAATATCTAAAACATTTTAATGGAGCAATAAGAAAATATTTGCACATGGTAAACGTAATGAAGATTTAATTTTTCTTACAAATCCCTTGAATTAGAAATTAAATATTCAACGTTTTTTTTGTACGTCTAGACAAATTAATTTCGCTATTTGAATTCTTACAAATGCTTGCGTCATACTCGTACATTGTCATATAAATTTATTTCTGAAAAGAGTTTTTCTGTTACCATTGCTTCACTAGTTACTTTTCAGGAAAACTATAGAGAATTAAATAATGCATCTTCATGGTAGCACATCAGACTTTAAAAATGACAATCTTCATTCGATTGCCATAGCCGTAAACTAATTTTCACTACATTAAACTAACATCTTTGGGGGCCGTGATTTGACGGCTGGTAACCGCTCTTCACGAGAAGAAATATATCACTTACCGAGATCTGCTTACGGCAGAGTGCCACATCCAGTAATGGATAAAAAGCGTGATGATATATTTATTAATTAATTTATTTAAATTTATTTTGTTTCAAAAACAAGCGCAGGAAGATGCTTCCTTCCTTCCTTACCTTTTTTATTCATTCTCAGTTTTTATTATACAGTGTCTAATTGCAATTGTGTTAAATTTATTTTCAAACAAGCGCAGGAGACGCTGTCTTCATTTCTTTATAGATTCGTTGTTAGAGAAGTAAGCGTAAGTGAAGATTTACTAAACAGGTGTACAGGAGCGAATGAATGGATGTGAATGAAGGTTTGTTACGTGATAATGGATTTTGGTTGTGAGGAAAGGAAGAGCTCGTATAGAGGAAGTGTTAATGTGGTTGAAACGAGGATCGTGTGTCAGGATCAGAATGTTCTGTGAATGTTTCAGGGGTTCGTGTTTCCCCATTTAATGGGATATAGCGTCAAACTTTTTTCAAAATTCGTTAAACTAAAACATTATTCTTGAAGTATACATTTTTAGTGCCATTGGTCGACAATATACAGGTGTGTGAAAAATCAGATAGCCATGAAAATTAAAATCACACAAAACAAAATCTCATTCTGATAGTTCAGTCAAGAATTACTGATTTTGATTATTGTATCCATTGTATTATTTTAATTATTTATTATTATTTTAATATTTATTTAATAATAATTATAAATTATAGTATTATAAAACAATGAATAGAACAATCAAGATTAGTAACTCTTGACTGAACTGTCAGAATGAGATTTTGTTTTATATGTGTTTTATTTTCATGGCTATCCGATTTTGCACAAAAATGTCACATTTAATTTTTTAAATATCTAGTACTTTTTAAACGTAGAATTTAATTTTAAACAAATTATTATTCTTGTACTTTTGCTTTAAAATGTGCAGGAGAGCAAATTTCCGCACATTTTTTAAATCCTATGTTAAACTCCTATGTTCCGCCTTTCTGTGCACACCCTGTATATATACTGTCATTTATCTTATGCGTATGTCACACATCACACTGATATGGCGTACAGCACGGTATGGATGGTAAAGAAGAAGTCATGTTTTATCATACGAAATTCAAGAGCAGAACTGAAGTGAAACTCTATTTTTAAACTTTGAAATGAGCAACATATTTTAATATAACAAAATGCTTGATGGAATAACGGCGCAACTATTATCGTGTGATAAAATGTTACTTCTTTTCCATCGCAAACCGTGCTGTACGCCATTCCGGTATGATATAGGTATAATGCTGTATAATAATAATAATAAAAAACACTTTTGTACAGTTTATAATTATAATTTAGTTATTTATGTATTAGTAATAACTATCAAACTAGTGACACTATAAATGTTCACTTCAAAAACTATGTTTTTAATTTTAAAATGCTAAAAAAACCTTTTTGTTGCATGAACTGATGTATTGTTCACAGAACAAACAGATTTTTTATATACCATTAATTTTTTCCCGATTTATAAAACATCCTATATAAAAAAAATTATTTCAACTTTGTTAAGCTTATAATGATTTGAGAATTTTATAATATTTGTGCTGTCTATTGTAATGCTGTAAAACTGATTTTATTTTATTTTTTTTATTCTTGGTAAGTGATATATTTTTACGTGTGAAGTGGGATTACTAGTCGTCAAACCACGGCCCCCAAAAATATTAGTGGACGGGAAGTCACAGGGGGTAGTTTTAATGTGGTGAAAATTGTTTGTTGGCTGTGGGAATCGAACCAGGGTTCTCAAATCTACAGACCGACTCTATACCCCATATACAAAAAAAATAAATAGAATATATGGGACACTTAATTATTTTATTTTTTTTAGTAAATAATCAATTATATTTTGTATCTCTAATGGATTTCGAGATCACAATGAAAACTCAAGAAATCCTATTTTATTATTGTTAAATAGAAATTTAGTTTTAAAAATTGCTTCAAATTTATCTATGTTATTTAGGCGCATATATTCATGGCAAAATACATTCAAGCAGCCGATAAATTTTACTCCACATTAAAATGATCCCGATAGAGCCCTTCACTAACATCTTCGGGGATCATGGTTTGACGACTAGTGACTGCACTTCACGTGAAACATATATCATTTACTGCGATCTGTTACGAAGCATATCACACTGAGTAATTGGTGAAATGTGTAATATTTTTATTATTAGATGAATATTTTAAACTGGTCTTAACTTTCGGTATTTAAAAAAAATACTTTGCTCTGGTCTAAAGTAATTATACAACGAAACAAATGTAGTGGAAGTTCTAATTTCTCATGTTTTAACGACAACCTCTATAAATAAATTATTCATATCAATTATAACCTTATATTTCCTAGTCCATAATACAAGAATTCAATTTAAAACTGTTCTTGTTTGCAAATAAGCAAAATCGGCATATTCTTTTCTAAAATTGCGCTTGTTACGCATAGTCTCATTATTTTGTCGCTCAGGGCACAAGTCACCCGTTCTCGATCCGTAGCCCGGAGCTTTAGCCACGTTCACGCTGCCACATTCACGTTCTCGTATCCGTATCGCTGGCAAGTCGCAGATTTTTTGCCCGCCGCGTAAAAAGAGCATGATTGATGCTCGCTGAAAAAGGGCCGACCCATTCGTATTCCGCAACATATTTCACCTCGGCCAGCCTAAAATTTAATGGTCGATAATGCGGGGGCGGATAAAAACAAGCCGTGTGTCACGTGATTGCTTGGTACGTGTTTGTGTGTTTTGCTGTCTCCTCGCAGAATACTGTGAATTTATAGTTTATTTTGTTTCTGTATATGTGAATTGGAAATGTAATTGAATTTTTATTGTTTTTTTTTCACGAAAAATATACGAGTATTTTTGGACGTTTTAAAATGATAATTGATTTTATTTCCAATAAATTCATTCACTCGTAATTTCAATACATTTTTTAGTTCCAAATTAAAGTTATAAAAAATTAATTTCTTCATTTATATCAGTCTTTATGTCCACACAATTTATTTTATTTATTTAGCTACTGTTGAAAGCATATCTAAAATTATTAACTTGATAGTTAAACGATTTCTAATTCAATATATATCTCAGTGGCTGTTGACTCTGTGAGGGTCTAAGTACACGATTGGTGGACCAGTAGCTCTGAAGCCGGTCAATATTATCACATATAATTGTTATTAGAATGCTTTCTTAACTAGTATTTCGTCGTCGCTCGCACATCACATATTTATTTCTCTATTTATTTGCCAAAAGCCTAGTTTGGTGTTTCTAAATATTATTTTTTCTTCTCCTGCGTTATTACCAATTAACTCTCTTAAATGTATTATGATTATATTACCAATACGAAGCTTAATAAGTCGTTTTGATTAAATTTATATACTTAAAATACATTGTAATATATTAATAGATAATTTTTACTTCCTTGTACGAAGTAAAGGAAGTATTGTAATCGCGAAAATTTTCGGTTCTCAGATTTCAACGGAAATAGGTGTTTTGGCCCTCCCTGAATCCATTTTGACTAATTTCGTCATGCCGTCTGTACGTACGTATCTCGCATAACTCAAAAACGGTATGCCGTAGAAAATTGAAACTTTATATCTAGGACTATTATAACATTTAGTTGTGCACCTCCCTTTTTGGTCATTATACAACTACCGGAAGTGGTACTTTACTTGAAGCCTATAATAGATTTTCATGAGAAACTATATTCAAATATAATTTAAAACTTTCCAAATTTGGTATATAAGACTACTATATCAATGGAAATAACATAGTAGATTTTGGTTAAAATAGACTAACCGGAAGTGGCACATTACATGAAGCTGCTAACAGTTTTCCTTGAAAAAAATGGTATTATTTTAATTTTAGAAAGGAATGCTGCAAATAAAAGTTTTAGAGAATTAAATTCTGCGTCTAGCACATTAAGAATTTTTAAATTAGCTTTTTGCATAAACGAGATATCTAAATTTAAATATTATATATTTTTTAATTTTTTTTAAAATTAAATTTGCTATGGATTAGAACAAAAAATAAAAGATTTAATGTCAAATATGTGCAATTAAAAAAATATCTATAGTTTAATACGTGTACAAGGAAGTCATGTGGTGTCCACATCAGATATTTTTAATTTGTATTAGTTGTATTTTCGTCAAAAAAATTATTTATTATAAATGTAATTTATCATGAAATTTAAAATATTATTATGCATGGTCATTATTAATTTTATTAATAATGAAGTATTTGTGATTAATATCATATTATTTTGAATCTAATGACTGGCAAAAATAAAAACATTTTAATTATTCGTATATTACCAATGACGTCATTTGACTACGCACTTCCAATCCGGTGGCAAGCGGAATGACCTACACTTGCACAATTTTTTCCAAATGTTTGGATAAAGGCTTTCTTTAAATGTTTAATTAAAACAGCAAATTGTTGTTATGTACATGACGACATTTCGGTTCTAGTTTAGGAGTCATTTTCAAGTCTGTAATATTTACATGTAAAGAGTAAAGAGAATACAATATCAAAGTTAAAGCAACAATAACTTAATTTTTTGCCATATGATATGACGAAGATAAATTTAACTTTAAATTCAACAATAACTTATCAATAAATAAAAGATAAATGAACAAAGTTCAAAAGTTGAAGTAACAATTACCTACATGTTGTAGTTTATTAAAAATTGTAACCATTATTTTTTTTATTTTTTAAAGTTCTAAAATATTGTGAAATCAATGACTTCTAGAGTAAAAACGTGACTGAAGGTCTACGAAACTAGAAAAAGCAACTAAGTTAATTCGAAGCAAAATTTGACACAAAGAATTGTAAATAAGGACAAAAAGTCAATTAATTTTATGTCAATTAACTCAAAATTGTTTTCTCGTATTTTATACTAGAGAAGATACGAGTATTATCAGTTTTGACATTTACTTCTCTAGCATACATGTTGATATAACAGCTTTCAAGAAATAAATATTTGTACTTATTGTGATTCAGAATGCAATATCTCAACATTACCAAACGTAAGGTTTCCAAACATGTCACTTCCATAGACTTCATTTGTAACTAACCAAGTAATGAAAAATAAAAACTGCGATTAAATCAATATTATCAATAACAATGCAGGGTTGTTCCGATTATCAGAAAATTATATAATTAACTACTGTCTACAAAACTAATTTACTGGTAAAAAAATTAATATAAAATTATTCTGGTTATACTATTATATTTATTTATACGTCATTTAAAAATTATTTTATGTGTCTGGTTACTGGAATTTGAAAACGCAACGTCGCGCGTCGCGTTGTTACCTGTTGGGAAATATGATTTTGTTTTATCGATAAGTCGCAATGTGCCGTGGTCGTCAGATTATATGCACAAGAATTTGCAGGAAATAACTTGTTTTAAGCCAGATTGTAAGTCTCAGCTTCAACAACTATAAAAATTAGTTTTTTGTTCCTTAATTTTTCGATTTAGGCAAATAAAAATGTAATAAAGATAAATACACTTTTATAATACATTTTATTTACTTTTTTATGCTCGGTTAAAAATTAAAATAGACACTCTATTTTAATAGGTATATTTTTTCAATATTTTAACACACTGTAATAATTATGTTATGAGAGCAAAAGTCAATCTTTATCGAGCACTTTATCTCTTACATTACAAAAAGTATGTTGACACTTTGTTATTCATTATTTCTTTTACAGATATCGAAAAACACCTTTCTGGAGCACAATCAACAGAGAGGGGAGGGAGTCGCAAAATAATTCTCGCACACGGGCGACACATATCCTAGGAACGCCCCTGAAACAATGCAACACAGACTTGGATCACTCCACTCTCTTTCCTTCAAACCTTCCTCTATCCTTATAATATACATACAATAATTTTGTGTATTGTATCCAAAGTTTGAGTGGATTCTGGAGCAAATCTTAATAGGTAGGCTGGAACCTTAAACAGCAGGAAATACAATAAGTAGGTATTTGTTTTAAATAGGATTTTATTATTTACCGTTATAGTAACAATGCGTATCGCGGTGATATAAATTCCATTCGGATTTATATAAAGTAATGTATTTTTAATTACATTTTTATGTAAATGTGATACTATAAAACAATAAATTTTATAAATATGTAAATACATGTTTGTTCTTTTAAATAATTCTCTACTAATAGTAAGGCACTATACAGGTTGTTTCACAACTTATGGCACTTATTTTAATCCCATTATTACTCAACGTACTGATTATGAAATCGAAGAATTTTTTTAAAAATTCATCAAATTGATTGCACTTTATATGAAGTAAACATTTTTTTCTGAAATCGTCAAGAAAATACCTACTTTCCTACCGCATTTTAGTATGGAAAGTAAGTGTTTACCAAAACATTTGCAAAACAGTCAGGTAAAGTACTTTCTTGACTAGTCAGGAAAGTACTTTATCTGACTCAATGAAATAAACTAAATAACTAAAAAATTTAATAAGATCTTTATTTATTTTTATAAATAATGTTAATACTAAATATACAATTGCTTAAGTTACTAAAATTTATGCATGACACTGGCGAATTTGAAGCTAAATTATTTGTTGCAATCGATAAATTACTTGGAGATTCAGTGAATAAAATAAGCAAATAGTACATTTTCTGTCAACTTTATTTTGCTTTTTCCAATCCATGAAAATTTCATACTCTTTATCTTATCGATCTTTGGACATGCTCGGTAATACATTTTCAACAGCCGCAGTTGCTTGATTTAAGATTTCAGAAGAAGTAATTGAAAATACCGCCTCATACTAATTTTCATCTATATTTTCCAACATTATAAAGAAATCTTCTCTGTCAACAATATTACTTCTGACACAAATATGTTCAATAGATTTTTCACATAATTTGTTGTTTTCAACAACTTTTGTTATCACCTTGGATATGTAGTTTGCTGCCAATATGATTCTTACCAAAAAATTAAACATTTTGAAATA
This sequence comes from Pterostichus niger, assembly GCA_947425015.1. NCBI lineage: Eukaryota > Metazoa > Arthropoda > Insecta > Coleoptera > Carabidae > Pterostichus > Pterostichus niger. Next base: position 27,584,969 of record OX380336.1, on the reverse strand, counting down.
TTTATTATTAATTATATTGATAAAATACATATATGAACGATTTCAGAAAAAATAGTATACATAATACGTCACGAAAGTGTTTTACTTGACTCAGCGAATTAAAATACTCGGCCTAACCGCTTCGTCAAGTAAAGTATCACTTTCCTGACTTATTATGTAATAAATTATTAGTGCCACTGGTTTGAGTTATTTCTTTGCGATCTATGCTAAGCGGTACACTATCTGATAACAAAAATTAAAGTATCGATGGTTTGATAAATTGGCGCAATTTACGTATTGCACATGTTTTTTCTTAAAAATTGTAGAACAGATTATTGTCAGATTTAATATATTTAACATATTACTAAATCAATATATTTTCCTATTCCGGCTTATAAATCACATTTTTCAATATATTTTCAGTACAGTAATGACCAATTGCACAGTTTTCACTTAATTTGGAAGGATCGTTAACAAGAAAATATCGAATCGAACGATTCACAGCAGTCTTCATATTTACTTACTAATGTGATATTTGATCTTGATATTGTTAATTGAAAGTTAGTTATCCGCTGTTTCATTCGTCATAAAGATGAGTAATGTGTATTGTTCTGTGTCTGATTGTAATTATATAAAAAAAGAAGTATCTTTTAATGTTTTCAAAAAAATGAGGTTGAAAAACTTGAAAATAAGTTTGAATAAAATATAGTTGGGTTTTATTTAAAGCCTGGATAATAAAACTCTAAATTGGAAAACCAATATTTTTAAAGAGGTTAGGTTTCTGCGTACATTTATATCTACGTATTTAAATAATTGATTTTTAATATTTAAATCTAATCAGATAAGTTTAAATGAATTTATTTAACTGAAATTGACAGAAAAATAAACATTTGCCAGACCTTTAAGACTCAGGAAAGCTTTGCTTTGCATGCCTAGTCAGGAAAATAACATATTGCTTGCCTAGACAGGTAATGAAAGAAACTTGAGTGTCTAGTTACTTAGCAACATAAAATACTGACTGAATATGTAAGTCAAATATATCTTTTATTTTAAATTAATTAAAAATATTTATTATTTGTTTATAAGTTTCAGGTAAAATGTTATATGTAACACGTCAGTAAAACGTCATACAGAATTCGTAAGCTATCGCTCGGCATGAAACTATCAACTCATCCTGTAATTGAACGCTTTACTGACTTTTTACGTAAATAACTATTGTTTAATTATATTTAATAAATTTATAACAAAAAAAAATTAATCTATAAATGTGGGTTCTAATAAACAAAAATGTCCAAAGAAATTCGTTGTTGTTATTTTTGGCGTTTAAAATATTGGACAAATTCTAAAACAAGCACATTACATATCAAACATACGACATTTGTAAATGTTATCACATCTCCGTCAGTTTCACGAAATAACACATTGGCGCTGCAATCTTAAAATTGATCGCCAATATATTAATAATTAAATTATAATTATATTATCATTACACAACATTAAATAAATGCGTATTATAATTATAATTCAATTATTAATTTATAAATCTAATTATTCATGTATTAGAAGTAACTTTCAAATTTGTGGCACTAGAAGTGTTTATATCAGGTAAAGCAAAATTAATTTTGCGAATTTAAAAAACAAATCTGTTTCATAACCAGTAAGTTGAGAACTACATCGGGTTAAAATAAGTGCCATATGTTGTAAAACAGCCCGTACGTAAGTATTGGCATCCGCCATTCTCATCAGCTGGTAGTATGGCGTCCTGAATATAAATGCGGCGTTAATATTTGTGAACAAAATTGTCAGTTTTCATAGATTTAATAGAAAAATTCATAGTCATGAAAATAATATTATAAATCTAATATCTTTGAAGTTTATTTTGTGTTACTTAAATAAGTAATAATCGATTACAATTTTCATCATATTTATGCACAACAGTCCCAGTTCTAGCAACCGGAGTATTTATATACATTTCATATTATTGTAGTAATGACGCTACATATTATTCGTATTATTATAAATAATGGGGTAGGTGGCTCAGTGGTATCGAGTCGGCATGTGGATCTTGAGAACCCTGGTTCGATCCCCACAGCCGACAAACAATTTTCACCAATTTAAAAATCTACCCCTGTGGCTCCCTCTCCACTAATATCTTTGAGGGCCGTGATTTGACGGCTGGTAACCGCACTTCACGCGACAAAATATATCACTTACCGAGATCTGCTTAGGCAGAGTGCCACACCCAGTAATGGGTAAAAGGCGTGATGATATATTTATTTATTTATTTATTATAAATAATAAATTAAAAATCTTTTGTCAATCTGCAAAAAAAAACAATCTTTCGTGTAATAATTTAAAAATTGTGAGATATGTAATTTTATAGATTAGAAGTTTAATAAGACAATGCAAAAAGTACCTAATTTCAACAGGAGACGCAAAAAGAGTCGGTATGTACAAAAAAAGAATTGTTGTATTAACTTATGTTACTCATTAATGATAGTTTCATTTCTAAAAAATAAAATAATAAATATTAATTATTGATTCTTTTTAACATTATTTATAGTTATGTTTTCGCACTACACTTATTACTAATTATGATAAATCATTGTATAAATCAACAATAAATTACTAAAATTTCAACGACTTTACTTCACGAATCTAACCTTGTTTTCTTATGGAACGCCAAATATAAACATAATGAGTTATGCACCAAAATGGCGGAAGCGAATACCTACTTAGTAATTTTAAAGTGCTCTACTAATAGCATTCTGCATTACTACTCCTACCGTTCTTAACTATATTTCTAGATGTTCTATAGCCCATCGATTTGCAAGTGAATTTGAAAGCAACAAATATGTATGTTGACATTAATATCCGTGGAAATTTAAATTCTAACAAAGATGTGACATTAGTAACTTCTTTCACTTCTACATGTCAAAGTAGATATCTATCTATTCAGTTACACTACAAAAGAACTTTGCTTCTTTTTGGTAAAATGAAATATGAACATCTTTGTAAAAGAACAGTTTAAGCGATTTCCTGAAAGCAAATGTAAAATTAGATTTGGGAAACGTCTTGTGTGATATATTTAGAAATAAGATTTAAAGTTTTGGATAAGAACTAGGTCAAAGGTCTGTCGTTATTATGCTACTGAGTCACGTGTTCCGTCTGAGTGAAACCTATTTAAAAGAAAGTTTTCAAGTATCACTGCAGTTTCCAACAAATTCTGTCTGATAACGTGAGGATTCGCTTACTGAGAGTTTAAACTTTAAGATTTGATATTCAAGTAACATTACGCCCTAAATATATTTTCTCATTTTAGTATTTATCTTCTTTTATTTACCTACATACATAAACAACTTTATTTATTTTTAAAATATTGACATATGAGGTTACTACTCGTATAATATTTTATTCTATTTTGCGTTCATAAGGAAGTCATTATGATATCTAGTTGCGAATAGAAAGAGTGTTCATTATGATACGCAACATTTTGTTTTAAACGGTTGGTAGTAGCGGATTACATATTGAACCTATTAAGCTGTAAACATCAAAACTTCAATATAACCTCAAAATCTCAATAACATTTCATTTACAAATTTCAAATATTCAAATATTGCAGATTTTTTTAAAATTTCCATTTATAAAACACGCAAAATAGAAAAAAAAAACAGTACAAACAACTCATTTTATAAGACTTTTATCGCACTTGTCCTTTAGCCGCGTGCGAAAACTCGTTTTGCAAATAAAAAAGGAGAGAAGGATTAAACTTATATTTATAAATATTTATATTTGTAAGTAAAAATAATTATGCCATTAGATTGGAAGAAATTTTAAAACTTAATCAATAATTGTCCTTAATTTGTTGAAAGAATGCACAGGCATCTAAAAACATTTTACTAATAAAGTAATAAATTATTTAGGGTCAATATTTTAATATCTTAACAAAGTTCTTAACAATTTTATTGGTTCGTTTAAGAGCCAACAAAAAATATCGCATCGACAAAACAAATATATCATAACATCTTTTACTCTTTACTGTGTGTGGCAAAGATAGATCATTGTTCAAATTTTGAAAATTATATTAACTGTTACTTTTTGATGTGCCATTTATGTTTGTACGACAGATAAATTTATTAGGAACCTTGTTAGGAGCTTGAAATATTAGCCCTTAAAGACAATTTTCCCACCAAACTTTTCTAGTAGCAGTTCATGATATTTTGATAATGCTGTAATAAAGTGAAATAATTCGGTATTCGATTTTGTTTTCATTAGGATATTTCGCTATTATCTCCAGCTTTGAGAGATATAAACTAAACAAAAATACAATTAATATATATTATTACGCCTTTTACCCAACAAGCTGTGGCATTTTGCCATAGCAGATATCGGTAAGTGATATACTTATGTGCATGAAGTACGGGCACCTGCCGCCAAACCACGGCCCTAAAAGATATTAGTGGTGGGGGAACTATAGGGGTAATTTTAATATAGTAAAAACTGTTTGTAGGTTGTGGAATCGAACTTGGGTTCTCAAATTCGCATCGAAACGGTTATCTTGAACCAACGCAATGATTTCACTCTTTTCCTTCTTGTCAGCACGTTCCATGGAAAAGAACAATAATTTGTTAGTTATAGTTTCGCTGTTGAGAGCAGTCGTCTCTCTAATGTGGAAGATGAAGTAAATTGTAAGTAGTGGTTCTTTGACTAACAACTCGTGTCTCTTTAGGATGTAGTCTTGCCATATAGTTTAGTAAATAATAATTTGTTCATACATTGTTGTTTATCATCATTATTAATTTGCAAGATTGGCAAAAATTAAAACACTTACCAAAATCTACTACGGCGGAGTGTAAAAGGCGTGATGATATAATTATTTATTTATTTCATATTTTTAAATTTCGAAATTTTTAATTTTAAATAAAATTATTTTACTAAATGGAGAAAAAGTTCCTTTAAAAAATATGTGGCTTCGATTATTATTGCACGTTACAAGTTTTAACACGAATTTCTTAAACATATTCGTACACGGAATTTGATGTTAACATATTACAAGTACAAGATTCTTGTATTTTTATATTGTTTCATTCGAGCTAGATCATTTGTTGCGGGAAGCTGGTGATTAGTATTTGTAAGTGAAGTTAGTAATATTTAAAATAGCTGGTAGAGAAAAGATAGTATTTGGAATAATTACATAGAACTAGTAAGAAAGGGTAAAAGTGGAAGTAGAGCGATATGCAAAATATGTAAAAAAGAAATGCAAAGAGTAGTTCAACGAATATTATTTAAAATGCAAGAAGATGCAGGACATGGAAGCCGAAAATAGCCATTTGTGTTCATTATTAACAATACCAACATGTAGATATCAAAACAAACCATTCTTTTTACATAAATTTGTTTTCTATACTATATATTTAATTAATAAACAAAAAACATAATTTGGCCCACTGAAGTATAAACTTTAGAATTCTAATGTCAGTCTCGTAACTCTTATTATAGTTTTAAAAATCCCAATGGTGACCAGACAAACATTTTTATATTCATTCACTTAACATTTTTCTTTAATAAATTAGCTTAATGCAAACTCATTTTCATTATTTAATATCAATATCTCCTCATATTCCAATGTTTATTATTCATTCCGTATAAACGTATAAGCTTATATTTTGATATACATAAACCAGATAATCGTTTTTTTGACCAATCTAAGGAAATTTATTCTTGTTTTATACCTTTTCATGCCATATCAAACCGTAATAATACTTTAGGAAATAATATTCTTTATGATCAATAATTTTTACACCGCATTAAAAACAGTTTCATTGAATTTGTATCTGAAAGGCAATAGAACCATAAAATGTTAATGCTTAAAATATCGCCCATTTATTTCACTTTACAGTGCATTAGCGTTCACTGAATATTGTCTAGGGGCGGACAGTATAGTTGTAAAAATATCACTAAGTGTTTGAAATTTATTCGTATCGTTAGTTTTACGGACAGGACAGGAAAATAGACTTGTTTTATTATAAACTAATGACTGAAATTCATTAAACTGATGGAAATGTTTCATTTGCGTCTAGTTGCGTATGATCGTTAGCAAATCAGAAGAAATAATATAATCATAAACAAATAATTAAAATATAATTTTATGCTATGCATAAAATATTAACATAATATAATAATGACCTTGTGGTTTAAAAATGTATATCTTTATTTTTAAATCATTGCTTCTATAAACTTATGCCTGTTATACAGGGTGTAACAGCGAAACCAACCACCGCCTATATTTTCTTTATTAATATAGTTACAAAAAAATATTATAAAGCAAAGTTGTAGAAGACCAAAAGGGACATCTGCTTAATGAATAAAATAATTTTTTAAACCAGTGATTCTCAAGTTACGACACAAAGTTATATTTTTTCAAATGGGATTATATATATATATATATATATATACAGGGTGTTAATTAAAAATCTGGCCATAGGCGTTTAATATGGGAAATCAGTTTTTCCTTGCGCGTTGCTTCCCAATTGATTTTAGACAAAAATTCTTCAAATAAAAGTTGTAAAGCTTAAAATTCTGCATATAAACCACTAATCAGATTTTATTAGTTGCATTTCATAACTGAGAAAATAAATTTTAAAGATTTTTGAAAATTGCTTATTTGTAGCGATAGCCATGGAACTCAAACAAAATTACAAGCAATTGTATGACATTGTAACTGTCAAAAAAAGTTTGTGTATTGTGATTTTCGTTTAAAAACAAATATTTTTGAAAGTATGCAACAGTTTTCTCATGAAGAAAAGCTTCAGATCATAAAATGGTGTTACTCTGGACAAAGCTACAGAAAAATACGTGATTTAATAAGTGTAGTCTGGACACATCGACGAATTCCAAGTAAAACCACAATAGAAAATTTTATTAAAAAATTTTAAATGACTGGAACAATCAATTTTAAGAATCAAGAAATTAATCATGTGTCTTATAATAATGAAGAAAATGTCTTGGCCATAATTGAAGCAAACCCTACCCTTAGTTTAAGGGAAATCGCTACCGAAGTCGGAATTAGCCATGTATCAGTATACAATATTTTTAAGAAATATAAATACTATCCATACAAATTCCACTGCCATCAGGAACTTCTTCCAAATGATTATGAAAATCGTGCCAACTTTTGCGAAATTATTATGGAAAAGGCAAATGAGAATAGATATTTTATAAAAAATATTTGTTTTTCGGACGAATGTACGTTTACTTTAAATAAAAAGCCAAATCTACATAATTGTCGGTATTGGTCACAGCATAATCCGCACAACATCTTAGAAACTAATTCTCAGTACATACAAAGGGTAAATGTGTGGGCTGGTATACTTGGTAGCCATATAATTCGACCGTTTTTTATTGAAAAAATCAATTCTAACAAATACTTAGAACTTCTTATCGAGAAGGTGGGACCAGAGATTGCTACTTTAAATTTGGAAAATGTGTGGTTTCAACATGATGGATGTCCTGCGCATAATGTTCATGTAGTACGACAGTATTTAAATGATACATTCCCGAACAGTTGGATTGGCAGAGGAGGAACAATTAATTGGCCTGCACGGTCACCCGATTTAACACTGTGCGACTTTTTTTTGTGGGGACACTTGAAAAATGTTGTAAACAGAGAAAGATTTGAAAATATTGAACAACTTAAAGATGCAATTTCCAATGAATGTAGAAAAATAAATGCCAGACAGCTGCATAATGTTAGGACGGCTTTTATAATAGACTTGGGTATTGTTTAGCGAAAAATGGAGAGTTATTCGAACATTTAATATAAAATTATATGCATCCTTGTTTTCTGTTTATTAAATAAATACATTATTCTTGTCTTCATTTCTGTTTTATTTTGTATGTGTTGAGAGCTATGTAGGTATTCTATAATTATAACAATGTATTTAGGAAACAGATTTGTTTTATACGTAGGTACATCAATTGAGTTAAGCATAAAAATTTAAATTATAATTCTTTGTAAACATTCGATTTGCCCTTATTTATTTAAACTAAATTTTAATTTTTGGCTGTATAACTGGCCATAATTCAATTTAATTGTCTGCATATTTAACTTCTATTAAACGAAAATCACAAAACACACTCTTTTTGACAGTTACAATGTCATACAATTGCTTGTAATTTTGTTTGAGTTCCATGGCTATCGCTACAAATAAGCAATTTTCAAAAATCTTTAAAATTAATTTTCTCGGTTATGAAATGCCACAAATAAAATCTGATTAATGGTTTACATGCAGAATTTTAAGCTTTACAACTTGTATTTGAAGAATTTTTATCTAAAATCAATTGGGAAGCAACGCGCAAGGAAAAACTGATTTCCCATGTTAAACGCCTATGGCCAGATTTTTAATTAACACCCTGTATATATATATATATATATATATATATATATATATATATATATATATATATATATATATATATATATATATATAATATATTTTATAATTAATTTAGTTCATTAAAGAATAATGAAAAGATTAGTTTTAAATGATTTTATTTTTTTGACAGTAAAAATCTATCAACAAAACTGTAACTATTTACGTAACCTGGATAGTCAAATATTATTATATAAACAAATTACAAAACAACAATGATTATAAAACAAATTACAAAACACAACACTACTCCCCCGAAAAACCGAACATACCATACAAGAAAAGAATAGAAATATATAATACAATATAAATAACAATTGAAATATATTAAAAATTATGACCATCACAGTGAACAAGGCGATGCTGTCAAAAATTAACACATATCAAAAAATCAATCATATTGTTAAAAATAATTGTTATCAATATATGCTGGTTTCAGTCTGTCTATGCTGACTGACTCAACAGTACCATTTACAAGAATTTTGAAAAATTTATCATGCCGTTCTAGAACTTTGAATGGTCCGTTAAAAGCTTGTTTGAGGATTGGTCCGATTTCATCATTTCTGATAAAAACATGAGAAGTAAGAAATAAATTTTTAGGTATGTAAGTTGATGGAAATTTAGAATTGGATATTTGAGTGGCAAAAGGTTTTAAATTACTAATTGAAGTTTTAAGATTTTCTAAAAATTGAGCTGTATTGAAATCGTGTGGAGGAATGGATTTTTGTTTTGGTATAAATTCTCCTGGTAACCTTAATTTAGTACCGTACACTAATTCAGCAGAACTACAGTAATTATTTTTAATTGTAGATCTTATACCAAGCAGAACAAAAGGTAAAAAATCAATCCAACGGGATGGTTTTTGAAACGTTTTAAGAGAATCTTTCAAATACCGATGAAATCTTTCTATAATTCCATTTGATTGGGGGTGATAGGCTGTAGTTCTTATATGTTGTGAACCTAGTAATTTCAACAGATTAGTAAATAAAGCTGAATTAAATTGTTGTCCTCTATCAGTTGTAATTGTAGTAGGGACACCAAAACGAGAAATCCAACCAGAAATCAAAACTTTGGCTACAGTTTTAGCCGAACAATCTGTTAAAGGCAGAACTTCGGGCCACCTAGTAAAACGGTCGATGCATGTAAGGACATAAGAGTAATTGTCTGAAACTGGTAATTTTACAATGTCAATGTGTATTAAAGAAAATCGTGATGAAGGAATGTCAAATTTTGAAATTGGAGATTTAGTATGCCTAGTTACCTTTGCTTTCTGACAGTTTAAACAGTTTTTTGTTAACATTGCAATTTGTTTGTTCATGTCTTTCCAAATAAATCTAGATGAAATTAATTTTATTGTAGCATTTATTCCAGGATGAGAAAGAGAATGAAAATGACTAAATACAGTTTTTTGGAATTTTTTAGGTATGTATGGTCTACAATTGCCTGTTGATACATCACAAGTCAGTTGTAGGTTAGAATTAGGTAGTTGAAAGTCTTGAAATTTTAATGAAGTATTTAATGAGGTTTTAAGATTTAATAATTCTGAGTCAGTTATTTGAGCGCTAGCTATTTTATTGTAGTCAATGTGTTCTGTGTTGTAAAAAGAATTTATTGATATGCGTGAAAGTGCGTCAGCTACTGGATTATTTTTACCGGAAACATGACGTATATCTTGTGTAAATTGGAAAATAAAGTCTAAATGACGTAATTCTCTTGGTGAATAATTACAATTGTGAGCAATTTTTGTAGTGAATGTAAGCGGTTTGTGATCTGTCAAAATATAAAAACTTTGTCCAATTAAAAAATGACGAAATTTTTTGACAGCTAAATAAATTGCAAGAAGTTCTTTTCCGAAGGTACTGTATCGCTTTTCAGTTGGAGTTAAAGTTGCCGAAAAAAACATGATGGGTTTCCAGTTATTTTCAACAAATTGTTGTAAAACTGCTCCGACTGCGACTTCAGATGCATCGACCATAATATTAAGAGAAGCGCCATGTTTTGGAAAAGTGAGGCACGTAAGTTCAGATAACTTGGTTTTAATAACTTTGAAAGCGTCTTTTGCTTCATCAGACCACACAATTTCTTTCGAACTTGTTTTATGCTGATTTAATAATTTGTTGATTGGATTTAAAATAGTAGCACAATTTTTGATAAAGCAGTGATAAAAATTAACTAGTCCTAAAAACTCTCGTAATTGCTTTTGAGAAGATGGAAGAGGAAATTTATTTATTATGTTAATTTTCTTTTCTAAAGGTTTAATGCCTTCTGAGGAAATATTATGCCCAAGAAATTCAATTTCGCGCAGACCAAATTGACACTTGTCTTTATTAATTAAAATACCAAATTTGTCTAATTTATCAAAAATTATTTTTATATGTTTTAAATGTTCTTCTAAAGTCTCGCTTGCGATAAGAATGTCATCAATATAAGCAAAAGCAAAATCTAAGCCTCTAATTACATTATCTATAAATCTTTGAAACGTTTGAGCACTATTTTTCAAACCAAATGGCATTACAGTATATTCATACAAGCCGAAAGGGGTGGTAATAGCAGTTTTTGTAATAGAGTCATCATCCATTGGTATTTGATTGTAGGCTTTTATAAGGTCTAATTTTGAATAAATTTTGGTATTTTGTAGGTTTGAGGTAAAGTCTTGTAAATGAGGAAGTGGATATCGGTCGGGTGTAGTTTGCGAATTAAGTGCACGGTAGTCGCCGCATGGACGCCATTCTCCAGATTTTTTTTAACTAAATGTAAGGGTGAAGCCCAAGCACTTGATGAAGGACGAATTATTCCAATATCAAGCATACGATTGAATTCTTTCTTTGCAATTAAAAGTTTATCTGGGGCCAAGCGACGAGGTTTAGCAAAGGTAGGATTGTCAGTAGTAATGATTTTATGTTTTACAGTATGTTTAATTTCACGTTTGAAATCTAATTTCTTAGTTAAATTTGGATAACTGAATAGTAATTTTTGAAAAATATTGGATGGATTTTGAATATTGTTTATATTGTTCATTTTGACTGATTCAAGGACACGTTTCGATGACAGATCAATTAAAAGTTTATAGTGATTTAAAAAAATCAGCCCCAATAATTGAATGTTGCACATCAGCAATGATAAAATTCCAGGTGAAAGATTTTGACAAACCTAAATTCAAAGTAATTGTCTTGGAACCGTATGTTTTAATTTTAGTTAGATTTGCAGCTTGCAGATAATGTAAATTTGATTGATTTTTAGATTTTTTATCAACTTTGACAACACTCACCTGCGCACCGCTGTCGACTAAGAAACGATGTCCGGTATGGTGATCGGTTAAAAACAATAATGGAGTTGGAGTTGTATAGGAAACGTTACTAAAAATGGAAGGGAAATAATCAGTTTTGAATGAAGTCATTGTAGAAACTGGCAGCACCTCAGATTTCATCAACAGTGGGGGGCCAGAACATGGCGGAACACATTTCCTTGCCTTCTTGCCATAATTGGAATGGTACCAACATAATACAGGCGAAGAAACTTGATTAGTAGGTGATTGTGTCGTACGTGCTTGCATAGCTGACAACTGTAGTTTAATGTCTTTAACCTCTTGTATTAACGTCTTAATGGATGTAGAATCATCTGATATCGTGGAAATAGATGGATTTTCTATGTTTATAAGTTTATCTGCAATTTTGGCTTTGTCATCCAAGGAAGTATTGATCAATGAAGTTAAAATTAATTGTATATTCACTGGTAGTTTTTGAATAAATAATTCTTCTAATATAGCAGTGTCTAAAAGTTTGCTGCCAATTAATTGACGCAAATGTCGTAAAATTTGGGTAGGTTTTCTGTCGTCGAAAGGAGAAATATTGAATAATTGTTGTATTTTCTCCTTTTCAGACTGTCCAGTTGTTTCGATGAGGGCAGCTTTCAATATAGTGTAGGGCCTATCAGCTGGAGGTGCTACAATAATATCTCGAACTTCATTAGCGTTTTGAGGAGTTAAGATCTCAATCACTTTTGAAAATCTTGAAAATTCTGATGAAATTTTTCGGGAGATAAAGATAGTTTCAACTTGACTGAACCATAATTCTGCATCTGCAGGCCAAAAATCTGGTAGTCTAAAGGGGCCAGACAGGGACGACACATCGACCGGATTATTGTCTTGAATTTCAGATTCAAGAATTTGCGCAGCTTCATTCATCATTATCAGTAGAGAGTCACAAAACGAGGGGTCACCAATATAATATATTTTATAATTAATTTAGTTCATTAAAGAATAATGAAAAGATTAGTTTTAAATGATTTTATTTTTTTGACAGTAAAAATCTATCAACAAAACTGTAACTATTTACGTAACCTGGATAGTCAAATATTATTATATAAACAAATTACAAAACAACAATGATTATAAAACAAATTACAAAACACAACATATATATATATATATATATATATATATATATATATATATATATATATATATATATATATATATATATATATATATATATATTAGGCCTATTCGATAGAGTGTTTTTTTCTGAAATCAACCATGTAATCATTTTACATCCTTATATAATAAAAATATTGAGAAAAATTCAATTGAAATTTAAATAATTTTTTATTTTTAATATTAATGTGCAGTAAGCTACGGATGAAAAACAAGTGATAAATTGAAGTTAAATAAAATGATAATTACAAAATACTCCTTATAAATAATGTTCTATTTACAACAATTATTATTACTTGACAGCGGCTAAATTTTGTTCTTTTGTTTTTGTTTTTCATTCGCTGTTACACCCTGTATATTATACTTTTTAACCAGAATCTTTGACAAGTTTTTACTAGGTTTATTTGTAAAATGTAACAAAAGAAAAGTCAAATCAAGTTTCGTGCTAGAAACGTCTTTAAAATCTAGATCTGAATTCAATGTTGATTCAAGTTTCATGCTAGACCTGTGCGTTGAGCACATATTCCGTGTTTATCAACCTAACCGTCATTTTATCTGCTATTCGAATCTGTTTGATGTTCAGTAATGTGTATCATCGATCAAGAAATGAAAGTGTGCATTAATTATAATGTCATCAAAGAAACGAACTCCAGAATCAAAGGAAATATTAATTAATCTATGTATATGAATTACATCTAGTTTTCTATTAGGTAAACACAGTTTATTGATAACATTACATATTATAAATATTTTTATTGTTTTTATTTTAGGTGAATTCTCAGAATTATCACAATAAAATGATGAGATCAATTGCAATCGACACAATTAGAAAAGAACTGGAATCAATATAAAATATTATAAAAAATTATTTATTTCTTTGCTGTTGTTGCATAGCTAGCATTACTTCATGAATGAATGTAACTAATACAAAATATAGTTGTGATTCTAGACAAAAAAGTTTCTAAAATCTAGTTCAAGTGTCTAGCCAAAAAAAAAGTATAATGTAAAACAGGCTTAAATCTATCATTAGGTAAACTGGAAACAAATAGATTTTTCATAAAACACTTTATGGTCGACTGTATCATAACTACTTTATTTATGACACTGTTTACTATAGATAAAATGGTACTTTATTGGATTAGTACGATAAAATAGTCAAACTAAACTCCCGGCAATGTCGAAAGTAAAATTCAGAATAAATATTGTACTTCATAAATTAATTCCTTTGCATTTAATGCAATTTATTTCATTTATTTTGGGACTTCTAAGACTTGGGATATTATTACCACTTTTTCCACGTTTTGTTTTTGACAAATTTTACAGCAACAGCAAAGCATACTTTAGGGTAAAATTACGTTTTTTACTTCCTTGTACGAAGTAAAGGAAGTATTGTAATCGCGAAAATTTTCGGTTCTCAGATTTCAGCGGAAATACGCATTTTGACCATCCCTGAATCCATTTTGACTAATTTCGTCGTGCCGTCTGTACGTACGTATGTATCTCGCATAACTCAAAAACGGTAAGCCGTAGAAAGTTAAAATTTTGTATTTAGTACTGTTATGACATCTAGTTGTGCACCTCCCTTTTTGGTCATTATATAACTTCCGGAAGTGGTACTCTACTTCAAGCCTATAATATATTTTAATGAAAATCTATATCAAAATATAATCCAAAACTTTTCAAATTTGGTATATAAGACTACTATATCAATGGAAATAACATAATAGATTTTGGTTAAAAGGAACTAACCGGAAGTGATACATTACATAAAGCTGCTAACAGTTTTTCTTTAAAAAAATGGAATTATTCTAATTTTAGAAATAAACGCTGTAAATAAAAGTTTTAGAAAATTAAATTTTGCATTTAGTACATTAAGAATTTTTAAATTGGCCTTTTGCATAAGCGAGATATCTAAATTTAAATATTATATATTTTTTGTTTTTTTTTTAATTAAGTTTGCTATGGATTAGAACAAAAAATAAAAAATAAAAGATTTAATGTCAAATATGTGCAATTAAAAAAATATCTACAGTTTAATACGCGTACAAGGAAGTCATGTGGTGTCCACATCAGATTTTTATATTAAAATACTTTAAGGATATAAATCGTTTCCAAGGCAGTCGAACATAAAGCTTTGTATGCAACTCATACATAATTGGACCTTATATACTTGTTCCATAGATAGCTATTTTAAGGTACAATTTTTCACTATATTTTGAAGAAATTTTTATAAATATATAATAAAATAATAAACATTCTGAGAAAACAAAAACAATTATTTCGCCTTTTACGCTATATGGTGTGTATAACTCTGCCGTAGTAACTAATATATTTATATGCGTAAAGTGCGCTTATCAGCCGTCAAATCACGGTCTCCGAAGATATTAATGGTGAGCAAGTCACAGATAATTTTAATATGATCAAAATGTACATGTACAGATAAATATACGAATTTATTGTAGGCGTGTAAAGTAATTTGTCTTTTGTTATTTTATATACTATTATACAAGTAGTTTAATTTCATTATTGAAGCAATTATATTTATTATTGAATTTTTTATAATAATTTTAATAATTTTCGTTATTCATTAGGTTGGAATACATTTAGTATCTTTATTTCACTGGAATTCATATTTGGGTTAATTTAAATTTTGTAATTTTTGTTCTTTAGATATATTCTTGTTCTTGTTCCACTGATTATTCAATTTAGAAATTTGGAATATTATTATAATAATTTGTAACTGTACATTTGTATACATTATTATATTTATGTTGTAGGTAATATTTGTCCTGTACTGCGAGTTTATTTTTCCCGTTGAATAAATAAATATTTTATGAAGTAAAACAGTGATAAAAATATCCCTGTTTTCTTTCTGTGAAAAATAACGTAATAACTGCACATGGCCGTAATTTCGTTGACATTTTTGACACATTCTTTGTGGAAAGAGTGAAGCTTGGGGTCGAGTGAAAGTTACAAATATCTGACATTTTTCAAAGCCCGAAATTTGAAATTGATTGGTGTGGTATGTCACTATCACAAACGAATTTTACAAATTGCTGAAATTTCCTAAGCTAATTAAACATTTTCATTGATTTTCACTTTACTCTTTACATAGTTACTTGTTGTTAAATAGGTATATATCAATTACTTGTCGTTCGACATATAAATACAGAGTGTCTTTTTAAAGAAGAGGCAGCTAATATATCACTTACTGACTGATTCATGTTAGGTTTATCAGACGATTTTTATTAAATATTAAAATAATTATACAGTTCACCTACATTTAACAGCTGGATAATTATAATAATGAAAATTTAGCATTCATAATTTCGATAACATAACATGGATTATATTAAAATAAACATCACTATTTCGACTACCTACTTTATAAATCATATTTAAAAAGAAGGTGGATAACCCAATTTACATTGCGTCTAACTGTGGAGTTAAGAACAAGAATTTGATTTCCAAAACCAATAAACTAATTTCCACCACAATAACTTACCGCTATGTCTCCTTCTCCACTAACATCTTTGGAGGCTGTGATAACCAAATTTTATGTGCATAAATAAATACTGATTTCTTAAGAAAGAGTCAGGCGTGTATACAAGGGGGAGATTGGGTTTAAATCTGCAAATAAAAAAAGTAAATTTTATAATGATTTACGAGTACATTACTTTTCCTTTCGAGTATCCTTTTGAATTCCTGCTACACTTTGTTGAGCAAAGTTAGGAGCCCGTCATTGCAAACTATTTTATTTGAAGAGTAATGCCTATGGCTCTTCGATGAAACAACAGAACGCACCCTTCATTGACAAACAATAAAAGCTTCTAAAGTTGAGAAAGAAAAACTAAATTTAAAAAATATGGTAACGTGAAATGAGACACAAAAGATACGAGTGAAATGAGATACGTTCGTTTCATCGATGCGCTCTTCGATGATGGATGCTCTTCGATGATGGATGCGTTCTGTTGTTTCATCGAAGAGCTCGATGCTCTTCGACGGTCTTCGACCAGTATGCCATAGGCATTAGAACTGTTAGAAATGGGAATAGCTAACATTTTTTCGGACAAATTTAATAGTGAAAAATTCATAACAATTATGGATTAAATAAGCGAGGTATAATCAAAACTATCATATTTATTTTTAATGGAACGTCAAATTGAGATTATTGTTTTGTTTATAACTTGCTTATTTAATATTAAATTGGTTTTTAATGTACACCATTAAATTAAATGGTACTGCTTTGCAATATTTAAATATCTTTTCTACTTACGTTATTAAAATATTATTTAACGTATTGGTTTTTATGGCTCTAAATAACATCTTAATTACATGTTGACTTGACGTGGCTTCAAACGTTTTAGTCACGGCTTAAGATATTAAGTACGGGGTGAAGTTAGCTTCAGGCATCTGTCATTGTAAGTTAAACTTACTTTTTAAATAATTCGTTAAACTTGAAATATTTTATCTTGTGTTAATATGCAATCGTAGAAAAGGTATAGTATGTGACTCGTTTCATAAACTCATTAGATACTCGTTTTTTATACACTTTTAACTAAAGAGACGTCCATAAGACTTGTTACATAATATCTCTCTTGTATCAGTGTGCATCTTTTGGCAGACAATCGGTACAAGTGTGTACCATAACTTCTAAAGAAATATAGAAATTTCTAGCTACGCCGCTAGACAGCGTACTATATCCAGCAATAGGTAGAAAGATGTAGTAATATATTTATATATTTATTTTATTTGAATCATATTAAAATGTGAACATAAATCAAATGAAATATTGTAAACTTTTATTAAATATTTATCAACATTCGTTTCTATTTCTATGAAAATGTTAATTACGAAATTGCGCTATTGCTCTTTTGACGGTTTACATTTTTGTTTATTCAAAGTACGTTTAATAATGCTCTTTGATGGAACTCATACCGAGGCCAAGTGAAGACCGCCGAAGCTGTAGATAAAGTAATACCATCAGCAGCAGCAGCCCAGCGGCAGCAATTTAATATTTTATCGTATTTGACTGGCGCGTACTAATTACTTGTGCTACTTAGACAGGCTTCTGTTTATCCTCTTTAATTAACAGAGATACAAGCTAAATTTTCATGGATACGAAAGAATGTAATTTATAATTAATATTTAAAATGATGAAATGTGATATTTGACTGAAATGATAGAAGAACATTGAGCAAATTTTATGATTTACGTCAGTAGAGATTCAGATCATTTGCGACCCGAATCTCTCATTTCCTATTTGTCAAACCCTACAGGTGAGTAAAAGCGCACCTAGGTGATGCGCAATTATAGGTGAATATTTACAAAAATGTTTATTAAATATAGTTTTAAAAAGTTTTCGTACAGCAAACAAACATTGCGCAAGCGTACTAAGCGAATGTGTACGACATCATGAATGTTTATTCGGTTAAATTTAAACAAACATTGGTCGTTCCTGTACATACGTCGAATGCGTCATTCATTTATATAAAATGTTGAATATTTTCAAATTAATAGTGTTCAATTGTTGTTATATATATTATCTCTAGATATTAGATAGTCATACAGTGAGTATACAATACACATCGCTGCACCAATTAATTCAGAATTTTTTATTTAATTTTATTTATATTGTTATAACTTTATTTAGATATTAATAATTCTTATTGTTGTCATACATATATTTATAAATATATTTTTTTTGGTATCTTATATTTAATTAATAAATATTCAAAGTTAAAGGAAGCCCGAATTTTTTTTTTCCGGGGCACGCTTTTTCTCTCGGCGCCCCTGGTGCCGAGGTCGACTGGTGTACATCATTTTATCATGTAGTCTATGATAAAAAGAAGTCTATGTCGAAAATAATAATAAATATACATATTTGAGTACAATTTATTGTTACTATAGAGTTCCCTTATATCATGAAAGAGAACTAAATTTTTTAACATAAAAAAAAAGTCTAAGGGTGAGGGTGAGGGTACATGGCCATGCTTGATTATACTTGTGTGGTTACGTGAAGTTAGCAGCTGTGTAAACTATTTATTATTGCTAACACTGAAATTGTAGAAAAAAAAATGTGTTTTGTTATTACTTTAGTGAAATTAACAGCTGTAACCGATTTATTATTGCCAATATTTAAATTTGTAATAAAAGAAAAAAGGCGCGGTGGCCGAGCGTGTTAAGGCATATCTCTTATCATACTGTGACGTCACCCGACTAAGGTTCGTCAGTTCGAATCCGCCTGTCCACAATTTGTCGTAAAATATAAAAATTCAGTTACATGATTGTAATTGTCACACTCGGGCGCTATAAGCTAGTTACTTGTACTCCTTAAATAATGTAGCATTTGACTACGAAAACCGGCAGTACGGCAGTGTAAAATCTGCGGCTCGGTTTGCCCGGTAGGCCCAGGCCCGATCTCAGGCTATATATCATCACGCCTTTTACCCATTACTGGATGTGGCACTCTGCCGAAGCAGATCTCGGTAAGTGATATATTTCTTCGCGTGAAGTGCGGTTACCAGCAGTCAAATCACGGCCCCCAAAGATATTAGTGGAGGGGGAGCCACAGGGGTAGATATAAATTGGTGAGAATTGTTTGTCGGCTGTGGGGATCGAACCAGGGTTCTCCAGATCCACAGGCCGACTCACTACCACTGAGGTACCTACCCCATAACATAACTAATACATATCACGTAAAGAATATAGCTTCAAAAAATTAGAGTATACAGGAAAAAAAGTAAAAAAAAGGAATCCATACAAGATGGAAATTCACACATAATCATATAACAGGATAAAATCCAAAATTCCGAATATACTTCAATGTGCGAGTTGTTTATTTATATACCATACGAGCGCGGCGTAGCCAACATAACAATTCAAAAATTGAGTACGTGCGAGGCAATGTTCCCATTCGAATGTCTGTGAGCATATTGCACTGCGGACGCCTCTAGAATAATTTATCGTTCTCTGAACGTGATTTTCCTCTAAATATGTTTCTGAAATCTTGTACTAGTTTAATGTGAACCAAAAGAGACGCAGCGACTCTGTGAATGTAACATAAATCCGAATTTATTGCTTCACATAAAAAGTTTCATTTAAATAATAAAAAAATTGTAAATAAATTGTGTGTCGACAAAATTTATGCGAATTAGGTACATTTCACTGTTTTTGAAGGAAATGTCATAAATGAGAATTCTTTTTACTGCTTTTTTTAAACAAAACTTTTATTTTTTCTTATAAATATAAGTATTAATATTTTTATTAAATATCTGTTGTATTCGAAATTCATACAATAACGACAAATTTTAATTTGTGTCTCTTGATTGTACCTGCAGAATTTATTTATGCATAATAATTAAAGCCCGGATTTTTAGGCAATTGCCTAGATTCAAATTTTAATATACTTCAGGCAATTTAGTTTTTCTATACATAGGTAATATGTTTACGCGTAATGGAAGGTTTTTTTTTCGTGCCTAAGAGCCTATTTTTTCTATATTTTGGTTATTGTGCCTATTTTACCTTATACAGCCTATTTTGCCTATTTTTGTTGCCTATTCTAACTTTTATTGGGCAGACAAGGTTTATCATCTACTTCGTTGACTAATACAGCACTCGACAAAGTGTTTCAACCTAACCTATAATATTTAAAGTACTTACTTTAATCAAGTTTTTGTGTGTGAATTTAAAATGCCGAAAGAAAAAACGTTTTTTAGTCAAAATTTTACGTGGCAATTCAATTGTGTCTTTGCCATTAATCAATGGAGCTGAGGTAACTTTAGACGATATGGCTAAATATAAGAACGCTCCTGTCATATTTTCAACTTACAAGCAAGTTCTGACTGACCGAAGACAGTCCCTTTCCGAAAATTTCATAGAGCAATTGCTCGTAATATTTTGTGAATTAAAGAATGCTACATAATGGTTAATAAAATGAGAACCCTACATTATTATTTTTCAGATTGCGTTAATTTTTCTAACGAAGAGTAGATACGAGTACCAATATTAGAAAAAGGATTCGTTTATTTTTTTTTAAACAAATTATTTACATTTAAGCTGCCTAAAATCCCGCCTATTTTAGAGTAATTACCGGCCTATATGCCTGCTTATTTGGGTGTTTTTAAGAGCCTAAATATCCGGGCTTTAATAATAATATGTCACTGGTGTCCAAATTTAATTATTTCTATTCCTCAAAATTACTTTCATTCGTACAATAGGATGAAACATATTTATTTTTCTTATAAAAACTGTGCACCATCAGGAACGAAAAGTATTTGTGCAAAATGTTGGGAATTATTTGGTACTTTTGCACCAAATAATTATTTTATCCATATTGATTGATAATTTTAATTTGAAAATAAACAGTAACATTAATATTGTATAAGCTAACTAAAATGTCAAGCATATTTCCAATGATGTAACCATACCATATTTTATCGAAAGCTCTTGAAAATAATTTTCGTAGAAAGAATTGAAAAGCATTGTTAAATATTAATTTTAAAGATCAGCTTTATCATATTTATGCTTTAAAATCCCTGTGCGAGAAAATTGTAAACTTTCTGCTTTCATCTAATTTTAAAAGTCAAAGGTAAACTGTAGAAATGAAATGACAAATTATATTTCACAACAATTTATATTTTATTCTGTCATGTATAATAAAATAATAAGGAAAATAAATATACAACTTCACTAACTGAAACTCTTATTATGAAAAATGTATTATGGCTTTTAGAATTAAAAAATTCTCTTTCAACTTCCAACAAATTTTAACTGAATTTCTTTCAGCGTCGTTCCATCTTGTTATAAATTTCAGCGTTACGTTCTCTTAAGCGAAACATTTATAAAATCTCTTTGCAGGTTCCATTTTCCTCGTTTTTAATTCATAACTCTTAAACACGTTACAGAAAACTACACAAAAACGGAAAACCTAAGAAACTCTTTAGACAATGAAAATTAAAATAACACAATTTAGTTATCGTTGCCGGGAAAATTTTCAAGCTTCGCACAAAAATAAAAGAACGCTGAAACATCTGACGCTCTAGCAGATTTACACTAGGTCGTATTTTATTTTTCTTGTGATGTCAGCAAGCGCGCTTGGCCCTTGAGAGGACATTGAGTTATAGTGCAACAGCGGCTCTCAATTGTGAACTTATTTCTGATTTCAAAATTTAACTGGTTTTGCGAACTTTTTTTCTGTAGATTTATTAAACACAGAATTAGAAATTAAATATTTATGCAGGCAAGACTTCATTTGTCTATATTGAAATAAAAAACCGAAAGAGTAATTCTGAATTTGTATTCACAAAAAAATGGCATTCATATTTGTTCTCAAAAAGTATTAGATTAATAATAAAAAATTAGCTTCTTTTTCAATCATTCTATTGTCATTTATTGATATAATATATTATTTATTCATCCGTTAATTTTATTTGAAATTCTATATGAAAATATTTAATGTAAAGTCCCTGGCAGAGCAAAGAGTTGAAAATTTAATTAATAATTTGTTTTTTTTAATATAATTTTCTTGTAAAATGGAAAATTGCAATGCTTTTTTTTTCTTGCCATAATTTGTAAATATCTTAAAAACCAATAACATTTTTTAAATAAAGTTTTGGGTCTAGCGTTAATATAAATTATTCATTTATTATTTTTTATCTATAGTTGAAGGACATCATTGTTTCAGTTTAAATATTTTAATTAATTCTGTTTTTAAGGACAATTATTAATAGATAAATATTTATATTGCATATATCGGCTGAAAAAACATACCTATTTATAATTTTTATGATAATTACAAATAGAACCTCAAGTATATTTGTACAATTATAGAAAATATATGAAACTTGTTTTACTGTGATTTATATGTTTTATGTAGAGATGGGCGAATATCAAATTTCTCGAATTCGAATATCGAATACGAATATTAATCAGATCTCGAATATTCGAGGTACTCGAATATTCGAATACTCCTAAAAGTTAATTTAGGTATTATTAATAATTATTTAATTATGTCTTTTTCATTATTTGAATGAAATTGTTAAGATAAAATAAAATTAAAACAAAAAAGAAAACGACGAAAACTTCAAATGTTGGCGAAAAATAAATTTGAAATATGGTACGTCTTCATGGTTTTGAAACAAAATATCTTTGTTTTAATAACTTCAAAGTATTGTAATAGCTTTAAGTTTATGTACAAATGATAAAGAAAAACATAGTCAAAAATTGAGGTCAACATATGACGAGACATTCGAGGTATTCGAATGTTCGCTATACATACTGACGTTAATATTCGAAAATCTAGAATATCGAATAATGTCAATATTCGCGGCATTCGACTATTCGCGGATGATATTCGCCCATCTCTAGTTTTATGATAAAGATGGTAAATTATCAAATGTCACAATGAATTCACAATTTTGTACCACTCTGAACGATTGTATTAAACCATTCACTCTTTTATAAATATAAACATTTTGACAACTTTTAATTATTTTATTATTTTCTCAATGTGCCTTAAGTAAAATAATTAAATAAATATATCAGCACGTCTTTTACCCATTACTGGATGTGGCACTCTGCCGTAGCAGATCTTGGTTAGTAATATATTTCTTCTCGTGAAGTACGGTCACCTCAAAGATTTTAGTGGGAAGGGAGCCACAGGGGTAGTCGAAAATACTGCAAATACTTAATAAAATCAACATATTTGTATGGCAATAAACATAATTTTACTTTACTTGTTCATCTCAACAGAACATAAATCAATTTCCTAATTCTTAAACTCATCTCCTTCAAATCATTCATAAAGCAATAGCTGCCGGCAACCGGAAAATATGAGAATCCGGAACGAAGAGAATCCAACTCATCTTCCAATTGCTTTCTCTCTTCATCTTTATTCTTATATTAAATTATTGTTGCTGAAATACGTAGGTGCTGTGCGTTGTTTCAACGTTTTAATAAAACGCCCTTATTATGGAGAACAATTTCGTGTTTGTTATGATTATGGAAATGTTCAAATAAGTTCAAAGTTTAAATCTGAGCTTGTTTTTAATATACAGTATAAGCTGATCATTATTTTTTTTAATAATAAGTAACTGAAATCCTTGTTTTTTAATACTGTTCTATATTACATACGTAATTGGACTGAACGCAGTAGCGCCGATACTTGGGGTGCAAGGGTGCAAACCTTTATAATTGCACCCAACAAAATTTTTAATTGGACTTTATTAATTTTTATTCTTATGCAAGCTATAATTTGTATTATGTATTTTTTTAATTTTCATTGCAATACTTTCATTGTTGGTACCTTTTCATTGTTGTAATGTTTCATGATTGTAATCTTTTAAGCTGGATTTATAATGAAGTAACATACGAAGTAACGCAAAAAGTATTGGTAACGTAAAAAGTTGAGCGTGTACTACAGCTAGTAATCATTTATATTGAAGTAAAGTAAGAAGTAAAGTAAAATATGTAATGCAATAATTGCCCAACATTCATCTTTCTACCGTGCCTTAACTAAAACTTTCTACCGCTGGCCAATAAGAAGTCAGCATTTTCAACGTTACGTAGAAATCTTTATTATCGATTTATCCACCATTCTCCATCTGTTTATCTGTCATATTTCATTTTGTTAGTCGAAATATTTTCTATTAAAAATAAATAATGGACCGAAGTATCATCGAGCACATAGAAATGTATAAAATACTGTATGATAAGTCATCAAAAGATTTTAGAGACGGTAAAAATAAAAAGCGGGTGTGGGAAGAAATAGCGACCATAACAAAACCCAAAACCGCAGCTATTACAAAACAAATACAATTAAAAAAATCGAAATAAACAACAAGTAACCTAACAAACGTTATATGATATGACAGACGAACAGAAATTCAAACTTGATGCCGAAGTTAAACGAAAAATACCGAAATAAATGTAAATGTTTATACTATTACCTGATTGGCTAGCAGTAGTGGAACTACTTTTTAATATAAATCAACTATTTTCATTTGCTTTACTTTCTACTTTACTGCAACTGCGTTTTGCGTTACTTCATTATAAATCCAGCTTTATTGTTGTAATCTAATAGAACGACAAGCGCGCAATGTTTATAAAAATCTACAATTCAGAGTACTATTATGGGTAAAATGTAATGAAATATATATTTTTATTTGATGAACAATTAACACATAAGTTAATAACAATTGAAGGAATTATTTGGTTTTAGATTTATATTTTGTTCTATCATCTAAAATATAGATACTATTAAAAATAATAATACCAGTATACTTTTGTCAAACCATCAAATGTTTTGCAAGGGAAAAGGGCGAGATAGCAAGAAGGTTGAATTTGTATTTATTGCATTTTAATAGCTAATAAAAAATACTACCAAAAATACTTTGTGAACAAGAATTTTCATCGAAAATATTTAATATTAATTGATCCAGCTGAAATGAATAGTCTTTTGTAATTTTTCATC
This sequence comes from Pterostichus niger, assembly GCA_947425015.1. NCBI lineage: Eukaryota > Metazoa > Arthropoda > Insecta > Coleoptera > Carabidae > Pterostichus > Pterostichus niger. The sequence continues at coordinate 27,559,654 of OX380336.1, read as the reverse complement.
GTACCAGCTAATTTTTGTATACACACGTGAACACTCAATAAAATTTTAAGTTAGTGCATATACATACATACATACATACATACATAACATCTCACTATATCCCATTAAATGGGGTAGCACGAACCCGTCAACATTCTCATCCTGACACACGATACTCATTTCGACCACATTAGCACTTCCTCCATACGAACTCTTTCTTTTCTCACAACCAAAATCCATCATCATGCAATAAACATCCATCCATTCGCTCCTGTACACCTGTTTCGTAAATCTTCACTTACGCCCACTTCTCTTACAACGAATCTATAATAAATGAAGGCAGCATCTCCTGCGCTTGTTTAAAAATACATTTAATATACGATAATTATTAACGACGAAAATACAAAACTATGAAGAAGAGCATAGTGTGCTATGAAAATATTGACAACGAGAACGAGTTTCGAGAGGACGTATAAACAATGTGAATGTACCGTAATTAAATTACTGTTTATATTTCCATGATGAGAAAAGAAAGAATTTTTTGCTCGTTAAATTTTCCGCTGGTTTAGAAATCGCGATAATCGGAATGTTTTGCCCCATTTTTTGTTTAGTTGTTAATTTGAAACATTTTAACAATCCAGCATACTTTACGTATTTATTTGTTAGTTCGTAATATAAGAGATGTTGATCATATTTATTATTAGGTGCTAATAAAATGCTCGTTTGAGTTTATTGATATTTCAATATATAATCAAAACTTATCGCTAAAACATGAAAACACAATATTAAAATGTTTTATTTTAAGTAAGTGATACACGATAAAAATAGTAAACGATCGGTAAATTTTGTTGAATACATGTCATAATTTGTATATTCAGTATTGTTATATAAAATTTTGCATGGTAAAATATAGTTTTACATTCGCTATTGCAATCTTTTCGTAGAAGATGAAAGCAAAATTATATTATCACTGGTATTTGAGTGAAATAAAAAAGTGCAATTGCTAATTGTTTTAATGCGATATCGAAGTGAAAGTAATGATTCTGAAGAGTGATAAAGTGCATCATTATCTTTCAAACGAAGATAGAAAATTTAAATTAAAAATCTAATCAAATTAAATTTTTTTTTCGAATTTTCACATCAAAATATCATGTAGAACTCAAATTTAGAAATATTTTAAATAAGAAAATTAATGTTATTTCCAGCTAAAGTAGCATATATTCACTTTTTATATAATTTGCTGCATATGTTGAAGTAGTTTATAAATATAAAAATAATTTGTGTTCTTTGTAATGCATTATTTAATTTATATAAATCGTCCAGGTTAGTATAATTAAGTTACATTTCAGTAATACATTTATTATCATTCTAATCCGTTTTACAGGATAATAATATTTATTCCTACTTTGCGTTCATAAGGAAGTCATGACGAAACCCAATTACGTATCGAAAGAGTGTTCATTACAATACGAAACATTTTGTATAGACGGTTGGTAGTAGCGGATGACATACTGAACCTATCAAGTTGAGAACATTAAAATTTCAATATAATCTCAAAATCTGAACAATTGCATGAATGTAAATAACAGTTAAGAACCACAACAATTCGTATACAAATTGCCCCTAAATTGATTCGGTTTAAAGTATCGCAGATTAAAATATATGTATATATACATATATAACCGGAAAATAGAAAAAATATAGTATAAATGGCTCATTTTTATCACACTTGTCCTGTTTTTCTACTCCCGTTATTAAAATGTCATTTAATGTACTGGTTTCCATGGCACTAAATATCATCTTATTCACATGTTAACAAACAGTGGCTTCTAACATTTTAGTCGCGGCTTAGGATATTAAGAAAACGGTAAAGTTAGCTTCAAGCATCTGCCAATTTAACAAGCTTACTTTTTAAGTAATTCAAAAAACTTTATATCTATCATTCATTATTCTTACTTCGAATTTCCAATTTTTATCAAGCAATTATTATTTTATCAGAAATTTAATATTTTATCATGCAGAAAATAAAATATTCAACACCTTAGTTATTTAAGAAAGTATACCATGCAACATAAATTATTTACCAAGCGTTTATTTTGTTCCCTTTACGAGTATTATTGTTAACGAAGATACTAATGTGATGTAATTCATATTCCAAGCTACGAACCATGCTCAGATAAAAATATAACAGTGTTTTGAACATAACCAAATAAATCCATGGTCAATAAAAAGACTCCAATGAATAATAACAATTTTATCGTCAATTGCTAAATATTTCCGTTTGTTACATATTTTATAGTGTACATATTACATACTGAACATAAAACATATCTTACCCAGAAATAAATACAGCCTAGAACTCAATAATTATTTATCCTGCTTCGGTTTTGAGGATAATTATTTACATTAAAAGGTATTAATCTGGTTAAATGGGAAAATGGAATATATTTTATTTATTTTGAATTAATAATGTTATTACGAATTTCGAGTATTGAATTTGAAAGTAATGTAAGTAATCCTCTTATTTGCTATAAATAGTAGATTTACACTTAAATAGTTATTTATAAATAGAGGATCGCGTTCTAGAAATATGAGCTATAAGCACTTAAATTTTATTTGTATTATGTCCATTAATATCTGAAATGTGATCGTAAATTTTATGCTTTTTGAAATTAAACTTTTATTTAAATTTTTTCCACGTGCAACCACAAAAAATGCATTACGCCAAATGAAATGTAATAAACAATGTACATTTCATGATATGAATTTAATTCTTGCGGCAAATGGATTGAGCGCAAATATATGTTTTATATTTTGTAAATAAGTATATTACTGAATAACTTTAATAAATCGTATAATATTTAAAATGTCTGATAACTGTTCCTTTTTATTATTATTATAATGTAGAACGGCTTGTTAAAAAAATGTAACTGTAAGAGTCACTTTAAGTGTTTTTGTTTCGTAGGAAATACTGGGTTGCAATTTTCATTTGGCGATATTGTCTTTCTAATTAATTTAGAACGAACGTGTAAATACAAAACATGTTAAAAATTTAAATATGTATCTAAACATAAATTAGGATAGCTTTAAGCACTTTACAAAATAAAAAAATAATAATTTGAAAGATGTACATAAATTAAAATTATTTTCTTTATTTTTCATGACACTCTGTAAACAACTTAAAGATGACAATATTAATTTACGTTTATCTTATGATACAAATCTTCAAATATCAATAAATTTTGATTCATTGAATGTAATTTTAATTTTGAACATGTTTTATATTTATATTTTTGCTCAGGGCAAAAGTTATCACTGAATGAAAATTTAACTTCCAACTCGTATATCGTGAGTTTATTTCAACATAAAACATGGGATTTGCCATATCCATGGTTACAAATTTAATAGCACTGTATCAGAGCATTTACTTTAAAATAAAACATGAATTTTGATTGAACTATTAAATAGAACGATTAGGAGAAATACGAAGAAACAATAATTGTTACAAAACTCATTGATAACATTAGATATTTATGTAGCTGTAATACTAACAGACACATTTTGAATCTAAAATTTTTATTACTCTAAATTTAACCCTCCACTGCATGATTTTTTGTTTTTCCAAAAAGAAATATATATTTTATAGGAAATTGCACAAATTTAATTGGAAAAATAATTTTAAAAATCTGTATACATAATTTCAAATAAAAGAAAATAAAAATACAAGTTAAAAATCACGTCAATACGCAAAATGTATAGGATTTTAAAAGAAGAAAAATAAAACGATAGTAAACTTATTACACATAAGCCGATCTATATTTTTAATTATTGAAAATATGCCCATTATTTTTATTAAAATTACTTGAAATTACACACTTGTTACTACGTTAACAACTAACCTAATAACAGTAATAGACTAAACAACATGCAGACTCATCTAATAAAAATTTGTCAAAACAAATAATTTATATATATATATATATATATATATATATATATATATATATATATATATATATATATATATATATAAAGTTATACCCAATAAAACATACATCGAAAGAATCTTCATCTCCTAACCTTATTCATATATTTAAGTAAATTTTTATCATAATTTGTATTATTTTCTCTTTTATATATTCATTGACGACTATGTTTTATACACTTGATTTATTTATTTTAATTTGTATGACTTCTGCTTATACATAATAATTTGGATAACAACAAAGACAAAATTAATTGTCATCCATACACTTGGTGAAACTAGGTTTAATAAAAAATATTAAATAAACACTTGGCAAAGTCTCACAAAATTCAGCCTCCGAGTCACCTTATGAGGGCATCGTCAGAGGCCGGCCAGCACAGTTAGTAACCATAGACGCGTTTCGCTCGTAATAAGAGCGAAACGCGTCTATGGTTACTAACTGTGCTGGCCGGCCTCTGACGATGCCCTCATAAGGTGACTCGGAGGCTGAATTTTGTGAGACTTTGCCAAGTGTTTATTTAATATTTTTTATAATAATTTGGTTTTTGTAGTTGCGCAGGGAATGTTTAGATGTTGAAACATCCATAGTTAGTTATTGTTTGTACCAGATTGAGATTAACTTTAAATAAAACCACACTTAAAATTTAGTTTTTCTGTAAAATACGTTTGTGAATACTCAAGTATTGTACTCTAATCTGAGAGAGACTGCTTAGAATAATCTGTTCGTATCCGGAAAACTTATTGAACTTATAGGTAATTGTTAAATAAATGGAAAATACCGCTTCAAAAATAGCATTCAATATAAATTTTACAATTTATGCTATGATATTGATGTAATATTTATCTGACAAATATTTTCTTGCTCTTTATTGAGAAAAAACTAACCATTAATATATTTAAGAATTATTATAACAGGTACGACATCATTTACAAATGTTGGTACTTGTTAGACAAAAGTTATTATTCCAGTAAACCACTTCAGAAATATGTATATGTACATATAAAATTTAATTTTTCAAATAATGTCTAGTAAAAAATTATAATAGTATCTTTTAAACACCTCCCGTTCGAAAATTCTGACTACGCCACTGACTTTTTAGAAGTGAATTATTCTGTGTAAGAAAAATATCTTAACAAACGAGTAAGCATTATACCTGTGATTTCTCATTCACTGACAACTTTGTATCTCTCCCAATTTGTAAAGCATAATTTAATAATCATGAACTCATGAACACCGTGTATATTTTAATTTAATACAGCATATTAATGAATATGCCTTTCCTTAGTTTATTTTGACGATGATTCAAATATTATCTTACGAAAAAATAAACTTTTCTGATAAAACTTAATTAAAATAATTATATTTCGTCTTTGAAAACATTAATTACGGTAAAACAAAACCGCATTTGAATATCAAAATTCTTTTAATTAGACTCGTGTACCTTACGCTCTATGTCTACATAACAACAAATAAAAATCCTTTGCTTTGAAAACAAACTTTCCTCCACAAAAAATGTTTCCTTTTTCAATTTTAATTATTTCCCAACATCGTCGTCTAATAATTTTCAAAATTAAAAAGAAATATTTAAAAGTATCACATTGAATTTGAAAGACGGGTATATTCATCCGGAGCTTACCAACTACCAAGACTTTTATTTTGTTTTCCCGTTTATAAAATACTTCCGCGTATAAAGAAAATTTTAATAACTTGTATCTTTAAGATCCAACAAATGAGTACAAGCTACATAAGATATCATGTCATATCTTTTTATATTCACAAACATATTAATATAGTTGTATATATACTCGAATAAATAATATGTAATATGGTATTATATTTAATTACATTACAGTGAAGTTGTCTTTTCTAAAGAAACACCTTACTTAAACAGACATTTTTTAAATTAAGCAAATTGTTTATCTTGATAAAAAATCAAGACAAGAACAATTATTTAATTAACATTTTAAAAAATACCTACAATTAATAAAATCAAATTGAATTATAAAGAGAAAAATTGAGATACCGCCAGTATTAATCATGCAGACGAGACGAGATTTTCCTTTAGTCTCGACCCGTGTGTTTTTGTCCCCAGAAACGAGAGAGCTTTTTGAAATTTAGAACGAGACATAATTTGCATGTCGAGATTCTAGAATCTCAACATTTATTTCGAGATTTCTCGACATTAAAATAATATATTATTATTATAATTATAATATATTTTTTTGAGAATATTAAAATTTTTAATAGAACAATTATATAGCCTGACTTAAAACATCGTCACGTGACAAAAATACTTTTATCATTTGTCACAGGGGAGCAGTAAACAAGGTCATACTTTTTTGTATTTTATTAGATTGATCGGTAGAATACATACAAACATGTTATTTCGCTATATCTCATCAAATAAAAAATAATTGCATGAACCCTTATTGATCAGAAACTTCTCGAAATTAATTTTCGCCAAATTTTACTATCCTAATACATCACTTTAACTGCATTCCCATTTATAATTTCTTTTATATAAGTAAGGTTATTATTCATATTTAGAAACTTCCGTTGACATAACAAATTTGTTGTTTTTTCAGCATTGGACTCCCCCATCTCTATTTGTCATTCTTATGCTCTATTTGTACATAATTTTTAAGAGTTGAATATTGTTTTTATGTAAACTTTATTTGTAATTATTGCGTTTAAACCTGAAATATAATTTATTAAATTAAAAAATAATTTTAATGTAGTATATTAATCATGAAAGTTGTCTTTTTTAACTGAAAAATTATATAGAAAGTGACATTTTTAAATTATAATAAAAATTATTAAACAAATCAAAAATAATAAAAACTAATAATTGAACATGTCATAAGTAGTATTTCACCTGATTAGAACATTTACTTACAAGTGGTTTTAAGCGGAAAATTTTGTCTAAGCAAATTAAAAGTATACTAGTATAATTCCATTGTACAATATTAATTTATAGAATATAAAAATATCAAATAAAATATTGAATATTTTTTGAGTAATTAGTTTTACAATACTTGAGTATAGTAGGTTGGACTGATCATAAATGTTGTATACCAACCTCATAAGCCACGGTCGTCATGTAATTCAAATCCATTTTTATTCCAATTTTCATCTGCAGTGAAAGGTTATTTAAGGTGAATATTTGATAACTGATATTTCATTAGTATTTTAAGTAAATATTTAATTGAAGTAATTAAATTATAAATCGTGATACTGTTAGGATTCGAAATTGAGACTATAAAGATCGCAGGACTCTGGTTCAAATCTTTGCGGAATCCCAATTTTTTACCCTAGAGATGGATGTCGCTATTTCTAGTAATTTTAATTTGTTTTCGCCAAATAAAATAATTTAAAATGCTATATAAAAGCGAAGCAAATTATATAAGATGTATTTATTCAGGAATTAATTGTGCAATATTTAACCATTAAAACAAAACAAAAATTGTAGACTAGTTGAGTTCACGCCTAATGTCAAGTTGGCAATCCCAGTCAAATTTCAGTTTGAATAGTAAGTATCTTTCTACCTGTCAAATTTTACATGGGAGGGTGCTTTGCTATTACATTGTAAAATATGTATTTATTTATTGTTATATTTATTCTTAAATTCTCGAAAAGATAAATGTTTATTATAATATTATTTAACAATCTTACATTGTACAGTTTTGTTCATTTTAGGGCTATAATTGCATTTTTATATAAGAAATGGAAAACATGAGTAGTATTTATTGCTGCAGAACCCGTGTTTATTGAAATTTGAGCACATCGTATATTTCATGAAGTTGCAGTAAGGTTACCCACGGGCATACAAGGTGCATTTAGAATTTCTGGTATCATTGGTGGAAGTATGGGACTTGAATCTACTATTTTTGGAGATAATATATCGCCCTCATTTTCTGCCAAAATGATAGCGAAAGTACTTCGCAATGAATACCCAATGTAAATTTTTTAATTATCTAAATTTTAAAATATTGGAACTATATTTGGACATCTTACTTATTGTAATTTATCGTATATTTTGTCTTGTAGGTTTGCCATGTCGGAAACTAATGAATACTTTTCCCATCGCAAATTTTCTCGAGGATCCAAATATTAAAAAAAAAAACAATGTTAAAAACAAAAGAATTTTATTTCTGCCTGCTCAGTTTTTGAAGATATTAACAAGTTTTCATATCAAATTGCTTATGTTAGGATTAATAAAAAATTCGTTACATAGGATTTAAGAGCTAGTAGTGAAAAAAATAGTATATAAACCACAGTTGAAAAGATCATTATTGATCATGCACCTGGTATCCCTCGGTTGTATCTTGGGGTACAATCTTGGCGCTAGGTCAATCATGATCATCTTCACAACCTTGGCGTATAATATACTATTTAAGAAAAGAATGATTTTTTTTAATTCTTGCGGCAAAATTGATATAATGCAGATATTTTAAAAAGTAAATAATATTAAAGAAACACATAATTTATTGAAATTATTTAGTATCAACTTATTTATTTTATAATTCTACGAATAAGTAACTACACATTTTACGAGAAATATCGTTCGTTAATTTCCTTAGCTATATTTCATAACATTGTTTTTTGGTACACACGTCGGAGGAAAAAAGAACGATTCTATCACGTCAGGTCGATCTGGGAAACTGATTTATATGTCTGACAGGAGTTTATTATTTTCTGACTTTCCTGATATTACTTTTTGTTTATGTTGTGTTCAAACATTGTGAGTAAACACATAAAATAGAAAATATTGAGAAATGGATTAGTGGGTAAATATATAAAAAGCTCCGAGTATATATTTATGTTTTTATATTACATATTCCTGTATTGAACTCATGAAAAATTTATTTATTGTAGATATATCGTTTTTCATTCATGTAATAAGTGAATTGCTCCATTATCTCAGTTATAGCGGTAGTTATAATAATTGTGTTCACAAAACAAGTTCCCTTTACATTTTATTTCGATATTCAACTAAGAGATGGCGTTGATCCCAATATGTCAAACTTAAGACAAAGATACAATTGTTCAGTTAGTCTCCGTAAGCTTACTTTTATCGTCACTTGCATTTCTTAGTTTTTACTTCCTTGTACGAAGTAAAGGAAGTATTGTAATGGCGTCTGTACGTACGTACGTACGTATGTATCTCGCATAACTCAAAAACGGTAAGCCGTAGAAAGATAAAATTTTGTATTTAGGACTGTTATAACATCTAGTTGTGCACCTCTCTTTTTGGTCATTATATAATTACCGAAAGTGGTACTTTACTTGAAGCCTGTAATAAATTTTAATGAAAAACTATATCAAAATATAATACAAAACTTTTCAAATTTGGTATATAAGACTACTATATCAATGGAAATAACATAATAGATTTTGGTTAAAAGGGACTAACCGCAAGTGATACATTACATGAAGCTGCTAACAGTTTTTCTTGAAAAAATGGTACTATTTTGATTTTAGAAATAAATACTGCAAATAAAAGTTTTAGAGAATTAAATTCTGCGTCTAGCACATTAAGAATTATTGAATTAGCCTTTTGTATAAGCGAGATATGTAAATTAAAAATTATATATATATATATTTTTTTAAGTTTGCTATGGATTAGAACAAAAAATAAGAAAAAATAAAAAATGTAATGTCAAATATGTGCAATTAAAAAATATCTATAGTTTAATACGCGTACAAGGAAGTCATGTGGTGTCCACATCAGATTTTTTTTTATTAATTTATATTTAATACAGTTCTGTGAACAACCGAGGAATAAGTGGATAGATATGAATGGGAGGAGTAAATGAGTTTATATTATGAAAGGAATTATAAATTATAATGTATCTAAAATGGTATGACAGGAAAGAATATTTAATCTAGATTAATTGCAATAATGCAAGATAATCTAATGAATTAGTACTTGTACAATGAATATTTATTTTATAGATTCTTGGTATCCTATTTGATGAGATATAATGTACAGTTTATTTTTCATGTGGTGTTATTAACGTTAGTAATGATATTCGTACTATTTTAATGAAATGTAGTAAGTAAGGGAAGACTTTATCCAAATGTAAGGATCCCATAACATCTTTTTAAGAGAACATATTTGTTTTTCAATCGAGATCTTATTTACCAGTTTTATTATAGCAAAGTTTTTATTTTGTTCTCTTTTCTCAATTTTCAAAAAGTATTTGATAGTAAATTAATATAATTCAGAAAAATTATTCTATCCTCTCCTCTTTTAGTAATATTTTAGATATTTTATTTATTATATACCGGGTGGTGCTCGGTGAGTGCGAACATAGGAATTTAACATGGGATATTAGTTTTATGCAATTTCCTGCTCTCCTGTACATTTTACGGAAAAAACTGTAGAGGGAAGATTTGTTCAGAATTAAAAGTTACCCATGAAACTGTTTTTACATGTTTTATTAAGTTTTTGGTTTAGCCGTAACATTAAAAATAAATTTCGAAATTTCTGTTACTTTGTAGTAATAGCCATGACTTTTCTTTTATTTTTATGACAAATGCGTTAAATGTCAATTTTTGATGTTTATTAAAGTTAATCTTATAATTTAAATTAAATCAAAAAAAATCACATTTTTTATTCTTTGAACAAAGTTTTATTTTCATATTTAATAATAAATCAGTTTCAAGTTTATCAACAATTTCAATTTTTTTTAAAAATTTTAAATTACAATAATTTAATGTGAAATAATAAGTAATAATTGTAACAATATTATTTAATATACCTACATAAAAAAATAAAGAAATTACAATAAATGTTCAAACAAGCCACCATTTTCAGCAAGACAATAACCAAGTCTATTGTAAAACGAAGTTCTAACATTGGCTAATTGCCTGTCAGTAATATTATCACATTCTTCGAATATAGCTTGTCTTAGTAAATCTAAATTTTCGTAGTGTTTAGAGTAAATTTTACTTTTAAGATGCCCCCACAAAAAAAATCGCAAGGAGCTAGGTCCGGAGATCTTGCAGGCCAATTTATTCCACCACCACGACCAATCCACCGATTAGGAAAAACCAAATCTAAATATTCCCGCACATTTATTCCATAATGAGCCGGGCACCCATCCTGCTGGAACCAAATATCCTCATCTACTGCAGCTGCCTCATCCAATGCAGGACCTATATGATTTTGCAGAAGTTCTAAATACATATCAGAATTTAAATTTCCCATAATTTCAAATGGTATAATCCTGTTCTTAAAAATTCCAACCCAAATATTAATTTTCTCAGGATATTGGGTACCTGTACACACAGTTAAATGATGATTTTCTGTGGTCCACATACGAGTATTCTGAACATTTGGTTCATTATTTAAAGTAAATGTACATTCATCTGTAAAACAAATCGACGAAATAAAGTGCTGGTCCCGATTTGCCTTTTCTTGCATAATTTCACAAAATGTACTTCTAGTTTCAAAATCAGCCAAAAGAAGTTCTTGATGTGTTTGAAATTTGTAAGATTTATATCCATGTGTTTTTAAAATTCTCAGAACTGTTGAATGATGCAAACCACATTCAGAAGCAATATGTCTTATGCTGTACCTTGAATTTTGAGATATCATAGCCAATACCAATTCTTCATTCACTTCGTTATGACGTATTCTGTTATTATTATTATTGCCTTCATTACCATCGGTCACAGCTACACTAGCTGTACTCTCAAATTTTGTAACCAGTTTTGAAATTGTTGATACACTTGGAATTGGTTTATCTTCATATTTAATTGAAAATAAATCCCGCACCCTCCTATAACTATTTCCTCCATAATAATTTTTAATAATGAAGACACGTTCTTCATTTGAATAAACATTCATTCTATAGCTTACACAAAGATTTAATTTAAATTATAAGATTAACTTTAATAAACATCAAAAATTGACATTTAACGCATTTGTCATAAAAATAAAAGAAAAGTCATGGCTTATATTTTTAATGTTACGGCTAAACCAAAAACTTAATAAAACATGTAAAAACAGTTTCATGGGTAACTTTTAATTCTGAACAAATCTTCCCTCTACAGTTTTTTCCGTAAAATGTACAGGAGAGCAGGAAATTGCATAAAACTAATATCCCATGTTAAATTCCTATGTTCGCACTCACCGAGCACCACCCGGTATAGATACTTATAGCAGTAATATAATAATTCAAAAATTAAATAAATATTTCACTAAATCTTTTTACTTGTTTTTTTTTTTATTTGTAAAGTATATTATAAATATTTTATTAATTTTTAATACTCAGTTCGCTTTCGAAGCCGAGTCGTTTAGCCATCATTATTGTTTTATTAATTTATAGACAAAGATTAAATTTGAATTTTAACATTTCAAATAAATTTATTTAAAGATTTCCAAATTCTGAGGTCATTTAGTGCTAGAAAACTAGATAACTTTTATTTGTTTGATGCAATCATAATAATTTATTAAAAATAGGTTGATGAAATATAAAATAAATAAATATTACCCATTACTGAGTATGGCACCCCAAAGATGTTAGTAGAAAGGAGGTCACAGGGGTAATTTTAATGTGGTAAAAATTGTTCGCCAATTGTGGGACTAGAATCCGGATTCACTATTCCACAGTCCGATTCGATATTACTGAGCCACCTTCTCCATATTAATTATATATCAAGAACTATTATTATTTTATGGGGTAGGTGGCTCAGTGGTATCGAGTCGGCCTGTGGATCCTGAGAACCCTGGTTCGATCCCCACAGCCGACAAACAATTTTCACCAATTTAAATCTACCCCTGTGGCTCCCCCTCCACTAATATCTTTGAAGGCCGTAATTTGACGGCTGGTAACCGCACTTTACGCGAAAAAATATATCATTTACTAAGATCTGATTAGGCAGAATGCCACACCCAGTAATTGGTAAAAGGCGTGATGATATATTTATTTTATATTTAGTTATTATTATTTTTAAACAAACTAATATAATTTTATCAAGTAACTTTATAAATATAAAGCACAAAATCTAATAATGTGTTCAACTAAATATATGTGTGTTAAATTTACAATTATATGCAGTAAACTAATTATAAATCCTCCACAATATAAATCCCTCAAGGCAAATATTTTACCCTAACGGTACACATATAATTATAACTAAATAATATTATAATTAACATAGAACTGCGACCTACATATAATATAACCTAGTAATACAGCACCAAAACGAACATAAATACATGTTCCAAAGTCACTGGGGACTTTATATTTCCACGGACAAAATAACCCAACCGCGGAAGACTATAAAATTGTTATAACTCGGTATAAAGGCACAGATATAAATAAAAGGGTGGTTCCCAGGGGTGTATCGGGCCGGGGATAACCTAGTGGCCCTCTCCAGCGAGTTATTACCGGTTCGTGGTCATCGAACCGTGAAAAATGATTCCAGGTCGTGGTGCTGTATATAAGGTAATAATTTCTAAACGTGATACTGTAAATAAATCTCGGTTTATTACAGTGGATTTAGTTTATCCCTATGAAGGATATTTAGTCTATTTCTCTTCGGGATGGTTTGTTTTTGTGTTATTACTTGGGATTGAGGATCAATCGGATTAAATATTTGGATTTTGGGCGAAATGCGGAAGATACGCGTACATGTATTATTTGGTTATTGTGTTTGATATGTTTTTGGCGAATATTCTCAGTTAATTTATTTGCTTGTAGGGTTAACGAAGTTTTGCAAGTTATAATTACTTTTTAATTGCTTCTTAAAATAATGAACACTAAAATAAATAGATATTCAAACAGTTAACGAAATAATATAATGAATTATATACAAATATGTATCTACCAACTTTTGTTTTCAGCTGTTTACTAATCTTCGATATACAATACAAAAAAGTTATTTCTATTGTAGTTTTCGGCTGTTGGCATTTTTTGTCATGTTTTCTAGCTTAAATTAAATCATTATAACTACAGAATTTAAGTTCTGGATTAAAATATTTAGTTTCAACTGGAATCTTTTTCCGATTTTTCGTTCAATAATTATCATATATCAACATGAAATACTATCTAATTATATAAAAATATTATATACATACCTTATGGCTGATGTTATGCAGTTATTGCAGTTTGTTGATTAGAATGGTAACTTTTATGTGAAACTGAAACATAAAAATCCTTTGATAATTATCGTTATATTATTATTCTTTAGTTGTTTTTTTATATGAGGGGTCTAGTTTCAAAGTGAACCATCTTCTCTTTTTGTATTTTCGAATACTATATTTAATTATGTAAAGACAAAGTGAATGATGTTTTCTAAATATCGAAATTACTTATAGCTATTAACATACCTAGGAATGTTATGAGTATCATTACAGCCGCAAATGTCAGTTTTAAATCCAAGCTCGTAGAGCGAGAATTTTAAGCCATTTAAGGCCTGTTATGACTCATAAAATCCGTGGTTTGTTCAATAGTTTATCGGTTTCAGAATATAAACACGTCAACGTCATTAATTCTTTGAAATTCTTTTATGAATAACGTCATTATCATCATTTTAGAAGGTGATCAAGTAAGTCTGTGGACGGTATGTTTTTATTTAACGCCATAGTTACAATTGTTTTGTAACATATTTATAAATAATTTTTTTATTTAAACGTCATAACGTGGTCATCTCTAATTTGAAAGACTGTACAATTAATATACGATAAGCAGCAGACATAATCTTTGTATAATTGTTGTTTTGAGTTCCGTTTGAAGAAATGCTGTTATACCTATTAACATTGTATTTATTTTTATTTTCTTGACTGTTTTGACAAGTCAATATGGTAATATTACTTACTTACCAGCCTACTTTTGTGCATGTAAATATAGGTTTAATATCCTGAAATCGGTAAATTATTTAAAGATTGTAGCTTTTGAAAATAACTAAGTGGACATGATAAGTGAAAATGATATTATGCGAATGAAATTTAAATTTTAATAAGTTTTAATGCAGAATAGAAGAATATATATATATATATATATATATATATATATATATATATATATAATTAAATATTTAATTAAATATCTGTAAACTGAGAACAAACATCAAAGAGATATTTATCACGTGATTGCATTTTATAAATTTATTGGTGCTAAGGAGATTGCATTCTTTGATAGTTACTGGTTGATGGAAATTGTACATTTTTAAACTATGTAAATATTTCAAATTACATTTTTTTAAAGAAATTACACTCTTGAAGGAAACCAAATTATTATTCAGCTTTAGCTCATAACATACATTTTTTTTCCTTCTGGCTTCCTGGCGGACCAACTGCTAAGGTCATATGCCGCCATTACGCCCTGATCCTGCGTTTTAGATGTTAGAGTCAACAGCAACGCGGGTTTCTCGGGACGGTCACCCATCCAAATACTCCCCGCGCGCAACGAATATACAATTAAAATCATACATATTTTCTCATTTTCTTAAAAATATGGAGATTATACATTTTAAAACTAGATCTCTCATATAAAGAATTGAGATGAATTCAGAATATTTTAATATAATTACTAGCATTAAGTTAAAAGATTACACTCCTAAAAATAGTTGTATCTCTTTTCGCACACTTAACGTCAGTTTTTGGTATAGAACAAAAAGCTCTATAAATGTTAAATTCCGTAAAAATGACTCAAGGGTTTGCAACGAGCGTCGCTCTCGCCGATTTCTTAGCAGCCTTTATCCTATAGGAAGAGAGGAGAGTATTTAGGAGACGAGATCCACTTAGAAAACAACAACGAGAACCAGTCTCGCTCGTGGTGTAATAAAACGGACTTTTACAGTTTTTTTATTGCTGTTTTAATGTTACTAGGTTATTTTGTTTTTCAGGAAATAAAACTTGATCGCTGCAAAATAAGGAATATCTAGTTTAAGGTTAAATTCTTGTTTGTTTTTGTACTGATGTTTTGCTAATGATGCTTGTTGCTTTAGCTACTTTGTTTGTCCAATGTCGTTTCTTATTCGTAGTTGAGATGTTCAGAGTTAAGATATCGGTTTAGATTTAGAGTTAATAGAATATATGTGGATAGCTACAGAATATTTTATTGAAGGATATAGATTTAGTATTTGTTGAGATTATCTTCTGTAGATTTATTGTGAGAAATTTAAGGGATAATAAAGAAGCAGATATTTACAAAAACACCAATTAAAAAATAGAACTGATAAGTTATAATTATATTTTTATTCATGTAAATTGTTCTTTCTTCCTTGTGGAAGTTTAAATAAATAAAAGCAGTGCATATGACATATTAATTCGTTTTACTTTTATTTATTTAAACTAAGTTTAAAATTTAACTTTTGGCGGTGCATCTAGCTATTATTTATGTAATACATATAACAATTATATGTAAATTTAAATTTCATTTAGTATTGTTATTTCCTATATAAAGAATATCTTATAATTTAAATAGCAAGTTTGCTGAAGAGTTATATAATAATCCATGTATAAAAATAAACAATTTCATGTAAATACGATGCAGGCAACATAAATAAATAAATAAATATAACAGTAGGTACTTCAATTTTAATAAGAAAAAGAAGAGAAAAGAGAAGAAAAGTGTACTACATGAGGTACCTGCATCATACTACCCTATTTTAAATTATCTGAAATATTAGATACTTTTAAAGTTAAATTTATGACAGAAAAATTCGAATGACACCTGAATTCGAATCAGGAACCTACTGTTTGCCGGGCAAAAATGCTAATCGCTAAACCACTTATGGCGTCAATCGAGTTCGTTTCTCATAGTGTCTAACGCAGCATCGATCCCATGTCTCTTATTTATTTATTCGTTTGACACTAGACTTCGTACCTAGGTGGCGTGGTGTAGCGGTTAGCACTTCTTGTTTTAAAGGTATACTTATATATTTATAGGACAAGAATTTTTCCAAGAATTGTATTTGCAACGAAAAAGTTTTTACAAGCTTAACAAACATATATAAACGACAATCATCAAATAATTAGCTTTAACTGATATTTGTTTTTTCTTTTACTTACCTAGCTACAATTACTTGTGCCTATGTACATATTTTTTGTAGTTATTCTCATAATTTTAATTAAACTAAAACTATAACTAAACCAAAATTTTAACCTAATAGCAATATCAATTATTCCATGACATGTAATTTCGATTTGCTTTCCCTAATTTAAACCAAGTTTAAAAATTAAGTTTTGTTGGTGCAAGTAGCCATTATACTTCAGTATATTTTATAATTAAATATTGGTCGAAATATTATATTATTAAATATTTCACATAATTAAAGCCTGAAATATGTCGTACAAAATCATCTTTTGGCTTATTAATAAATATAAATTTTAAATGTATACATATAATTATAAATAGATCATCAAAATGACTACATAAGTAGGAGTAATTTACAGTTTCAATTATGTCTGAATATGTAACAAGTGCCCATTTAAATTTCATACATCAATGTTGCTTTTAAAGTAAATATTATATGAAGACTTATTAAATGGTCAACAGTAACATTTTCAGTGCAATTTACGTTCTACCGAGCATTCTACAAAGTACAATACTGGCAGACTGGCACAATGAGTGAGATTTAATGATATTTCAGAAGTTTCCAGGAAAGAACGTATACAATGTTCGCTTGCGGGAATATTTAATTAACATTGAATCTCTGCATTTTCTGTACTTCATTTTTGTTTTTTATGCGTAGAATAGGAGGTATATCCAATTAAACTTCAATGTTATGAATATTTCAATTTTGTATTTGCTCCTACTATACATTTTGAGACAGTAATTACAATCTTAAAATTCGCAAACCACGACAATAAAGATATCGAAAATCCTAAGTAGTTTACTACTTATAATTTAGTAACACTTATTGATTTTGAAGAACTTCGAGTTTCGTGAGTACTAAACTAGATAATAGCGGACTCTAAATTTACGTGAATAGTGAAATATGTTGAGTTTATTTTAATGAGAATTCACCACACGTCACTGTCAACCAATAGGATCACGAATTTGTATGAAAATGAACCAATGAAATGTACATTTCGTCGGAAATTCATCACTAGTGAAATTGATATCGGAAATACCATTGTTAATAATATCCTTGGTTACGAATAAAATAAATGATATTTTCAATATTTTCATAAACGTCAATTCTACATTTGTTCAGTGTACATTTAATATTCAAAATTTTCATCACTGTAATACCTAATTAATAATGTGCAAATAAATACCTAACTATTCTTGTTAATTAACTCTTGTTTGGTAAATTCTCAAGCCGAATACAACTCGTAGTATGAAAATTGACAGATAATATTTTGACATAAATATACATTCATTGTTACGGAAATAGGAAATACAACTCGTGCTTCGCACTCGTTATGTTTCCATTTCCATAACAACTAATAATTTATGTCAAAATATTTTCATACTACTTGTTATATTATATATGAAAACATGGGGTTTGCCATATCCATGGTTACGAATTTGACAGCTATGTACAAGAAGGTTTATTTTAAAATCAAACAAAGGTTACCAAGTTAAAATTTGTATTAATTAATATTGCATTGTTATTAAAGATTTGCAACCTGTAAATGATATATGGTATTAAAATGAGGTAGGTGGCTCAGTTGTATCGAATCGGCCTGTGGATTTGAGAACCTGGGTTCTATTCCCACAACCAACAAACATTTTTCACCACATTATAACTACCCCTGTGGCTTCCACTGCACTAACATCTATGGGGGCCGTGATTTGACGGCTGGTAACCGTATTTCAAGCGAAGAAATATATATTACTTACCGAGATCTGCTACGGCCGAGTGCCACACCCAGTAATGGGTAAAAGGCGTGATGATATATTTTCTTTATTTACTGAAGAAAATATTCCAAAATTGTTTTTTAAACCAAACGGTGTAGAACTAAAACGACCTGTTAGGTCTTTCGATTTAGCTCCACTTAATTTTTTTTATTGGGGATTTATGTTCACAGAACGAAGTAAGTTAATGAGAACATCCAGGCAAATCACGATAACATTTTCCTCCACTTCTATTGCATAAGATAAAATTTGAATAAACAAAAATCCTTGCGAAACCTAAATATATGAATGCCTAATTGATCAGGCAAGCTATTGAAATTTACAAGAATAAGAACAAATAGTATGTTATGCATCAAGGGAAGGAAACAAGCGATTATTCCCACGTGTGAAGTTGGCAAACCGAAACGTAAGCGAGGGCTGAAGTCGAAGCTATTGAATTTACAAGAATAAGAACAAATAGTATGTTATGCATCAAGGGAGGGAAACAAGCGATTATTCCCGCGTGTGGGATAACAAGGGATAATCGCGCCCTCCCGTGAAGAATATTATACTTTTCGTAACAAATGCACAAAAATTACCGTCTTATCGGGACAAATGTCAAATATGGGTTGCGTAACTACTTAGTTATCTAGGAAACGCCGCAAACAGCTAATAATCGTAGTCTAGGGAGAGAAACATCTTACCTATTATGTTTCTCTCCCTAGGGCAGAAAAGCTGTGTCTCTCTCTAAAATTAGGGAATAAGAACGTGTTTCTTGTTTATGTGTTACGAAAATGAATAATTGTGATAGGTGACTTGAATAAAACTTGGCTTATTTACTTCGTTACTTGTAACTTATATTTACTTGTTTGTTATTTAGTTACTTATTTATAGTTACGTTTTATGTATTTACTATTTTTTATTTTCCTGACGAAGAATACGTTTAGTGTTCCAAAATATTAAATAAATAAAAAAATTGTTTTAAATTATAATTTCTTTTATTAATTTAAAATAAAAATTTCATATTACCAATTGGCAAAGGATACGTGACGCTTCATAATGAAGCTAATGGATACATTCAGTGAAATGAGTTCAGAACTACTATTGTACGAATTTTTAATTTGTTTGTGGAAATATGAGCCTCAGCAAGGCCGGTAATTGTTAAATAATACAACTTTTGCATTTCGAATTTTGTACATTGCCTGGATCTTATACTCTACCGGTAATATGAATATAAACTTTCAAGACTCTTTATATAAATGTATAATCAAGTCTAGTTTTCCATTTGGAAATATATTTAAATCTACCCTTTAGTGATTGAAATGATAAAATACACGATTACCAGCTCCTCTTAAGAAGTTTATGTAGTTTATTATATTCTACATCGCGGCTTTAACAAACTGACAGAAAATATTATTCGAAAATGTCACATTAGCAATTAGCGCATTACATGAGATCACAATATCATGACAACATAACCTCTAAATTTGCCAAACAGAGCAGGTAATACTGTTCCGCTTCAGTAACCTGCTGAGTTGTTCCCGAGTAATCCACGCTCATGTTGTATGTCTACACTGTGCAAACACATAGCGCACGATCACGTTCACGCACACGCACACGTAGCGAGTTTACATCGGTTGCGGTAATTACAGGAAGAGGAACGCATGTAGCAAGTATCGCCGCCACGCGGTTTGGATGTCGGTTCCTTTGTGTTCACCGTGTAAACTGTATCAGTTTCATGGTTTTCGGGCCGCAGTTTGTCTGGGGCGTGCGTTTCTGTCATTTGAGCAACAAGCGTCAGCACTTTATGTGATATGATTATAAACCGGTTTAGAAATGTTTTGGGGAAGATACCGTAAAGTGATTATGCACTAATGAGAGCTGATTTTAATTAAATGTATTATAAATATCCTGTTTCGTAATACACTAAAATACAAGATGATTCAGGATAATTATAAAAAATTACTAGTTGGCTAGCCAAAATAGGTAGTTCACTGCCGGGAACTTATATACCCTTTGTCCCTGTTTCAAATTTTCAAACAATTCCAATTAAATTTGTTCGTCGATTTGTCTTGAACTTTTTAGCTGGGTAACTTTCGCCCTTTTTTTGTCTGTGGGCTATATATTATTTTTGTTTTTTTACAATAAAAAATATATTTTGTTTATTTTTCTGCAATAAACATTTTATTTAATTGGAAACTATTGGATTTCTTGATACTTATTCAAATAAAATAAAACCTTTTATTAATAATAAAAATTGGTTTAATTTATAGTGCAATATATTTTATTAATTATACAAAATAATTTGTCGGATTTTGAAGATTGAAAATAAAGCTTATGAATAAATTAGAGATGAAAAACTATCGATAGAACTATCGAAAGTTTTTTTAAAAAGTACTATCGATAAATAATTAAAAGAAAAAAACTATCAATAGTATCGTTCAGTAATTATCGTTTAGTAACTATTGTTTAGTAACTTAATCTATCGTTTAGTAATTAAATTGACTATCGACAGTACTATCGATATATCGATAGTTTACGTATAGCACTATCGAACAATCGATAGTTGAAATAACCGATAGTTTTTCATCTCTAGAATGTCTGCTAAATCAGTTTGGAGAAAACTTAGCAAGGTAAAATTATCTAACTACTTTTATAAAGCGATTATAATTTCCATGTCAGTATATCTCTTGATATTTAAATAGTGACAATTGCATAATAATATTAAGTATTAAATTGCAACAAAAATTGTTTTGGTAAAAAATTACTTTGAAAAATGTATCTTTTTTTAATGTAACTTCTATTGGCAATACTAAAATGTTAATCTACAATGTGTATTCTCAATTCTCAAACAGCTTATTTTGACACCTTCATTCATGTGGTGAATATTGAATGAATACTGAAAATTCTGAAGATTTGGTAAAGTCAAGAAGT
Organism: Pterostichus niger; assembly: GCA_947425015.1. Classification (NCBI taxonomy): domain Eukaryota; kingdom Metazoa; phylum Arthropoda; class Insecta; order Coleoptera; family Carabidae; genus Pterostichus; species Pterostichus niger. The sequence goes on along the minus strand of OX380336.1, from coordinate 27,537,954 downwards.
CATACAAATTGAACTAAATATTAAGATGCGGAAAAAATTTGTTATGATATCATTACGATACGATACGTATATATAAACATGGTAAGATAACACGTTATCGTTTCGTTGGTAACTAGATAACCGTTGTATATAAAATTTGATTAAATTTTACATACCGGGAGTTTTTTTTTATCAGTAAACATATGGATATGTCATTACCATAGTTACAATTAAAAAGTATAGCAGCAATGCATTAGAGCGTTTATTTTAAAAGTAAACATAGGGAAAATAACATTTTCAGCAATGCATTGAAGTGTAATGATCTATTATAATAAAAGAAACATTTTAAGTTTAAACAAATTAAATTAATTTTAATTACTTTGAATTACATTGGTTTAAATAGGAATTTTAATTTAATAACTGTTCAAAATTAACCCCATTAAGAAAGAAATCGTTTGGCGCAAGATCTGGTGACCTTGCAGGCCACTCCACTTCTCCACCTCGTCCTATCCATCGTTGGGGGAATATCCGGTGCAGATAATTTCCTACATTTTGAATATAATGCGGGGGAGCACCATTCTGTTGGAACCTCACTTCCTCAATATTTAAATTATTTATTGTCGGGATTACTTCTCTTGTAACATCTCTAAATAATTTTCCCCATTTATATTTCCATCTATATAAAAAACGCCCCACTATTTGATCCCCTATTAACCCAGCCTGATTTTGAAAGAGGACAGTTTTATTACTTTGACAGCTATAGATGACAGCACTGTTATTTTCCCTATGTTTACTTTTAAAATAAACGCTCTAATGCATTGCTGTCAAACTTTTTAACTGTAACTATGGTAATGACATATTCCTATGTTTACTGATAAAACAAACTCCCGGTATACTTCGAATAGTTCACTATTTATGTAAATTTAAAATCCTTAGGTCTTCAATTTAATGTTTATGTACTTTGATTCCTCATGCCTATTTTTTTAAATATGTAGTCTTTATTTATTATTTTTAAAACTGTTTGTGTAAATTCCCGTGCATATATTCATTGACAATCTAACCCTGGCGTTTTGTTACATTATCTACTTTCTAGAAGAACACAATGTTCCTGAGTTTTCTAATTAAACAAAAATTATTTCTGCAACATCAAACATCCAACAAAAAATTTCAAAAATCTTAATAAAAACAATTCCTCGAAATGAAGTTCGTTTTTCTCGTCCTTTACATGCTAATCTTATTCTTCTGCGCATTTCTCTCATTCGTGCGTCGGAAATTGATAACACGTAATTCGTCCGGACTCTCTGCCGCCTTCGTCCCTTTCCCTCTGTACTGTCACTTCTTCCAGTCATCCAGTGAGATTATCCGGGACGACGGCTCCGCTGCTAGCCTTCAGTTTTATTGTGCGTATGATCCACATTTCCAGCTGAATTTTCATTTAAACTTCATTTGATCGACCGTCATTGGTGTACTGAATTTAATATTAAAGCGGTTTAATTGAAGTTGTTGTTGGCATTCTGGTATTTAACTTTTTAACAACATTTTCTTTATTTTAATTTAAAGTAAAATTAAAAATAAAATTTGTCCACGATCACGCGGATCATAACGTGATCCGCTCAAAATCAAACTAAATGATCAACTTGTTGTCTTGTAACAAACTTTACTGATGTAGATAACTTTCAGTAATTTGTCATGGCCCTTGCACTTATAATTCTGTGTTTAAACATATATCTCAAATATTTACGATCTTCCAAAATAAATACATAAATCATAAATATTCTCATTTATTTTATGTATATTGATAATCCAGCCGCAACGAAACTCGTTTAGAAAAATATTTTCCGCAAATAATAAAAACTCGTTACTAGTTTAAAACATTATTCGTTAATTTAAAAATCCTATTGCATTGTTAAATACTTTAGTTTCATTTTGTGGTTAACAGTAAATGGTTTACATTTCGGTATATGATTTTAAATTGCTTTTGGCTTTGTGGCTTTGAAATTATGATTTGTTTATACATGGTTTTATAAAGTTTTAATTGAAATAAACAAATATAGTTTCATTATTTCAATTCGTAGTCGTATTAGTATTTACTAAATGATAAATTGGATGGTGGTATCTCTAGGAAAAAAGTTTGTCCTTGACGTTATTAATTGGATTCCAACTTGCTGATGCTGACACACATGATGATATCGCAACTTGGGGCACTTAGGGAATCAATCGATTCAATCCAATTAAATAAATTAAATTACACTTAAACCCACATATCTGCTAACTTATCCCTTATTCTGTTATAATAAAGTGAAACAAAACATTTTCATTCGGTAAATTAAAGATAATAGCAGTGGCGTCTCTAATGCTTGATTGACCCTGTATCAAATGTTTCCATGGGGGCTTCTTGTCTTAGATATTTAGTTGGAGTAAGGAAATGATGAGTTTAGATTGGTCAATTTAACAATATTCGAATAGGAATGAATTATACGAGATTGGTTAGACCCTTGTAGTTAATTAATTTACCGGACAATTGAATATATATTAAGTAAATATATATAGAAGATAATAACTCTAATAGAGATTTTTTCCTTAAAACTTTTCGAGAACTTTAAAATGAAATATCTCCAGATTATTTTGAAAACCCACCCTTCTCTATCCCATACTAAAGTCTCAACGGCGTAGAGCAAATTATTTAATCCTTCGACATGGCTGCACTATTTTGTCAACAGTGTGACAGTTAAAGTAATATTTTTATAATAAATGATTTTTGGTAAATCAATATTTTAACTTTAACATATGTTACATTATTAAAAAGTAAAATGACGGGCACTTTATTATACACCAAATCAGAAAGAGAATAGTGAGCCATGGACTGTGGCTCACTATTTTTTGCCTCATAAAAAACACGCATTTTACATGGGTAACATACGTTACCTTTTGCAATACTGAAATAAATATCGAAATTTACTGATAATTATTTTATCTTTTGATGGTTGTTTCCGTGATTTAATGTATTTTGCGTTATTTGTTGCATGTTGCTGGAGATACATAAACAATTTATTTATTATGTGAATGCTATAAAACTAATTGTGAAAGAATTATTTAATATGAGTGTTTCTGACTACGATATATTAGCAATTACACAAGCTGCTATATCAACATTTCTGTCAACAAAATAAAAACATTTATACCATCCTGCATACAGAAAAATTCGGCGTAAGCTGAAAAATATTAAAATGATCAAAGAGAAAATAGTATTGTTTGATTTTGCATAAAAAATTGAGAATCAAAAAGATTCAGCAACTTGCACTTATTATTTAAATGTTAAGAGCTACATTAAATATGAAAAAGAACATACATATCGCAAAATTTACCTATTTGATAGCTTCTCTGAAATGAGAGTATAAATGAAAAACAATCCAAAATTAAAATAAAAATATATTATTTTGTCTTAAATCATATTTCATTTTTAAGTTATATTTTCTACGAGGTTTCAATAACGGGTATCCTTGGAGAGTAAGCTACTTCAGAAATTATTTATTTAGAAGAGAAAAATTGCAAAGAAGACAATTTATCAGTTCACAAATGTACTTCCACCTTACAATAGCATAAGTCGCCCGTTAATTACTATTTAATTAAATAATTTAAGAAATTCTACCGTAAATAAATAAATAATCGATCTTTTGTAACTTAATTCAATTTTGACAAAAAAAAGAGAAAAAAATACCTTTTTATATAAATAAATATATTATCTCGCCTTTTACCCATTACTAAGCGTGGCACTCTGCCGAAGCAAATCTCGGTAAGTGATATATTTCTTTGAGTGAAGTGCAGTTACCAGTCGTCAAATCACGGTCCCCAAAGATGTTAGTGGAAGGGGAGGCACAGGGGTAGATTTAAATTGGTGAAAATTGTTTGTCGGCTGTGGGAATCGAACCAGGGTTCTCACGAAAATGAATCAGTTAATCATGATATTTTTAAAATTTTACTTGTTAAGGTAAATTGTTACTTAATTATTAATTTGAATAATAATTTAAGACATCTAGGAACAAAGAAAGTTACTATAATTCATGTCTTTTTTATTTTGTCAAGCTAAATTGTCTGTTTGATTTGATTACAGTAAAATATTGACATAGAACTTCTTTAAATTGAAATATGTCCGTAAAACCATTTTATTTGTACCAGATTCCAAATAAAGAAAAAGGTCTTCAGCGATGCGATCTCTGATGCGTTCCAGAAAGTTCACGGAGAAAGGTCAGCGCAGTAAATTTTTATAGCAAGCGAGTATTTTGCATATAAAATGATCAAAAAACTTCTTATGTCTGGTAGTAAATTCAGCTTTTTTTTCTATTTCACCTACCTACTAATATCATTTTTTATGCCATTTTTCTGCTAAGCTAAGCATAGTTTTGCATTTTAATGTTACATTCGAGTAACAACTTTTATGGTCTTTAAAATTAATTCCCATCGTTACATGGGGTAAAATTAAGTTTCACATATGGTTATGAAGGTAAAACGGGTTGAAGATTATATTGCGTGTAGCTGTAGAAGCATTCTGCAACTTCATACCAAAGTACTTGAAGTAAATGCATTATAATTAATTCTTAATTTCTTCATCCATTTACGTGCAAAGTTTAGTCAGCTCTTTAAAACTAAGTATAGCGATAATATACTATGTGAAACTTTTTTAGTACATTGTTAAGAAATATTTTTATAGCATAACATGGGAACCCCTATTTTTCTCTCGTGTTTGACTTAATAAATGTATTGATAACACGTGTTAATTTGTACTTTCCTTCTGAAATCTAACAAATTTCGCCAAACAGTAATAAATTGCAGGGTTATGAGCCAGTGGCGCAACTAGGACTCCTGGTCCCCGGCGAAATATTTCTTGGGCCTTTCAGATTTATAAAAAAATTAAATTTAAAAGTAAAAAAATTACTGTGATAATCACAGTATTATTCCAACCTTAACTTTAGATAAACTCGGTGTAATTTGTTTATTTTTTTAAAAAATAATTGACGATCGGTTAAATGTCGTGTTTTACTAGAATTTTTTGCCCGAGAGTTTGAACTTGATACTCAACACGGTCAAATATAAAATTTTGGAAAAATAAAATAAGACGCTTACATATAATTTTTGACACTTAATTATGATTTATGGGGTAGGTGGTCTAGTGGTATCGAGTCAGCCTGTGGATTTGAGAACCCGGGTTCAATTCGCACAGCCGACAAACAATTTTCATCACATTATAACTATCCCTGTGGCTGAGGTAGTAAGATTTGTTCTGATGTTTGTGTCTCTAATATGCATCAAGTTACTAATTATCATAATTCTATCTGTTGTAAACTAAATCTATCTGGTCAAAAATCCCGTGAACCAAAATTTAGACAGTACAGAGATCTTAGAAATGTTGATCTGATTGCCTACGTAATGAGTTTAATACTTATACTTGGCACTATTTCTTTACTTGTGATGATTTGACCGAAAAATTACGTATCCTTACTAATATTACTCTTACACTTTTTGATGAATTTGCTCATTTTAAAACAATTTAACTCGTTACATAACATCATCATAGATTACGGATGTCATTAAGATAAAGATAAAATTTAAGAACAATACATATTCACAATACAAAGGGACCAAATCTGTAGCACACTACTAAAAATATTAAGAAATATTACTGATGCGATTAGAAATGATAAAAAAGCCTATTTTGAATTTAATTTAAAAAAATACAAGAATAATAATGTTTGGAAAGCTTTCAAACAGTTTAATGTCAACACAAAACCTGAAAGAATTTTAAAAATGTGCGGAAATTGGCTCTCCTGTACATTTTAAAGCAAAAGTACAAGAATGAAAAGTTGTTTCAAATTAAATTCTACGTTTCAAATGTTTAAATTTATTGTACTATATAATAAAATGTGACATTTTTGTGAAAAATCAGGTAGCCATGAATATTAAGAACAAACAAAACAAAATGTCATTATGATAGTTCAGTCAAGAATTACTGATTTTAATTGTTGTATCCATTGTATTATTTTAATTATTTATTATTTTAATATTCATTTAATATTAATTACAAAATATAGTAATATAAAACAATTAGTAACTCTTGACTGAACTGTCAGAAAGAGATTTTGTTTTATTTGTGTTTTGTTTTCATGGCTATCACGGTTTATTTTTTAAATATCTAGTACCACAGACACGATAGTACAACAAATTATCTTATCAGATTCTCCTTAAATAACATTGTTACAAACCAGTACTATATCAACTCTTTCGGTATATGAAGGAGTAATAAGATCGAGGCTGACTTTTACACATAAGACAAATAGAGAGAAAAGTTGGAATATCACACTTGAACCACATGACGACCGTAGTTTAGTTAAGAGCATATAACTCGGGACGAAGGTCCCAGGTTCAAATCTCGGCGGTATCCCAAATTACAATTTTTGCCCTATAATTCAGTTTGATATCATTAATTGTTAAGTATTTACTTTAAAAATATATAAATTGAATTTCATTTAATTAATATTTCAATAGGAAGTTTTCAAAAGATGTTTGAGGTTCTCAGAATTTTAATTACAGACCTGTGAAGTTCCGGCCGTATAAAGATGTGCTTCTTTTTAACCTTTATTTGTTATTCATCTCATTCGGTTTACATAAATAAAAGTGACCCAAAAATTAATTTTTGTGCACAATATTTAAAAACTTTTAAAGCAAAATCGCGTCAAATGTTTACACAACCACACACTTCAAATATCAAAGGTGCGAGAACCAAATCAGTTTAAATATCAGTAAGCAAATTTCGTCTTCAATAAATAGCGTTACAAATTGATATTGGAAAATATAAGCCGTGCATGAAGCAACAGCAACAGTACCAGCCAACCAGCCTACATGGCTGATCAAATACAAAATGATTCATAATTTGTGTGCTTTGTAATCTCCTTGTCGGAAACAAGAGCCGGAGAACCGAAAATTCCGCGTTTCCTCTCATTTGCCGGTCTTCCTTCATCGGCGCCAACAAACACTGTTAGTTAAAAGTTAAAATTAAACAGACCAGGTAAAGCCTTAGATTATTTATTTAAAACTCTTGATTAAATGTTATTTGAAATACGATACGACTCGGAACTGTGCACTCACACAAATTTTAATTAAAAATTACGGAAATTCATTGCGCTTCTCTTTCGATGAGGTATTTCGTATTTCAACGTGGAACTGGCCAACTGGGACCTCGTGACATTTAGAACTATTTACTTACCTGGAATATTGGAATTTATATGCAGTGCATGTTGTAATCATTATTAGATGCTCAATTTATTTTACTAGCCACGTATGATATTAGTCCCATTTATTATTTAACTAATAAACACGTCTGTAAAAGTCAATGTAGAAATACTTAATATTTATTTATTTATTTATTTATGTTACGCTGTACAACAGGAACTTTATCCCAATTACAGTACAGGGTCCGCACTCACCGAGTCGCAGTGTAGTAGTTTATATAATTTTAGCTTGAGTGATATTCGAACTCGGGATCTCCGGATTCGAATTCCGTATAGCTATCCACACCACCGTACTGACGGACATTTGTGCATTATATCTAATAAATATATTATATATTCTTCTTCATTAGTGCATAGGGTTGCTTATTTAAGTGTATTGTGTCTTATTGATTTTCAAGTGGAAGTAATGTAGTAATACATATTTTATTTGTAATAAATTAAAGGTAAATAAATAATTTATATACCTAAATTCAAATTCGCGAAAGTTAATTTTATAAAAGAAATTAAATTGTTTTATTATCATTTATACAGCGTGAATATTTTATAGCTGCCAATCAGTTTTGCTGGCTAACTAATGACTAGAGAAAAATAAATATACAAACTTATATAGCAAGAAGGGGGACATAATTATATGGTTGATACAATAAAATTATTAATGGGATGTGGCAGGGAGAAATTAAAGTTACATTTTCTTAAGTGGAATGGGGTACTTTTTATTGAAATAAATAACTAGATATGCAACATATTCCTAAACCAAAAATTAAAATTGAGACCAGAAAGTATAAACATCTTTAATATGGAAAAGCAAGAGTATAAAAAAATAAATAATAACTTTTGTTTCACAGCAATAAAGTTGTTTTCATAACAACCAAAACTATGTACTGAGGTGAACGACGAACAAAAGATATAAATATAATAATTAATGATTGTCTTAGATCCAGTCATAGGTTGAAATAATTATCAATTGGATCACTTGGCTTATGACGATTCGGCCATTTTAATTATTTTTACGGGTTAAGTGCAAATAGCCAGGACAACGTTATAATTTTATGGGTATTTGAATAGTTAAGGATTGTTTATTTTGCTCTATCTCTAGGGGTTACGAAATATTTAACGGGCTAGCCCGTGTAAAAATTATAACAGGCTGTTGACATGAGTATCATGACAACATTAAACAAAATCTGTCAGATTTTCAAAGTTTACCTTGATTGAACATTTTAGTTATTGCGTTATATTAGCGCAATTAATTTTATTAAATATAATTATATTGCGATTTAAATGCCCATAAAACAATGTACAATGCTTGACCGCTACCTGTAACTTACAGGCTCGCCTGTTACCTCTCTATGCTCGCCTGTAAACTATAACGGTCTTGAAATGTAAATATTAAATAAATGTTAATCCAAGTAATTCAATTAAAAATTAATACAATCTATCAACATAATTATACAAACAGTTCTTTTATGATTAAATGTCGATTAAGCTGGTATCATATCAAGGATTCTGTTGTATGTTCTATAATAATTTTTGTATTTTGTTTTGTAAATTTTATGTATTATTATTAAATAGTATCTCATGTTTCCATCTGATTTTGTTTTGTGGTAATAGCGGTGGTTCTATTTATTTTAATTTTAAGATCTTATTTATTTCATTGGCCTTTGAACAAATAATACAGATTTAGGATCAGCGTAGGTACCATTTTGTAAATATGTAAATAATTAGGTACAATAACGTATTGTTTATGATCAAGAAGTAATAATAAATTTGGACTCTCGATCCCAGGTTAAGTTCCACATAAAATAGCGGTTTGAAGTTTGTAGAGAGAAAATTAGCAGACCGCCCGGTGTTTTGAATGCGCGATGTTTATGCTTAGTTCTGTACCTTTACCCACTTTCCTGGTACAAGCCCGCCGTTTACTTAGCGGAATTACGCCGCTGCAGTTAATTACGTCACCTCCGTTGCCGGTAATTCTGTTGGTTTTTATATGTGCGGCGTACGCCAGCAAAATAACGTAAACGCCAACTTCAAATTTCATCCCCTCTACATCTTGCCCCACTCGGTTTTAAGCGTTATATACGTCAATGCGCCGTGAGTTTTTAATTAGCTATTTTTAATTACAATTTAAATGAATTCACCTTTTGTTTTCGTGATGTAAACGGTTAATGGATGCAGAGGAAATGAGATGGCAGCACAAACGTAACGAAACACGTGAACAAATGTTTCGATTTCCTTTGTGCTTTAGTCCTTGTGGTTTGTTTTTGTCTTCGTAGTTTGTAGGTTATTGTGTTACAGATTAAAATGCTCAACATATAAACACCGTGGGTTTTCTAATGATACAAAGGTAAATGTCAGATATTACACAACAAACATAAACTTATTCAATAACATTATTTTCATTTTATTTGTACCACTGATTTCCAATTTTAATCTTTTATAACCAATTTTTATTTTAGCTTATTCTTTTTTTTTTCTTTCCAATTTTCCTAAGTTTTCTTGTACTTCTCTTACGTTTTTTGTTTAATGATGATAGAAAATTCGAGACAGAATTCAAACATTTTATCCCTAGAAACATAATGTGCAGATTATTGCTCTAGAAAGTTTATAATATTTTGAACAACCGGTTAGTTAAAATCTGTTGCTCGATGACAGGTTAGGCATAACAATTCCTATGTATTTTTATTAGGATAATTAGCTTGACGGAAGGTTAAGTAACTACAGATACGTAACTGAGCATTGTACAACTGACCATAAGTAAGTTGAAATTCGACATAGAGTAAAACTTGTTCCTGGCCTTTTTCACATTAAGAAAATTATAGGAATAAATTTATATAGTTATTTAAATTTGTAATTATATAGCGTGCATTGCAATATCATATTTTTGGTTAAATTTTTTTGATAGGACTAACTTTTTCTAATACATCTTATGGTGTATACAGGGTGTTATATTTTAATAGACCCAGCAAATATCTCGCTTATTTATCAACTTAGCAATTTCTTTCATATAACATTATTTATACAGCAACATGTAAGCTAGTTGATGACGGATGTACATTCATGATATCAGGAGCCTGATTCTGTATCTTGCGTGACTACTTGCGGCACCCATACTAACACAGATATGTCACATGCATATAGTAAACCATCTATCGGACATTTAAATAACTAATGGGTATGACGTCACTTCTTGCGAGACACGCAAATATAGATGCGTGACCTCCGTAGGTCCTGTTTCTTACTTGCGACACTACCTGTCTCATTCTAACATTATGTTTGTCTTTTACTTTCTTGTCATTTTGCGTTATCAACGCCATATCTGCCATAAAGTTTATTAAAATATGTTTTTGCTTCTCTGTAGCGTTCATATCACGTTTTCTATCTTCTGCCATAATAAAATCGTATAAAAAACTACAAAACGATGTTGACAAACAATGACAAGTGATTGCAACTGACAGTTATAGTTTAAAAACCATTACCAACACTAAACTTGGCGCGAAAACGTAAAGTACGGAATTCCCTATGCTCGACACCAGAAAAGAATCGGTGACGTCATACATTGTACTAACGCAAATTTAATCACGCAACTGCTCACGCAAGATACAGAATCAACCTCCAGTTCCGGTTTATTAGTAATTAATGTCAACTTTGAAATTTCAAATGGAACATACTATATTTTTTTACAAATTTGAAAAGTGCATCAAATTTGCTTTACAATCATGTCAAATAATCCATATGTTACATTATTAAAAAGTAAAATGGCGGGCACTTTAATATACACCAAATCGGAAAGATTATAGAGAGCCATGGCTGTGACTTGAAATAAAAAAATTATTATTATTAAACGAAATAATTTTTTTTTGTCATAATGATAAATAGAATAAGAATATGGAACACTTAATAACAACAAAATGATTTTATAACAAATATTCAAAATGACTTCCAGCCTCTTCAATGCATTTTCTCCCGATTTGACCACTTGATTTTTTTATGGAGCTACGTGAAAGATTTTGTTTGTAATGAACCAATAAACACATTAAACGGACTGAAGAATAAAAATGAAGCAGCAATTGAATCTTTATCTGATAACCAAATATAAAGGGCAACCTATTCTGTTTTAAAACGTTGTGAAAAATGTATTGAAGAGACTGGGAGCCATTTTGAATATTTTCATAAAATTATTTTGTTGTTATGAAGTGGTCCTTATTCTTATTTTCTGTATTATTATGACAAAAATATATTATTTCGTTTAATAATAATAATTACAATTTTTTTAGTTAATTGTTTATTTCAAGTCACAGTCATGGCTCACTATTCTCTTTCCGATTTGGTGTATAATAAAGTGCCCGCCATTTTACTTTTTAATAATGTAACATATGGATTATTTTACATGATTGTAAAGCAAATTTGATGCACTTTTCAAATTTGTAAAAAAATATAGTATGTTCCATTTGAAATTTCTAAGTTGACATTAATTACTAATAAACCGGAAATGATATCATGAATGGACATCCGTCATCAACTAGCTTTCATGTTGCTGTATAAATCATGTTATATGAAAGAAATTGCTAAGTTGATAAATAAGCGAGATATTTGCTGGGTCTATTAAAATATAACACCCTGTATATACAATTGGAAATAATGTCCTTCTAGGGTCAATCTGGTGTAAAATCTGTATTATTTTCAACAGAAATAGTACAATTGACAAGTATGTAAGTAGATAAATAGAATTATATATTCTTTAATTTGTTTCCCGAAGTATAAAAACCTTCTGTATATGTTTGTGTTTACTCTTTAGAAAATGCTAACTTTAGAAGTTTTCAGGAAATTCAAATGTTGAGAACTTATTAAAGTTTGTATTTCTCACTACCTTTGACATTCAATATTTTTTGTCGGATGGCTGTCACCTGTCGATTTTCGTTTAGGGATACTTATTGCTGTTTTTGAAAGCAGGGGATAAAAGCAATCGATAGTAATTTTAGTTAGTACATTAAACACGTCATCCAATTCTTACAAATATTTATGACATTTAATTACTAATTTGTAAAATGTTATTAAATTTAATTTTTGAAAAAAAAATATTTTAAATATCTATGAATCACAGCTTTAGTTTATTTAACGTGACAACGTTTTAGCCACGACAGTAGATAGCTAAATCTAGGAAAATATTTTTTGTATTTTTTTAGTTATTTCGTACCAAATATTTCATTTAATGCAAATTAATTAATTCGTAAGCTAATCCTATAGACATATTATTGTTTTAAGCAACAACCTGGTAACATGATAAGGTCGTTAATGTTCGATGAACGATGCATTTGATATTGAGATATGTATGAATTCAAATATTTTAAAAATAAATTCAACACAAAGTACTTATTGAAAACAAAAAAATCCGTTATTGACAAAAGTTTAAATTTCAGTTCTATTGTTTTCACTCCTGGAGTAAAATTGAGAATTCCGTTTCGTTTCTATTTCTGTTCCGGAAAAAATATTTTGTTTGTTTATGTTTATCGTTTTCATTTCTATTGCATTCCGGGTCCCTTGATAGAATAAATAAAATAATGGGAAATACTTAAAGTTTATATATATACCGGGTGGTGCTCGGTGAGTGCGAACATAGGAATTTAACATGGGATATTAGTTTTATGCAATTTCCTGCTCTCCTGTACATTTTACGGAAAAAACTGTAGAGGGAAGATTTGTTCAGAATTAAAAGTTACCCATGAAACTGTTTTTACATGTTTTATTAAGTTTTTGGTTTAGCCGTAACATTAAAAATAAATTTCGAAATTTCTGTTACTTTGTAGCAATAGCCATGACTTTTCTTTTATTTTTATGACAAATGCGTTAAATGTCAATTTTTGATGTTTATTAAAGTTAATCTTATAATTTAAATTAAATCTTTGTGTAAGCTATAAAATGAATGTTTATTCAAACGAAGAACGTGTCTTCATTATTAAAAATTATTATGGAGGAAATAGTTATAGGAGGGTGCGGGATTTATTTTCAATTAAATATGAAGATAAACCAATTCCAAGTGTATCAACAATTTCAAAACTGGTTACAAAATTTGAGAGTACAGCTAGTGTAGCTGTGACCGATGGTAATGAAGGCAATAATAATAATAACAGAATACGTCATAACGAAGTGAATGAAGAATTGGTATTGGCTATGATATCTCAAAATTCAAGGTACAGCATAAGACATATTGCTTCTGAATGTGGTTTGCATCATTCAACAGTTCTGAGAATTTTAAAAACACATGGATATAAATCTTACAAATTTCAAACACATCAAGAACTTCTTTTGGCTGATTTTGAAACTAGAAGTACATTTTGTGAAATTATGCAAGAAAAGGCAAATCGGGACCAGCACTTTATTTCGTCGATTTGTTTTACAGATGAATGTACATTTACTTTAAATAATGAACCAAATGTTCAGAATACTCGTATGTGGACCACAGAAAATCATCATTTAACTGTGTGTACAGGTACCCAATATCCTGAGAAAATTAATATTTGGGTTGGAATTTTTAAGAACAGGATTATACCATTTGAAATTATGGGAAATTTAAATTCTGATATGTATTTAGAACTTCTGCAAAATCATATAGGTCCTGCATTGGATGAGGCAGCTGCAGTAGATGAGGATATTTGGTTCCAGCAGGATGGGTGCCCGGCTCATTATGGAATAAATGTGCGGGAATATTTAGATTTGGTTTTTCCTAATCGGTGGATTGGTCGTGGTGGTGGAATAAATTGGCCTGCAAGATCTCCGGACCTAGCTCCTTGCGATTTTTTTTTGTGGGGGCATCTTAAAAGTAAAATTTACTCTAAACACTACGAAAATTTAGATTTACTAAGACAAGCTATATTCGAAGAATGTGATAATATTACTGACAGGCAATTAGCCAATGTTAGAACTTCGTTTTACAATAGACTTGGTTATTGTCTTGCTGAAAATGGTGGCTTGTTTGAACATTTATTGTAATTTCTTTATTTTTTTATGTAGGTATATTAAATAATATTGTTACAATTATTACTTATTATTTCACATTAAATTATTGTAATTTAAAATTTTTAAAAAAAATTGAAATTGTTGATAAACTTGAAACTGATTTATTATTAAATATGAAAATAAAACTTTGTTCAAAGAATAAAAAATGTGATTTTTTTGATTTAATTTAAATTATAAGATTAACTTTAATAAACATCAAAAATTGACATTTAACGCATTTGTCATAAAAATAAAAGAAAAGTCATGGCTATTACTACAAAGTAACAGAAATTTCGAAATTTATTTTTAATGTTACGGCTAAACCAAAAACTTAATAAAACATGTAAAAACAGTTTCATGGGTAACTTTTAATTCTGAACAAATCTTCCCTCTACAGTTTTTTCCATAAAATGTACAGGAGAGCAGGAAATTGCATAAAACTAATATCCCATGTTAAATTCCTATGTTCGCACTCACCGAGCACCACCCGGTATATATATTTATTTATTGGAGGGAAATTTCATTTACCAAGGGATAAGGGTGGGATCACTCCCAGTCACCATCCTAGATTGAATACTGATGATAGCTATCAGCAAGTCTTAAAATGTAAATTTATCTAGTAAGAAATATTAAATTTAAGTTAATTCATAGTAAATGTAAAATACAAACAAAAGATTGTTAAGTTACGTATGAGAAGAATCTAATACAGACTACTAATTTTATTACTATATTTTACCTACTAGAGTTGATAATGATCATGGAGATGGCCGAAAAGGACAGGTTTTTAAAATATATATATATATATAAGTTAGGTAATTATTAAATTTGATTATAAAGACTTCTTTAGATATAGGCTGTTAGATTTTTCTTTAGTAAGTGCTAACAATTTTTGTAAAATTTAATACTTTTCAAAAAAAAATCAATATCACGTCTTTTATTTGAATTCTGGGCGAGGCATATACATACATATATATATATATATATATATATATATATATATATATATATATATATATATATATATACCGGGTGGAACATCATACCTGTGTACATAGGCATCTATCTATTTTTGTTTCACTTCCAGGGCTATTTGATATTTTCAACGTAATTTTTAATATTTTTCTATTTAATTTCTGTCGTTATAACGCATGTAAATGTAATTCTATTGATTTAGATGCAGAATTTTATGCTTTACAACATTTATTTGAAGCATTTTTGGCTAAAATAATTTGGGGAGCAATGCGCACAGAAAAACTGTTTTTTCATGTTAATCGCCTATGTACATAGGTATGATGTTCCACCCGGTATATAATTTAGAAGGGGACCGTAGACGAATCCGACGACTCCGTGTTAAAGTGATCAACTAATAAAATAATACAATAATATTTTGGAATAGTACCGCCGTGTCAATTGCATGGAAATTACTTCGATTTTTACATCATAATAACGTAACAATAAACGAAATACGATATATACGAGAACGGGAAGGAGTACTAACCAATGCTTTTATCAGTTATTAAAGAGTAATAAATGTAAAAATGTCACATTTAAATCTGCTTTTATCCAATGGATATATCCTTTGTGTTGCTCTTTAGTGAAAATTTATTTAAATATCAGAAACAAATTCATGCTGTCGTGCTGACCTGCGTGTAATTTACTTATTATTTCAACTTCAGAGTTGCTTAATCGTTCCAAAACGGTTTTTGTAATTTTAATAATATTCCTTTAAATAAACGATTGTTTAAAATTTACTCACTATGTACAGTTGCACTCAAAATTGATACCTGAAAGAGTAATTTTGAATTTTGGGTGAATAAAAAAAAATTCCGAATTTACTCGAGTAAAAATAGTAGAGATCGATATTTTCGAAATTTCGACTCGATTCAAGATCCGATACAACCCCATCCGATTCGATATACAATACGACATCCAATCTAAGATTCAAATTAAAATCTTATCCATTCCGGCATCTTATTAGATCTGAATAGTTTTTTTCTATTGATACAGTACACACGTTCTTATAATTAAATTATAAAGCGTATAATTGAGATTCCGCCAGGATAATATCGTAGAAAGAAAAATTGGAATAATATCAAATTTGATTCACATGACGATCGTAGATTGGTTAGTTTAAAGTATATGGCCGGGGTTCATAGGTTCCAGATTGAAATCCTGACGGTATCCATTTTTTTAAAATTTATATTTCAATTTAATTAATTAAAGTTCTCATCAATTTTACGTAGCGTTATCATTTCACCAGTTTCAAATTTCGAAACTGATATTTCATCCCAATTTCATATCGAATGAATTATTCGAACTTCGAATGGGATGCTCCATCCGAAAGTCTGATCGAATGTTTTATCGGAACCTTATATCGAATCTGATCCAAATCCGATCTAAAACAATTCTCATCTGATCCGATCTGAAATCTGATATCATATGGGATTGCATCGGATTCGAATATCGGATATTTAATTTCGAAACACAGCCCAGTAAATAATTTGGATATCACATTAATCAAAACTCCATTACTTCATGACCTATAACCTAAAACATCCAACAATAACTCCAACGCGTTACATTCAGCATCCGTCCGATACCATATAAAACAACAGAGTTTCCAGCATACAGCAATCACAAAACGGCTTTGATAAATCCATTCTCGAAACAAAACTCCGTCGATCAGCAGATATTTCAGGCAGGCACGGACACACAATATCGTATCGCACGGCGAACGTGTTTACGCTTTCCGGCACATTGCGCCGGTGCTGCCGCTGTCGATGCCGCCGCCTCTGCTGATATTGGATGTCGCGCTGAACCGAATTGTAATTTACAAGTTGCACGCGATCGGAAGCGACGGGAACGCCTATCATCTGCTGGAGTGATGTCGATGTGATCGTATAGTTCCAGATCACAGTTGTAGGTAATCAATATGGTTTTAGATCAAACTGTTGCACTGTTTGACGACTGTCGAATCATGTGAGAGGAAATAAAATTGTGTTAGTTGTTGAAATAAAAATTTCAAGTTTGCATTTCATTCTCTTTTATGTTAGTTTAGTGAATTCCTAGCGCTTGCATGTTCAATTTCTGTGACGCAAAAATCACATTACTTGCTTGATACATGGTCTCAAAAGCAATTAGTTTTTATTCTAATAAAATTTCTTTCTGACTAACGGAGAACCAACAATAAATATATAAAATTAAAACAGAAATTATTTTTGCTCAGGTAGTAGAAAAACTTTTCTTAGGGGTACACCCAGGATATATTGTCGCCCTGCTTAAAATATATTCAATAATTATATCACAAGTGCAAGGCAAATACCTGAATATTTTCTCGAGTGCACGAACGTGCACGAGCGAAAATATTCTGATTGTATTTGACTTGCACGAGTGGTATATTGGTAGAATATTTCCCGAGAAAAAGTTCACATTCGATATTTTAAATTATTTTTATTATAATTTAATATTTATTTAAACTGTCATAGAAACGTCAGTTGTCAGATCTTTAACACTTGATAAACGTCCAATGCAATTTTAGATAAAAAATATATATTTATCAAGTGGTGTAAGCAATAAAGCAATTTTCTTAGAAACGTTATTAAACAAATGTAAATTTTTCATTAGTGTTGTCAAATTGTGTTAAAAATGAGTATTGAGCGTTTTGGAAGTAATTCTTTAGAAGAAATGAATGAAAAAATTGATAATATTAAAAAACTAGTTCTGCGGCGCTAAGTACAGAAGAATATGAAAAAATAATAAACTTATGGGATGAAAATACACCAGAAGGGTTGCTACGCAAGTTTTTTCACAAAATATCATATGAATTAGCTTGGCGAGGAGGTGAAGCCGTCAATTGCTTATCGACATTTTTTAAACAAGAATTTGATAATTTTGGTAAACCTACTGGACGAATTATTTATGATCCGGTATTCAGCAAAACCAGTCAAGGAGGAGCACGGCCATTGAGTGCAAAAAAATGGCTAGTATTAGGTATTTAAATAATAATTATATATACAATAATTTTAAATGTCTGTTTTTTAGATTATTTTCTGCTTCTTGATGTCTTAAATTCTGAATTAGAGTTTTGTGATGTTCAGAATCTATTTTTAGATAAGAACTGATGGAGCTGGTATTACTATGGCCTGTAATTTTTGTAATTTGATGTTCTCCCACTTCACTTTTGGCTAAATTTGATACAGCCGTGGAAGGAATAGAATGATTCGTTATTTTGCATCGTTTTGCATCTAATCCTATTTGTTCTGCTGCATCTGAAGTCCACCTAGAAAGTATACTTCTTCCAACTGGTATATTTTTGAAGAAACCAACAGAATTATTTTCCTTCCATGAGGGATTGACAGTCAGTATTGCACTTGTGCAAATACCCGGATATTGCACTTGTGCAAAATATTCACTGATATTCGATTGTGATTGGTCGAAATTAAAAAAATACTGTAACCTGATTGGTTGAAATTTTTCGAGTGAAATATTCGTATATAATGCGATATTTTTTGTTTGTTTGACAGAATAATTTATTAGGAACTCTGTTATAGGATTGAAATATCTGCCCTTATTTTTCTTTAATAAGTGCATTAAAAAATTAAATGTTGAATTGCTAACTAACATCTATTCACATTTTGTATTATTCTTTAAAAATAAACAAATCTTGTTAAAGACGTATTCAAACAGGGCTTGTCATTGTGCATTTCAATAATTTATTCTCTATTCTAAATAAGAAAGTTCTAACTCCATCGATAATAGTACGAGTGAGTGATGAAGAATTCATTAACTATTGAATAGATTTCCGACTTGGCAGAAAGTTTGCTATCGAGCCGACAGTAACCTCATTCACTCAAGGGTTTATCTATTATGTATCAGTAGCAGTGGTTGTTCGAATCCTGATGACGCCATAATCATACTCTTAATACAACTAGATTGAACTATATGTATGATATATTCATGAATACGATCAAAGAAGATACAAGCTGCTTGTAAATACATTAGTGCTTTTGTTATATTATACCTATATATATACACATACGAGTTTTTTGTTATGAATATGTTACACTGCAAAAAAGTAAAAGCTGTAAAAATTTAAAATATGAAAAGTATCGTTTCAAACAATTTACGTCATTGTAGGGATATTTTGATTTGTTTATATACAGGGTGTATCTGTACTTTGGGAAAAACATTAAAGGGTATATACTATAAGACGTACTGATCAAGGAACAAAGAGATTTTATTATTTTTTTTATTTAAAGGCAAAATTTTGTTAGCCACTGGTTGATAGCTATTTTTAACAATTTTATTTAAATCTTCTTAAAAGTAATTGTTCACAAATCACCAAATAATTGTCTGATGTTGTGTAATTAATAATTTAATTTAGTTTAATGCAGCAGGTCAAGCAATAAAGTATGCTAATCCAGTGGCCTTAAAAATGTTCATTTCAAGTAAACCATCCTTAATTAATTAAACTTATTAATACATGACGTTATTGGTTTTTGTGACATTGTATTTATGATGTGAATTATCTGATAAATTCATATCCTATACCAGTACACTAATGGTGCTATTCTGTAATTTTCTATAACGCTATAGTTCTATAAATTTGAACAAAAGCGCATAGATTTTTATTGATAAATACATTTAATGCCATTTGACAATCAAATATGACGCGCTTTTGTTCAGATTTACAGATCTATAGCGTTATAGAAAATTACAGAATAGCACTATTAATTTTAAATGCTTTCTAAATAAACAACATCAAATTTAATGTAGAGTAAATACGATGATCGACTGTTTGAATAATGACGACACTTTGATAATCGGAATATCAGTCTAATATATTTTGAAAAAGTTACAATTCCAACGTTTCGGTGATAACTTTCGCCTTCTTCAGGGATATGTGTTTTATTGTTAGTGTTAAGAGTTGTTGTAATTTTAAACCTTTTTGACTATTTATTATTTTAAATTATGACTATTATGTTCAGTTTTTTTAAACATTTTGTTTATGTTAATTACTAGACGTTACATATCCCTGAAGAAGGCGATTGTTATCACCGAAACGTTGGAATTGTAACTTTTTCAAAATATATTAGACTGATATTCCGATTATCAAAGTGTCGTCATCAAATTTAATGTTTGGCAGTAATGTGAACGATTCTATAAATATGATATTTCTCTTTGATTTACTTTTATTCACTAATAAAAAAAATATAAGTTTGGTTGGTTTAACTGGTTTTAACACTTATTTTATTATTGTTTTTGTTTACAATAATAGCATGATTTCAAATTTGTATATTCAAATGTTTTTAGTATTAAATAATAATTTATTATAAATGAAAATTATTACATCGTAAATATTGACATACGACATACGAGGTAGTATGTTTACTCTCAGTATTAAAAAAAAGTAAATAAGAACAAAGAAATATCTTTGAAGAAAAAAAAAATTTGAAAAATATTGACACAAGTATATAACAGCAAATTACATAGTCTATGCTTTATTTAAAAAATTTAAATTAAATATAAAAACTATTAGGTTTTGCTTTTGCCGTATATGGGAATAGTCATTTTGTTTCCTTTTTATAGCTATAGTCTTCTACCTATAGGTCACGATCAAAAGTGGGTTGTTTAGCAATTTCTCGTACGCTAGGAGGATGCACGAATTATGCTCAAGCAAGTAAATAAATGTAAACCATTATAAAATATGATATTTTCTTAAATATCACTTATCATATAATATTCAAAACATGAGCGCCCATTGAGGGGAGGCAATAAGAGATACTTACTTTCTCTGGGGCTTTTCACAAACATACATTTTTCAAAATACTTAATTGTTAATATTTTATAAATATTGGCCTTCTATAGTATAACAAATTACAAATTACATTTTGTAAAAAAAACTGATTGAAATTTATATACGGCAAAAAAAACCTACGTAAAATACAATGTAGGTGCACATCTGCACATACTAAATATATCATCACGCCTTTTGCCCACTACCAGTCGTCTAATTACGGCCCCCAAAGATGTTAGTGGAGGGAGAGTCACAAGGGTAGATTTAAATTGCTGAAAATTGTTTGTCGCCTGTGGGAATCGAACCAGGGATCTCAAGATCCACAGGCCGACTCGATACCACTGATCTACACACTCCATTGTATGCCGTGTGGTGTATTATAATATAACAAATTATCAACAATCAACGAGTCTTAATTTATTACACTTAATTTTAGGAATTCTAATGCTCTGTCGATGAACAAATAAATTAGAATTAGAATTAGAAATTATAATCTGTCTTCCTCAAACCACTTGCACTATCGAAAGATCATTTAAGGAGAGTCAAAACATAGATTCGTGCCACTATTTTCGAAGATCGGATTGACGATTTATATATAATGAGTCTCCATCGCAATATTATAAATAAAAATAAATTGTGATATGATTGAAGAAGTTACAAATGAATTTAAAAATACCTGAAATTTGAAATTTGCCTTCACTGAAACATCTAAAATTAGTAGGAATTTTTTTCCTTACTGGTACCTACATATTGTTAACTATTCTTATTATTTATTCCATTTTGTATTAATCACACTTTGTTATAATTTTAAGAATATAAACCTACTATATTATATATGTTATATTTTATTGTTTGTTTACATATTTTCTGCTTTCAAATATATCTAAATTATTTAATAGAACAATGCTTTATAAAACGGTGAGAAGAGTATTTATTTATTACTCTAGATAATAGGAACTTAATCCTAATGACAATATAGGATGCCTACAGCTTATAGTAGTATTCAAACGACTCCGACACAACCGTATTTTTTTATATAAGTAGAGTCAAGGAGCGGGATAGCACAGTAGTAAACGTGGTGGGATCGAATCCGGGTCAGATTGAGAGTTTTCTTGTCTGGCCTTGATCGACATCCATTTCCGTATCCATTCCAATGTGGGACAATCGGGCACCGGCTAGGGGATGTAACAAGGGCTTGCTTCGGGTTGGCTGGCACACATTACAATAAAGTAAAACGTGCCAAGTAAAAATTAGTGGTGCATGTTCCAATATGTTACCCTAGGGATATATATATATATATAAAGATAATTTTTAATAATTTTAGCATTTTCAACAAAAAAAATTGCAAGGGTCGCATGTTATCGTGTTTAAATTTTGAAAAGGTTGAGAAGCACTGCCTTGTACCTATATTTATTACATTACAATGTTATTAGAATATCCTTTCATGTATTAAACATGTAATTGTATTACAATCAGTTCAGAGAGCTGTATTGTTTCTAGGCATTCACGCATTCAATCGCTCTGTTAGCTTGTTACTAACGAGCTACCCATGAATATTGCGTTAATTTTAAGGTAAACTGTTAATATAACATAGTTCTGTCCTGATCGTGAACAACAATTGTTTTGTAGTTTGCATTTATTTCATGTGAGATTTTCTTCTCTTTTACCGCAAAAATATTTCCGTCACTTATATTGAATTTTTATGTGATAAATATTCAAGTGAAGTTTTAACAATAATAATAATAATTTGGCATACTTAATGTTGAATACGACATCGCCAATGAATTTCCCGTGTGGGTTGAATGATAACAAAAAATCTAAATAAATAAATTCACAGATTAAAATAATAACTGTAGCTCAAGTGGTAGAGCAGTCACCTAGCGAGTGAAAGGTTCTGGGTTCAAATCCCGGCGAATGCTCATGAATTTTCAAAAATTCTAAAATAATAACTACCTAGCTCTTATTACAATATTTCTGAAACGGAGAATTTGGAATTTGAAAGCACATCTGTAGAATACCTTTTTGTGTTTTGAGGTCATAAATTCAGTTTTAAATTTTTGCTATTTCATACTGAATTTATGCAGCAACTATATTATAAAATAAAACTAAAGCATAGTATTTTAATTAAGAATGAACAGAACTGAGGCAAATAATTATTAGCGGACCACTTTATAGTTAACATGATCGCGAATGGAAGCAGATATGGCTAAGTGAAATTAAACTGTATTTAAAAAACTAAACACATCTCTGAATTAAATAACATAACACGTTACGAATAAATTGATGTGGAAACAGAATTAGAATTTAAATTAAATTTACATTTTATTTAACTATAATAATTAATGTGAAGATCAACACCTTCACGACCTGCTATGATTTATCCTTACTTTAAACTTAAGTAAAACACGAACATCGCGTGATGTAAGATTTACATTTTCACACGTTGAGTCGATGGACAAGACTGCTTGTTTCCAACAAAATACTTGCTGTCCTGGGTATGATACTCACATCTGAAATCCATCCCTCACACATCGGGGTGGACACAGATGCCTCAAGTGTTTTGGTTATGTAGTCTGACACTCTGGCACTGCAGATAACGCGAACATGAAATCATGTTGGAATTCTAAGAATATTAACTATAACTGTTACTTTTTTAATTTAATGCCCTATATTTGAAAACCAAAAGAACTCACACTCTGCCTTCCTGGCACATGTGGTCACGAGTGTCAAATTACATAAAACCAATATTTTACCTAAACGCAACATAACAACAATGAGATAGCTCATATTGTTACAATAGAAATGTAAACCAGAACGTCTGGCCACCCTAATCCTCTTGTGTAAATAAATATTATTATAGAGTAAATACGATGATCGACTGTTTGAGTAATGACGACACTTTGATAATCGGAATATCAGTCTAATATATTTTGAAAAAGTTACACTTCCAACGTTTCGGCGATAACCATCCACATATCCCTGAAGAAGGCGATGGTTATCGCCGAAACGTTGGAAGTGTAACTTTTTCAAAATATATTAGACTGATATTCCGATTATCAAAGTGTCGTCAAATATTATTATGTTGAGAAATTTATGTTAAATTAATAACATGATGAATAATGTCGAGAATTTGTTTTTAATTATGGAGATTAAAAAAGTGGGAAAATTTTTAATTTTCCTTATGATTTTACAAAGTTGAGGATGAACATTTTAATACATTGTCGGTGTACCATGATATTTGTATACACGTATTTATTAAGCAGAAGAGGCACGTCATCAAAATTTGTAACTAGAATAATGACGTCAAAAGCGGCTACGTTTATAGGGTACACTAAAAAAAATTCAAAATCAAAATGTAATGTGTGTTGCATAAATGTATAATAAATTTTTAAAACACTTTAAAATTAGAAATGATAATTGTAATTGATATTTAAAATTTGTAGTAGGGCACAGTAGGATTTTAAATAATAAGAACATAAACTTATATTTACATATTGCATAAAATTATTTATTGAAAATACAAAAAACGTAATAACGTGAAAATTAATTTGAGTATCGTTGTCACGAGTCACTGCTATCTTCGTCGCTTTCTTCTTCGGAGCTGTCGTCCTCGGCGTTTATTGAAATTATCAGCGGTGCAATGTCCTCCTGATCGAGGAATACCTCTCGATCGTACCACTTTTTAATTTCTTGGACAGTGTGGTCCACTGTATTTTTCCACTCTGTTGGAGTTACGGCGTTCAGCGCTTCTGCCCACATAGCCAAAGTTTGACTGTCACCGTAACCATCGCGGCCTATGTGTTTATTGTAATAAGTTTTGGAAATGCCCCAGATATTTTCAATAGCATTGAAAATGCAGTGGTACGGCGGCAAACGTAGAACCCGGTGACCACATTCCAGTGCATATTCATCAATTATATGTTTCTCTTCAATTTTATGTCTACAATACAAATAAGAATTGTTACATTATTTTTCTGTTCAACATTTGTTAAGAGAAATATAAATTCAACTTACTCTGCTGCTAGAACAAGTAGTTCCCTTTTAAACATACATTGACTAGAATCAATGTTATGTTCTGTAAGCCAATTTTTTATGTTGGGCTTAGTCCAATTTTCACGCGGATTTTTTTCTTCTATCTTACTGTGATAGGACGCATTGTCCATAATTACAATGGATGGTCCCTCCAAATTCGGAATGAGTTGTTCCTTGAACCATTTTATAAAATTGTCATGGTTCATTTCCCCATGGTAATCATCAGCCTTTGTCTTAGAAGTAAAAATTAATGATGCATTAGGAACCCAACCGTCCTCCGTTCCAGCATGAAGAATGATGTACCTATGAATATTAAAAAAAGTTTTAATACTTTGATCGAATAATAGACCAGTTGCATTGACTAACTAACCTTTTTCCTTCAGACGTTGTTTTCCGTTTCACGCTTCTTACGTCCACGTCTTGCCAACTTCGGCGAGCAGATCCTTTTTGAAAAATCCACGTTTCGTCTAAGACAAATTTATGTGGCGTTGAATCATTAAAATTTCTCATAAAATTTGTTAGAAAAAATATTCTTTTCGACACAATATGTGGCAGCTCATATATGGCCCGTCTGTTGTTGTCCTGCTTCCATGAAAATCCAATGTTTCGCAATACCTTAGTTATACTGGAAAGCGATCCGTGAAAAATGTCTCTAGATTTTAATACTGCAAGCAATGTTTTGCCAGTCACGTGTAATTCTAGAAAGAAAACATATTTATTATCATTTTTATTATTATAAAACGTCATTATTAATAAACTTACTGTTTGCGTACATCTCGTAAATCACGTTTCTTATTGCAGTTTCAATAAATGAATTAACTTCAGTCACTGGTCTTGCTCTCTTCTTGGGTTTCTTCGGCGACGATAGCTGTTCGCCTCTTGCAATTTTTCCAGATATTTTATGGACAACTGATTTTGATATTTGCAGGCTATCTGCTGCTCTCTATAAATGCATAATTGATTTAAATTTAGATAACAACAAGTAAAAGTTATAAACATACCTCCCGAACAGCATTTAACGGCAGCAGGGGCCCACCATGTGCCAGCTCTTTTTCAAAATATGCAATTACATTTGCAATAAGCATTTGCGACTGCTTGGATAATGCTTTAGGCATTATTATTAGGTTATGTAAAACAACGAAGCACAACTCGAACAACAGTTACTGTTTGTATTGAAAAATACAGATTTGATACGCAACAAGGCAACAGTAATGAAATTCGAAGCAAAAACAACGATTAAAGTAAACTAGTGTTGATCACACGGAACGGACAAAAGCAGATGACAGATGTAATCACGCGGTTTAGACTATAAGTGTAAACGTGACCGTTTACAGTTCCAGTAGTACCAACGTGTGGTGAAAAAATTAACTACAATTATTTTAAATAATTAAAATTTCATTAAAAACATTACGTTCAATTTTTTAATAATTGTAAATTTAATTAAAATGCATTTTTCTTATAATATGCAAAAAAAGTATTTATTTTTTTCTCTTTTCTAATCATAAACATCACTCGGGCAATACTACAAGTTTTTTTTCGTTTTGTAAGGTTTTGATGACGTGCCTCTTCTGCTTAATAAATACGTGTATACGTTGCTTGTTTAAGGAAAAAATTTGACGTTGCTTGATACCTAATTTATTTTTAATTATTTTGAACAATTCGATCAAACTAGATGTCAGATAAACGTCAAAATATTTCCTTAAACAAAGAAGATATAAACATTAAAGTTTTATAATTTAAAAATAATTATAACTAATTTAATTACTGATGAAAATACAAGTATTTAGCATGACTATAATATTTATTAACGTTCCCAGCATAGTAAATGAATTTTAACGGGCGAATTGGAAAGTGAGCCCGGTAAAGATTAATTGCAAACATGCCGCGTACAAAGTACACCTTCACAGCGATTTTTAAATAAATATTTATTAGTTTTATAAAAAGATACATTACATTTTGTAATTGGTGGTAGGACAAATTATAGCTAGACGTTGTCATGGTCATGTCAAACAACTACTGTCAGTGTCAACAGTTTCATGGATTTTAGATACAATTTGAAATATCGATTTAATGCCCGACTAAGAATTCGAAAGAGATTTTCATGCAGTTCAATAAAATATTCAAAATAATGCAGATGCTGAAAGTAATAACTTTTAATTAGTTTATATTACTTTTTTATGAGCATTAGAGAATTTTACAGGACTCTTCTATGAGCCAGTAAAATTTTACAGGGCTACGCGTTTAATTATGCATTTACTTAATTATCATAAGTATCTATAATGTTTCATATATATAAAAGGTGAAAATAAAGTTGGTTTAAATTATATATACATTATTCATTTAAAAAATCAGAGATGACGTTGATTCCGGAGAAACCGGAAACGTCTAACAAGACGTTCACAACAAAAAGTAGGAATTAAGTTTCCCTCTTACTTTGTAATTTAGGTTGTAGCTCTCAAACAGGGATGTGCGCGTAGTCTACTGCAAGTAATCTACGCCATTCTTTACGTGTAAACAATCACGTAGTCTACGTCTTCATTTTTCATATAAACAATGTAGACTATGTAGACAAAGAAAACACCTGTGTTCACTTAAGTCAGATTAGAAATTTTATCCCTAGAACTAGAGAATTTTAAATGTTGTTAGAGATTTTATTTTTAATCTAGGGATTACATGAAAAAAAACTAGTTGTGCAGGGCAAAACGTTCAAAATTTGTCAACTGGTTACTGTTAAAAATAGCGCCAAAGAAAACTCGGTCTGGTGAGATGGCGCGTTGATCGATTTTAAAAATATGACAGTTCGCCCAAGACCCAATACAGACATTCGTCTAGTAATGTACCAGCACTTGCTTTATTAGTTTTATTATATAAAGACCGATAATGACCCGAGCTCATGAATACGAATACATGTAATAGTTACAAAGGAATAAATTTAGGTTATGTTGAATTTTACAACTGTCAGATGCATTATCTACATTGTTTACATTGTCTACGTCGCTAGAATTGTCGACGTATTGTTTACGTGTAGATGTAGAGAATTAAAGATTACACGTAGATGCACATCTCTGCTCTCAAATTAATAATAAAGAAATAGCCATTTGTACTTATTTTTTCAATCACATGTATAGTCAATTTTCGATCTAAATTTTGAGGCCCTTAAAATGTAGGGGCTCCGAGCGCTTGTAGCGCCTAATGGATAATGCATTACTGGTAAACTAATATATTTATAGAAAAAAAAATATAGCTGAAAGTAGCACTAATATTACTATTAAAATATTTGTTAAAAATACCGTGAGAAGTCTCAGTTTGATATTAATTTATTTTTATTTATTTATTTATGTTACGCTGTACAACAGGAACTTAATCCCAATTACAGTACAGAGTCCGCACTCACCGAGCCGCAGTGTGATAGTTCATATAATTTTTAGCTTGAGTGAGATTCGAACTCGGGATCTCCGGATTAATTAAATTATAAATTTATAAACTTTACCTTTTTATTATAGAGAGAAACAATTACACATCGATGTATATAAGGAATTGTCATAATAATTTAAGTAACGATTCATTACATTTGAACATGCTAAAAACCAAGAATTCATTTATTATATACTCTGTACAACAGGAATTTAACCCCAATTACAGTACAGGATCCTAATTCACCCAGTCGCAGTACAATAGTTCATATATTTTTAGCTTGAGTGGGATTTGAAATCGAGATCTTCGGATTTAAATGCCGTAAAGCAAACCATACCACCGTACTACCAGACTATCATAAATCAATCAATTTGGACATGAAATCACTGTCCTCTACTACCTTAAAGTTAACTTAAGACACAACCACAACCACTGTCTAACATCAGCAGCTGACAGTAGTATTAACACCCCTGCAGATAAACCTGCGACGCCGTAGGTCGCAATCTGTTACGAAATTGAATATGTAGCGTGTAAATAGTACAAACGCGAGTTCAGAATCGGGATGTCGCACATGTTGGCAACCGTGCACCGTGTCTCAAGATATGTTTGTGTGCATGTGTATATGAACGTCAACGTTCAAGATTAAAGCTGAACTTGTTTCATCCACAACTGGAAACTGGAGCAAGGGTGGTTAGCTCCAAATTGCTTTTTAAAATAAACGATACTTGTTTGAGAGAGACAATAAAGAATGTATTTTCTGTTTTTTAATAGACTAAAAACTAAAAGACAGTAGGCTTATGTTTATATTTATGGCGTTTATGTATCACATATTGATTTTAGTCATAAATGTATTATAATAATGCTAAATAATAATCAAATTCAACGTAACTAAAATATTTAAATAAAAAATTCATAAAAGTGGTTGCCATTTCGTGTTAGCGAAGTTAAGTACCTATCGTAGAAAGTTAATGTGCATGCTCAATAAATCTAGAAGCACACTGAATTGTTTGTCACTCCCTCCATACTTCTAGCTAATCTCATGCAGTGACCGCGGAAGTGGGGTTGCAGAGGTTGCGGCCGCAACCCCTGATCATTTTTGGGGGTTGCGCTGCAACCCCTGTTCAGGACACAAAAAATAAAATACCTAACTAAAATACCAGTACGAATTCAAAATCCAAACCGAGACTTCAAGAAAGTAGAAACTCTACGTATATTACTGTTGACAATTCCAGCTTCAGAATCGTCAGCCGAAAGGTCATTTAGCGGGGTTCGTCGAATTTTGACTTGGAACCGTACTTCAATGTTACAAAAACGACTGTTTCATTTAGTTTTTCTTCATATACACGAAATTAAAACATTGGACATTGATTTCAATAAGGTGATGAAAATATTCATCAATAAAACCGCAGAGCGAATGACAGTTTTCGGAGCAATAGAGTAAAATTGTCTTTTTCAATTTATACAGATGTAAAAACTTTATAAAACTGTTACATTAATTGACAAAAACAAATTATATTATTAATATAATCTATCTCACCTAATTATTCATTTAATTACCTAAATTTATCTGTGTTCTATTTTTACTCCGGTCAAAAAATTTTCGCAACCCCTTTCGAAAAAAGGTTCCGCGGTCTCTGATCCCATGTTCATCTACATGTCTCACAAGACTTTTTAATAATTATTTTCTTCCTCACAAGGCAATTTTCACCAAGATTAAAAAACTGAGGATATATTATTCATAGATATTAAAAAATCTAAATTCGTAACAACTCGTACTACTGAAAGAGTCATTCTGACTGGGAACTGGCAGATTCCATTTTCATTATTATTAATTTTTTATGCATAGTTGAAAATTTTTATATAAATACTTAGTAAAATTGCACGATAAAAATAATAAATACAGATAAAATATAAAAATCTACATGTTAAATAAAAATAATCAATGTTGGATTTAAATCGTGTAATAAGTGCTAAGTGAAATTATTAATTATCCTTATAAAATGGATAAGAATAATAATAAATGTATTATTGATATAACTATAACATAATTTTACTTGACCTGTACGATTTGGATTAATTCAAGACTGCATTAAAAGAATATAAGCTATTTTTTTTCACTACTAGCTTAGCAACATATCATTATTGACAACAACAGTTATTATTAATAAATAAATAAATAATGAGAACTATCACTCTCCAAAGAAATTCAAGCTTCTAATAATAATAATTGGCGCCAAATCTCAAGTTGGCAATTCCAGTCAAATTTCAGTTTGAATTAAGTATCTTTCTAACTGTCACATTTTACATGTGAGTGTGCTTTACTGTTACATTGTGAAATATGTATTCCTGTATTTGTATAAAAACAATAAATAAATAAATAAATATTTATTTATTTATTGTTTTTATTAATGGGGTAGGTGGCTCAGTGGTATCGAGTCGGCCTATGGATCTTGAGAACCCTGGTTCGATCTCCACAGCCGACAAACAATTTTCACCAATTTAAATCTGCCTCTGTGACTCCCCCTCCACTAATATCTTTAGGGGCCGTGATTTGACGGCTGGTAACCTCACTTCACGCGAAATATAAATATATCACTTACCGAGATCTGCTTAGGCAGAGTGCCACACCCAGTAATAGGTAAAAGGCGTGATGATATATTTATTTATTTATTTATATTTTTATATTTATTGTTATATTATCGAAAAGGTAAAAGGAAAAAGGAAAATTTGTCTCTACAGAATCATTACTACTACGAATACTTAAAAACAGTAACAATTGCATTTTTTCATTTCACGGCTACCAATTGTACAACATTAAACTACTTCTATCTTATAGATTACAATAATGAACGCAATAACGTATTTAGGGTAAATGGCAGGCAGGGCACGTGTTCTGGGCGCCGATGCCAAGGGACGTCATATGGCACCCTTGACATTGGCGTCTCTGGCCGTTAAACTTGGGCGCCCAAGTTTAGGGAAGCTACCGATTAATTCTTTTCACTTGGTTGTACCAAATTAATAAAATAGTTTTATTAACTTGGAAATAACCATTCTAGCATGTTATATTTTTGTAATTTTTCTTAGTTGGTTAAAACCCAAATATACGAGTAATTTAATGGCACACGAAACGCCCCGGTTGTGGGGAAGTGGGGAAAAGTAATTAAAGGAAGTGTTCGCACTGCTACGGTAGTAGTATCTACTGGCATTCAGAATATGCCGTAGCGTTACCTTTTTTCTATACATTATCTTTCAAAAATTATAAAATTCTATATATACCCACTAAATTAAAATGGTAATTTTACATTTTTATTGGGGCGCAATTACAGCCTGTGCCATGAGCGACAATTCTCATAGATACGCCACTGAACGAATGTAATGCAATAAGTTACTATGCAAAATCTTAAATATCAATAATGCATATTTCTTGAATTTGTATTGAACAAATTATATTATGTATCTGGCAAAAATGTATCGATCATTCATTATTTTTATCGTGCATAACTTTCTTAAATATAGAACATTTCAATATTGCGTTCACATTTCTTAGCGAGAAATTTGATTATATCTTGTAAAATTTTATTATTTTTCTTATAAAACTCTATAAAATCTCAAGCATATTATTAGCACCCTAATTTAATTATTGAAAAGAGAATCAATTTTGTTCGTTCATAAACGAGTTACGTTCAATTTATAAAATGGTGTACTGGGTTAATTTCCGTTAATAATTTGTAATTTATTTCAGCTGTAAATAACCTGGTTTTATTTTCCATTGAAATCATTATTTGAGTTTCCACAATTTAATATTAACTTTATTTTAAAAACGAAAAAATCCAATTATTTTTTTCCTGAATGAAATATGTGAACATCACAAAATTCCATTTATAAATGTTTCAGCATTTTATTATATAATTTCTCTTTTCCCCCGGCGATCAATTTGACAGTTCATCTACAGTTTACAGTTTCCTTCTTTCCGGCTGTGTTTTTCCATTGGCTGCCTCTTTCCAAACCCATCTCTTCCGATGAATTTATTCGCGTAATAATGAAACGAAAACATCGCCGGCTGGCGGCGAAACAACGCATTAGAAAGTAGAAAGTATTTGTTGGAAAGAATGCTAATTTTTCTACCGAGGGCTTATTTTCCTATACGTATACGTGTTCGTTATATTGGAAGACACTAAAGTCTCGTATAACTCTATTAATATTCTGAAATATTCGCTGAACTGGTATTAAAAAAGTTTTGATTTATAACATTCCGAAAATTTTAAGAAGAAATTTCTGAATTATGTAAATTTGGGATCAAAACTTATGTTATATATTAGATCATATTAGGGTCAGATTACATTTATAAGGACTTGATTAATGTTTTACGTTGTATAATTTTAGAGAGGTCAAGTTCAAAGTTGTTTCGGTACACGACATAATAAATCACATACAACGTGCTCATATTTATACATGTACATTCATAAATTTAAATTGTAATCCCTCTGAAAATAAATCTACATTCAAATATGAGGAACATACGTTCACAAACACGGTACCAGAATTTTATTTTCATACTAATTATTAGCTATTACTTTTAAACTGCTGATCTCTTGTACACAATCTAAAAGAAAATAAATTAATAATAAAATTATGAAATAATTTCAAAATATTATTTTGCAGTAATTAGTTACGTAATTTATTTTATGTTCGACTGCATCATATTACTTTGTTTTACGACACTGTTTACTGTCCATAATCGGGTACTTTATTGGACTAGTACGATAAAAATGCAAAATTGGACTGCTGTCAATATCACATTAAAACAAAATTCAAAAGAAATATTTGAACACCATTTTCTGTATGTATTATATGTGTCTTCATACAATTGTTAGATATTCTCTTGCATTACATGCAAGATCTTTTATTTCTTTTGGAACGTCTTCAATGTCTTCATCCATTTCAACACTTTTTTCACTTTGACAATTTGATAAATAAAGCAACAAATGCATAACAACGAAGCACACTTTGAGATGCAATTAAATGTTTTAAATATAGGTATTGACATAATCATATTTTAAGAGAAAATATTCTTTATGCAGTCGAACATAAAACGTTGTATGCAACTCGTACATAATCGGACTTTAAAGACTCGCCTTATTTATTAGCCTCGCTCGCTGCGCTCGCTCTGCCATCAAATTCGGCTCGTCCAATAAAGACCTAAATTATGTACTTGTTACATAAACTA
Source organism: Pterostichus niger (assembly GCA_947425015.1). Taxonomy (NCBI): domain Eukaryota; kingdom Metazoa; phylum Arthropoda; class Insecta; order Coleoptera; family Carabidae; genus Pterostichus; species Pterostichus niger. Next base: position 27,504,233 of record OX380336.1, on the reverse strand, counting down.
CTATTACCTAATTCCGTTATAAAAAGTTCTGTTTTAAATCAATTTTTGAGGTTATGATATGTCAATTTTTTCATAACTGTCATTCAAGAGTTTTGTAAGGAATTCTTTACATAACTAGTTACGTAATGAATGTTGACAGTTTGAACTTTCTCAAAAATGTTTGCTAATAACGGAAAAAACTGTTTATTAAAATTTTTAGGATCTATATACATTTAATAATTTTTCTGGTATTAAACAGTTGACGGCCAAATTAGCAGATTTTTCGATATTAGAAGGAAGGTCTCTCTCGAATTCAGAACTCATTTTCAATGATGACATAAGTTTTAAATTTAAACATTTTATTCATTTATTTTCACGACAACGTTTTGATAAATTGATTTATTGATTTTGAAATATACTGAGCTGTTATAAACCTAGAATTTTATGTATTTTAAAAATTATTTTAGCAGATTTAGGTACAATTTTGTACGTAATACGTTATGAAAACGTGATATTATTTGACTCACATAAATTGCAAAATTCACTTTGCTCGTTTTGGCAAATTTATGTTCATCAAACAATATCAATCTTTTCATAACTGGTTACGTAAATAACTATTGTTTCTGATATTCACATTTTCAATTTATCTTTAAAAAAACTTATTTCGTTTGTAGTTCTATGTATTATAATCAATAAATAAATAAATCATCACGCCTTTTACCCATTACTGGGTGTGGTACTCTGCCGTAGTAGATCTCGGTAAGTGATATATTTCTTCGCGTGTAGTGCGGATACTAGCCGTCAAATCACGCCTCCCAAAGATGTCAGTGGTGGGAGAGCCACAGAGATAGATTTAATTTGGTGAAAAATTGTATGTCGGCTGTGGGGATCGAACCAGAGTTTTCAAGATCCACAGGTCGATTCGATACCACTGAGCCATCTATAATGATTTTACAAATTATATAGGTCATTGTCAAATCATTTGACATGACGTTTACAAGTTTTTTTTGAGTACCTAATGATTGAATTTATTTTTATTAATTGATGAATTCTGAAAATGATGAAAACGTAACTATGCTGCTACCTAATTACATGATCTATTTAATGAATTTATTCAATTCCAATATATTGGTTCAGTTTACTTTCAATTTATTTGATTCTTGTTTTAACGTGTATATATTCTGAAACATATCCCATGCACCTAAAATATAAATCGAATAAATAAAATAGTTGATATTGGTTCTTTATATTTAATCACATCTACAGATGCTTTGACTGTTTCAATTTACAGTGACATATGTTATGTAACAACACTTCTCTTTCCTTATAACTTATTCTGGGAAAACAATATTAGAAGTTAGTAAAAAGAATACAATATATACCTACATATTTATTTAATTCCACAGCAACATTGCACAGACATAACTAAAGTCACGATATATTTAGTAAATTTTGCAAATTGTTTTATATCAAGTAAAAATTTTATTATTTTGCTTGTTTGCTTGTCATTGCTACATTTTTCTTTGTCAATTTAGTAAGAAATGTGAAACCTATATCGCAATATCTTCTGACCTATATTCTTGAATAAAAAGAGAAGACAACGAAAAATGCAGTTTAATATAAGTCAATTTAGCGTCATATCAACGTCATTAAATACAATATACGTTCCTGACGTGAATTAAAAGATTGGGCTTCATTGATCACCAGAACGAAAAGAGGAAAAATGCCAATACCAATAAATACCAGCATCTCCGCATACCAGTTCAAGCTATTAAGAAGCACATTGAGAGAATTTTTCATTTAATGTTCCTAACGCACTACATTCGAGGAAAATATATAAAAAAGACGAGTGAGGAAAAAGTAAAGCTTCCGGCATTCTAGCTTTCACGTCAACTGAAGAGCTACTCCCTTTTTGCTCCGGTTATCCCAGACTCGGTTAGGTTAGGTCCAGTTAGTTTAAGCACTATTTTTATTCTTTGAACTGCAAAGCGTAAAGTCTTAGGTACTTGAAATTTGATTTTACGGTGTGTGGTTCGTAAATCTTAAAGTAAATCGTATACCGTGAGTTTATTGTGGAACATGAGATTTGTCATAACCATGATTACGAATTTGACACCAATATATCAGAGGATTTATTTTAAAATGCAACATAGATTATCAAGTTAACATTTGTATTAGTTACAGTCGCATTGTTATTAACGATTTACTAGCTGGAAATAATATATGTAGTGAAGAAAATGTTCAAATATTTATATTTTTTAAATCGAGCAGTGGAGAAATAGAATGGCGTGCTAGGGCTCTCGATCTAGCACCACTGAAATTTTTAAAATGCAAATTATTCACTGGTAACATTGTGAATTTAAAAGAATTAAATTTTCAGGTTTAAAACGTTTGGAACTTGCCTACATATTATGAATGAGTTTTATTTTCTATTAGAGCATTGTTTGGCTGTAAATAGAGGAATTTTTCAAAATATATTATAGTTATTTTTTATTTGTATTTCTCATAATTGTTATTTTAAATGAACGCTCTGCTATATAGCTGTTAAATTTGTAACCTATAGCAAGTACATGAAATAAATTCACGATACTTACCTAATTGGTGGAATGTTTTTGTTTCTTGAAATTATATTTTAATTGTTTTGTTGATTCACTTCTATTACTGTTATGTTGACTGTACAGTAACCAAGCTGCTATAAGTAAATATTAAAATTTTATTTTATGCTATTCCTGTACCAATATCTTAATCATATATAATCTAAGATGTGATATTCTAAAGAGTTCGAGATAAAAACAAAAATATCTTAAAATTTTCTATTTGTACTTGTATTTGATCTTATTTAGCATGACAATTAAAATATGTAACATTATCAGAAAAATACAATTCCAAACGTATAATGACAAAAATAATACTACTACAAAGGTTGTGGAGAATAAAGCATCTATATCAATTTACATACTTAATTTTATTTGTTTAGTTACTGTTAATATCAAATGACAGTTACATGTTTACATTTGTTCCAGATTCATGACAAACTATTTAGGTGAATATCAGTCTTTGACGATTTTAAAAATTAATAATTGAAAATAAGTAAAACGAATTAAGGTAATTGATTTTGTTGCAGAATTTAATACTCCATATTGTTTATTTGAAACTTATTTTCTACAAGATAATCAGACAATGAATAGTAGCGAAAACATAATTTCACATATTAATCATTAAAGCCCGGATATTTAGGCACTTAAAAACACCCAAATAAGCAGGCATATAGACCGGTAATTACTCTAAAATAGGCGGGATTTTAGGCAGCCTAAATGTAAATAATTTGTTTTAAAAAAAATAAACGAATCCTTTTTCTAATATTGGTACTCGTATCTACTCTTCGTTAGAAAAAAATAATAATTTTAAACAAAAATTAACGCAATCTGAAAAATAATAACGTAGGGTTCTCATTTTATTAACTATTATGCAAATTCAAATTATGTAGTATACTTTAATTCACAAAATATTACGAGCTATTGCTCTATGGAATTTTCGGAAAGGGACTGTCTTCGGTCTGTCAGAACTTGCTTGTAAGTTGAAAACTTCGTTCGACATCACAAAATGTGACAGGAGCGTTCTTATATTTAGCCATATCGTCTAAAGTTACCTCAGCTCCATTGATTAATGGCAAAGACACTATTGAATTGCCACGTAAAGTTTTGACTAAAAAAGTTTTTTCTTTCGGCATTTTAAATTCACACACAAAAACTTGATTAAAGTAAGTACTTTAAATATTATAGGTTAGGTTGAAACATTTTGTCGGGTGCTGACTTAGTCAACGAAGTAGATGGTAAACCTTGTCTGCTCAATAAAAGTTAGAATAGGCAACAAAAATAGGCAAAATAGGCTGTATAAGGTAAAATAGGCACAATAACCAAAATATAGAAAAATTAGGCTTAAAGGCACGAAAAATCTTCCATTACACGTAAACATATTACCTATGTATAGAAAAACGAAATTGCTTGAAGTATATTAAAATTTGAATCTAGACAATTGCCTAAAAATCCGGGCTTTATTAATCATCCATAGTGTAGTTTTCGTGATCTTCTGTTTTGTCTGGTCTACTACTACTAATTAAGTAATAAGAACCGATGGTAAAATATTAATTCTATATATTTTAAAAATAAATATAATAAAACGTTTTAGCAAAGATGTGAAAGAATGTAAAAATTCTTTAAACGTCTTTTTGCTTTTGTGGTAGTTTCTAACATAATCACCACCGCTTTAACTGCGAAGCCCACGCACAATCCGTGCAAAAATCTCGGCTTGACTCAAGTGTGTAAATCCTACAAGGGGTACACCAAATTGATTCAGACCACGGGTCGGCTGCGAAATAAATGTACGCGTCAAAAAGATTTATTCTGACAATTTAATATTTTGATTAATTTCCGAAGCCGCCGCTGTGCGCCGCCACTAAGACGTCAGATAAATTCGCGGGCGGCCCCATTTCTTATGCATATTTCATAAGCCTAGGACCGGGGCTCAACCCGAACTCGCCGAACTCACGATGTCTCCACTAGCGACGCCAACGGAGATTGGTTAACGATGGACGAGTCCATTATGAACTGTTCGCTGTTCACTGTGCGATGACGTCACGGACGAAGGGGAGTGAGGTGCTGAATTACGACGGGATTTTGGATTAAGTCCAGAACCTTATGAGCTGGTTAGATTTGCGTAAATTATTGTCATCGACTTGTGAAGCCGTTTATTACTAGATTTGCGTCACGTTAAGCAATTTAACTTATAGAGACTAATAAACTTTGAACAACTGGAACTTGGACTGTTTCCACAACTTCATTTTGCACTACATAATTCGTGACAATTGAGAATATGTATAGAGTAACTGGGTCTCCATAAAGACTTCACATTCAGCACTGGCACATTACTATTAACAAATCAAATAAGCGGAGAAAATTGAAGTTCTTCGTATATAATTATACTTACAAGTATGAATGATGTACATAACTAGACAGTTCAAGATATCTGAACGCCTAATAAAGATATTAATAAATACTAGCGAATTAATCATTTAACAATAATTATAGATAGTTATTACGTCAGTTGATTTAACCAATTGGCAACTTTGTTGATAATTATTTTTGTAAAATAATACATTGAATAAAATTTTAAGTATATCAATGATCTTATGTAACTTATCTGCACTTATTAATTAAAATGTAAGGATAGGTGTACTACTACTCGAATTTAGAATTTTTTACGGGACAATTCGCGATTCAAATTAAGATTTATGTATATGCAACTTGCATTGCAGTGACGTCATGTCGAGGATAAATTATTATTGTCTGGTGTTTTCATATGGCAGTAGCTGTCATTCACTTAGTAAATCTTGTTCAACTTGATTATTGTTATTTAACAAGTTGTTTTGAATTTAATTATTAATAATACTTATTACAGGTAAGTGTAATAATCTAATTTGTACTTGATATATATAACTTTCATAAGTTTATTAAGCATGTAAATTTAATTCTAGGTTATCATGAGATTACAGTTTCAGCAATATTTTGAATATTTACGTGCACAACACAATTCGAGATGTGTTGCAGAAGAACAGGAAATTAGCAATGCAGGGCACATTATTTCATGTGGTGTGATAAAAAAAACTGAAAAGAGCATACACATATATGCTCTATGTGTGCAAACATCTGCCTTGAACGCAAGTCCACATGAAGTACAAGGAGTATTAGTTATACAAAATGATCAACCAAGTACAAATATATCAGTGCAAAAAATGGCTTGTTCATGTAAAGCTGGGCAAAGTGGAAGATGTATACATGCATCTGCCGTTCTTATATACTGCACTAGGTGTATTTTTTGTATTTTTAATTCTATATCAATAAATAAAACTTATCAGGAGCTAGAGATTGTGATTGAGATTTCGCAAGAACTCCTAGAAATTTTGTGTTCTCGTTTCTTAAAAATATTATTTCAGAAATTGTAATATTTTATTTACTTATGGTTAAAAAAGCTGTGTAATAAACAGCCTTATTACTTAGGTACTATTTTATATTTATTATGACAGTTCTTTTTATTCTCATTAATTTTAGAGTATCTTGAGAACAGGTACAAAAAAATTCGTATTCTCGAAATCAAAATTCACAACCTCTATCAATAACTAACGATTTATATTTTAGGGATTTCGCAACTCAGTGCCTAATGTTAACGTGACAATTAAAACAAAAACAACATAGTTTCTTCTGATTAAATTGATTAGACTTGCAGAATCCCTTCGTCTGTTATAGTCTTAGATTTCACTTTATTTTCTTGCTTGGGTGTGTTTTCATTTTAGGAATGATGTGTCTGAACTAAATTTAATTTCCCAAACTGATGTGAAATGTGTTTGAGCATGTAAAAAACAATCAGTAATTGAAAACTATAATACTTTACCATTATTGAAAACGCCGTGTTATAATAATATTCGTACAAAAATTAATTTTGAAATGGATAGTTTTCAAACGGAAAAATTTCGTGAAATTTTAGAAAGAGCTAACCCAAATAGTGCATTATCGAAACATAAGTACAATTTTCTTTTATTATATACATATATGTCTATTTGAATTTTTTAGAATTGGTAGAAATGTTATTATTATGCAAACAAATATGTCCTCTTCAACCAAAAGTACCCCTGGATTTCAATATTTTGAAGAAATTTTAAATCATAGTGTGCAGTCTACTATTATATTACATATTTCGTCAGTTTCAGTTGATTTAAAGGAATGTTGTAAAAGTGTATTTTCAGAATTTTCAGCTACATCTATTTTCTCGCCATGTTTTGGAAATGTGTGATATACTATATTATCTTTATTTCTAACTGATTTGCAACCAAATACACAACAATTAACATTGCTCTTACTAATTTTTGGTTGTTTTTCCATTTTTTATGCCAAACTTTTTAATAACAAAGCAGTAAAATTTTATAACAATAAACTCTACATGTCTACACACGCAAATAGAGTGTAATGACAGTAATTGTATCCCCAACGTGACGTCACAATTTTTAGTTAAAATTTTGTCGCATGGTGCGTATCGCTTAGCTTGAATCGCGAATACTTAACTGGCACAGACAATAAATAAATAAATAAATATATCATCACGCCTTTTACCCATTACTGGGTATGGCACTCTGCCTAAGCAGATCTCGGTAAGTGAGATATTTTTTCGCGTGAAGTGCGGTTACCAGTCGCCAAATCACGGCCCCCAAAGATATTAGTGGAGGAGGAGCCACAGGGATAGATTTAAATATATATATATATATATATATATATATATATATATATATATATATATATATATATATATATATATATATATATTTCAAAATTTAAAAAGAATAGTCAGTAACCCTTACATAACTTAAACTACCAGGTACAAAATGGAACCATAGCATATATGCATTATCTTTTTATATATGCCATTACCATAATAATAAACGGCAGGACGACAAGTAACGATAGGTAAGTATGTTGTTAAAAATTATGTGGATGAAGTTTTTTTATGGCTTTAGGATGAAATATTATCCAAGACCTTTTTACTTCCTTGTACGAAGTAAAGGAAGTATTGTTATCGCGAAAATTTTCGGTTCTCAGATTTCAGTGGAAATACGCATTTTGGCCCTCCCTGAGTCCATTTTGACTAATTTCGTCGTGACGTCTGTACGTACGTATGTACGTATGTATCTCGCATAACTCAAAAACGGTAAGCCGTAGAAAATTGAAATTTTATATTTAGGACTGTTATAACATCTAGTTGTGCACCTCCCTTTTTGGTCATTATATAACTTCCGGAAGTGGTACTTTACTTGAAGCCTATAATAGATTTTCATGAAAAACTATATTCAAATATAATTTAAAACTTTCCAAATTTGGTATATAAGACTACTATATCAATGGAAATAATATAATAGATTTTGGTTAAAATACACTAACCGGAAGTGACACATTACATGAAGCTGCTAACAGTTTTCCTTGAAAAAAATGGTATTATTTTAATTTTAGAAATAAATGCTTCAAATAAAAGTTTTAGAGAATTAAATTCTGCGTCTAGCACATTAAGAATTTTTAAATTAGCCTTTTGCATAAGCGAGATATCTAAATTTAAATAGTATATATTTTGTGTTTTTTTTTAAATTAAGTTTGCTATGGATTAGAACAAAAAATAAAAAATAAAAGATTTTATGTCAAATATGTGCAATTAAAAAAATATCTATAGTTTAATACGCGTACAAGGAAGTCATGTGGTGTCCACATCAGATTTTTTATCATATATCTTAAGTTTACCAGTCAAGAAATATATCATTGCAACGCCAGAAAGTTGTATCATTCAAAAGATCACATACGGTTTTCACATTGATATACTTCATGCAAAATTACAATGTTATATTAATATAAGTACATAACTCATCTAATATATAAAAAGTCCATAAAGAAACGTCAATTTTGTCAGATAAATAGGAAAAAGAACTTTCACATATTACATATTTTTAAATATTTTTGTTATCATTAATTAATATGTTTATTGTTGGATAAATAACAATAGTAAAATAATATTTGAAACAAATTAATATTAGTTTAATGCATATTATAGAAATTAAAACTTTTAAAATAATGAACTGTTAAAAATTTTGACATCTCTTAGATTCGTTATTTTAATCTACTTCAACTTTTTCGCGTAATTAACAAAATGATTATCTAACAACGTTTTATGCCACCGAGTCAAAACCTAGTTGTCATGATGGCTTCTTAAGAACAGCTAATACGTGGGATGATTTCTGCCTTGTACAGCACAGCGTGGATTCAATCTTCGTTTTCATGGTAACACATGAGAATTAGAAAATTAACAAATCTCAAAGCCGCGGGGTAGCTTTAAGCGATACCAGAGAATCCATTCTGCGGCTTGAGTATTAAATTTCAAGTAATCTCATTCAGCGACCTCACCATGAAAACGAGGCATAAATATTATAATTTTAATAAATCACTCCATTATCTCAATAAATACAATTCGAGATTTAGATTTTGTCAGGTCAATTTTTTATTTTTTTACTCATATTTGATTGGTTTACGGTTTATTAATCACGCACTTGTTTTTAGAAAGTAAAACTGTAAATAAATGTGATATTTTCAATTAGTGCAGTACGGACATATTTTATAACAAAATATCATGGGAATACAAACGTTACAAGAATTGTCAAGTTAATTCATATTCACTGAAGCTTTTACTGTATATTTCATTTCAAATTTTATTTAATTACCTATTGCGCATTTCTATCAAAAATTCTTTTCGTCCATTTTATCCTGATTAATATACACATAGGAATACTGAATAATTTAGTATACATGTAACCGTATTCTGTTTATAACATTTCTTAAAATATAAAAATAAAATGTTACGTGGTACATTTGTTGCGAGTTTTATTATATTTTTGCTATTTAAACTGTTAGACATGCACCAACATTCATAAAACTAAAAAATTTAAAACTTTCAAGACAGGATTAACCCTAGAATTTCAATCACGTTGAACTTTTCTCTTTTCGTATTTTTATCACAAGTATAAATTAGCATAATATATGTTATAGTGTGAACATAAATACCCTATAAAATTCAACAATTTTACGATGATATAAAGAATGGTCGGATGTCTACTTAGTTACGAAGATATTTTGGAGTATGCGTCAACTTTGTTAAACGCTTCTGTTAAATGTTTTACAATCGACATGATTGTTTTTATATATTTATGGCTAAAGCCCGGATTTTTAGGCAATTGCCTAGATTCAAATTTTAATATACTTCAGGCAATTTAGTTTTTCAATACATAGGTAATATGTTTACGTGTAATGGAAGGTTTTTTTTTCGTGCCTTAGAGCCTATTTTTACTATATTTTGGTTATTGTGCCTATTTTACCTTATACAGCCTATTTTGCCTATTTTTGTTGCCTATTCTAACTTTTATTGAGCAGACAAGGTTTATCATCTACTTCATTGATTAATTCAGCACTCGACAAAGTGTTTAAACCTAACCTATAATATTTAAAGAACTTACTTTAATCAAGTTTTTGTGTGTGTATTTAAAATGCCGAAAGAAAAAAGTTTTTTAGTCAAAATTTTACGTGGCAATTCAATTGTCTTTGCCATGAATCAATGGAGCTGAGGTAACTTGAGACGATATGGCTAAATATAAGAACGCTCCTGTCACATTTTGTGATGTCGAACGAAGTTTTCAACTTACAAGCAAGTTCTGACAGACCGAAGACAGTCCCTTTCCGAAAATTTCATAGAGCAATTGCTCGTAATATTTTGTGAATTAAAGTATACTACATAATTTGAATTTGCATAATAGTTAATAAAATGAAAACCCTACATTATTATTTTTCAGATTGCGTTAATTTTTTTTTAAGTACCAATATTAGAAAAAGGATTCGTTTATTTTTTTTAAACAAATTATTTACATTTAGACTGCCTAAAATACCGCCTATTTTAGAGTAATTACCGGCCTATATGCCTGCTTATTTGGGTGTTTTTAAGAGCCTAAATATCCGGGCTTTATTTATGGCAATGTCAATGATTCGTACTCGTGAATCTACATATTCGTAATACTTACATTTTATGTTTCGTAAGATAAACTGAATTGTTTCTTATTGCTATGATTTTAGAATAGTCAAGAAATAGTTAGCGTGTAAAGTTTTAGTGTTTCAGATAACAAAATTAAGCAGAAAGAACAAAATTAAACAATCCTGCTGTTCTGAAAAGTTTCAACTAGTCACCGCAATTCTACACTGAATTTAATTACAAATAAACGATTCGCAGCAAAACACAATCAAGCGCAACGCGCTTTAAAGAAAATAGCTAAACAACGTCAAGTCAGCTCAAATCTAATTCCTCGTACTGGTAACTTTGGAAATTAAAAATCAATATCCAAATGCGAAGAAAGTTGATTTCGCAGGAAGAAAGGACTCGAACAAAACCAGATCCAGACAAACGTGGACTGAGTAGTGGTTTAAAGACTCGTGCGGCTTTGTCTCACGACGGTGAATCTGAAATGCATACCGCGTACTCAATCAAGTATAAAGGCGTTATTGCGTTTCCTTTCTTCTTCGCTCCGTTGGATTCTTTTTCTTCGACGCGCAAGGCGCGAGCTTAAACCGAGTTTAATCCTTGAGGCTTATGATCCGCACCGCCTTATGATTACCGCCGCTCTGGGGAGAATTCTGATTTCGCGCGCGGGTGAGGCGCTGCGACTGCAAGCGACGCTGACGCTTAGCTTCGCTGTGGTTGTAGACTGTAGAAGGTTTAGCGATGTTTGAAGTGAGGTTGTCATGAGTTAAATGTACTATGTGGAATATGTTTAGGTATTTGTTTTCCTTGTCTCTTGAATTAATTAGAATATGCTGGAAGGATTTAAGTGAGCAGATCGGATAACGAGGTTTAAGGAAATAATGTAGTATATGTACAAGTACAGTATGTCAGATTTGCCAGCTTTTTATTGGGAATCTTAAAAACTGACAGGTATATGTGTTACTGCAAATAGTTGAAAATTAACTCATTGTTGAGTGGCTTAGAACTTGTAAATATAATAAAACCTTAAGTTGTTGAGTTTCTTATTCGGTTCTACCTGCATAACATGTACAGAATTTCTTGGTAATTTATCAAATACCAGCGATCGACTTTTTTTAAATTTTACACACAGATTCTTTAAATGTGATGGAAGAGTCCGTATCTTAAACTCGTCAATTAAGTACGTAATTTTGAGTATATACAATTTTGAGTAGTGTATATATATATATACCGGGTGTAACATGAAAACCTGGCCATAGGCGTTTAACATGGGAAATCAGTTTTTCCTTGCGCAAAAGTGGCCAATTGATTTTAGACAAAGATGCTTCAAATAAAAGTTGTAGAGCTTGAATCACAAATCCATATCAAACTAAACTTTTCTGACAGTTAAAACGTCGTCATACATTTGTTTATCATTTTGTCTCAATTCCATGGCTATCACTATAAAGTAGAAATTCTTATAAAATATTAATGCGATTATTTCGCTTACAAAATGTGCAAAATAAAATCTGAAAACTGATTTAGATCCATAATTTTAAGCTCTACAACTTTTATTTGAAGCATTTTTGTCTAAAATCAATTGGCCACTTTTGAGCAAGAAAAACTTATTGTTAAATTGAAATGTCTCGGTCACAGGATGCACTTCATCTGTAAATAAAATTTGGTACAAATGCAGAATAGCCATACATGTAATGTACTTAAAAACAATTGAAATGTTTCAATCATCTATAAGACAAAGTTGATCTGAAACTTTTTTGCTTCATATCGATTGTTAAATTATTAAGATGGTACGTTTTATTTTGTTTTACTTAATTTTGTTATAATTGTGTATATTTTATTCTGTTACAGTTAATTAATTGTATCCTTGTATTGATTTCTTGTAGTTCCTCTAAGGATGGTAATATTACTACCGAAACGTTAGAGTACCGAAGTGATACTCCTTGTCCAATTTCCGACTATTTTCCAATTGAAAAATTATTATTTTTTGGCTAATATTGGTAATATTTAAAAACACTTGAAATGCATCATTCATCTACAAGCTAATCTTGATCTGTAATTTTTTCTTGTTCAAATCAGTTGAAACTTTAGGAAGAGTTTGCTGCACAAAAAAAGGACCGATCGACGATAGAATTAACGACATACATCCATTTAAATCAAAGTCGAATTTCGATATAAATATATTTGCCACATGATACAGACACCGTCAACTCTCAAAAAGACGAGCTTAATTGAGTCTCTTTAAGAGTAGATGAGCTAATCTTTATACATGAAGATTGTGAATATATGAATCGTTAAAAAGAAAGTAAAATTTGCATATACCTATAGTATATTGTATATAAACGCATTGTAAAATAATGTATAGGCATGACTCAATTTAGCAATAGGTAGGTTTTATATGGCACTGCAGTGGATCTGTAAGTTTCTTCTTTCTTTTTAGTAAAATTTTAATTTATGTTCCTACACAAAATACCGATGAATATAATATTGTTATTTATAATAGAAAATAAGATAAAATAACTATATACTCGTGGGTATGAAAATAATAAATATTTAATTTATTTGCTTCATCAGAATACGAGAATATTATATTCTCGATTCAAAATCGTATTTTCTACTGGACTCTGATTTCCGTTTAATATCTAATATATAGTACTATATCTAAAATTGATATAAGTGAGTAGAATATTCTATTAACTATACTTATAGTAATTTATGGCTATTGCTCTACTGAAGATACGTACATGGTACTCGAATATTATTAGAGTTCGTGTTAGTGTCGACATGAATAATTGTATTTAATACATATAACAATAACACATGTTGCATAAAATCAATAGCGCGCTGCATACCATAGTGAAAACGATTACCAGCCAATATTGGTTCGAACAAATAATATCATTGAGATTATATCAGATACGTGTATGTCCAATCAAAATTTAAAGTATTGTTTTAAAATACAAACCTTTGAATATAACATATGGCATTTATCTTATAAAAAAAATAAATTCATAAAGATTAACATCATATTATAGTATACAAAAATGCTGTCTCATATAAAATAATATCTTAAAATTGAAATATTACTCGATGTATTTAAGGGTTAAGTGAACATAAATGAGAATATAATGTCATAATTTATTGAAGCATATATCAAACAATCAATAGCAATCCTCGTCGGTAATGTTCGTATCCTGCAGTATTTAATAAAGCAATCTCCTAAATAATAAAAACCCTACAAAGTTACAACCTGTAACTAACCTCATTTTATTTTTATTACAAGCCATCAAAATTACAACCACGCCGCACGAACGCACCCAATAACCACTTCATTTCTATCCTCAACTGAAATAAAACTCACAGAGCGCATAATAAAATCATACGCGTTTGATTTAACTCGCTCAATTTATAGCAAGTAAATAACAATCTTTATTCAAGAACGCTCGTAAATTCCGTGCGTAAACAGCCACGTTCACGGCCCTCTTGACTGCGTCAGGAGCCTCTAGGGCGGGAAAATGTATGTTGTCGCAATATCACCGTGAGGGGAGAGTAAGCACCAGCGGCGTACGTCACATGGGAGATAATGTTCGTAACGTGTTATAATAGGTACTAGTCTACGAAACTCGTATGGTTTGTAGCAAAATATATACTGAAATAGTGAAATACCATATTCTGTAGAATCCAAATAGACAAGTGAAATTTTGTCTATAATATTTTGAGAATGAAATTATAGATACACGCGGTCGGTTTGAACATTTAAAAATATATTTTTGTCTACGATTGCTATGAACAGTTGAAAATGACTCTCTCATTTGTCATCGTAAAGTTGACGTTTCCTGTGGAACAATCGAAAAATATGTTAAATACGCGTGTTTCCAATGGCAAAAGATATTAAATGCGCGTTTATTTCAATAGTTACTAGGGATACAAACAAAACAGAAACTTGTCATATTGACAGTTGACAAAACGAATTTGTTTTCAGTACGTATACGTTTATTAATAATTTTAAGAAGCAATCGTAGAAAAAATTATGTGTGTATCACGAGCGTAAAGCATCTTTGTTCCTCTTACACTATTGCAGCTCTCGCCTCGTATTGCAATTACCGTGCTCGAGTAACAAAGAATCACTTTAAGCTCTTAATACACAAATAACTATTTATGCATATATTTTTAAAATTGAGAAAATTTTAAAATTCAATGCATGAGAATATTCCACTTTTATAAATTATTGATTTGTTTGCATTGTGTGTAAAATATAGCTGCTTTTTAAAGCAGTTGAGGAACAAGCTATATTTTTTTAAATCGTCAAAACTATTTCAATTTCAAAGACGACGTTGTTAAATTGCAGCAATGATTATGATTATGTCAGTTTTAAATCATGGGGTAGGTGGCTCAGTGGTATCGAGTCGGCCTGTGGATCTTGAGAACCCTGGTTCGATCCCCACAGCCGACAAACATTTTCACCAATTTAAAAATCTACCCCTGTGGCTCCTCCTCCACTAATATCTTTGGAGGCCGTGATTTGACGGCTGGTAACCGCACTACACGCGAAAAAATATATCACTTACCGAGATCTGCTTAGGCAGAGTGCCACACCCAGTGATGGGTAAAAGGCGTGATGATATATTTTTTTTTTTGTTATTTTTATATAATCATAATCTCATTTCCTAATAATTGATATTATTTATTATTATTTTCTATTAGTTAATATTATTTAATATTATTTGGAATTATTTGCCTTATTTCATGGAATAGGTTGCTCAGTGGTATCAAAGCGACCCGTGGATATGAGAACATAGGCTCTATTCCCACAGCCAACAAACAATTTTCTCCACATTAAAACTATCCCTGTGACTCTTTCACCACTAACATCTTTGGAGATCGCGATTTGACGACTGGTAACCGCACTTCATGCGAAGAAATATATTAATTACCGAAATCTGCTCCGGCAGAATGTCATTGCCAGTAATAGGTAAAAGAAGTGATGATATATTTATTTATTTTATTTTGGTTGCCTTATTTGCTATTATTTGCATGTGCAACTGAATAAGACATATATGACACGGAATACGAATCGAGGATAAAATATTCTCCTGTTTGATGTACACGGATAATGTCCCATTGTCATTCGAACTGTCTTGCAATTGCAGATAGTAAATATCATGTGTATTCATTCAATGCTCTGTTTATAAAAAAAAACACACTTATTTGCTATTATTTGATCTATAAACCAATAAAATTATGTGTGCTGTTAAATAAAAATTAAGAAATTATTATTTTTTACACAAATTTTTGGAGAACCAATGTTCAATTAACCTTATTAACAAACCGCCACTGGCTTAATATAAAAAGTTTGCGCATATATAATACCTTTTTCTTTCAAAATCTGTCTACGTAAAATGTACTAACAAATTAACAATGAAAAGCTACAATAAGTTTAAAAATATAATGTTTCCTGCTTTTCCTGAAAAATCTATGGCTCTCCCACCACTAACATCTTTGAGGGCCGTGATTTGACGGCTGGTAACCGCACTTCACGCGAAAAAATATATCACTTATAGAATGTTCAAAGATACTCCGTTATGGCTTTAACTTATTAAGCCTGTGTTGAACCGCTCACAGTAAAAGATTCTACCTGTTGGCGCTCAGGGTAGGATTGCAAAATATTTAAATTCGGAAATCTCTAATCTCTGTGCGGATTACGTATTTCAGATTTACTTGAAATAATAATGAATTCGCAAAATTAAACCGGTATTATTACATATCATAATCATAATCATATAATAAAAAACAATTGTTAGAAGTTGTTCAAATTAAACCCCCTGTGAAACAGTATGTGTGTGACAATTTAGCAAAACAATTTGGACACGATGTACTTCGATTGCCTCCTTATTATTGTATTTTTAATCCAATTGAATTAATATCGAGATCTGCTCCGGCAGAGTGCCACACCCAGTATTTATTTATCTATGGTAGGTTAAATATCGAATATATAAGTAATATTTTCAATTTTTTTTTTTATTTATATATCGGACCAACTACTTAGGTCATATGCCGATATGTCGTTTGTATGTCCGCCGCGGGCGGGACCCGAATCCACGACCTTAACCCGCGCGGCCACCACGCGGGACTATTTTCAATGTTATTTAGACCAATATAAAATACTGCAGCAAAATACAAATTTGCGATGAAAAATAGAGTGTTCTGTTAAATATATATATATATATATATATATATATATATATATATATATATATATATATATATATATATATATATATCAAATAAAATTGTCTACAGCGCATATCTCAGGAAATATTTCCTTGTGAAGTAACTTACGAGTAAAAAACTAAACAAACTTATATAAATTTACCTTAGATATTACACCTGTCACTCTCGATTCGACTCATAATGCGAATGTTAACTAATGCCAACAATGCCGTGAGTTTCAGGCAAGATGCAATATTTAATAGCTGTCATTATTGTGTTACTATGGATACCAGTTTTATACACCACGATATTGTTTCAGATAAAATGCAATATAGGACGTTAATGTTAAATGAACTTGTCATCATGATTTATTGATTTATGAATATAGTAAAGCAGACAAAGTATCAATAAAAATCAATATATTTACAAATAAATTACAATGGTTTTTCAAAAACTGCAGCATTAACAATTAAATAATAATTTAAACGATTATAAAAATTATCAAATACGGAATGTAATATTTCGGGAGCTTCTCTAATTTTAAATTTAGGTTCTAAATTTTTAATTTTATATACTTTAGATTTAAAAAACCCCCAGTATAAGAAATTATTGGGACTGTAATCTGTTGAAACCAGTGGCTAGTTAATTTTTCCCGCTCGTCTCACGATAGGAAAATTTCTATCTAAGCAGTCTTTTACTACTCAATGGAGCTGAACAACAATCATTGGTCTATGAAAATGGGAATCCATATTCGGGCCACAGCCGATAATAAATTTTTACATTAAAATTACTTTCACGAACATCTGTGGAGACCGTAATTTGTTGGCCATTGCTTGGCAAAGAGAAGTAACTCAGCGGCAGGAATGATATTTAACTCCGCCCATTCAGGTACTGCTTACTTTACAACTTATGAGGCCCTTAGCAAAGTTTGCTCGCAGGGCCCTTATTCAAAAGTTATACAGGGTTAGGAAATTTTTAAACATATAAATATATAATGATTAATATTAATTTTTTTCACTACTATCCCCGAAACATATCATTATTTACCTCTTTTTAAATAAATATATCATCACGGCTTTTATCCATTACTGGGTATGGCATTCTACCGTAGCAGATCTCGGTAAGTGATATATTTCTTCGCGTGAAGTGCTGGTTACCACAGCCCGATTCGATACCACTGCGCCACCTACTCCACTTCTTCTCACCGCTTGAATTACTGTAAGAAATATACTTAATAATAATTAAATATAGCGACTATGTCAAATTAATAATTTTTTCAAAAATATTTATAATTTGAACAATAAATTTAACATAGTCGCTATATTTTCTTTAAACTGAAGTTAAAAAAGATGAGTTAGTGTAGTTTTAGCAGCTTGTAGAATCACAGGACTTGTGTACATGTATATTCGTTTATAGTTTATTTAAATTTGTGGATTTTCATTGCATTCAATTTAATAGCGATATATCTACACACATTCAGTTTATACAATTTGAGTTATTAGACAACTTTAAAAATACAAATAAACAAATATATAATATACGGACCCTTTTTATTACGAGCACTTATCAATTTTCCTTTTGCCCTTGCGTAAAATAAGCCTTGCATTCGGGTACATAACAAATGACGTGATTCCATGTTCGCGCAAATGTAAGTATGGTTTTTGCAATTTATTGCTACAAAATTGTTTTATGTTAACGGTTCTTAACCTGTGGTCCGCGGACCCTTAGTTGCCTCGTGGTCCTCACTGAGAGTCCGCGAAAACTTAATAATACGATTAAAAATGATATGAGGAATCAAATAAAAATAAGCAAAAATAAAATAATAATAATATTACAAAGCGGAAACAAACTGTTTCGGATTTAATAGTTATTTGTGTATTAAGAGCGTAAAGTGATTCTTTGTTACTCGAGCACGGTAATTGCAGCGCGAGCCGAAGGCGAGAACTGCAATAGTGTAAGAGGAACAAAAACACTTTACGCTCTTAATACACAAATAATTTTTTCTACGATTGCATCTTAAAATTATTAAAAAAAGTACGCGTATTGAAAAAACATTCATTCTGTTAACTGTCAATATGACAATTTTCTGTTTTGTTTGTATCCCTGGTAGCTATTGAAATAAGCTCGCATTTAATATCTTTTTCGCGCGTTGCCATTGGAGATGCGCAAAAAAGATATTTTTCGATTGTTCCACAGAAAACGTCAACTTTACGATGACAAATGAGAGCGTAATTGTCATCTTTTCATAGCAATCGTAGAAAAACAATCTTTTCTTTGATTTTTTAATTTAATTTAATGTTTAATATGTTGCCATGTGCAAATCCGTACGTTAAATGCATATAGGTTATTCTAAGTTTGTATAAATCTCATTATTAAAACAAGATCACAACTTAAACATTACGGCCACAATAAATTATGACAGTTGCTAAGGAAACGTTATTAAACAAAATAATAACATGTCTCAGAATAGTGGACAAGACTTATAAAAAAGAATGTTTAATTCTGAAACGGTTTATTTCCACACATATAAGGATTTTTTTTTGCCTTAATATAACTAATACACTCCCAAAATATTTCCGCCTATTTATCGAACATCCTTTTAAAAAAATAAATATATCATCACGCTTTTTACCCATTACTGGATATGACACTCTGCCGTAACAGATCTGGATAAGTGATACATGTCATCGCATGAAGTGCGATTACCAGCTATCAAATCCATCATTATTATTATTTTATTTATATGATACTTTTATAAATGAAAGAATTATTGCAATTTAGTTTATCATTTCACAAATTTATACAAATAAAATTATTTTTTCACACGGTACCGACCTGTCAAAGCATTCCTCCCAGGGTTTTATTTTCCTTTGCCAAAGTACAGAACCACACTTCATACACAAAAATATATCGCTTACCGAGATCTACTACAATGGAATACTACACCCAGTAATGAATAAAATGTAGTTATAAGTATAAATTTTTATATTATTACATACTTAAATAAATAGACAATAACTGTACTATATGCACGCCCAAGTTACCTATATAAATATCATATCTCCCTTATGGAGAGGGACGCTAGTTTGTTCTAAAACAGGCGGCGTGTTCTGTAAACGACTCTGCATGATGGTACCGGAGCTAGGGAAATCGTAGTCGTAGACATTAAACTTTGCTTCAAGTTTACTCGAGTTGCTACGGAGGTGAGTTAGTTAATAATGGAAGGAATAAATGATCTAGTAGGTAGTGTATAATTATAGAAATGGCTTTAGAATACTACGAATTTGAACAGAGTTTATCGTTTGTTTAAGTAGTATCTATTGTTGTGTTTGTTCTCACTGTTCTCAGTAAAGTTTATATAATATTACCGCTGAATTTATGTCCATTTTATATCAAAATCAAAACTATTTTTGATTAAAGTTATAGATGAAATACTGCAAATAATGCGAGTAGGTAAGTATTATTGTAGAGAACCGATTCGTAAAAGCAAAAATATTTTTAAAAATAGCTTATTGTTTGGTAAGTATATTTTATTTTACCAGCAAATTAGACAAACAAGAACAGCAGAATATTATAAAACTCGTAAAAATACAAATGTATATTTAAACTTTTATGTAATCGTTTAGTTTCGTTTCTATTCCCTCTATAATAATTATAAACTTTAAAAAACTTTCCGGACTCATCCACCAGCTGTTAAATAAATACTAATTTTAAATTAACCATCTAAATTAAATTGCTGTATAATTTATATGTACAGTACTTCAGCGTTCATCTGTGGTAAAGAAACTTGAACTCACTTTTAATATTATTTTGTTAGCTTTGAACACAGTGTGTGTTAATTTACTTTGAAACGAACTCGACGTTCTATGTAGGGTTTACTATTTCGCTTTACTCTGTATTTTATTCTAGTTCTTTGTTTTGGACATAAGTAAATACAAAGTGTTTTAATTCATCCGATATCAAAAATATTCTCCAATTTAATTTCGTAGTATAACGTTATTTGAATAAGCATTTTGTAATATTTATATTACATTTTAATATGGCTAAAGGTTCAATATCATGAGCAAAATATATTATATTGTTACAGATATTTGAGTAAATTTATTATTATACATTGCCAGTTCAATATTTATGTTTGGATCGTTATACCAAAATGTATTAATTGTCAGCTTTATTTACAAAATATATAATAGAGCACAGAGTAAATATAATCTCTTATTAGGTTACCTACATAGGTTCATATGATTAAATAATAATGATTTGAATATTTTAAACTCTGATTTCAACCTGATCGAATCGACTACCTAAGAACATGACTTATATCATACTTACTAAACAATTTTACTTTTTCATGAAATTGTTCGCAAATACAAGTAGTTGCAATTTATATTTCCATTTAAACTAAATATGTAAAATATTGTAGTCTGACGACATTAAACATAAAAAATATTTTAAAATAAATATTCAACGATTACTATTATTTAAACAAATTGGCTGGTAGCACAAGTTCTGTTTTTGCCTGTTTTAAGAGCAGTGTATTTGGGTGTTTTAGCTATCTCTAACATGTTAAAACCGTGCTTTTAGAACACCCAAAAATAGAGCTTGTGTTACCAGCCATTAAGCTTAGTACTTTATTGAACCTTTCTAACAAATAAAGCTCTTAGCTATCTTCGAAGATCAGAATTTAACTTTTGTCTTTTATATAAAAATATCAAAGTTAAGACAATCTTTATATAGAAATAGTTATTTGTGTATTAAGAGCGTAAAATGATTCTTTATTACTCAAATAAATATAAATAAATATATCATCACGCCTTTTACCCATCACTGGGTGTGGCACTCTGCCTAAGCAGATCTCGGTAAGTGATATATTTTGTCACGTGAATGCGGTTACCAGCCGTCAAATCACGGCCCTCAAAGAGATTAGTGGAGAGGGAGCCACAGGGGTATATTTTAAATTGGTGAAAATTGTTCTTTATTACTCGAACACAGTAATTGCAGCGTTATCTGAAGACTGCAAAAGCACTTTACGCTTGTTATACACACATAATTGTTTCTACGATTGCATCTTAAATTATTAAAAAAGTAGAGGTACTGAAAATAAATTCGTTCTGTCAACTGTCAATATTACAAGTTTCTGTTTTGTTTGTATTTCTGGTAACTATTGAAATCTATTTTTAAGCAAGTAAATGAGAGAAGTTAGTTTTAGTATCTAATCAAGCAGAAAATGATGTGTCAAAGCGCGCATTTAATATCTTTTTCGCGCGTTGTCATTGGAGACGCAAGACGAAGTTATTTTTCGACTGTTACCCAGAAAACGTCAATTTTACAATGACAAATGAGAGCGTAATTTTCAACTTTTCATAGCAATCGTACAAAAAAGTATATTTAATTCCTAATATTTGATATAAGATATTAAAAGAATGGATATAAAACTAATCTTAATATATCTGATATCTACTAAAAATATTGCAGAATTAAATGGAAGTGAACTAAATTGTAGTATTATTAATGTCGTATTTTTTTTTAATTGTTCTGAATATTTAGTTACACTAAACGAATATATAAATTCTATCTATTTCTGTATTATTTCATGAAAATAAATTTAAGAAATAAATACGATCAAGTACAAATTTCATTGTCTTCAATTCCAGTTAATATTGTCTGTTTAGGTACCAGATTCCATTAGACTGACTTTACTTGTAATATTCATCAAATATAATTATGTGAATTTGTAATAAAAATACGGTGATAAATTCGATGTGAATCTTAGCATCTCTGAATTATTATCTAATCGCAAATCATTTATATTTATTTTACTATTATATTAGTATTGTATTTATTAATTAGTTGAGAACATGATTTTCATTTACAATACAGTTCAAGAACCGTATTCTTATTCATATAACATGTTAATTGCATCTTGTTATCTCTCTAGCGGAAGTTGTGGGATTCAAGTAGTATCAAGCTCACTTGCGGCCTTGATATCACGATAACAACTTGTTATTTTTGACGATTGATTATGTGTAATTATAGTTATTTTATGAAAAAAATAAAAATAATATTTTACGTCTAGCACGTCCTTTGATACACTAAGTATACATTTGTATATATATTTTGTTCACAAAAATTTAAAAAATAATTTATTTTTTTTAATCTCAAACAAACAGTAGATCAATTACAATATATATATATATATATATATATATATATATATATATATATATATATATATATATATATATATATTATATTCTGATGTACATTAAAAGTATTTGCTTTTCTATAGCAAATTTAACCTTTTTGAATCAAAAAAATATTTCACTTATTTTATGATATAGTAAAAGTTTTCTTACCCCCCATCCTTCCATTCATACTTTTTTCACATGCATACTCAAGAAAAAAGATAACAAATAAGAATTGGAAATGAAAAGAAAGAAGTAATTATCATTAAAATATAATTCAAACAAAGGACGCCAAATAAAATAATGTTTTAATTTTAATTGTCAAGTTTTCATATTACCAAAACAATATAAATAAAATTGCTACCATTTGGTACCAAGAGTAACCAAATATCCCTATCTGTTATTATACTAAGCAATATTCTATGACATCATGAATTTCTCGGCAGATAGCGACCCTTTAAGTCGTTATGAATTACGAGCAGAGTAGGTTCCCAGAACTTCATCTTACAGTCGATATTTTCAATAAGTTGGTATTACATTTGTATGATTCTGTTCAACTTTCAATAAAAGTTTGTCATATCATGCAAAAATATGAATAGTAATAATGTCGTAACAGTGATTTAAATGCATCATAGTGAAATCAGTAACAAATGTTTTCATGTAATTTTGTTTGATGGAAATAACGACGCTTTTATTTTTCTTTGCTCATGTCGTTTTTAATACAACATTGAACAGAATTATACAAATATTACATCAGCTGTAGAGTCTGGCACACTCGGTCGCAATTTGAAGTTTGAATAAGTGGTATAGACGTTACGAAAAGTTCTTAAATTACTAGAAAGTTGTGAATTTACTTGTGATTATACACCGCAAATATTCTTTTCGCGCCACCGTCCGGTATTAGCAGTATTACATAACTCAAAATCGTCCGGAAACCATGTGTTTACCGGCCGAGGCCGGCAAAAATTAGTGACTTTTTATGGTTGTATGTTGGCATCACTAGTATAGCGAACTCCTGAACGTACGAAATGTCAAAATATTGCATTGGCGTAAAAATATTATGATAAAATATTCATAGTTGAGTATTTTCAATACAAGAAAACAGAATATTTACACATATTTTTTAAACAAAATTGTAAGTAATTATAATTGAATTAGCAATGTAAAATCCAAATAAAATATGTTGATTTTTTAGGTTATAATACTGGAATGACAAGTCGTGAAATAGACAAAGAAATGAATTATGTTTTATGTTTATTAAATAAAGTGTACAGTGTAATTAAACTTATTGAAGATGTAAATTGATGAACAATAAATAGTTAATTAAAATTAAAAGTACAGTTCTGACAATTAGATGATACCAACATAAAAAAATTCCCTGACATTTAGAATGTGAATAATAAATTAATCGTTTTTATTAAATTTACAAAAACGTTGGCGCGAAAAATCTTGTGTATTACACGTCCAGAAACTATTTGTGCTCGTATTTAAAGGCCTCGCCTGCGGCTCGTCCTTTCAAAATATACTCGCACTCGCAAAATAGTTTCTGGACGTGTAATACACAAGATTTTTCGCGCCAACGTTTTTGTAAATTTAATAAAAACGATTAATTTTTTTTTTTTTTTTTGTGGCTTCTTTGGCGGACCAACTACTTAGGTCATATGCCGCCATTACGCCCTGATCCGCGTTTTAGGTCTTTTGTCAACAGCAACGCGGGTTTTTCTCTGGACGGTCACCCATCCAAATACTCCCCGCGCGCAACGTTGCTTAACTCGCGTTATCGCTTGGATCAGTATC
The DNA here is from genome assembly GCA_947425015.1 of Pterostichus niger. Lineage (NCBI taxonomy): Eukaryota > Metazoa > Arthropoda > Insecta > Coleoptera > Carabidae > Pterostichus > Pterostichus niger. The sequence goes on along the minus strand of OX380336.1, from coordinate 27,479,457 downwards.
AACGAGTTGTGCCATGGCCGTTGACAAATTTATTATTCACATTCTAAATGTCAGGGAATTTTTTTTTATGTTGGTATCATCTAATTGTCAGAACTGTACTTTTAATTTTAATTAACTATTTATTGTTCATCAATTTACATCTTCAATAAGTTTAATTACACTGTACACTTTATTTAATAAACATAAAACATAATTCATTTCTTTGTCTATTTCACGACTTGTCATTCCAGTATTATAACCTAAAAAATAAACAGATTTTATTTGGATTTTACATTGCTAATTCAATTATAATTACTTACAATTTTGTTTAAAATATTTATGTATAAATATTCTGTTTTCTTGTATTGAAAATATTCAACTATGAATATTTTATCATAATATATTTACGCCAATGCAATATTTTGACATTTCGTACGTTCAGGAGTTCGCTATACTAGTGATGCCAACATATAACCATAAAAAGTCACTAATTTTTGCCGGCCTAGGCAGGCAAAAACTTGGTTTCCGGACGATTTTTAGTTATGTAATACTGCTAATGCCGGACGGTGGCGCGAAAATAACTATTAATCGACATTTGTGTCTTTAAAAATGTGAAATAAGTACCATTCAAATACTTCTATAGTTACAATTTGTTCGACAGGTTTTGTTCATTATATTGAGTTTTGAATTTATATGTATAACAAGTAAGCTTACATTGATTTTGTAACGTAGTTATTTATAAAAATAAAGAAAAGCAGCAAAATCATTTTCTTTTATAAAAGGATTGCAAAGATGAAAATAAAAAATATATATTGATACTGGTAGATATTGTATTTTTCAATCACATTTTCCATTTCTAAATGAAAAGTGTACCTGTACAAGAAATCAAAAAATAAGTATCTCATCAGAAAATATTCTTTACAAAAGCATTCGATTTAAATATCCAGCTCAAACTAAATGAAGAAAAACAATTAAGTCTAGAATAGCAGATGCCACACTATTTCAGAAACAATAAATTAATTTTCACTGAATTCAATCCCGTATAGCCGTCATTAGGCATGAAAGATTAATTTCAAAGCGGAGGAAAAATACGACAATGATAATTTATTAAACAAAGCGACACATAAATAACTTTGCGTGCTTCATAGTGACACTACTGTATCACTTTACTCCAAAACTTTAGAACGAGCGGTAAAAATTATCACGCGATTAACATTCAAGCCATTAAACGGATTAATGGAGCATATCCTTTATAAAGTTTCAAAATATTTTATTAAATTGCTCCCTTGGGCGGGAACGTTCATTTTAGTTCTGTAACCAATGATTAGTTCACGAAATTAAACGTTCATTTGTATTGTGAATCGAGTATGATTTGATTATTTATTAATGAAAATTTGTGTACCTTATTAGTATATTAATTATGCAACATACCATCATCATTGTTACCACCAAAAATAACTAAAAAGATAATTGATATTACAATGCACAAAAAATTTACATGTATTGATAATGCTGATATGTTGTTAGTATTGTTTTTTATTTAAAATTAAACGAGTTCCGGGTTTGGACCGTGTCAAAATTCGAGTGAGGGCTCGACGTTTCGCTCGCCATCGTAGGGAGCTTCTTCAGGAGGAAGGGAAGAAAGATCAAGGTTACCCGACGTGTAAACCACGCTAGAGGCCAAGAGCGATCTTAGAAGAGTAGAAGAAAAAAAGAGTTTATATAGAGAAAGACCCGGAACTCGTTTAATTTTAATGACTCAGACCGTGGAAGTCTACGCCTTTATTGTTTTTTATTTATTATTAATTCCTATTGGTAATAATTTAAAATTGCAATAAAAACTACAAATATTGGGGAAAAAACAATATAAGTTATATTTTTGTGATAATATTTTGAAAAATATTAAAATATAATATAACCTTTTTCTATTATATCAATTATTATTTTAGAGAGAAAAATTCGAGGTTGTCTTCGACATATATAAAAAAATATGATATGGACACCACATAACTTCCTTGTACGCGTATTATACTATACCTACATTTTTTTTATTGCACATATTTGACATTGACATTTAGAAATTTTTTATTTTTTGTTCTAATACATAGCAAACTTAATTACAAAAAATCTGATGTGGACACCACATGACTTCCTTGTACGCGTATTAAACTATAGATATTTTTTTAATTGCACATATTTGACATAAAATCTTTTATTTTTGATTTTTTGTTCTAATCCATAGCAAACTTAATTTTAAAAAAAAACACAAAATATATACTATTTAAATTTAGATAACTCGCTTATGCAAAAGGCTAATTTAAAAATTCTTAATGTGCTAGACGCAGAATTTAATTCTCTAAAACTTTTATTTGAAGCATTTATTTCTAAAATTAAAATAATACCATTTTTTTCAAGGAAAACTGTTAGCAGCTTCATGTCATGTGTCACTTCCGGTTAGTGTATTTTAACCAAAATCTATTATATTATTTCCATTGATATAGTAGTCTTATATACCAAATTTGGAAAGTTTTAAATTATATTTGAATATAGTTTTTCATGAAAATCTATTATAGGCTTCAAGTAAAGTACCACTTCCGGAAGTTATATAATGACCAAAAAGGGAGGTGCACAACTAGATGTTATAACAGTCCTAAATATAAAATTTCAATTTTCTACGGCTTACCGTTTTTGAGTTATGCGAGATACATACGTACGTACATACGTACATACGTACGTACAGACGTCACGACGAAATTAGTCAAAATGGACTCAGGGAGGGCCAAAATGCGTATTTCCACTGAAATCTGAGAACCGAAAATTTTCGCGATAACAATACTTCCTTTACTTCGTACAAGGAAGTAAAAACAAGAAATATATAATTTTTACTTCCTTGTACGAAGTAAAGGAAGTATTGTTATCGCGAAAATTTTCGGTTCTCAGATTTCAGTGGAAATACGCATTTTGGCCCTCCCTGAGTCCATTTTGACTAATTTCGTCGTGACGTCTGTACGTACGTATGTATCTCGCATAACTCAAAAACGGTAAGCCGTAGAAAATTGAAATTTTATATTTAGGACTGCTATAACATCTAGTTGTGCACCTCCCTTTTTGGTCATTATATAACTTCCGGAAGTGGTACTTTACTTGAAGCCTATAATAGATTTTCATGAAAAACTATATTCAAATATAATTTAAAACTTTCCAAATTTGGTATATAAGACTACTATATCAATGGAAATAATATAATAGATTTTGGTTAAAATACACTAACCGGAAGTGACACATTACATGAAGCTGCTAACAGTTTTCCTTGAAAAAAATGGTATTATTTTAATTTTAGAAATAAATGCTTCAAATAAAAGTTTTAGAGAATTAAATTCTGCGTCTAGCACATTAAGAATTTTTAAATTAGCCTTTTGCATAAGCGAGATATCTAAATTTAAATAGTATATATTTTGTGTTTTTTTAAATTAAGTTTGCTATGGATTAGAACAAAAAATAAAAAATAAAAGATTTTATGTCAAATATGTGCAATTAAAAAAATATCTATAGTTTAATACGCGTACAAGGAAGTCATGTGGTGTCCACATCAGATTTTTAAATTTAGATATCTCGCGTATACAAAAGCCTAATTTAATAATTTACTAGACGTAGAATTTAATTCTCTAAAACTTTTATTTGCAGCATTTATTTCTAAAATCAAAATAATACCATTTTTTCAAGAAAAACTGTTGCAGCTTTATGTAATGTATCACTTCCGGTTAGTCCATTTGAACCAAAATCTATTATGTTATTTCTTTTGATATAGTACTCTTATATACCAAAATTGATAAGTTTTGGATTATATTTTAATATAGTTTTTCATTAAAATCTATTATAGGCTTAAAGTAAAGTACCACTTCCGGAAGTTATATAATAACCAAAAACGGAGAAGCACAACTAGATGTTATAGCAGTCCTAAATACAAAATCTCAACTTTCAACGGCTTACCGTTTTTGAGTTATGCGAGATACATACGTACGTACAGACGTTACGACGAAATTAGTAAAAATGGATTCAGGGATGGTTAAAATGGATATTTCCACTGAAATCTCAAAACCGAAAATTTTCGCGATTACAAAACTGCCTTTACTTCGTACAAGGAAGTAAAAAATAGGCAGTCACACTTAAATCACATCGGAATGACAATCAGCGTAGTCTAGGTGAAAATACACTTTGCTAGAATTAAAGAATTCCAGGTTCAAATCCCGGTTTCGGCCGAATATTTCTTCAGTTAATAATAACACATTTTTTCACCCACTTAAATATCTAAGTATAATATCATATGACATTATTATATCAACTTTTTCAATAGTAAAAGAATGCTATTTCAGGAATGTTATTTATATTATATTTATAAAACGATATTGTATCCATGGTAACAACATAATTTTGTCAATTTCTTTCTCTTTAATTTGACTAATAAGTGAGTAAAAAAAAATGTTTCATTCGGACTAAAATACTATTTAGAGTCTCGCAACCTTTATTACTTGACCAGAAAACTTTTTAGTCCTAATAAAACAAGTAACTACTATAAAATTGAATAAATACAGATAACCCTTACTTTACGAGTGAATACGATTTCTGATTATATTGAAGCATTTAAAATTTGGTGATAAAAAGTTTGTAATGTATAAATTTAATTGATTTAAATGTCCATAAAAACAATTGCTTGTTCTTTGCTACAGTAAAAAATATGAATCAAATTGGCATTAAAATAAAATTTTGTAAATTGTGGAAATATTCAAAAAGTTATGAACATAATAGATCAAATTTTAATTCTAACTCCATCGCTATAAAATACAAATTATGAATAACAAAACTAAAACCATAATATTATAAATACTAAATAAACTAGGTAAAGAGAACAAAATTGTTAACAAAGATAACAGGATTATAGTTCGTGATTATTTGTAATTTACGTTATTAATGATCTACTATCATTTGAGTTAAACACGCTGACGTCCGTTGCTGAAAATATATTTCGGCGGTGGTGGACGGTGAGATAGTGTGCTACTTGTGCAGTATAAATAAACTACAGCGTAAACAATTAATTCTGCTTAATAAGACAATTTCCCTCTTGCTGTAGCGGTAGCGGACTGGAATGTGTATTTATGGACAATATTAATTTTCTGTTTTGTTTCCAGGAAATTAATTATCATGTTATATGCTCCAGTATTAATAAATGATAAAGATAACCAAAGTAAAAGCTTACATGCATGGAGGTAATTTATTTACTTATGTTTAAGAAAATTTATTGCTATAAAAATACAATTAATTTTAAGAAAATTAATTTAAACATATTTTTCTTTTAGTTGATTATATTATAAGCTATAAATGCAAACTATATTCACACATTTTTGCATACGACGTACTAAAATCTATACTTATCTTTCCCGCTGTCAAACCTATATAAGATATTTGAAAAGAAAACATTATAAACTTGATTGAAAATTAACTCTTCGCATTTTTATTCGATATGTTTCCCTAAATTAATTTACAAACTGTTTGCCATTATTGCGTTAATAAATCAATCAATTAACTTCGACTTCTAAATTTATATATATATATATATATATATATATATATATATATATATATATATATACGAGGTCTGTTAGAAAAGTATCCGACTTTATTTTTGCGCAAACCTAATGGATTTGAATCATACATGCTTGCATAAGTCGCCCTTGAACCTTCGTGCGCATACGTGAATTTTTTCCCGCCTTAGACTTATATTAACCATTTGTAGCATAAACCGAACCATAAAATATACGGTTCGATTTCAGTTCAAGGTTCAACTTATGTTCGGTTTTTTATTCCGACTTGATAGTGTTCTTTTGATTCGGTTCGCGATTTATGTCTATGGTTTGTAATAGAATAGTTACTAATTTTTGTGTAGAAAAGGCATTCAGTCAATGTAAATAAAACAATTTAACATATTAATTCAGACTGGATTATAGTCTCTACTTCTGTAAAATTGAATTTATCTACGTTTCTAATGGCAGCAGAAAAAAAGTATTAAGATAGTTAACTCGAAACAAACTTAACTAAACAACCTACAAAATAACATTTGATTTTTAAAATATAAGTAGTTAAATTAGAATAATTAATCAAGTCAGAAAAAATAGTGTTTGCAAAAAAATTTTATTGCATACATAAAGTGATACTTTTAATACTAGTTGCATAAACAATTAATATTTTATAATCATTTCTAAATATTGAAATAATTTTAAAATAGTTCTTAACATTACCAATGAACAATATCGACAAAAGTTTTATACACTTGATATTTGAAAAAAACACTTTCTTATTATCATTTTATACTTTTTGGTAATCTCAAATTATTAATATAAATGATCACAATTTCAAAGATTGTGATTTTTCTTAACTAATATCACCTTCGTTTTTGTTTATATAAAAAGACCCCTACTTTAATGTGTACGCCTAAACTTCAGTCGCGGCCCTGTTTGCGAACATTAGATAGCCAAAAAAATATACAAATTTTTAAACATGGTATATGCAAAAAACTCTGAATATAAATAAATATTTACATTTGGCATTAAACATTTACGAAAAATTTATTTTAATAAGATAGTTTATTATTATTTTATATCTATAATTGACTTGATATTTTTTAAAATTATTAGTCAATTTATAACAGTGAACACAAATGAAAATGATGCGTCAACTGCTGTAACATACGTTTATATTCATTACAATTTGAACAGCCAGTTAAAATATAGTACGTCTCTAATTGTATATATTTTTACCTGTAAACATTATATAAATATTATATTTATGTAGTATTAAGGTAAATATAATTTTCAACGATTTATAGAGAAAAAATTAAATTAAATATCTGAAATGTAATCTCGGGGAATATTCAAGTAGGTACGTTTGTTTACTTTTATTTAGTTCAACTTTAGTTATAACTTAAATTTTTCAAGCAGTCAAAACCAGAAATGAATGCTATATTGAACTCAAGACGAGAGTATTTCAACCGTTAATAAAACAAAATAACCCTGATAGCAAAAAATAATATCCAAGTTTTCCTTTCACTGTCGAACCGATAAAATAACTTGAAAACAAAAAACTTAGAAAAACTTCAAACGAATCATCACGGACCAAAAATCAAAACAGAACGACCCATTTATTGTATAACTTTCCCAAAGTAACTGAACACAAAGTTTACTTACCAATAACGTGATCAATCGAACGACAAAAAACGTAGCGATGTTCAGGAGTCCTGGCGAAACTTCTATCCGCTGAACAACTTTTCCTGTGAATAAAAATCGACGACAGACCGGTAAACATCAATAACCTGTTACCGGTAAGCGATTTCCCGCTAAAACGGCAAGCGGAGCGACACGAACTGTTCACAAGGCGCCGCGACGGTGACTGGAGCGTGCAGTCACGTTTCCGAGTTTATGTACCACGCCGGGCTCCGGAACCTGGACCTTCGGGAACGCTCGGGGATATTCGGTTTAGTCCTGCTTGCTGTTTGTTGGGATAGGACATTTCAGGGGCACGTCGACAGATGAGATGTTGTTTATCGATGCTGATTTCATCAAAGGAATGGGGGCTAGTTAAATATTATTTATTTGATTTGCATATATTACTAATATTTCATATAATGACCTTTTAAGAGTTATGAATCATTTTGTAATTAAAGAATTTTATAAAAAGGATGTGAAGAATATCGGTTGTCGTTCGAAATAAATATAATTCTTACTGAGTGTAGCCAGGGCCGGTTTAACCTAGGGATGTTGTGATACTATTGATATCAGAGTAATGTACTGATATCTTCTTGTCGATACCAAATATTTTACTACCTAATATATGTTTTTTCGCATTACATACGTTAATGGTATATGTTGTTTGATATGCTAATTACGAATCTAAAAGAATTTTTTTATAATTCGAAAAATTAAGGGTTGTTTACCTAACACATTTTTTGTAGTACTGCACTGGATTCACTTTCCTATTAAACACAAACAATGAAGTAGGTAATCAACAATTTAAATTACATAATACTAGTAAAATAAACAAACAAATTTTAATTATTTTTAATCAAACGATAATTATAGTTTATTATGTATTGAAAATAATTGACATCAAAATAAATAAAACACATACAATTCGAATAGTTACAAAAATTGGTCAAAATTGTTGCCATTCTCTGCCATACATAATGCAGCACGGTGAATTAAAGACACGCTGCAAGCTTCATTGAACGAATTATGATGTCTCATAAAATTAGCAGCGTTTTCAACCCGTTCCCTCAGTTGTTCCAGAGTTTCAGGAGCTTCCTGGTTATCATAAACGAATGATTTGAAATAGCCCCAAAAATAAAAATCTTATGGATTTAGATCCGTTCGCGTTATCCATTTTTAAAACAAATCACCAATTCTATTACACTGTTATGTATGAATCATTCACAAAAGAAACAATAAATTGACCTACTGACGTACTACGAAAGAATAATTACACAATTCAATTATTAGCAGTTATTTTATTTAATTATTAACTTTATCATAATCATCCACCCAATGGCAGTGGCAACGAAAAATTTTGGACTGGGAAACATGGAAAATAATTTTGCAATTTAAAATCAAATTCATTTTGATTCGTAATCAGCATATCAAATAACCATTAACGTATGTACCTGAAGTTATGAAACATCCTGTATAATTAACACATTGTTTACCTCATTTGAGGTTAACATGGGCGGGTAAATATGAAAACGCGAAACGCTATGAATATTTATTTCCACCTTCTATATAAATGACACAGGTATTTATGGTAACGAAGTAAATAGACTTGTAAAATTTTACAAGATTCACAAATAAAATCTAATATAATCTATTTAAAAGTTATTACTTGCAGAATCTGCAAGTAAATCTCCTTCAAATTCTTAGTCGGCTGTTAAATCCATTATTTCAAATTATTTATTTATAGAATTTACTATTGACACTGACAGGACTTGTTTTTTTTTATCACAACGATCACTACACCATGATAACTTCTAGCTATAAATTGTCCTACTACCAACAAACTTTGATTACAAAATGTAATGTATCTTTTTATAAAACTAATATAGTAAATTAATAAAAAAAAAACACTGTGATGGTGGAAATAAAACTTTGTACGCGGCACGCTTGCAATTAATCTTTACTGGGCTCACTGGATTATAGAAGCTCGCTGCTTAGTCGCTCGCCTCACAAACTTTCCAGGTCGCCCGTAAAAATTAATTTACTACCCTTGCCACGTACATAACTATTGTGGGTTTTTACCATTCATACGTACGACCCGACATCTAACATAATGAATTACAATCAAATTAATTTGACTACGCCACACATAATTTCAATACAGTTTGACAAGTATAATTATTTGTTAAAATTCAAGTAAATACGAATATAATTTTCAATTATTTATTTATTATATAAATTGATTACTAAAATTATTTTTAAAACCATCACTTGAAATTGGAGGTTATACCTCTGCACGAAACTTTAATGACATATAATTTGATATACTAACTATAGAACAAAAAGAATTTTATATTCGCAAAAAAATCCTAGCGAACATTTTTAGTTTCACTGGTTTAATAGTACATTTAATTTAAAAAAATAAAAATAAGGCATTACACCAGGTACCTATATAATAACTAATTAATAAATGATTATTTGTAGGCAGTGTTTATGCTTTTATTTCATTAACAACATAATTATAAATAATTAAATGTACCATTAAAACGATCGCTAGGAATGAAATACTCTAATTTTTGCGTATATCAAAAAAATTATTTCGTGCAGAGATATAGAAACACCCTGTATGTATGTCAAAAGGTACATACATTGCAATATTTGAGAATATTTTCTAACTTGTCATGGTTTCAGTTGTGAACAGGACACTAACATATTTTCATATTAGGGTTATATTCTATTTAAAAATAATACGTGTTTCTTATGGATGCGTAAAAATATTCCTTAGTCTTCTGGATGTAATATCCTTACATCTTCCCTTATGACGCAATATACTATTTTCCGACATTCAGTACTGTTCACTGTATAAAAGATGTTCGATTTAAGTGTGACATCATTGCTATCTTGAGAACTATAAGAGCCAAGAAATACCATTTTACAAGTCTATTACAAATTAGTTCTCCAAATATTGAATACAATTTTTTATTTCAAATGAGAACTTTTTTTATTTAGAAGAGATTTTCATTCTGAATTTAAGAAATACAAAGTTCAATAAACTCACATTACTACTTTTTTAAGAATAAAATGCATATTACATTGACATTCATTTAACAACAAAGACAAAATTAATTGTCATCCATACACTTTGTGAAACTAGGTTTAATAAAATATAAACTAAACACTTGGCTAAGTTTTAAAATTCAGCCTCCAAGTCACCTAATGAGGGCATGAGGGCTGCCGGCCAGCCTCTGACGATGCCCTCATAAGGTGACTTGGAGGATGAATTTTGTGAGACTTAGCCAAGTGTTTAGTTTATATTTTTTTATATGACATTCATTTAATTCAAATACCATAAGAATCAGCGTCCTATGAAAGAAAGAAATGAACAAATCATAATATATCGTAGAATTAAATTGTTAATGCCTAGTTTTATAAAGAATAGTATATATTTTGTAACAGTGGCCAATCCTACCCGATTGTGCCAATTGTAATAGTGGCCAATGTATGTGGCTGTACAAAAGCCACTTTGGCAGTGACACGCGAAAAACAGGGCACAACGGCCTTAATTCGCGCGGAGTCTAACTAATATTAGAGGGAACACTCCCAATAATAGTTCTAACGTTTTAACGAACAATCTCGGAAATGACAGACGAAGGGATATCGGATATTAACAACAAGGGAAAATGTACTTTAACTTCAATCAACCTTAATAGCTGTAGATGATGGCAGGTTGCTCAGGAGTCATCAGCGGCTGGTGGGTCTCGAAGTCATCTGAGTGTCAACGAATGACAAACACACACACCACACTAAGGTAGTTTGGATAGGTACACTTTCCTCAAGAAACACAACCACTCTTCTATTGAGTTTAACACTATTTATTATAAATATATGATATATAGTTTACACAACACAGGACAAACAAATACAGAATTTGAGCACTTGCTCGTAATTAAATTATAGCAATATAATTTAATTACTCTTGAACTAAAAACAGTAGTTCAAACAAACTATAAACCAAAATAGTTTGACACGATGAGTTGAACTTAATCACTAAAGCATTTCTAGCTTTTCCAAGTGATTATCAATCTTCTGTCTCGGCTCACCCAAAGAGCCGGCGTCACAACAGGTGACCCGCATCCAAAGAGCTCGAGACACTTGAACTAATAACAGTAGTTCGAGACAACTTAACCACTAAAGCATTTCTAGCCTTTACAAGTGATTAACAACAATTTACTGATCAGGTTCCAACTCATCCACAGAGCTGGAAAGAACTTTACTAAACAGGCACACCAGCTCATCCGAAGAGCTAGTGAGAACTTTAAACAATATCTTACTGATCAGGCACCAGCTCATCCGACGAGCTGGCGAGAACTTTAACAATACAGGTACACCAGCTCATCCGACGAGCTGGCGAGAACTCTAAACAATATCTTACTGATCAGGCACCAGCTCATCCGACGAGCTAGCGAGAACTTTACTAAACAGGCACCAACTCATCCGACGAGCTGGCGAGAACTTTACTAAACAGGCACACCAGCTCATCCGAAGAGCTAGTGAGAACTTTAACAATATCTTACTGACCAGGCACCAGCTCATCCGACGAGCTGACGAGAACTAACTAAGCTCGGAGCAACCAGAAGGGTGCTGAGAACTTACGAGGAGATGTATTAGGTATCTTTATCAATGACTACGCGTCAGTTCCTTCTAGAAGGAATATAATTTGCATCATCTTGTCGGCATATCAAAGATCTACCGCAGACGCTGAATAGGCAAAAGTCAATCTATATTGTTTATAGCTGAGGAAATTATCAATTAAATAACAATTAATTCCAAGTAATTGAAGCTACAAATATGTTCATTCTAAATCAACAATAATAATTTAGTCTACAACTCACTCCACTAATATCTTTGGAGGCCGCGATTTGACGGCTGGTAACCGCATTTCACGCGAAAAAATATATCACTTACCGAGATCTGCTTAGGCAGAGTGCTACACCCAGTGATGGGTAAAAGGCATGATGATATATTTATTTATTTTATTTTACTCATCAGCTAAAAACAATTATGAATGTGCATGATGAAATGCATCAACCGCGATACCGCATTGTTACAATTTACTTGCATAGTAAATATATTTAAATTAACAAATTCGAAATAATTTTATTTATTTTATGGCATATATAACATTACTGTCAAAAGTTGGACTATCATTTGAATGATTAAATATTATTTACTTTGGATGTAAATTAATTTGTTGTTTATAAAACCGGCCATAAATAAATTTTAATATTCATTTGATTCCTATGCGATTTGAATTCAATTAATGTTAATTTAATATTCATTTTTCTCAAAAAATATTTAATGGAGGGTTATTGATCATTGTATTCGTTGAATTTAGAATTCCCTTTGTTAATACTTTTGTAATAGCCTTGTAAACTGATATTACTTTGCTAAATTAATCAATCTTGTAGCTCTTGTAGTTCTCGGGATAGCAATGATGACACACTGAAATAAAACATTCTGTATACAGCATGGTCCATCGGTCTGTATTTTTTTACTGGATTATTTTAAATATAACCGAAAAAAAATTTAAACAAAGTTGATTTTAAATTAAAATGCCCATGTATCTGCTTTTTTAGTTTTTTTAAAGGATGTTCCGTTTTCTAGCAATGATATGCAACTTTATGTTTTTAAATAGAAACTTCCTATATATTTTGCAAACATTTTAACTTTTCCATTATGAATAAAATCCATGTATATTTATTGTATATTTATTTTATATTTAGTGATTGACAACATTCATAAATAGCAGACCGACATTTATGAAATTATAAACGTCAAATTTAGTTTTGCATAGCAACCGCTTATCAAATGTTAATAACATGATGGCATTAAAAGTACTGAAAATAATTACAAAATTAATTTTAAACAAACGGAAAAACTCATGTGTTCAACACTGCAAACAAGCAGATTTACTGCCGCAGTTAGAGTTTCATAAAACTTTAGTCGCAGCAATAAATCTGCTCCTTTTTGTCTAGTTAAACAAATAAGTATTTTTAAAGTTTGCAAAATTAAATACATTTAGTATAACGAAATAATTATTTCCAATATGTTAATAATTAAAATACAATTGTAAATCTTACAATAGTATATGTATATATTATACAACAAGTGATACATGATTACTTATAGTGTTAAATTATAATTTAATTAATAATATCTTAGAAAAACTCAAATTATCGGCATCATTATCTTTTTCTTCAACCTGTCTTGTCTGTCTAGTATACAGTATTTTAATACTTGATTTTTCAAAACCATGCATTATAAATATCTCTTTAATTATATTTCTTTCTTCTTGAAGTTCACCTGTGTGACAATTGGCCACTGCTCTATTAAATAAACATTTAATTTAAATATTAAATTGCCTTTAAACAACAGAAGACTGTAAAAAATTTATACAGTAAACAGAAAGACAAGATTATTAATGAACACCAGTCAAATGTCGTATATAAAATAGAGTGCAATTATTATGAAGCGAAATATATAGGACAGACTACATGGTATTTAAACGCTGGATTAAAAGAGAATAACAAATGAATAGAAAGGTGTTTTACAAAAAAATCAATATATAATAACTCAGAGATTTCCAACCTTTTCTGGACCATCGCCCATTAGAAGAAAACAAAAATTTCATCGTTCTCTTAGTCCCTAGCCCTAGCCCATAATAGTTAATTTTATATGAAATATTAAAATATTGTTGCATATTTTCTGTACCTAATTTATCTGTTTATTATCTATTCGAGATCATAAAGCAGAAATTGTTTATTATTTTTTTTTAAATAAACACAGAATCAATAAGAAATAAAAAATAATAAGTTAAATTAGTAATTTATAAAAAAAATTATGAGATGATTGAGGCTGGTGGAGTGTTAACAATTTGTTAATGCCGGGTTCCAATTTCGTTAATATCAATCGCAGATCGCCACGTTCAGGGATGTATAGTCTGTTGCTATTCTTTGACAGTAAATTAGTTACTGCATTGAATTCACGCTCAGCCATATAGGACGAAGGAAATGCGATTAATAACGTCTGTATTATTGCCCACAATCCAGGGTAGAGAACTGGTATTGATTTTCGAAGCCAGAACTCTTGGTATCCATGTTTGAATTTTGCTTCGAGTTCTTCGTTAGTCGTGAGTTCTAAGAGTTCCTCTTCCAAATTTGATGATTCTTCAGTATCTGTATTTGCGAAAGGATCTAAAACCCAACTCGGTATATGCATGTTTCAAATATCTTGGAAACACTCCGTAAAATCAACATGAAGATCTTCCAAGTGTTGGCAGTAAAATAAGTAAATCTTCCGGTATTGCAGAGGCGGCTTATAATGTGGGAAAATGGTTGTATTCACCTCTACCAAGATCTTGTTTTAATAGAAGAAGTTTTCCGCAAAAGCAGCTATGACTTTTTTGTTTGTTTTAATTAAATTCAACTCATCATCTTGCAATTGTAAATTAACTTGAGTAAATATTTTAGACAGGTCTGTCAAATATGCGATAATTTTTTTACGTAATCAGGTTCTCGTGCAATTTTTCTTCTCTGTTTTCAAGAAAGTCTAGTACTGAGTCAAATAGAATAAAAAAACGATTCAGACAAACACCTTTAGAAAGCCAATGTACTTCTGTGTGCAGCAACAAGCGATTGTAATCTTCATAATTTTCATTACAAAGCTTATTAAATAATCAGTCATTCAATGAATTGCTTCTAATCTTATTGATTGCTTTAATAACGTAGTGGAGCGACGTATGCAGACGTTCATTTAATTTTGTCATTGCTGGTACACCATCAGCAACAGCAGATAAAATATTGCAAATAAGAATTTCTTTGAATTGAATATAAATTCTCCCTTTGTATCAGATTCCAAATTTTTAGCAAATATTAACTCTTGATGAATTTTTTCTTCGTTTATAAATTATACGTATGATAAGAGTAGAGCTTCTTTATTTGGTAGAGTTGATTCATCGAGTTAAATGGAAAATTTACAAGTCTTTAAGTAATCACATAATGATATCTCAACGTATTTTGCCATTTCATTTATTCTTCTTTGATCTGAATTATTACTGAGAATAATTTTTAATATGATATCCGACGATGTCTTATGATGAAGAACAGTTTTTAATATCTCTTTGACTGCTAGCAAAATTAATTCCTTGTCAATTGTGTCTTGATTTTCTGCTTTTGCGATTAACAGTGAAACGTTATATGAGGTTCATAGTCCATCATCATATTGTTTAGAAGACAAAACAAAAAGGTTTAATATAGTTGACTGTTTTAAATATTGCTTTTCCATTTCTTGAAAATAGGATAAATCTTTGACCTTCTTAGCAGCAGGCATTTTATTTAAATTCTCTTGTAGCCTAGAAGGTTGCATAGCTTCATTTGAAAAAACTTTTCGGCAAATTAAACACATAGGCAATGATTGGTTTGTAGGAGAGTACGTAAATCCATATTTTAAATACTCAATACTGTACTGCCGACACTTCTTTTTAGATGTAGATTCAGACATTTTCAAATACAAAAATTAACTTCTCAACAGATTTATAGATAGTTATAAAAGTAATGTTTATAATGACTTCTAACGCTTATCATTCACAACTATTTATCACGGCAAAGCACATAAAAATAATAAAACATTCGGAGAGCAATCGCTTTTACAGATTTGATTTTGTGCACGTATTAATTTGTATGTTTGCGATGCTGGCGCACTTTCTCCGGAAACAAGTCATTTCAAACTCCCATATTCTTGTCGAAATATGTTAAATTGCATCAACGCGTGTTTCCTTACCAACTTGCAAGGACAAGTCAATCTACCTATTCTCAACTAAAACAAATTAGGTATAGATATACCTAATACTAATTTTGGTCATTGGCAACATTGGTCATACACTGTAAACATTGTGGTTTTGAGTTGGTGAACAAAAAGTAAAAAAGACTAGTGTAAACCTCTATTTTAATTTTTAAATTATCGCATAAAATATACCTTAAAAAATCGTGTTACCGTAAAATATAATATAAATTGTGTGCAGTGCGAAAATATTGAGCTGCTTGCATCTTTGAATAATAACCTTACTAAGTGTCGGTCATTTCGTGCCTTACCTTAAGTCAATAATTTAATTACCGGGATCCGTTTCTGGCGCCAACTCGCTTCTCCGTAAGCAGTGTTCTCAACTATAGTAGAAACAAAAACAATGGCTTCAATTGAAGACATCAGTAAATTACTTGAACCAATAAATTCAAACATGGAAAAAATGAGTGCTGAATTTCATAAATTAAATAATTCCATCTTAAAAATAAAAGACGACCAAAAGATAAAATTTGAACAACTGGAGGAAAAAATTAAAACTCAAGCGAAACAAATTGAATTTTTAGATAAAAAGATTAGGGAAAAAAACATAATAATCTTTGGCATAAAAGAACAACAAAATGAAGATCTTAACCAAAAAATAGTAAGCTTACTAAAAGAAAACTTACAACTACCTAATGTTTCAATTAATAATTTTGAAGAAATAAAAAGAATTGGTAAATATGTAACTAACAAAATTAGACCAATATTCATAGAACTAAATTCAAAAAAAATAAAAAAGGAAATACTACTAAACGCTAATCTTCTAAGAAATACCAATATCTATATTGAAGAAGATTTTTCGAAAAAGACTCTAGAAGACAGAAAAGTACTGAAACAACATCTATCACAGGCGAAACAGAAAGGATACAAAGCAAAATTACATCACAACCTCCTCTACATTAATGATGCAAAGTACACAGTAGATGACTTTACTAAAGAAAATGACCTTTCCGACACGGATGAAGTAATGGCAAGTAACTTATTACGAAGATTCTCAATATCACTTAATGCACTCCATAATGTACAAAATGAAAATCTAACTTCCGAAACAGATAACACACAAGCGGCACATGAAGCAAAAACAGCGAAAGGACCTAAAACCAGAGCCCAGCATATCCAAGCACAAAATCAAAAACTTGATACCATTGAAATAAATAGCCCTCAACAAACGCAAGAATTAAAGTCCGACTCGAACGATACTCCAGTAGCACGTGAGAAGAAAACAAAATCACAAATAAAAACAAATCAACCAAATAAACTAATCCAAACCAAACTTTATACTCAATCTACTTCAAAAAACTAAATTCACAGAAAAATACCAGCGATATCTTATTCTGGAACATACAGGGATATAAGAATTTATTTAAACTTACAACTAAAGAAGAAAAACTCATCCTACGCCATGATATAATCTGCCTAGTTGAAACCTGGTTAAACTTCGACTTAACTGAAAATCCGGCCTTTCTCAAACATTTCCATAAATACGAGGAAAACGCCATTAAAATAGCTAGTACAGGAAGAGCTATCGGTGGTATACTTATCTTTCACAAATTATCTTGCATATCAGTATCTATTCTTAAAAAAGATCCACACTGGCTATTCCTAAAAATTAAAAACAAATCACAAAATGTTATACTCGGAGTATCATACTTCTCGCAATCATATGAATATTGCACACTTTTAGAACTATATATTGATACTGTACAAGATGTAATAAATCAATATCCTGATTATGCCATAATATTATATGGAGACTACAATGCAAGAATAGGAAATTTAAATCAGTCAGATATGCTCCTCTTAGTGCCTCAAGAACTGTAACTGATCCAGTAATAAATAAAAAAGGCAAAGACCTTGTCCAATCACTAGAAGGAGAAAATTTAATTGTGCTGAACGGAAGATCTGAAAGCGACACTCCTGCCAAATGTACATACATTGGTCCAAACGGATCAAGTACAATTGATCTAATATGGGCGGATGAAAATGCATTACAACTAATAACAGACCTCAGGATTATTGACGATATTCTCGTTTCTGATCACATGATATGCACATTAAAAACCATAAACATAACAGAAAACCGAACACAAAAACCACCAGTTGTAATTAAGAAAACTAAATGGGATGAAACAAAAATAGAACTGTACAAAAATGAGCTACAAAATCAAAGGAACTATTACGAAAACGATATGACTATAGAAGAACAATATAACGCATTTATTGAAAAAATTGAGTTAATTAGCAGTGAACTGAATATGACAAACACAATAAAAATATATGACTCAGCACATAATCTGAAAAGAAAAGCATGGTTCAATAATGAGTGCCTACACCTCAGAAGAATTATGAGGAAAAATTACAGGGCCTGGAAAAACCATATAACTGACAAAAATAAGCTCCACCTATTTCTAGAATCGAAAAAAATATACAAATACTACATCAATGATCAAAAGAGAAAATACAAATTGGAAATAAAAGAAAAACTAGAAAACGTCGCAGATCAACAACAATTTTGGAAAACTATCAAGGCTATTAATCCAAATAACTACTCTACAAATCCAATTACGCTGAAAGAATGGGTAAACCACTTCCAAATTTGGTTTACCCCGAAAATAGTAAATGAAGATAACTTTTTCGATGCCTTCCACCCATATCTAGATGAACAAGTTACATTTCAGGAATTAACTCTCACACTTAAAAAATTAAAAAATAATAAAAGCCCGGGCGTTGATGGAATAGTTTACGAACAACTAAAAAATCTTTCACCTAACTGGAACTCTTACTTGTTGTGTTTACTAAACAGCTTTCTGACACAAGAAAATCTACCCTCAAATCTAAAAACCATAAAACTCGCACTTATACATAAAAAAGGAAATCATAAAGACCCGAACAACTATAGAGGACTAGCATTGATAAATGCAATAACTAAATTGTTTACTTATATACTAAATAACAGAATGCAAAATTGGTTAGAAAGCCACAACTTACTACCGGAAGCACAAGCAGGGTTTAGGAAAAAGAGATCATGTACCGATAACTTGTTCATCTTAAACTCAATTGTGCAGTCCACACTGCTAAAAAATAAAAATAATGTCTACGCAATATTTATCGACTTCCGTAAGGCGTTCGACTCTGTTCCACACGATCTCCTATGGCAGAAAACATACAATTCTGGCGTAAGTGGAAAATTAGTTCGAATATTCCAAAATTTATACAAAGATGCTACATTACACATCACCATCAATAATGAGACATCCGAGGCTATCAAAATTTCCAAAGGCGTTCTCCAAGGAGATTGCGCCAGTCCTCTACTCTTCGCCCTCTACATATCCGACTTGGAAGAGTTTTTCAGGAAAAAAAACCACGAAGGATTCTACATAAATCAAACAACAGACATACTTTCGCTTCAGTATGCTGATGATATTGTTTTATTTGCACACTCAGCATCTGACGTACAAAGGAAACTTGACACACTAACAACATACTGTAACAACCTAGAACTTAAAATAAATCCTGAAAAAACCCAAATTTTACACATCCATAAAGGTAGACCGCCGAAAAGAATCATAAAACATACTTGCCAAGGAAAAGAAATTAATTTCACCAATAAGTATACCTACCTAGGTGTTACATTCACAGCATCTGGCTCATTCAATGAAAACACTAAAGAACTTATAGGCAAAACCACAAGAACATCCGGGGCTATAAAGAAAACATTTTTAAAAACAAAATTATATAACTGGAATACCAATATAAAACTGTATACATCGACAATAATACCCACCCTGTCATATGGATCCGAAATATGGGGTTTAGTACAGAAACACAACATCGAAAAAGGAATGACACAACATTTTAAAAACTTGCTAGAGTGGCAGATAACAACACCCAACTACATTGTCCGAAGGGAAACAGGGCAATGCAACTTGACAATAACATTACTTTCGAAAGTATTAAAATGGTGGCTCAAATTACTTCTCATGCCAGAAGAAAGATACCCGAAAATCTGCTACAACCAATTAATAAAACTCAACAATAAAGAACCAACAATCAAACTAGAAGAAAAACAAATCAAACACAATTGGATAAGAAACCTCATAGATATTCTAGATGTAGTCAACTTCCGCTGGGTATGGGACAGCCAAAGCTGCCTAAAATTAAAAGAAGAACATGACAATATAATTACGGCATACAGAGAAATATTATACGAAATAGACACAAGAAGAATTCTGAAATCCACCTACAACATCTCTTACCAACACTATAATTTTACCCACAACTATCTATCCTCAAATATTCCTTACAAAGCTCTAAAATTCTCCAGCCTACTTAGAATCTCTAACCCCAATTGTACCTACCTATACCAAGATGGCTACTGCCACAAATTTAATATTGAAGAAATCTGTAGTATCTGCAATTTATTAGAAGAAAACAGTTTGTTTCACTTCCTGTTTAGATGTCCAATTTACAACTCCATCCGCATTGCCACTATATCAAAATTCATCTCACATGATAACGAAGAAGAAGCTGCCCGAGACCTGTTAGCCAACCTGACTAGGGAAAAGATGTTACAAATATACACATACTGTAATAATGCATTAAAAATCAGATCTTTTATAATTAATGTATAAAAATGTTGTCAATCTATTTTGTATAGAGTTACCTCTTTCAAAATAAATGAATTATTATTATTATTATTATTACCTAATACTAATTTAAAAATGCGTATTAACATGATAAAAATTAGATAATTTACATAGCTAGGTAAAATATTTATTCATGAAAACTTGTATTTTCAAAGTATGTTATTATATTATAAAATTAGTCAAGAACCTGAAGTTACACTCCTTGTACACACGCATCCTTCTGATGAAAATGGTATAAATGTTTGAACCTTCAGATATTTCAAAGGACGTGAACTTTTAAATCAATTAAATTTAACCGTGAAATTTGTAAAACTTCTATTATTATGAAGGAAGATGAACAAAGAATATATTATTATTTACATTACATCTGCTGTTTGTACTTTATTTTTGTATTTTAAAATAACGCGAGTTTGTTTTAACGCGAAACGTGGAATAAACCATATTCATGGTTACGAATTTGAAACCAATGTATCGGAACGTTTATTTCAAAATTAAACATGGGAACCATAATATTTTGATTGAATAATGATTATTAATTTAATTAAAAATCCCTCACTATAGTCAATTTATAAAACTTATTCATAATATTAGATATTTATGCAGCTATAATATTTCCAGACACGTTTTGAATTAGAAGTTTAAAAATATTTAAAATGTTACCAATGGAGGTTTTCAAAATTCCTCCAGTGCTATATCGGGAGATCTAACAGGCTATTCTATTTGTTCACTATTCGATTTTAAATATTTTTTCCAGTGCTCTTTTTATTTACAGGTAGCTAATCGTTAAGAATAATTAATACAGATGTTAACTTGACAACCTATGTTTCACTTTTAAATATATGCTCTGAAACATTGATGTCAAATTTATAACCATGAATATGGCAAATCCCATGTTCCACGTTAAAATAAACTCACGGTATAACTGTGAGTGGATGTTCCGTGAATATTTCTAAGGTTCGTGCTACCTCATTTAAAGGGATATAGCGTGATGTTATGTATGTATGTATTAGAGTAAATAGAATTTTTCTTTTGGAAATACTTTACTATGACAATGGTGGTTGCTATGATAATATTTGTTATAATAACAGTTGCTATGCAAAGTAAATGATTGCCATGAATTTAGATTTATGACTATAAGAACTACGAGGTCTGTTAAATAGGTAATGTTATTCAGTTTTAAAGGTTGATTCTGATTCAGTTGAGAAAAATTTAAAATTCCGACCAGTTTGAAAGTTATTCAAAAAAACTTTAAATCGCAATTTAAAAAAGGCAAATAACAGCGGAATTATAAAAGAGAGAAGAAAATATGTCATATAAAAGTTATATGATTTGATTATGCAAACTTAATCTTGATAGCAACTTTCTTATTTTTTTTGGGCGCCATATTGTATTTTTACATGGTAGAAGAGCATGTTTTTTTTATTTTTTTAACAATGTGTAGCAACATATGTTTTAATTAAAGTTGATTAAAAGTATTAATTATTTAAATTTAAAAAACAAAAACACAATTTTAATTGAAAAAAATTATGTAAGCATCTTATATTCGCGAGCTGAAGTGCACATTTAGTGAGTGAATTACACAATAGAAAATTAATAATCGTCAATCTTTTTTCGAAGTATCCCTGTAAGCGACAGCTCATTCCCTTTTACGTAATTGTTCACAGGTTCGCCCAGTCTAGGCAAAGGGTTCCAACGTTCCGAGGGCTCGCACTCTTCTGGGACCGTTTATTACCTCGTACACTGCGATATCTACTATACGTTTTGTTTGATATTACATCATATATCACGTTTGAAATACCTCTAGTGTGCTACGAGGTTCATACCGGTGCCGGTGCCGGTACTGTTGTTGTGCGGAACTGAAAGTTTTCAGACGGTGCCGGGATAGAGAATAATGGGACCTAAATGGAGTTATTTTGGGGCGCATTCAACGGTTCAAGCGTTACTTTACGTTCGAATTATATAATTTAGAAAAGTGCGTCAATGAATAGATTACCTTCGTAACGATAATACTGGTATTGTTGTACTGAAGGGTTTATTATTTAGCTGTGTATTGGGTTCGTATTGAAATAATAAACAATGACTGTATAAATATAGACAGTATATTTGGATTATTTGTAATATATTTACAAATTACCGTGCTTACGGAAACAATCGACAATGCTAATTTCAACTGTATATTGATGAAATCTGAAAACAATAGTCAATATTAAATGTTCTATAATAATATAATTTTATTTTTACTCTGATATTATATTTATTTATTTATTTATGTTACGCTGTACAACAGGATCTGAATCCCAATTACAGTACAGGGTCTGCACTCACCGAGCCGCAGTATGGTAGTTCATATAATTTTTATCTTGAGTGAGATTCGAACTCGGGATTAAAATAATGCTCATAATTAAATCGTAGGGCAACAAAGTAAAGAAAACAACAGTTTGTTATTACTTTAACATATTTATTTTATTAAAAAATCACCATTAAGTGTAGAGGTGCATAATAAAAAATGATATTAATGACCAGAAAACAGTACAAATTTGTTAAACCGTTGTCTATCACTTTCGCACATCAACAAACATTGTTAATAAATAATAATAAAACAAAAGTGAATATATTAAAATTTATTCATAATATGGATTAAAAATATTTAATTATGGTTTATAGTAATACATTACATAAAAATACAACGAAGTATATTAAATATAATAAGAAAGTTAAGTTTCCCTCAAATATTTTATAGCTAGTGGTATTGGATATATTGGATATTGCTCATTTTAGACTTTTATCTGAAATATACCTTTTGTAAATACGTGGGAAATGATTTAAATATCCTAGGTATCGCAGTGTCTCGAAGTCTTATACACGATAACGATGTTCTATCGAAGCACTCGGCTGCAAAGTGTTCAGAACACACAACACTTGTATCTGTAGGTGTCCATCCAACTCTTCTGATGGCTTTAAGCCAAACATTTCGCCTTTCTGGATTTTTCGAAAATCTAAATAAAATTAAAAAATATATATAAATAACAATTACTTATGGCCAAGTTGCACCAACAAAGCTTAAATTTTAAACTTGGTTTAATTAAATAATAGCAAATCGAATATTTGACAGCAATGTAAATTATTCCATATGATACCTAACTTTGATTTGCTTTTATTTATTCAAGCCAAGTTTAAAATTTAAGCTTTGTGCGTGCAACTGGCCATTATTCATCATATTTTACTTCTGAAATGAAATTTTCCTTTTCTGTTCTTCTACAAGCTGTTTTTTTGATTTAGTTCAAGTTCTGTTGTCACATCCAAATGCACAACAAGCTGGCATTTTTAAAACACTAAAAAGAAAAAAGACCATATACATACAATATATAAATAAAAATAATTTTAACTTGTTTCCTTCTTCAGTACTTATAACTTATAAATTGTTAAAATTTTTATTTTAAATCTTCATACGAAAATATGTAAACATTAAATAACTACTTAATTACTACATAAACAAATAACAACGAACAAAATACAAAACCAGAAAAAACACGTATATATTACAATAAGCGGCAAAATACTATTGTCCGGCGTAAGATGGCTGCCAAAAGTAAACGTCAAATGACGCTTGGCTTCAAGCTTGCGAACTATAGCTCCCCCTGTGACTCAAGTAATGTAGTGTAATTTATCTATTTAATCTTAAAATGATAGTTTAATAAGTGCTTCTTTTGAAAAGTTTATACCAGTAACTATTAACATTCAAAATTTTGAAAGAGGAAGAGAAGTTTGCAGTTCTTCTTGTTCAATGGCAATTTCAGATGATATTTTAGAAAGACCTGAAGAAAAAGACAACGAAAACGAGGATAATACAAAATTTGGTTCTTAAATTATGTCAAGCGACAGCAAGGACATTACACAAATTTAAATAAAAGAACACTGTTTTGTGATTAAGGTCAATTTCTTAAGTATAACTGGATGTCAATTAGGATTATAGACACTATCATAAGTCAAAATAGTTATTTACGTAAAAAGTTAGGAAAGCGTTCAATTACAGGATGAGTAGATAGTTTACAAATCATGTAGGACGCTTTACTGACGTGTTACGTATAACATTTTACCTGAAACTCATAAACAAATGATAAATATTTTAAATTAATTTAAATTAAAAGACATATTTGACTTACATATTCAGTCAGTATTTTATGTTGCTAAATAACTAGACACTCAAGTTTCTTTCATTACTTGCCTAGGCATGCAAAGCAAAGCTTTCTTGAGTCTTAAAGGTCAAGCAAATGTTTATTTTCCTGTCAGTTTCAGGTAAAATCCTTTGTCTCCTAGTTAACATTTATCTATCTTGTATCGTTCTTAGAAATATTGCATTAAACAGGAAATGTAATGATAAAGGAAAACAAGAAAGTTATTCCTTTATTTATTAGTTTATGAAAAACCGACGACGTTTCAGATACAATTTTTGTCGAATATTCAATTATTTAAAATTCATGTGTTATTTTAAAAGTCAATTAAAATAAGAAGTGTTAACTTTAATTTAATATTTGACTTGAAAATGGACTAAAATTGTATTTGAACCGTCGTCAGTTTTTCATAAACTAACAAATAAAGCATTGCAACACATTACACATGGAAACAATTTTCTTGTATTTCCTTTATCTTTTATATTACAATATTTTTTAGAACAATGTTCTATGCAATAATAATTAGTATAGCACTATTATATAGTGTTATTAAAGAAACGTATCAATTATAATCTCACATTAACTTTTTGATATCTTATCAATTTATACACATCGAGAAATAACCATGTACATTGTCTATAATTTTAACACCACAAGCTGCCATAATGAAAAAAGATACAAATTGACCATCTCGCCGCATTAAATCGTTACGTTAAGATAGTCAATGTTACAACGTTACGCTGTATAAATGTTTTCATTAAAACATAATTTGCATCTCTTATGTTAGATTATGGTATATTATAATACGTTATGGCATAAGCTGTATAAATCCAGCACAAATCTCTTGTCGGCGGAGGAAATCGATTTCGGGTTCTTAAATCTAAAATCTGGAGTTATGCAATTAAATTTGAAACAAAGCCTTATACCTCATAAATATTAAAAAAATTCTATTATTTTATATCTAATTATTAAAATTTCATATCGTTTTTTACTTGTATGAAGTAAAGGAAGTATTGTAATCGCGAAAATTTTCGGTTCTCAGATTTCAACGGAAATAGGTATTTTGGCCCTCCCTGAATCTATTTTGACTAATTTCGTCATGCCGTCTGTACGTACGTATGTAAGTACGTATGTATCTCGCATAACTCAAAAACGGTAAGCCGTAGAAAATTGAAACTTTATATTTAGGACTGTTATAACATCTAGTTATGCACCTCCCTTTTTGGTCATTATACAACTACCGGAAGTGGTACTTTACTTGAAGCCTATAATAGATTTTCATGAAAAACTATATTCAAATATAATTTAAAACTTTCCAAATTTGGAATATAAAACTACTATATCAATGGAAATAACATAATAGATTTTGGTTAAAATAGACTAACCGGAAGTGGCACATTACATGAAGCTGCTAACAGTTTTCCTTGAAAAAAATGGTATTATTTTAATTTTAGAAATGAATGCTGCAAATAAAAGTTTTAGAGAATTAAATTCTGTGTCTACCACATTAAGAATTTTTAAATTAGCCTTTTGCATAAGCGAGATATCTAAATTTAAATATTATATATTTTTAGTTTTTTTTAAATTAAGTTTGCTATGGATTAGAACAAAAAATAAAAAATAAAAGATTTTATGTCAAATATATGTGCAATTAAAAAAATATCTATAGTTTAATACGCGTACAAGGATGTCATGTGGTGTCCACATCAGATTTTTTACTTGTATGAAGTAAAGGAAGTATTGTAATCGCGAAAATTTTCGGTTCTCAGATTTCAGTGGAAATACGCATTTTGGCCACCCCTGAATCCATTTTGACTAATTTCGTCGTGACGTCTGTACTGTTGCGTATTATTCGCCGACAGTGGGGTTCGATATAAAATAAATCTCAATTTATGCAGTACAGATAAGAATAAAAGGTTTATTGCTTTCGCATATTACAAGTTATAATTCTGTGTTTTCAACAACATGTTACTTGCACAAGTCTCTACTCACGACTCCCCGTTTCGCTGTTCTCTACTCTCTTTTCCACCACTCGTCGCACTCAACCGCTCTGCGTTCCACTCTACCCCCCCCCCCCCTGACTCGTCTATACAGTCTCACAGTTCGGTAGTGTTTACTTATTTACACCGTCACTCAGTTCACTATTGCTGATCGCAACAGTACGTACATTCGTACGTACGTATGTATCTCGCATAACTCAAAAACGGTAAGCCGTAGAAAATTGAAATTTTATATTTAGGACTGTTATAACATCTAGTTGTGCACCTCCCTTTTTAGTCATTATATAACTTCCGGAAGTGGTACTTTACTTGAAGCCTATAATAGATTTTCATGAAAAACTATATTCAAATATAATTTAAAACTTTTCAAATTTGGTATATAAGACTACTATATCAATGGAAATAACATAATAGATTTTGGTTAAAATAGACTAACCGAAAGTGACACATTACATGAAGCTGCTAACAGAAAAATATGGTATTATTTTAATTTTAGAAATAAATGCTGCAAATAAAAGTTTTAGAGAATTAAATTCTGCTTACAAGGAAGTCATGTGGTGTCCACATCAAATTTTTTAGTTTTTATTTACAAGCATTCTAAGATTTTATATTTGTTTCCTTTTTGAATATTATCTTAAAAGTTGTATCAGTTATATTTTGATGTGGGTGAATTTATTTACGTTAATTTAATACAACTAAAATAACTATTTTTAAATTATATTTATTTGTTGTGCCATGGTGAGCCATGAAAATTTACCGTTCCCGATCTTTATTCTAGAAGCTCCAAATTAAGATCATTTAAAAAATACACTATGTTATGTTAGTGGAGAACAAATAGTATATATTAGGCACATTCTTATACTGTTATATAAAGAATACAGTGAATATTATCTTCTGCAAAAACTATAAAGTTAAATGATTATACATAAAATTTGTACAAGATCTTGCAAGCAAAATATATAACCCGTGTAATGTTTGATATGCACTGGTATAAAGTACTTCACATGTTAAATAAATTTGCTTGAAATGTCAGGTTAGCAGGAAACCGATCTTCACACCCATGATAAGTATGTGTACTCGTATCTACCTCGGTATTTCCATCACATTTAGAATATTCCTCTCATCCCTACTCTTGCTTGCCTCTACCAAGCACTCGCGTTTATTTCACGCTTTCATCGTGTCTCGTGTCGTTCTGTCGTCTAACCGCAAATATAATGTCATAAAAAATTGATAGCCATCTCACAGGTCACTTTTAATACAAAAAAAAGTTATTTTTCTCTTTTTCATTTCCGCCTTAGAGTGTAAATACGGTTATTCCGCGCACGTGATTGTAAATGGTGCATAAATTTGAACGAAACGAAAGAACACGTCATCGCTCTAGAACCGCTGAGCGTTGATCCACGAAGCAATGAGGGTGAAGGGCAAGACGAAGGGGAGGAAAGCACGTGCATACGAATTGTTATTATTCGAGGTTTAGCGAATTTACCGCGACGGAAAGTGCATTTCTGCATTTGAAACACTAAGATAAGTAGGGCATGGATGCTGTGCGGTTGGAATTGAAATATCGTTTTTACTGATGCTGGCTCATGTCGTACTTCTAAAGAGAAGTTTTTGTAGCATCTCACGGGTTCCATATTTCTTTATATATTACACGTCATCCCCAAGGAGGAAAATATCGTGAAATGAACAAACGTGAGACGACAAAATTGAAATCTATTTTTTTTCAGTGAAGAATACAGAAAAATTGAAAAGACATACAAATTAAAATACTGCTGTTGGATTGTGTGAAACGCAATTCTCCTACACAAAGTTTGTAATTGAAAGGCAAACCTAGAGTTACAGATAAACTGAAAAGAATAAAACAAAGCTATCAAATGGCAGAATGTATATTTAAATACAAAAATAAGCTTGAATATATTATTAATAAAATATTGTTATAATTATACTTACTAATAAGTAATTAATCATAAATGTGAAATCCATACTCAAATTTAATTATACTATTGTATTTCCCAAAAGATGCATTAAATATTGGTACAGGATGTTATGTAAGAGTACATCCAACGCTACTAAGTTAGAAGAGTACAAGAAGCAGTTTTTCACTCTGGTTTATTTTCTGCAGTTTTTCGTTTAAATGCAGGAGGTCTTTTAATTTGTTCAATTAAATCGATATTTTTATTTAACAAAAAGGATCAGGAATCAAGTAACATGTTTATTGACAATTGTATTACTTATCACATTTGAAGTTTAGATCAATGGCGTAACATGTTAGTCAAAACAAGTTGAGAAAAAACATTAAATGCATATCTGTATATTCACCAAAAGTAAATCTTTCTGCATCTGTTCTTTCAAAATTATGATAAACTTTGACACATGGGACGCCAGTGCCTAGAAAAGTGACATTGTCAATTGCACTGAAAATAAAGCATACACTTCTTGATTTAAACCTTTTAATGAATTTTAACCATGAGCTGCGATTGGTCCTTTTAATAACTCTTTTGTGGTAAAATGAAACCTCAGAGGAGGATACAAAATAAATTGTTTGATACTCCTCCTTATTTACCACGTAAGCGTTGGCGGTGCACTTACATAACACCCAGTATATAGAGACAAAATTATTAAAATTCTGAACGGCGTAAATAGTAATTACTAATAAATCTAAAAATTAATACAAAGCAAGCTTGGCATTGTTAAAAAATCTGATGTGGACACCACATGACTTCCTTGTACGCGTATTAAACTATAGATATTTTTTAATTGCTCATATTTGACATAAAATCTTTTATTTTTTATTTTTTGTTCTAATCCATAGCAAACTTAATTTAAAAAAAAAACAACAAAAATATATAATATTTACATTTAGATATCTCGCTTATGCAAAAGGCTAATTTAAAAATTCTTAATGTGCTAGACGCAGAATTTAATTCTCTAAAACTTTTATTTGCAGCATTCATTTCTAAAATTAAAATAATACCATTTTTTTCAAGGAAAACTGTTAGCAGCTTCATGTAATGTTCCACTTCCGGTTAGTCTATTTTTACCAAAATCTATTATGTTATTTCCATTGATATAGTAGTCTTATATACCAAATTTGGAAAGTTTTAAATTATATTTGAATATAGTTTTTCATGAAAACCTATTATACAAGTAAAATTCCACTTCCGGAAATTATATAATGACCAAAAAGGGAGGTGCACAACTAGATGTTATAACAATCCTAAATATAAAGTTTCAATTTTCTACGGCTTACCGTTTTTGAGTTATGCGAGATACATACGTACGTACAGACGGCATGACGAAATTAGTCAAAATGGATTCAGGGAGGGCCAAAATACCTATTTCCGTTGAAATCTTAGAACCGAAAATTTTCGCGATTACAATACTTCCTTTACTTCGTACAAGGAAGTAAAAATGATAAAAGGGTTTTTCCTACAGTAATGAAAAGTACTCACTCATTTGCGTGCGGAAAGTAATTATTTCCTGCACTCAAATGTCAACAGAATGACAACATTGTTTTTAGTTGTCATTATTTAAGGAAAAAAATCTAAAAATTACATAACTATACTGTAAAATGCTAAATTGTCCCTAGTAAAACTTGGATGTAATACACGTATTAATGGGTCCATGTAAAACTAGTGGCGATTCGTTCATAAGGTCAAATGGAAATTGACCCTCCAAAAATACTGAAAGAGACACAACAATATTTTTTGTTTATAATAAAAAATAATAATTTTTAATAGTATGTTATGAATCAAGGGAGGGAAACAAGTGATTATTCCCGCGTATGAAGTTGGCAAACCGAGACGTAAGCGAGGGCCGAAGGCTCTAGCTGAAGTCCAGGTTTGCCAACTTCACACAAAGGATAATCGCGCCCTCCCGTAAAGCATATTATACTTTTCGTAACAAGTGCACAAAAATTACCGTCTTATCGGGACAAATATCAAATATGGGTTGCGTAACTAGTTACCTAGGAAACGCCGCAAACAGCTAATAATCGTTGTCTCTAGGGAGAGAAACATCCTACCTAGGGAGGGAAACATAATGTTTCTCTTCCTAGGGGACAAAAGCAGTGCTTCTCTCTTTAAAATTAGGGAATAAGAACGTGTTTCTTGTGCATGTGTTACGAAAAATTCATTTAATTACGTAGTGAATTTTATTCGAGCACGTTGCGCGTTCTTTCACTGAAACCTAGGAAACGAATAATGCCATGAACACAATAAAATTAGCATAGCGTTAAATGGCAAACAGCACTTGGATAGGACAATAAACAAGTGCAAGTAAATAAGATATATATGACACAATAGA
The DNA here is from genome assembly GCA_947425015.1 of Pterostichus niger. Taxonomy (NCBI): domain Eukaryota; kingdom Metazoa; phylum Arthropoda; class Insecta; order Coleoptera; family Carabidae; genus Pterostichus; species Pterostichus niger. The sequence goes on along the minus strand of OX380336.1, from coordinate 27,448,204 downwards.
CAATATAAGTGGATATAAACACACATGCAATGTGCCAACATGATTCGAACAGTCTTGCATTTGCAAATAGTAAATATTCAGGTGCGTGAAGGGAACTTGACAAAAAAAGCAAATTTGAATTTAAATTTTACAGGTTGCATTTTAATTATTATTGTTTATAGTTCATTGATACTATTTTTATTTAATTTTACAAATTTTACTACTAACTTCACTTCAGCAAGGAATATGAAAGCAATATTTACAAAAATTACACTAATGGATTGTATTTCATTTGTATGTTAATATAACTTGACAATAAATTTAATATTTAAACAATTACATTTGCATATAAACAATTAATTTTTTCGTGTTAACTTCACGCCAACAAGGAACATAACAGAAATATTTGGAACATTGTATCATTATTAAATTTCGTTTGTATGTTATTACAACTTGACAATCTATTTCATATTTTAAAAATTACACCTCTTTAAAAAGAATTTATTTTTACTTCACGCCAGCATGGAACAAACGATTTATTTTTGCCAGCTGGCGACCAGATTAGAATTGACAATTCTTGCTAATACAGTAACAAATAACTACAATCAAAATATCAGTAACAACTTTAAATGCAATGTATTTTAGACTAATATTTTTCTACATTTTTCTTATTTTTAAAACATTTTTACATATCTTTGCAATATTTATAGTTAGATACAGGCATCTCGTATTTGCACAAAACTTTAATAAAAGTTATTTTTAAAATAGGTTTTTAAATTTTGATTTGTGTAAAATCAAGTTAATACCAATACGCAAAAATAACATGGACAATGCGTAATGAAGAAGTACTGCTTTCATTAGTAGTTATATAAATAATAATATTTTGAATTATTTATAATTATTATTGTCCTGAGATTAATTAAAGTTATATATGTATAAACGGTATTATTTAAAGTGACGCCCCATTGCTATCATAAGTAGTACTTTAATGAGAGATACAATATTTTATTTTCGATCAGTGGTTCCCAAAATACGGGCTGCAACAATTTTATTTTAAATGGGAACTTATTTTTAAATTCTTTTTGTTCGGAAGGGAATTGTGAATTCAACGAATACAAAGTTCACTTCCTGCACCCTACAATTAATTTTTATAGAATTTCTTATTAAATTGACATTAATTTAATTCAAATCGCATAGGGATCAGTGTGCTATGAAGAAAACAAATAAACAAATCATGTCTGAGATGGCCAACTATAAAAATTTGTCGTGAATTTTTTACAGATCTAGTACGTCAAGTAATGCCATCTAGTGATTTATATTTCAATTAAATGAAAATGACCACTCTGTCAAGTTACAGAAACAAACTTAAAATATTTTAGAATTTAAGTTTATGTAATCAAATAAAATACATTTAATGGAATTTTCACCAATTTAAATTTACCCCTGTGGTTCCCTCTCCACTAACATCTTTGAGGGCCCTGATCTGACGGCTGGTAACTGCACTTCACGTGAAGAAATATATCACTTACCGAGATCTGCTTTGGCAGTGTGCCACACCCAGTAATTGGTAAAAGGCGTGATGATATATGTATTTATTTATTTATGAATTGGGGATTTTATTTATACATTCAATATTTTTAGGTTATATTATGTTAGTTACGACGTATCTTGTCATAGGTGTAATTGACTTGCCCGCTCTGTATATTTAAAACTAGGAATTTTAATGACATATGAAACGGCCATAATTAGCGTAACGCAATTGAATGAAGTTGACTACGACTGAGGTGAATAGTATTGCAAACTAGTGAGAGTACTTAACTACTAAAGATTGACGTATATCATATAACCTTAAAAATGTGATATTCAACTCATGTGCTTTGGCAATTATTCATTCGGATAGTTACGGCCCTCGCCTATGACAGAAGAATTCGGTTGATGCCATACGTCGGACACAGGTGACGTGGTGTAGCGGTTAGCATCTCTGCCCGGCAAGCGGAGGGTCCCTGGTTCGAATCCAGGCGTCATCCAAATTTTTCTGTCATAAAAATTTAACTTTAAAATTATCTTCATTACTGTACGTTCAGTCGAAGTCATATGTTAAAAATTGCTATCATAACACTCTCTTTGAATAATATACTAAAACAATATTTTTTTATCGTTACGTTTCCTTGACAACTTGTGTGCGAAATACCTACTTCGCGCACGCTAATATGGACAACGTATGTAATTCATATTTTTTTTGTAGTTAAAATGTTTGCTTTAATACTAGATTCAGTTTGATTCGCACTGCTAATTCGGAAATTTGCGGCGCTTCTCCATACACTAACAGCATATTCACTAATTCACTGTTGCTATATATTTTTCTCAAATTTCTCTCTCAAGAACTTACCCTTTCAATACCGTATACGAAATCAGACTAGGTACTCAAATAAAAATAAAATTAAGACATTACACCAGTTACCTACATTAAAACTAATTAATAAATGATGATTAATTTGTAGGTAGTGTTTATACTTTTATGTCATTAGTAATATAATTATAAATAATTGTAAATGTACTATTAATCCAGTGACACTAAAAATGTTCGTTAGGAATGGAATACCCTAATTCTTTTTGTTCTGTAATCAGTATATCAAATTATATATGTCATCAAGGTTTCGTGCAGAGGTATAGAAACATATATATATATATATATATTAGGGTGGTCCTTAATATGGATATTTTCGAATTTCTTTGCTCCCAGGAGCTCAAATGCTTCCAAATTGATAAAAAAAAATTCTCTGAAAGTCTGAGCTCTTAATATTAACTTTAAGATAGTCCGCGCTCCAACCTAAGTTTCTTATGGAAATAACATGGGAAAAATTCCATTTCTTTTTTAGAATTTTATAACTAAGCGACAAATGAATCAAAAGAGAATTTTTTTTTATCAATTTGGAAGCATTTGAGCTCCTGGGAGCAAAGAAATTCGAAAATATCCATATTAAGGACCACCCTAATATATATATATATATATATATATATATATAAACATTATTATATTTATATTATTTGACGCGGAAAACTTCGTAAAATATTTTTACTCTCGGTGCGCTAAATAGGAATTTCAGGCACTAGTTGTTGTGTTTTTAAGTCGTATCAGGGATTTAAGTAACGTTCTCAAACACTTTAAGGAGGTAATTCGAGTTTTTATTAAGAAAACGGCATTAGAAAAATAATACAAAAAAATTGACTGTTACTCCTAACAACGAAAAACAAGGTAGATCTCAAGACTTGGCAAGTAACTAGATAAATAGATAGGTCCTTCAACACTAGTTACATACATAACTATTAAAATTATGTTATTTTGTCTAAATTTTCATCATTAATAGAAAACCAGTGATAGAAGTATCTTACGCTCGTTGTTTAATTGAATAATACAAATATTTGGGATTATTTCTCTAAAAATTATAAATACTTTTTCTTGTAATATAATTTAATTATACAGCATATACATCACATTTACATTTAATTAATTTAGAAGTTATTTTTAAATTTCAGTGAATATATTATAAATGAACAAAATATATATTATTTTATTATACAAACAAATTTTAAATATTTATAACATAAAAATATACGAAAAAGTTGGTAATATTTTCAAGATAAATTTAACGTGTAAATAAAATTATCGAAATAGATTGAAAAAGCGAGCGACCGACGACCGAGTAAACAACAATCAAACCAAAGTTGGATTCGTCCAAAATTTTACATAATTGTTTGTTTATTTTTTCCCGATAATACAGACATAAAAATGTAAATATTACATTTTTGCTCATATATAATTGTAGACACACAAATATTTTTATAATATAAACCGACTAAAGTGCCAACGTTTTTCTAAATTAAATTAAATTCGTAGCTCTTTCAGAGTTGGTATCATAGTAAAGGAAATATCTTGTAGATTTTAATTATATATGTTCCTATATGCGAATATTAGTAGTTTCACAAATAATTTTAAATTCAAATTTGTAGATTCACAAATTTAATTATACTTAATTACAAATTATAATGATAAGCGTATCCTCACTAGCTGCTAATGTAAATGCGAAGGATGTTGGATGGTCAGTGCTAACGAAATGTTGAATTTAGTTTGTAAAACTCGGATGGTTCGCGTTACGTATGCAAATTATGCACGTAGGATGTAACGATTCCTAAAAATATATGCAAATAGATCCGGCTCAAAGCATCACGTAAACAAAGTAACTTGAAAACTAGCTTGCGTTAGCTAGATCATACACATCACACAGCTCATACACCTTTCACGTATGAGCCGATGAAGTATCGCATATTTCGAGGTTCTAACTTGCAAAGTGCTTCACAAAACCTTTCAACTTTATTCCGTGCAAATGTTATATAGAAATAATGTACTGAGTGATTTTATTGACTCATCATTGTGATCTTGACTAATTACAAAATCTTACAATTTATATAATAAATTATAAAATAAATCTTGAGAACTTTGGTTCAATCCCCACAGGCGACAAACAATTTTCACCAAATTCAATTTACCCCTGTGGCTCCCCCTCCACTAACATCTTTGGGAGCCGTGATTTGAGGGCTGGTAACCGCACTTCACTTACCGAAATTGTGCCACACCTAGTAATGGGTAAAAGGCGTGATGATATATTTATTTATCTTATGGCAACATTATTTTCAAATGCTTAAAACTCTGGTACCTGTAGTTCTATAGAAAAGAGGGTAATACTACCATATGATTCCAATCCACTGTTTTGAAGGGGAAATTCTCCAGAATATGTGCATTGGTATTAATTTTGTACTTAGTACTTCTTGGTTTGTGTTGTACAGTGTAATAAAATGGGACGTACATAAAGAAATAATTTTTATGTGCGGCTACATTATAAAATACTGATTATAATACAATTATGCGGCTATAAAGTAAAATAGTATTATAAATAAAAGCGTAGACTTCCACGGTCTGAGTCATTAAAATTAAACGAGTTCCGGGTTTGGACCGTGTCAAAATTCGAGTGAGGGCTCGACGTTTCGCTCGCCATCGTAGGAGCTTCTTCAGGAGGAAGGGAAGAAAGATCAAGGTTACCCGACGTGTAAACCACGCTAAAGGCCAAGAGCGATCTTCGAAGAATAGAAGGAAAAAAGAGTTTATATAGAGAAAGACGTGTCGGATGATTGGTTATATAAGGTTTCCAGACAGCTGGCAGGTAGTAACCTGTGTCACGGTTGAAATTGTTTGGATTTTTATGTATCTCAATAGCTTCACGAATTTTCCTATCATAGAACTTGGGAGCGGATACGATGATGGAAGATTCATCAAACATAATACTGTGACCAGTATTATGTTGATGTTCCGCCACGGCGGAATTGAGAACTTGCCCAGATTTTAAACAGCGCTTATGTTCGGTGATACGTGTTTGAACGGTACGACCAGTTTCACCAATGTATACTGAACCGCACGAGCAAGGGATACTGTATATTCCTGCTGAGGATAGCGGTGGTCTTTTATCCTTAAGAGATGGAAGGGATTGAGAATTTTTTTGGGAAGGTTTGAAAATGACTTTAATGTTACTCTTACTAAGAATTCTACCAATTCGATCAGTAACACCCTCAATAAATGGTAGTACGGCAAAAGAATCAAAGGATGAATCATTATCAGCTATGTTCTGGGGCCGGGGTTTTTTTTCCTTCTATTCTTCGAAGATCGCTCTTGGCCTCTAGCGTGGTTTACACGTCGGGTAACCTTGATCTTTCTTCCCTTCCTCCTGAAGAAGCTCCCTACGATGGCGAGCGAAACGTCGAGCCCTCACTCGAATTTTGACACGGTCCAAACCCGGAACTCGTTTAATTTTAGTATTATACAGTAAAATAAAGCTGTCAATCAATGTCAAAATGACTTTTATTAGAAACTATTGTTTTAACATGTTGTTTTTTTCTTTGTTATTTTATCCATTAAACCTGATATAAAACTTTTGTAGTATCATGAACTTTAACTTCTTTTGAAGCGCAATAAGTATCATTCATTAATACAGCGTGTTTTAGATTTCCTTTTTATTATCTTATGTATTATGTTTGTGTTATACCCATTACTGGCCGAAATTATTTTAATTATGCCAGTTTTCAAATGAAGTCAGTACTGTTTTGTAGTCCAGTAATCTATGAATCATATTGTGTAACGTGGCAAATTTAATGGATGTAATCTGGTGCGAGTGATTAGGAATAATTGCATCGGAAAAGATTGGTTTTCTATAAATTTTGAAGTTTAAGTTTTTTCTGGATCTTGTTATTGTTATATCTAAGAAGTTAATTGCACTATCCACTTTTTTTAGGATAGGTGGCTCAGTGTATTTAAAAACTCCGGTTCGATTCCCACAGCCGACAAACAACTTTTACCAGGTTAAAACAACCCCTGTTGCTTCCCCTCCTGTAATATTTTTGAGGACCGTGATTTGACAGCTAGTAATCGCACTTACTGAGACCTGCTACGACAGAGATCCACACCCAGTAATGGGTAAAAGGCGTGATATTTATTTTTTCGAATATGTAACTAATGTTTTCTAAACGAAAATGGAGAATTTCAATAAAAACAAATATCTAACTCTTAATATTTTTGTACTATTCCCAGCTTGATTTTCAATTTACTTTTGTTATATTATCAGATTTTTATACAATATAAGCCGGTATAATATATAATTTTGATTATGGTTACCATATTTTAGGTTATAAAAATTATTTCTGAACATAATTTTAGTTATTTTTCTACCATTGCAGCAGATCTCGGTAGGTAATATCACTGAGCCACTTACCCCATACAAATTATAATTTTGTTTTTAAAAATAATTATATAATTAGAAGCATTATTTAGTAAAATGTCAATTATGTAATTGGTGAACATCTGACGCCAAATAATTGGAAAACATAGTTAATCTAAATTAAGTTTTAATACAAAAATAATTATAAAACATAATACAAACATTCTAATACCATTTGAATATAAAACTAAACATTTTAATGATTATTTACATAGAATATTCATGACTTTTGTTTGCGTTGTGCTTATTTTTCGGAATTATAAAATAAAAATTGTATTAAATAAGAACACAGCTAATCCAATTCATGGCATTTTACTGTATTAAAAGTGTGATGTTTCGATCCTACTTTAGATCATCCTGAAACAAAACTATTGTAGTGAAATTAAATAAATGTGACTAAAGCGAATGTAAATAGATATGAACTAAACATGGATTAAATAGCAGTTTGGCCAATTAAATATGTACAAACTTATATTAAAAGTAAATTGAAGTTGTTGTTACCTCTATGAATGACTGATCTGAGTTCACATCCATCGACTACGTGTACAGTACTCGCGGTTTCAGAAATTACTATTTAGTTTATACCTAATAGTATTGTACTATAACATACTTTAAAATCGTGTATAACATTATATTTTACACTTCCATATTCTTAATTCCACATAATTATAATAAATTCAACTGTAACATTTATTTAAAATAATTGCACAATCTAATCTCTTTTTCTATTCCAGTATAAACTATTTAATTGAGCGCTATTCATAAAGTGAACACATTTGTAATTAAATAATTATTCAACTAAATTTTGTGTTATTTTCATTTAGATGTTTGAATAATAACTGGAAGATAAACATTAAAATTCATTTACACTAAATACAAATAATATCCAAGAGCCCCGCCTTTGATACAACGGATATAAGAAAATGTGTTCAATGGAGTAAATAATTAAATAAACATTGATAATTAAATACTTAACACAAAGAACAGTATATTCAGCAGAACATTAAATAATAAGATAATTTTAAATAATAATATAAAATAAATTCCATTTAACGATTTTTAATTCCGGCATTAGAAAAACGAAAATTTAACAGATACCTACCAAATAGTCTGTACGAAGAGGGTGACTCTAAGAGAAAGAAAAAAATAGCATTCTTATTTTGTTACTTTATTTATTTATTTACCATAATTTTGTTACAGAGTACAGACTAGTTATGTTATGATTAACTTATGTTATTAACTTAATTAATTATATACGTTCGGTGTTTCACAAGGGCGTTCACAATTGCATTTCAAACTTTACTTAAACCTACATTTTTACAATAATTCTAAATTTCTTCCATTAAAACTTGTGTTCTTAAAGCATTTATCTATACAAAAATTACGTATTTTTATTTTAAATTTATTTACTTATAGTTAAAATTATTTAAATAATTCTATAATCTCTCAATATACGAGCAATCTTATCGTGATGAATCATATTCACATAACAAATAACGCTCGAATAAGGAGATTACCTACTGCTTTTTACATAAATTTTATATTTAAGCAGAAAGAAAATATTTATATACAAATAGCTATCAACAAAGGTTTAAACCGAAATAGTTTAGATTCAAAGCAGCATCCATATTCAAATGAAATTTCCACAGACACACACAACAAAATTGAAATTCACAATTTAAAGTAGCATTCAGCATTGAGTTTAATAAAACTTCCCAGGTAAGTTTTCCGTATTTTCGTTAAAATATACGAAATACAGAACTCGTAGTTTGAAATGCGTGCCCTGCTACGCCGGGGCCAGGTGTGGGCCATTGAAGGCCCGAGCATCATCAACTTTATATACAAATTCACGTTTATGCGCAAAGGCACTGAAAGATGGAAAAAATCCATCAGCTTACGAAATATCACTTGGCCCGTCGCGTGTCTTCATTGCGTCTCTGCTCGCTGCTCGCAAGGAGCTGAATTTACTTCTCTGCCTCAGCCAGAGGTATTTATATTCCTCCTACATTTTCTTCTTTTACATCTTTTATGTATATGATAAAAAGTTTATCTTCTTTTTGTTCTGTATCTTTACTAGACATGCTTTATACTAGTTGCGTGGGTGTGCCGTTCTTGATGATTTAGAATTTTCAACTTTTGTTTTTGTTTTGTTTGCTGATGAAAATGAATTTTATATGTCACCCGGGCAAATGCAAGTTATGAAAGTTTTCAAATAATACAAAATGGAAAAAGTGACATCTAACATTAAAAAAAACTTCAGAAAAATATATTCCTATGTTGTAGTAACTAAAGATTTTTAATGAAATGTCTACACAGCAAAAAATTTGGCAAAGTATAAAAAGAGCTAAGACATTTCTCAAAAATAACTTGAAGGATGTTAATTGTTATCTTCGTATATTAACCAAATTTGAATTCGATCTATTATCTCAAAAAAGTCCAGTAATGTCGTTAATAATCTTCTATTTTGTGTCTTTCCTTACAAAAATTTAATAACAGAAAATACGAGACAACAAAAAATATAAACTTATCTGATAAAGACTATACTACATATTTCAATTTATAAGATCTTTATTTGACTAATACACATCTTCAGTGATGTTTTCAAGAAAATAAGTCTTCTGTTTCTGCATTCCTTCAATTTAGTTTCCTATGAGTACTATCCTATAAAACTTTTTTTTACCATAAACTATAAAAATTGCATTTTTATTCAATAGAAAGATTTAAAAATATTACTGGAAGGATTTGAATGAATATATCGTTTATTTAAATTAAATAATGAAAAACTATAAAATAAAAGACAAATGATATGATGATGAATGCAAAGGAAAGCTAATGAATGAAAATGATATGAGAATGAAATTGGTCGTAGAAAAGACGCTGTCGAATGTAATCGTGTTGAAAAGTGGCTGAATTGATCTTATGAGAAGTTGTCAATTTCGTTGAACGACACTTGAGCAACGAGTACGTTTACATGATACGTTGAAGCCGATTTAACACTTCGCATAATCGGCTTTCTCGTTTCGAGGATGTTAATTTAAATTCTACTTAAACAATTAGTTTCAGCGAAGCACATCATACGCGCACGGTTGTTTTAAACTCCTTTGACGTTTAATCAAGTCTACGAAATATTTCGTGTTTATTGTTTAACTGGTTTCAGTTCGTAATGAAACCGTCGGCATATCTGCTTTTGATGTTGAGATATATATCTTCGTCTCTCTCCAGAGTTTGTGTCGGTCGATAGACACCGCAAACTAAAACTGCATGATTAAATTCAGTTTGTGATTTTAATCAGAGTATTTATGTACTTTTACTTGTACAGCAAGAAATAATTTCATTAATTTATAAACTTGCTTAAGCGTCAAAAGAATTTTATGTTGATCACAATTAGTATTTAATGGTAATAATTAGTAAGCAATTCGTTGTAGATTTTATTTTGTCATTTTGAAATTCCTTTTTTTATTAAAAATGCGTCCAAGACGTCATAGATTTTGTAATAAAAATAATAGGGGTGTGGTTTCTAAAAGTCAACAAAAATCTAATAATTGTCTGCATAAAAAGATGTTTCTGTAAACACTGTAATTATGTATAACAGTAACAGTATAATTATTTATCTTGGGATTAAGCTTAATAAAATATTTATAAAAACAAGTTTTTATGACATTTTAAATAAGTTTCTCATTTGATTCTAATATTTAGAGGGCAGTTGTTTACTGTATTTCCAGCTTTATGAAGCTAATAAAGTATAAAATGGCAGTAAAACGTAGCTGTATTTTTACCAACTTAAAAATAGTTTGTTTAAACTTTGCTATGAACTAAAAGAAATATTATCACAGCTTCTGCAAATATCAAATAATTGAAGAGTATCATCTCACACCCCTATGCGGTAAATTTCATTTTATTCTATTAGTAAAAATACGCCAGTAATAAGGTTACAAGCAGGCTAGTAGCCAGTATCGCTTGGTGACGATTCGATGAACTAGTTTCAGCCACAATGGCGGTATACTGTAATTCTTCATTAATTACTGATTTTCCCAAATTCGCTGGTTTTTCTTCCGGTGTTTTGAAAGACAATTGGTTATCTTCTTCTGTCATATCGTTTCCAACAATCAGTTTCTTGTTCTTAAGTTGTTTTGTTTGATTTTTGAGCAATTCTTCGAAGTTTTCTGACTCGTCCTCGTAGTTCACTTTGATGAATGAGGTTATAGTGATTTCGAACACCTTATTTGGATCTGGGGGCAACGATGGGATGGATCTTTTCTTACGACCGTACCCGATTACTCCGTCACTGCATTCGATCTGAAATAAAACATTGAAATTTTTATAGTATTCAGACGACATGACTCTTGCATTTCAATAAAAACTTTTCTATAGGTAATAACTTTATGCGAATGAAAGAGTAAATTTTAATAAGACAATGTCGAGGAAAACATATAGAATGAATACAGTTTAACAAAAGTACTATAAAAAACATATAAATATCAAATATATGTTTCTTACTTGATTACTAAAAGACAAATTTTGAAATTTGGCTAACCTAATATGACAATAAACGCGCGGGGGCCGAGCGTGTTAAGGCATATCTCTTAACATACTGTGACGTCACCCGAACCAAGGTTCATCAGTTCGAATCCGCCTGTCGACAATGTGTGATTTGTCTTTCAATATAAAAGTACAGTTTACATGTATTTATCACACTCGGACGCTATAAGCTAGTCACTTATACGCCTTAAATAATGGAGTATTCGACTACGAAAACCGGCAGTACAGCAGTGTAAGAACTGCGATTCGGTGTGTCCGGTAGGCCCAGGCCCGATTTGGGCTGTAGTGCCATCAGAAGAAAAAGATAATGACAATATTTTTAGCATAGATTTTGTTCATTTTCAAATCAATATAATGCAAAATTTAGTTACAACATTTTGAATTTAATAATAAATACTTTATTATGTAATAAAGTAGAATTTACCTAAGTATATTTTTAACACAAAATGTACAAGTCTAGTATATTAAGTGTGATATAGTGAAGAATACTGTTAAAAGAATGAAAGCGTGTTACTTAAGATTAAACGATTGTTGAGTGAAAGGGTGAGTGTTAGTATGTTGGTCAAATTGCAGTGAGTGTTTATGTGGACATCCGAGGAATAATTGGATGAATATGATAGAAGGTTAGTTATGTGAACGAAAGATTTGAAATAAAAGTAGTAAACGAACTTATATGAAAATAAATAATAAATCTGGGTGAAGCGAAAGTGATATGTCAGGATAGAATTTTTTCGAAGATTCAATGCATGCGAATTTAATGAATAATGTAATAGGGTCTAGTGGGATTTATCGTAGTTATATATGTGCATAAATAATATGAAAAATATTATTTTTACTTACGCCTTTGCATTTGTCCAAGCATACGTTAACTGTCCCTCTGAACTGTACGTAGGTAGATTCAGGGAATTTGAAAGCTCGAAATTTAGCGGTTAAAAAGTCTCCATCCACGGTGTTGAAATTCTCGAACAAATATGGGTCAACTGAGCAGCTGAAATAAAACAAAAATAAATAAATTAACAAATAATGGAAAACGCGACGAAATATATCAAATAAAAATGTAAAACACGACCTGTATATAAATGAACGCGAACGTGTAAATCAAAGGGAATATGAGATGCTCTGAAAACATATTGCAATTGCCAGTAATTACACCAAACAAATGTGCAGATGAGCAATGAATTATAAATGTTAATGTCGTATTTACAATATAAAGCTTTTATTTGCATATATTACTTATATAAATTTTGCAGCGTTTATGAAATGAATATTGCGATAATAACAAATTAAACGTGAAATTGCCAATATTCAGTCATTATTTTGTTTTGAATGATGGTAAATTTTATGCATTATTTATTTATTTAATCGTTTTTATTCACTATTGTTTTAACGTTTGACAATTTTTTAATCTTATTGTGTATATTTTTATTAGTTTATTTGATATTTTTTTACTCGTATTGTGTATATTTTTGTTTGTTAATATATTTTTTAATTTGTTGTTCTTGCACACGACTATCCCTAAAAGAATTGGAACAATATATATTCGAAATATTTAATGTTTTTTTTGCTGTATTGCACAATTACATAGTTTTCCATTTTTACTTTAAAGTATATTCTGTTCACATCACAGGTTCAATCATCTGCAAGGACTAACATTACATAAATTGTTTAATAAGTAAGTAAATGTGTTTTGTTTCACTTGATTGTTAAATTTCTGACGTCAGGAAGCAAATTGGAAAACTAAATAGAAGTATAATTTAAAGAATATATTATTAGTTATTATGCGAGGAAACGAAACATGCTATTTAATTAACACATATATTTTCTTATTTTGTTCCAGTCAGTGACTTTTTTGCCTTTTACATAAATCAAATAAATTTTATATTTACAAAATAGAATATTTCAGATACAAATATGTACCTTTTTATATGCATATAACTTCTAATTAATGGAATATTTGCTAACTTCTTACATCGCTATAGTTGTTTGTAGTTGATTCTGACTATGAACTACTAAGTACGATATAACAACAATATGGATAATCAGTATTTACTAAGTCATTTTAAATATACTTAATACAGGAGTATTAAGTCCCCAATCATATAATTATATTAATATAATGTTGCTTTATATTATTCACTAAAATATTTTCAAAGAACTGCATTCGCTGAGATAATACTGGTTATATTATTTAAATTAAAAATACCAGGATGTAATCCGATGAATAATTTATCGAGTTTAATTTGGTGGTCTATTCTGATGCCTTATATTATGGATGATTCTGATTGGTACGAATTTGTATTATGTACATAACGTGGACGAAGTTACTAAAAATATAATGAAAATAGTAGGCTTAAGTCTGTTAATAAATATTATGAGATATTTGTTACGAGTTTCAAACGAACTTTTATACTTTAGACCAAATATTGTCCGGACTTAATATTCTGTCGGTTGCTCGGTATTAAGATACAATATTGCATTCAATTTTGATAAAAAGTAATTAGTACTAAATAAGACAATTTAAGTAGTAGCGTTTGGACTTATTAATCATATGTTTTTCTTAAATTTAGTTTATAATAATAAAAATAAATCGAATAGTATCTTTAAACTTATATTTCTAATGGCGAGAAGGAATTTAGAATTTTGAAACAATAATCGTTCAATCTCGTTGAAGATTATAATACATACTTGCACAGATTGTTTACCATGAGAAGTTTGATGGAAGAGATTTAAATAGGCAAAATATGTAGTACCAAATTCAAATAATTTAAGATGAAATAAGCGAGTTCTAACCAATATTTATTTAATGGTACACCATATAGGAAATAATACCATTCTTCATTCACGAAATTAAAATTCCCATTGATTTTTATGAAAATTGTAACTATAAATATTTGAATTAGCATTAACTTTAGCAACATGGAATATTCGTATTTTTAAATATCACTTGCATGAATCAATTCTGATTTATTTTCTACTTGATTTAAGAATCGGTATTTATTAAATATAGTAACAAAATACATAACTGCAGTTATAATTTTAATATTTAACTGAAGTTTAAATTCTGGTGGTATTCCAATTTTTCTGTCTAGAATAAAGAAAATTATTCTTTTCCGCAACTAATTACTCGTATGCTTTTAACAGCTCAGACTGGTGTCGTAGAAATGCATTTCATTTACACATTTATTTTTAAGGTTAAATATAATATAGAAACTCTGCGAATTCGTTTTGTATAAACAACATCTCGCTAATTACTCCGACATCTTTGTCGGCTTTGTAACAGCTCAACAAATAAAATTTTTCATTACTAAAATTTTCCATATTCCAATAAATAACAATGCTCAAATAAACATAACAAAATAAACTATTAATAATAAAACTTTCGAGCTTTTTTTATAGCCTACTTCATTGAAAATTTATTGTATGTAGTGTATTAGAAACTAGGTTGGTAGAACTGTAGTTGTAGGGCAATTACTAACCTATTATAGAGAGCGAACTCTGAATAAATACATAATATTTATTACATTAATTGTATATTTAATACCGAATATAAAATAAAACAAATAGCAAACATAAAATTATTCTTAAATTTACCTCGGATGATTACAACCCTTGCTCGCTCCGCTCGCTCGGGTTGCAAACTTCATTCTCGGGAATAAGAGCATCCATTATAGCGTCGTTGTATAATATACTATTATTCAAAGGTTGACATCCTACTATTTTGCACGCAAGCAGAAACAGGATTGTCAAAAACCAGGGTTTTTTCGGGATATGCCCAAAAAAAATTAATACATTGTTCATATAATATACGTTAAAAATAATTACAAGAAACACTAGTTTATTACATTTTTAATTACAGTATAATGTAATACGATTTTTTACTAAACTGTACAAGTTTATTCGTGATATTTTCATATATAATATAACAAGTATATAGCTTTATAGTTTGATTGTTAAAAGAACTAGGGCAAGCGAAACAAGGCTCGTCAAAATGCCACTCCCGCAACATAAAAAATAAGTGGCTTTGGACCCTTAATTTAATTCTGTCGTAATAGTTAGTTTTGCTTATAGTTTGGAGCGTGAAAATCTATTGACATATTTAATATTCTAAGTCATAAATGTCATCACTTCTCTTTGAAAAAAGAAAACTTCTAAATTTGCACACTTGATTAATGTATTTATATAAAAAATATATCTAGTTAGCAGAAAGAATTCCGAATTCAGGATATCAGGATACTCCGTTATGTTTTGCAATACAAATTGCTTTATAATTATCAGAAATTGTATCTACTTATATTAAATATCCGAATATGTGTTGTCTTCATTGTAACTTGTCTTTAACACATGTTAAATTATATTCAACATAAAACCGAATTATTAATAAAAGTTTTTTATATTATAATTTATCTACCAACAACACAATAAGTAATACTTGTAATCAGGGACCCGAACCGCAAAAGAAGTACGGTTGTTTCGGTTCGCGGTTTAATTGATCTTTTTGGTTTGGTTTTTTGTTCCGGTTCGATTGGTTTACCAAATTGGGTTAATATTTATGGTTCGGTTAAAATTCTCGCTCTTAAATATTATAAAACAAAATACATTCCGGTGCAGGTTTCTTAAAAATTCGATTTCGGCTCAAGACCCTGTTCATAGTACATGTCACACAAGTTTAATCTTGTTTGCAATTGCAAGCATTTGTTCCTTAATTAATAAAACAAAATCATAACATACCCATTGAAAATGATAGTTTCTTCTTGAGTTTTGGTGTCTGTGACCTGCATGTGTGTGACCAGAAGCCCGTAAATGGCTGCGGACGACTTGTCGAGGAAGATTTCCATCTGCAATGGAGTTCCTGGTGAGACGTTCAGTTCTCCCGTTACCAGTTGTCCGTTCTGTCGTACTCCTACGCCTAGTTCTGGTTTTGGGGCCTTCTCTTCGAATATTGTTACGATTTCCAAATTTCTGAAAAAATAATTAAATATTAATAAAATTGTATATACAAATAATCAATGCTATATACGAAATTCTCAATGCTATGAGTATATTATGCATTCGAAATGACCTAATAAATTATAAATGTTGAAAAATTGTGATAGTAAAAGTAAAAGTTTATTTTTATTTAGCTTAAGCTAGTACATTCATCACTATACATAACCAAAATAATTATTATAAAGAAACAGACAAAAGAAAAAAATAACAACTATTAACATAGACTACATATTTACATCACATGAAGAATTATAATGGCATTTCAGTGCGTTTTTAAACTCTTTAACTGATTTGGTTTTCTTTACATATGCTGGTAATTTATTATAACAATCTAATCCTCTATGAAATATGTTATTGCAACTGCTCATTTTGCTTTTAGAATCTATATAAAAACATTCCTTTTGCCTTGTACTGTAATTGTGGACATCTTGATTTAATCTGATATTATCTTTTAAATATTGATACCCGAAATGTTTTATACAATTAAATAGATTTTTTGTCTGGTAATTGTATATTTTGTTATAAGTATTCAAATCACGTACGGACATGTATTATTATTTGAATGAAGCACATTTTCATTGTATTATCTCTTCATTAATAAACAAATTTATTTATAATGAATTTGTATTTAATAATTTAGATTTGTTTTCAATTAACTTGAAAATCTCCCTGGATACCAGTTTAACACAAAATTGAAAACAGCTTTTTACTGTGAAAATTAAATCCGACATTTATGTTTTATAATTAATGCTAGATTTTTTGTGAGGGGTTTTTAAAATTTGAATATACAATTAGCGGTTCGTTTACGTCGTTTTTTAATTAGATGACCGGCAATTTACATACATTAACTCATTTCGCTTGTTTGATCATACATATTTCATGAAAAAAATCAAATAATTGGTTCATCCTTGTCTCGAGCGCTGACAAAAACATTTATATTTTTTTGTCCATTATTCCTTTTTAGGATGTTTGAAAGAGAGCTGTCACATGTGATAACACATAACACTCTGCTCGTTTAAAAAGGGATATAAAAAGAATTTTAACCATAACTATTTAAATTTGAAATATGTATTTATATATTTATTTGAAGTATTCCAACCAGTACAAATTGAAAAACGGGTATAATCATTAAGAAATAATACATACACACACAGCATACTCAAATATCATATTGATGTAGTCAAGGAAATGATCACTTACAAAAAAATATTTTCATATTTTTTCAGGAAACTATACACTTAAATATTGATCAACAATTTATACAAAATCTGAATACACTAATATACATTATTCTATTGTTACGACACGATAGAATAAAATTGTAAAGAATAATTTCTAACAGGTTGGTTCGGATTTAGGAAACTTTGATACCAAAAAAATACTTATTACGCTAACGGTCTTTCCATGGAGTTTAAAAATAATATTGTCAATCGAATTAGAGGTTGAACAATTTCTTTAAAACAATCGCAAAATTTTGAAATAAATAGATATCAATAACTTGAACAGTTTTACTCGTATGTTATAATCTTCAGTTTCCATTTTAAAATTTATTAACATACACATAACAGCAATTTGTAACAAGAATAGACCACCAACGTCAAAATTTTTATTAATTTGTATAATAGACGTATATAATTCAAGTAGATTTGTATTTTACTATTACGTAACTATCTGCCATCATCACTTCTTGAGAAGAATGTTTAGTGTAATAAGAAAATATATTTTAAATTCGTTAAGCACCTTACTTAAATATTAAATATTTGGATGAAATATATAATTAATATTTTTTACTACAATTTATTTTTATAGACTGTTAGCTTTCTAGAAGCGTCAAAGACCGCCTATTTAACACCCTGCTTTATAATATAATAGGTAAAAATGAGAAAGTGTTTGATTAAAAATTATATCTTTTAGTATATTGACATTTTTGTTATTGTTATCATTTATCGGGTAGGTCACGCAGTGGTATAAAGTCGGACTGTGGATTTGAGAACTCAGGTTTAATTCCCTCGGCCTATAAACACTTTTCACATAAAAATTACTCCTGTTTCTTCCCCACCACTAACATTATGTGAGCCAGTAATTTGACGGCTGGTAACTGCACTACATGCGCATAAATATATTATATATGGAAATCTGCTCTGTCAGAATGTCATACTAAATAATGGGAAAAAAGCATGATTATTCTATTTATTTATTTATTTTATTTTATTCGTGATTTGATATAGTTTAGAGTTTATACTTTAGAACTTCATGAATTAAAATAACCTTTACCTATAGTTATTGTATTTTTTTTTTAAGCAGCTCAGCTTTCCATGCTTTGAAGCATTGCTTACTCCTGCGTTATGATAGTTACACCACTGCAGTAATACAACATAAGTTTTCAACTTGGATTTATAGGATCCGTGAGCCGTGATCATGGATTAAAGCAAGAAGCGATTGTGTTTGCATGGACGGCGGATAAAGCAGGAACATGTTACATGTTAGGTTATGTGTGTACCTACGTGCGTTTAGTTCGGTTCGCCGCCGCCAGATAGCGGGTGGGACAGCACGGCGAACGGATACGGAATGTTGTCAGAAGTTTAAGGAAGGGATCTTGATGAATTAGAGTGGAATTTGTGAATTAACCTTCGTGAAATTGTTGGACTTGATCGAAGTTTCGTGCCACTGTTTGTTGAGGATACTAAGATAACGACAGCTGCTATAGGCCAAAAGAAGGAAAAGCAAGGGTCGCAAATATGTTGGAACTCAAAATTTTCATCAATTAGTTTATGAACACTTATCAAAATTTGAAATGAGTGTAAAGAGTTTCCGAAAATCATGGTTTAAATATTTGAAACATACTTGAACTAGAGTGTTGTACAACTTTATAAATTTTGTGGAATAGACAAACTATTAAATAATTCATGAACGACTAAAACACAAATATTTTACAAAAATATTAGTTGTAATTTGAATTGATCACTTGTAATTCAAGGGTTATAAAATATTCAAATTTTATTTTAATACTTTATTTTTACGAAAACCGTGGAAAGTAAAGAATCTGATATTTTGTACGACACTTATTTCTACGTATTTTTATACTTTTTAAAAATAAATAGCACTTTTAAAAACTTGCCTGATTTGTTAAAAAGTTGTTGGTAATATAAACAGTAATTAAATAACAACTAAACAGCAATTCTAATTTTATGATAATAAATGCAAAGTGTATTTTTTTTCCTTCTGGCTTCCTGGCGGACCAACTGCTAAGGTCATATGTCGCCATTACGCCCTGATCCTGCGTTTTAGATCTTAGAGTCAACAGCAACGCGGGTTTCTCGGGACGGTCACCCATCCAAATACTCCCCGCGCGCAAGGTTGCTACAAAGTGTATTAGTTCTGTTAGAAATTTTGAGGCAATTTCAATAATGTTCGGATGTTAAATATACTTTATTCGTTAATATTAAAGTTAAAGTTAATGTATATAAAGTTAAATTTCTAGTCAGACAAGCATACACATAGGAACACACTTCATTCACGAACAATTTTCCTGCTCTAGCATTCCTGCTACTCACTCTGGTTCCTGGAATCCTGCAGGCAGCACATTCCTGCGCACGACCGTATGGTTACGTATGTCCGGTGAGCATTTCACTTGCACCACTTCTCGCGTGACATTTTCAGCACCACTGGAATCCTTTGAACCATCCGATGTTTCGATCACGATTGTGTGGTAGTAAACCCGTTTGCCCTAAAAACAAAATTACCATTGTTTTCAGAGATTGGAAATCAATTGTGCCCGACCAGGCGAGTTTAGATTAGGTCTGTGGTTGTAAAACTTTTTATGATTGTTGTTTGAGGTTCTAATTGAATTTGAGTTTAGCCTGGTTTAATAAAATGAGTTTACTCAAATTAATTACGTAATGTCTCATGCCTCAGTTAGCAATATTATTTTAAGGATCTAATTATTGTTTGCTATAAAATAAAGCAACAATAGTTATGTTAATTTTTCAATGAAATTATTAACAATATTAAATAACTCTTGACTAATTCAAAATGCAGTCAGTATGACATTCTAATTTATTGTTGGTAATGACATATTTAACTTTTTTATATCTCGACATAAGAATTTTGAAATCATATATAAAAATTCAGAATTATTTTGCACAGTGACATCACATCCTATTTTGAGGCACAATTAATATGTTTAAATGTCAATTTTCAATATAATATTAAAGAAACTAAAAATGGAAATCATTTTAGTTGGTAATCATTTACTAATAACTAATATTGCTGCAAACAAGCAGTGCTGTAATTGCAATTGCATATTTCGTTAATTGAGATATATATATATATATATATATATATATATATATATATATATATATATATATATATATATATACAGGGTGTAGAATTGAAATGTGGCGTATAGGGATTTCAATGTTATTTTTTAAATATTGCTGTATCTCTTTACCTATTCACTTTATAGCAAAAGCGTAAATACAAAAATTGTTCAGAAATTAAAAACGCTTCCTATAAAGTAAATTTCATTACATAAATGTGAATAGTTCACGAGATATTAATTAAATGAAATTCAAAATTTATTCAAATTTTTCGTAGATTGCGTTGGAAAATTAAACAAATGAACTGAATATTTGACATATTGTAAAAGAGTTTGACATTTGTTTGTTACAGTGTTGTAATATTTGTTGAACAAGTTTTTGAAAAAAGTTCAATAAAATTGACTCATTAAAACACTCTAACTATATTATCTGTTAAAACGTTTTATACATACAAAGAGCATACAGCTTCAGTATGCACTATTCAATATACCATGAGTTCGAACAAAGCTGAATGTAAAATTTGGTTACCTAACCTATGTCGTAAATTGTAACGATGTAAAAAGTTGTATTTCCTGAATTTTCCGAAATGGATCAATATTATTTTATGAAGTTATATCCCGTTGTTTTAAATTGATTCAAACAAATTTATTCAAATATCCGGTTTCAGTTTCGTTACCAAGTTACCAATAACGTATGTTTATTTGGGTGGTCCAATAACAATAAAGAAACAGTTATAATGAACAATGAAAATATATTGCCAAAAATTAATTAAAAACTACTTTACCGTTTACGACTGTTTGTAACCAATTAATACTAAGAGCATTATTCACAGTTAGACCATAACATTCTCTTCATGAAGATACCTTATTTCCATGGATATTTGTTTAAGCACTATGGATTTTTGTTTATTCATTATGGTTATATTTTAAAAATAATCTAAGGTTTAGTTATAACTATGAATACCGTTCTAAATTGTATGTCTGATTTAAATAAATAAAAGTAAATCGAAGTAAAATATCATATGAAAACTTTTACTTGGCTATCAAATATTTAATATTATAATCTTATGTCAACTTAAAAATTTAAATTTCATTGGTGCAAACGGACATTAGTAAAATTAATATAATGAAATTATTTATTTATTCAAATTGTGATACTTATACAAATTCGTGTTAACCAATGTGTAAAATGAAATCTATTAACTTAGATGCAGAATTTTAAACTACACAACTGTTATATGAAGCAAAAGCAGCGAAAAAACTGATTTTTCATATTAAATACTTATGTTCCGATATCGTTGCATTCTGTATATGATTCTGTTTACATTATGTATATACACTGAAGTCAAACATTGGCAATGAAGGACAAACAAGTGCTTATTATATATATATATAAGTTTATAATTATGTTCCTAAGATGCGAATGAATTTTTTTGTAACGCCGCGATTAATTAGGCCACATTTTAATAAAAAAATATCTGTGGCAATTGACAAGGATAGCTTGGGAGTAATTAATTATAAAATAGTAAGACGAAGCACTTCCGAACACATCTAGTTAGATGATCTTTGCATTTCTTTCATTTGGTCATTTACCAGAAACATCCTGCATAATGATTAAACTAACCCTATACCATTGAATATTTCACTCGAAAAATTTCAACCAATCAGGTTACAGTATTTTTTAAATTTCGACCAATCACAATCGAATATCAGTGAATATTTGCACTTGTGCAAATACCCGGGTATTTGTACAAGTGCAATACTCGAATATGTCAATTTGACAACACTAATGAAAAATTTACATTTGTTTAATAACGTTTCTAAGAAAATTGTTTTATTGCTTACACCACTTGATAAATATATATTTTTTATCTAAAATTGCATTGGACGTTTATCAAGTGTTATGATCCGACAACTGACGTTTATATGACAGTTTAAATAAATATTAAATTATAATAAAAATAATTTAAAATATCGAATGTGAACTTTTTCTCGGGAAATATTCTACCAATATACCACTCGTGCAAGTCAAATACAATCAGAATATTTTCGCTCGTGCACGTTCGTGCACTCGAGAAAATATTCAGGTATTTGCCTTGCACTTGTGATATAATTATTGAATATTTCACTCGAAAAATTTCAACTAATCAGGTTACAGTATTTGTTTAATTTCGACCAATCACAATCGAATATCAGTAAATATTTTGCACAAGTGCAATATTCGGGTATTTGCACTAGTGCAATACTCGAATATGTCAATTTGACAACACTAATGAAAAATTTACATTTGTTTAATAACGTTTCTAAGAAAATTGTTTTATTGCTTACACCACTTGATAAATATATATTTTTTATCTAAAATTGCATTGGACGTTTATCAAGTGTTATGATCCGACAACTGACGTTTATATGACAGTTTAAATAAATATTAAATTATAATAAAAATAATTTAAAATATCGAATGTGAACTTTTTCTCGGGAAATATTCTACCAATATACCACTCGTGCAAGTCAAATACAATCAGAATATTTTCGCTCGTGCACGTTCGTGCACTCGAGAAAATATTCAGGTATTTGCCTTGCACTTGTGATATAATTATTGAATATTTCACTCGAAAAATTTCAACTAATCAGGTTACAGTATTTGTTTAATTTCGACCAATCACAATCGAATATCAGTAAATATTTTGCACAAGTGCAATATTCGGGTATTTGCACTAGTGCAATACTCGAATATGTCAATTTGACAACACTAATGAAAAATTTACATTTGTTTAATAACGTTTCTAAGAAAATTGTTTTATTGCTTACACCACTTGATAAATATATATTTTTTATCTAAAATTGCATTGGACGTTTATCAAGTGTTAAAGATCTGACAACTGACGTTTATATGACAGTTTAAATAAATAATAAATTATAATAAAAATAATTTAAAATATCGAATGTGAACTTTTTCTCGGGAAATATTCTACCAATATACCACTCGTGCAAGTCAAATACAATTAGAATATTTTATTTGCCTTGCACTTGTGATATAATTATTGAGTATATATACTCAATGCCTATACAAATAAATGCAACATAAAACTCATAGGTACCGCGTTACCGTTAGAACCAAATTCAACAATAAATTAGGGATTACAGATTCAATATCTCAATTTGTTACTATTAATAATAAAACTTACCGTAATTTTATTGGTAATCCTAGTAATACCACACTTGAAGATATTCTTCTCAGTGATTGACATCGCTATAAATTTAATTGTTCCGGAAGCTGAGTATTTGAACATGCAGTCTTCGTCGGGATAGTCCTTGAGGTCCTTGAGGTATACGCTTTGCAGCTCCTCCGTGTTGTTCAGTCCGATGTACATCTCAGATTCGTTGCAGTCCACATTCACTGATACTGTAACAGTAAAAACATACCAGTTAGATACTATGCAATTTAACAGTAGATTCTTGTTAAAGAACATGGTCATTCTTTTAGCAGCAGAAACACATTGGAATTATTCTGGGAATTTGAATTTTAAAATCTTAATTTACAGGTTATTATAAATTAAAGAAATATTTAACAGGAAGATAGTTTAAACACTAATCTATTTTTAATTTATATTTTTACTCTTTTTCAAATTTTAAAATTATATGCTATTCCCTCAAATATGAAGGTATTATTATTATTTTTTGTTACTCTTCACAACAGCACCTTGATTCCAATTACAGTGCTGACCCCTCGGGTCGCATCACATATAATTATATTTGCGGTGTTATCTGTCAAGTAAAATTTATGATTTATGATCTAGAATACATTTCTACTGCGGAATTAGCGAGATTTAGTACAAATTTGACCATTTGAAAATAATTGTACGCATTCGGTTGCGGAAATCTATAGAACGCGATTCAAATAAAAAAAAAATATCATCACGCCTTTTGCCCATTACTGGGTGTGGCACTTTGCTTAAACAGATCTCGGTAAGTGATATATTTTTTCGCGTGAAGTGTGGTTACCAGCCGTCAAATCACGACCCCAAAGATATTCGTGGAAGCCACAGGGATAGATTTAAATTGGTGAAAATTGTTTGTCGGCTGTGGGCATCGAACCAGGGTTCTCAAGATCCACAGGCCGACTCGATACCACTGAGCCACCTTCCCCATTACATGTATTTCGGCATTTTAATGGCATATATACTTACAGGCCAGTAGACTCAAAACGGGACCGCAAAGTGTCTTACGTCACAACAAGCACGATAGAAAAATGTTAGTAATCTTTATATTTTCAAAATTGAAAGGAAATTCAGAATTAGCTAAGACTTTCTTGAAATTCGGGATATTAGGGACTAATGTTGCATACTTGACATTAATTATAATATTCTTCTTCTTCTTCTGATGGCACTACAGCCCAAATCGGGCCTGGGCCTACCGGACACACCGAGCCGCAGTTTTTACACTGCCGTACTGCCGGTCTTCGTAGTCAAATGCTACATTATTTAAGGTGTATAAGTGAATAGCTTATAGCGCCCGAGTGTGATAAATACATGTAGCTGTATTTTATATTTTACGACAAATCACACATTGTCGACAGGAGGATTCGAACTGACGAACCTTGGTTCGGGTGACGTCACAGTACGTTAAGAGATGTGCCTTAACACGCTCGACCACCGCGCCTGTTATATTTGACATTAATTATAGTATTATTTAACTTAAATATGTTGATAAGAATCTAGTCTATTGCAGAGTACTCGTACCCTACAATAATTAAAATGAGACAAAGTTGATTAGTTTATATCAAATTAAAAACAAATTAAACACAATAACAACACAGCAATCTACAAAACCAAGTACGAATTCTATACCAAATTACATAAATGTCGATCAAGAAGAACTCTGACAATAAATTAATTGATAATTAATTTTATAATGAGCACTAGATATTGAAAAATCATATTTAATATTAACTGAAGTTTGATCTAAATTTGTTTGACATAGGGAAAAATCTTTCAGAATTCATATATATACAGAATTTAAACCAGAAGCCCCCTTTTATTTATATAAATTTGTTTGAGTGAGCATGAGTTCAAAGTTGGCAAATATTACTTGTCTTATAAGAGTAATATCAATTAATTCACAATAGTTAGTTGCAAATTTAAGTTTCAGTTTAAAATATCTAGTTGAAGTCATATGAATTTGAAAAATGTAATGGCTTATTGAAAAATAATTTTGTTTGGATTATCTGCGTTATATGATATTACAGGGTACCTACCTACGTATTAGTACTACGAAATAGAATTACAAGTGCACATATCATTGTGCAACATTAATGTGAAAAAGACTATAATCTGGATTTTAAATTCAGGAAGTCTGACGAAACACTGTAAAAATAAGGTGGAATGATAGAATAAATTCCAATGATAATCTTGCTACTTGTTGAAGAAAACGTTTGTAAATGTTTTGTCTTATTTAGGAATGTTTAAATCGTTGTTACGGGACATGAGATTTAAATTTAACGTTATTAAATCTTCATAATGTTTCAGACGTAAAAATAAATGAATATAATTTACAAACGTGTGAAATAAAATTCCATAAATGGCAAGATTCAGCGGATAAGTCAGGCGAGACAAATTTAATCACAGGTTAGTTTGTAACAAAACGTTCTGAAACGGATCTTGATGAAGATTAAGACCTTGCTGCAATCATGTAGCAAGTTTCAACAAAATGAACTAATGAACACTTATTTCGAAAATGGAGCTCAGACCTAAATGTCTGAATTAATGTAGAGGAGTAGATGAGAATTGCTGTAGTTTTTAAAGATTAAACGGAAATCTGCTTTGTCTTCAATAAAAATAAATTAATTTTTTACATAATTATACCTGCATACATGACAGTATTTGTTCGAACATCCGTCAAAATTTTAAAAATCATTCACGTATGGAAATTAAGATTTATAGCTATACTTTAAGAAATTTTTACAAACCAGTTTGTACTAAGAATAATATAAATATAGTTCTGCAATGTTTATTAATTTTTTAAATGTACCTACATACCGGGTGGAACATCATACCTGTGTACATAGGCGATTAAAATGAAAAAACAGTTTTTCCGTGCGCATTGCTCCCCAAATTATTTTAGCCAAAAATGCTTCAAATAAATGTTGTAGAGCATAAAATTATGCATCTAAATCAATAAACAGAATTACATTTACATGCGTTGTAACGACAGAAATTAAATAAAAAAATATTAAAAATCACGTTGAAAATATCAAATAGCCATGGAAGTGAAACAAAAATAGATAAATGCTTGACGTTTTTCTGTCTATTTGATATTTTACCCCCGACAAATTAATCATTCAATAAAATTCATACAAAAAACTCCATACCTATGATTACAATTTAATAATAAATAAACAATTGTACATTTCAATGAAACGTTTATTTCTTATAGGGTTGGTCATGTAAAAATTATAACCTATCTATTATAATTCAAATATCAAACAATAATTCTCTCAATAAAATAATCACTACAATTTATTATTACAATAAATATTCAAATAAACCTCCATTTATCCACGATAGCTTCTCTCAAAGAATTAATATTTGGGTGGCGTTGCTTATAAATTTTACATTATAGATGACCCCATAAAAAAAATAGCTAGGTGTTAAATCAGGAGATCTGTCAAACGTCAAGCATCTATCTATTTTTGTTTCACTTCCATGGCTATTTGATATTTTCAACGTGATTTTTAATATTTTATTATTTAATTTCTGTCGTTATAACGCATGTAAATGTAATTCTGTTTATTGATTTAGATGCAGAATTTTATGCTCTACAACATTTATTTGAAGCATGTTTGGCTAAAATAATTTGGGGAGCAATGCGCACAGAAAAACTGTTTTTTCATGTTAATCGCCTATGTACACAGGTATGATGTTCCACCCGGTATATACTGCAAAAATTAGATTTTTTTGTTGATTGACATTAAATGTTTTTTATTTATATTTTTCATGTTACAAAGTACTACTTAACTGTACTTTTACAATCAGGCAATAAAATATTGTTAGTTTAGAATAACAATAAATTGGATATTTATGATTTATGGTGGAAATCTGTAAATAATCTATAAGTTTATAGATTTTTAAATCTATAAATAATGAACAAAATCACATCAATAATATTTGATGTTTAAGTTTCATAAAATTTCGTTGCATTTTTTGTTTTTCCTTATTATAGATTACCTAACGAAACTATAAAACTTATGGATTTACGCAGAATGCCGTCACTAATTTTATAAATACGAGTATAATTCTTTAAACTCTAGTAGGGTTAACGTTTCTTCGTCAATTTCTATTATAAAAATAATTAATATACATATTTATATAGATTTAAAACATGATGCTGACGATGATGACGATAACATTAAAATATTGAAAATTATAAAAAGTATGTATTAAACAAAGCAAAAAATGCAGATTTACTGCCTTGGCTCCGCCTTGTCTATGAAAATCTAGCCGAGGCAATAAATTTGTTACTTTTTTGTCTAGTTAAATAAATTACTAGGTATTACTGAACCATAAAAAATTGCACAATTTATAAACATGTTTGTGCATATGATGTGAACAGCTTTCATTTTATATTCAAATAAAATCAATAGAATATTTATGATACAACCCATACATCAATATTACCATATTTTAGCTCTTCTGCAATCCAAATAATAAATACATAACATATTCAGCAGACTAAAAAATGTTTCGAATCCATCAGAAAAAGTTTGCAGTAACCCCGTAGTCATCCGGTTTCAAATTCAACAAAAACTCGTTGAAAATCTTTGAAACGTCTATAAATATAACGAGAAGAAGAACTCGTTGGTGCTTTTCAGTATCGTCTGTTTACAAAGGGTCTAGAGCTCTTAATGCTGTTTGCACACACAAACATACGTACATTTGAGAAAATATAAGCTATGGAAAATTACTTAACAATAGATTATTCAATTTTTTACTTGACATTGTACTACCATCTACTGATTTTATTATCATTTTCATGTTCATGTTCATATATATATATCTTAAGAAATCAGCAATGTATTTCATTTCATGTTATTTTGTAATACTTTTACGCAATTGTCATGCCACTTTACAGAACCTATACATAATATTTAAATGTTATTCATACTTAATAGAAATAATTTATAATATTTCAGACTAGTGTAACATAAATTTATTAGCTTATTCCAGAGGTTATTTTCAGTAAAAAATGTCATGAAAACATAGGTCATATTCTTTTTTGGTTACAAAAATATTAGAGGTAAAATCAATAAATAAATATATCATTACGCCCATTACTGGTTGATATATTTATTCGCGTGAAGTGCGGTTACCAGATATCAAATCACGGACCCCAATAATGTTAATGGAGACAGAGACAGAGGTAATTTTCGGGTTTTCAAATCCACATTCCGAGTCGATACCTCTAAGCAACTTAACCCATATATATATATATATATATATATATATATATATATATATATATATATATATATATATATATATATATATATATATATTCAAAGTTAAAATTCATTATTCCGAAATTGAACTAATATCACGAATTTAATAAAATAGACTTGAATCATATGGCGATTGTAGCTTTATTAGTTTAATACACATGACCGAGATTCATAGGTACCAGGTTCAAATTCTGGTGGTACCCCAATTTTTTTCTTTAAAATTCAATTTAATGTATTCACTCAATGTAAAGATACTGAAAACAAGATTTGCTTACTTAGTTAATTAATTTAATTAATTCTGTTCTGTTTATTTATTTATTTATTTATGTTACGCTATACAACAGGAACTGAATCACAATTACAGTACAAGGTCCGCACTTATCGAGCCGCAGTGTAGTAGTTTATATAATTTTTAGCTTGTGTGAGATTCGAACTCAGGATCTCCGGATTCGAATTTCGTATCGCTATCCACACCACCGTACCTGATGGAGGATATTGTTTATTATATGAGTTAATAATTGCTTCTTTGTTTCTCGTAATAATAATAAAGAATAATAATAATCAACTCGTAGTTTTAATCATCCAGAAAGTTGCATTTATGTTTTACGTTTATTTTTATATTTTGTTTCTTACGTACGCCATAAATACATTATTCACAATCTTAAAATATTATATAATACATGCATATTACAAATAAAATGGAAGTGAATGTAAGGTATAAATAAATTAAAAAAAACTCTTTAGTGCTGCTTTGATACTAGTCCTCACATACTTGAATGTTGATTTACAAAATTCTGTGAGTTAGTTTCACGACTCCTTCCTTCCTCCGTTTTACCTTAGAAACCCTTAAAAGCAACAGCAACACAAATAGCCACACATACACTTACACATTCAAGGAACTGTAAGGATATATATAAATCCACGTGCTTACGTTGCGTAGACATGCAACGCACGAAAGTTTTTATTGGTTCAGCCAGGAAATTTAGACGTTTCTGCTTTTCAAAATTATAAATGTGCTTGTCGACGCTGGCACTTTGTAGAACTGGCAAGCTAAAATATATCATTGTGTATTATGGGGTGCCATGATTTCTTCCAAGAATTCACGCGAAATTTGTCAACGACTTTAAATATATTGGCTGGTTTTGCGTCCCCTAGAATTCGTGAATTTAAAGTGCTTCTAAAGCGCCAGTCGTGCACCGTACCGCCGGTAACTCGGCCGAGAATGCTATAGAAGACCTCAATCGCGAAATAGTTGAAATATTAACTTGAAAAGTTATATTTTTTGAACTGCTTTAAAATTACTTTGAATGTTTTAACCTAATTTTTGTTTAGCTACTGCTATACATATAATTAAAGCAATTTAAATCATAACAAAAGAAAAAATTATTGTTTGGACCGCTGTACATATACATAATATGAATTTAAACACTAACATGTAATAATATACTCGTATAACCATAAAATTGTTTTCCTCTGATAAATCTCGTATATAATATTATTAAAATTTGAAATGAATTTTATGGTAAGAAATTCATATTATTAACTTCTTTAAGAGATAATAATTTGCTAGCAGTTGTTACTTCTAGGTTTCTAGGTATTCATACCTATTCCTATACCGACAAATTTTAAAAACTCTTCAACTGACAGATGAATGATGGAAAATTTCATTATTTTCTGATAATCCAGTAAAATAAGTGATGCTGCAAATGTCAGAAATGAACTTATTATGTTCTTCCTCTAAAATTGTTGTCGAAAATTCATCCGAGAAAACTGAAATATACAAGGACATTCCGCAGAAAATGTTACTTGCTCCCGTTACAAGTACAGAAAGCGAAAGGTAGTACATAATAAATATATCTGTTAAGAAAACTATTATAAAATTCTTACGTTTTTATTTTACTTGTATTATTTTACGTATTCAGACTTCAATATTTTTACTTCAGAAAGTTAAAATTTTTTGAATAGTTTAATGTTCAGTTTTATAAAGAAATTTAAGTGTCACTTAACTTTACTTCCAAAGTAAATTTATTTGTTTTTAATAAATGCGCAACACTTTAACAGTAAATTAAAATGGACTTTAAACTTCTTTTAAAAACCGGACATTAATCTACTAAAATCATACATTTAATAATTTTACATAAAGAAACATTTCATATTGAACAAACAATTATTAAAAAAATAATAACTTTCAATTTACACATACAAAAATAGTATAGGTGTCACCAGTGACGTAACTGCACAGAACTGAACGAATTTGAGGTATAAATATTAATTAAATTATTGTTATAGATATTAAAAATATATAATATAAATTAAAACAAATTCTAAACAAATTAATATAACTAACAAAGAATTTAACCCCTACGCCTTAACAAAAGAATCAAATCTATATGTATTTCGAGAACTAAGTTCTCATCCTCAGTAGAAAAGGGAAAAAATCAAGATTACACGATTCAAGATAGAATCCAATTTGCCCAAAAGGGACATACCTATTTTTACTAAAACGAAGCAGTGAGCCGTGTCCAAGAAATTAATAAGCATAACGTTTAAGTCAACTAAACCTAATTACCTAAGAAATCAGACAATTTACTGTTAGGTATGGGACCCAGGTCAGAATTAATCAACCGATGTTTATTTTTAAATATGTTTATACTCTCAAACGCGTCTAACTGTTTAAAATTATTTACCATCTTTAATATTTTTGAATTATCAGAGTTGATATTATGATTATTATTAAAAAATATATTTTTCCGGATTACCGTATTTGACGTAGTTTATATGTTCTTTAAATCTTGCTGTTCCTTACCTTTTAGTTTGTCTGATGTAAACTTTATCACAATCAATACACGAAATTTGGTAAATTCCCGAATTTTGAAGGCATCATCTTATCTTTAGGATTGAAGTAAATCAAATGTTTGGACACAACTGGTAACCTCTTTAAGTCAAATATTGTGTAGATAAATAAAAATTATTCGACTCCTTTATAAAACATTTGCATGCACCAATTTCCGAAACCAATAATTAAAATAGAAATCATATAATCAAGCTAAGATAAAGTAAATAATAACTACTGTCACATAAATGAAAAAATGTTGTTTCAAAATCACATCAGCATTAATTATACGAGTACAAATTTTATTAACTGCCATTTATTGATGTCATATTTTTCATTTAACTCATACATGATTTATCCGTCAATTTATAAACGTATTGATAAATGCTACTTTTAACAGACAGAAAAGCATGAACATCACTGAAATTGACGTTAATAGTTTTGAAAAATTCATTTTGTATTCTATTTTATTTAATCCGTTAACTTGATAGTCATAAACTATTTACATAAATTTGTGACGTATTATTAAACACTAATTTAAAAGAAAATAATTGTAATCAAATGACTGTCACTCACTTAAATATTTTCCGAGGTTCGTTGCATGTGCCAGATGCACAACTTACTGAACGGAACTGGGAGAGACGAGTACTAGACGTTATGAAAGTTTCTAATTAAATTGTAAAATGATGCGGACGGACGCGATCTTAGTTGGCGGCGACTTGGTTCATCTTCAAGATGCTACACACGAACGCGACTACGGCTACGTATACCGTTTTGCAGTAGCATGTTCCGGCTTTCATGGCTCTGTTCTGACGGAGTCTTTTGACGGACTTGGCTTTGTAATATTGTATAAATGATACTTTCTGTGTGTTTACACGATATTAGATTATTATGTAGAGATTAATATGTCCTGTTTTATTAAAAACAAACTTCTAGAAAATTGTCTTATAGGCTTCTTTATAATATAAAATAGTGTTTTTCTACGATTGCTATGAAAAATTGAGAATTACGCTCACATTTGTCATCGTAAGGTTGACGTTTTCTGTGGAACAATCGAAAAATATCTTTTTTGCGCGTCTCCAATGGTAACGCGCGAAAAATACGTTAAATGTACGCGTTTCCAGTGGCAACGCGCGAAAAAGATATTAAATGCGCGCTTATTTCAATAGTTACCAGGGATACAAACAAAATAGAAACATGTCATATTGACAGTTGACAGAACGAATTTATTTTCAGTACGCATACGTTTCTAAATCATTTTAAGATGCAATCGTAGAAAAAATTATGTGTGTATCACGAGTATAAAGTGTCTTTGTTCCTCTTGTAAAACAACTATGTCTCTAATTATTTGGGACATATGGTATATATTTAAGTATAGCTATATTAACCCTATTGTGAATGTGGCAAGGCGGCGAAATGAGATAACTTTAAATTAACTTGAGATATCTATAATTATTCAAGCTGAAATTATACCTTGATTCGCTCTAAAATTTATAAATTAAGTAAATAAAAAATTAATTCACTCAATATACATTTTTATAACTTTGTCCTACTTGTAGAAACTAAAATGATCAAAATTAGACACTGTTTTTATTCAGTGAATTAATATTTATAAGTAGATCAATGGGGACTAGATTTGAAGTGGATATATATATATATATATATATATATATATATATATATATATATATATATATATATATAAATAATTTGTTTATATTTAAACTGTTTTGACCTGCTATAAACATTTTTTTGTAATTATAAAATAGTTAAATAAATATTAATATATTTTCCTTATGTACCATTTACTTATATTTCATTTGATCGTTTTAAGTAAACGGGTACACTATTCGAAATTTCGAACAAATTATATCCAGGCTAATATAAAATAATTAAAAAACCAAAACTACAAATAAGCTATATGTGCGTTGTTGCATATTTAGAGAGAATGCACTAATTTTTATTTATAAAACCATGGATTTATCAGATTTAGTAACTCATTGTTTCTTGTATGTACTTGATGAATATAAACCAAGCTCTATCTTCTGTGCTGCGCAAGGGCGACATGTGTGCGGTGTGCCCCACGCTTTAACAAGGTGATTAGCATGTAATTTATTATCGCTAACAACGAGAGAACTTCGCATCTCCACATCTCGGCATCTTCGTGTCGAGAGCAGAGACATCTTGCCTTGCTACAGTCGCAGGTGTTCCGTGTTCCTCTTTATTATTAAAAATGTAATTAGTAGGAAATAATGAGACCTGTCATTGTGCTTATATTTCATTCTTCAAATCAGATATGCATGGAACATTAGTTGTTGAATATATTGAAATGAACAATTTCAAGCATATTTTACTTTCTTTAAATAAATAAATATATCATCACGCCTATTACCCATTACTGGGCGTGGCACCCTGCCATAGCAGATCTCGGAAGTAATATATTTCTTCGCTTGAAGTGCGGTTACCTGCAGTCAAATCACGGCCCTCAAAGATGTTAGTGAAGGGGGAGCGACAAGGGAAGATTTAATTTGGTGATAATTGTTTGGCGGCTGTGGGGATCGAACCAGAGTTCTCAAAATCCACAGGTCGACTCGATACCACTGAGCCACCTATCCTTTTTTAATAATACTTAATGACATTTTGAATAACATCTTTCTAAGAATAAAGATTAGTTTCTAACATTCACGCATTAATTGAATTTAGAATATTTGAAAATTAATTCGACCTAGTATAATAAAATAATTATAATATGAGAAATATAACAAAAAAAATGCTGTGACAACATAGAACTTATTCACACAATTAAAATACCACATAATATTTTGTTTACGAATTATTGTAGATGTAGAGTCAATAATCTTTAAGATCAAACAAAAATTACAAATTGAATATATAATTTGCATTACAATACAAGACTTTATAATGACTTTGAAAATTGTTATTCTGACTTATAATAGGCTTCATTTTAGACATTTTGTGATAACGTAAAATAATATTTAAAAATATATATATTCATCAAGTTATATTACTACTGGTTAACCCTGGCTTATTATTGAAACTAACTCAGTTTTACAGTCATAAAATTAAATATTTTAGAATATTATAGCAAAAAAATAAGTACAGATAAAATCAGACGACATAATAGATAATAATTTACAAGGATCGGAAACCGAAGTAAAATGGATTCGGTTTGGATTCAGTGAAGAAAACAAAATTTGGTTCAGGTTCGGATCAGGTTCAGACAATCTCATTTTAATTGCTTGGTATTATCTAACACAATTTTCACCAAATTAAATCTATCCCTGTGGCTCTCCCACCACTAACATCATTGGGAGGCCGTGATTTGACGGCTGGTAACAGCACTTCACGCAAAGAAATATATCACTTACCGAGATCTGCTATGGCAGAGTGCCACACCCAGTAATGGGTAAAAGGGGTGTTGATATATTTATTTATATTATCTAACACAAAAGTAATAAAAAATGTTTGATCAGCGAATCTGGTTTTCTGAACCCGAAAATAGTGGGTTTAGTTCTGGTTCGGGTTCAAGTCGGCAAAATTAACAACGGTCCGGGTTCGGCTACAGGATTACATAGAACATGGGTTCGGAACGATTTTCAGTTCTGATTCGGTTCGTTTTTCAATCTTTGATGATTTCATTTGAAAATTAATACAAATGATACTACATCATGTAAAATAGTTTATTTTAAATTAGTTGTAGTCTAATGTCATTTCTTAAGTGTGTATTTCATTTACTTAAAAGAAATATTATATTATAATTTGTTATAATAAATTGATCTTGAAAAGTTTAGACTCTCGCCGAGGCTCGAGATTGACACGAGATTTATGTAGTCGATACCAACTCGATATCGATACGAGACTGATCTTATCTCCACTCTCATCTCGCCACGCGGCAACACTAGTTATGCAATTGCATTTAAAAATACGATTATATTAGATTTACAAGTGAATAAGACATTTGCATGTGGAATGTACAGGTGCAGTCAGATTTCCATAAGAAGAAAACACCAATCATTACATTGCATGTACTAAGTAATTCTGATCATATATTTAATCAGATAAATTGTATTACGTGTGGACAAAACCGAAATAAATAAAACTATAATTTTTAAATTTGTTATTTATATATACATACATATATATATATATATATATATATATATATATATATATATATATATATATATATATATATTAGAGATGGGCGAATATCAAATTTCTCGAATTCGAATATCGAATACGAATATTAATCAGATCTCGAATATTCGAATACTCCTAAAATTATTAATAATTATTTAATTATGTCCTTTTCATTATTTGAATGAAATTGTTAAGATAAAATAAAAGTACAAACAAAAAAGAAAAAGACGAAAACTTCAAATTTAAGGTGAAACGTACGGGCTGATGTTGGCGAAAAACAAATTTGAAATATGGTACGTCTTCATGGTTTTGAAACAAAATATCTTTGTTATTAATAACTTCAAAGTATTGTAATAGCTTTAAGTTTATGTACAAATGATAAAGAAAAACATAGTCAACATATGGCGCGATATTCCAGGTATTCGAATGTTCGCTATACTGACGTTAATATTCGAAAATCTCGAATATCGAATAATGTCAATATTCGCGGCATTCGACTATTCGCGGATGATATTCGCCCATCTCTAATATATATATATATATATATATATATATATATATATATATATATATATATATATATATATATATATATATATATATATATATATATATATATAAACACAGTGATGCTTAAATTCATATTTGTAACTATTTATTAAAAAAAATCTAAACCAAGAGATTTTGTTAAATACTTGGACTCATTCCTTTATTGATGTTATGAAATAAATAATATTACCATTAAATTTATTTATTTATGTTAATTACACCACAGATATTATTAGGGGAGTAAATTTTTACTTAAATTCTGAAATCCATAGTTCGAATACTATTTCACTATTTTTTAATTTTTTTTATATTAGTTGGATTTCAGGCTTTTCAAAAATAATAAAAAAGTTAAATTAATTATATATTTTTTATTAAAATAATTAATAAGGCGACTATTTCACTAAGTTTTCTACCCAATAATTAACAAAAGAATTAATGCATATACTCTTATAAATATATTTACATTTTGAAAGTATCTAATAAAAAAGCTTCTTGTATGAAAAATATGAATTAAGTCAGAAAGCAAACTCCATTCTTCATATATCTTTTGTTGGGTCAAATTTATTTTAATTTATTCTGCAAACAAATTAAATTTTCTGAAAAATTGCATTTTTCAATTTTAACACGGGTTTTACGTCTTGTTTTGTACTAAAATTTCGCGTATATTAATTATTTTCTTCATATTTTGGACGGTTTGTTGGTAATACCATTTTAAATTTTTATTCAATTACCCTGCATAACTTTCATAAATATCAAATTACCTTTGGTTCATGGCTAACGTTATTTACCACAGCATATACACCTGGTTTTGCTTTATATTTTGATTAATTTATTTTTACATTTTCTTTAATCTTTTACCGTAATATTTTATAAGCGAACAAATTACGTTTTATGCAAATATTTAATACATTTAATGTTCATTTAATTCTCGAAATGTCTGTTAATTAAAATATAATTATATTATTTTAATACAAATTTATGTTGATATCCGTATATGTATACGAATTCAGGAGCTATTTTGAATACTGAAAACTTGTTTGCAGACCAACACAAAGAAATTAATTAATTTTTAGATTTAATTTAAATAACGAATATATTTAAATTAGTTTCATACTTAATCTCACGTAATGAAATTTGTATGTTTCATTTAAATAAAAATCACAGGAATATTATTAAAACTTTGTTTTATTATAACACCGTTAATTAAACTTTTAAATTAGTCTAATTTGTTTTCATTTATAATCACAGAATGTAATTTTTATATGCATTTAATGAATACTGTTGTGTGTTCTCGGATAAATATATTGATAAAATAAATAAAAAGATGGTAACACCCGTTCTGGTTTCACAACATATTTACAATATGTCTGGATTGTACTAATTTGGCAGTTATGCTATCATCAGAATTCAGAAGAACTGAATACAAAATACTACATGAGTCGATACTTATACAGATGTTGCCATTCTCTGCCATACATAATGCAGCACGGTGAATTAAAGACATGCTGCAAGCTCCGTTGAACGAATTATGATGTCTCATAAAATTAGCAGCGTTTTCAACCCGTTCCCTCAGTTGTTCCAGAATTTCAGGAGCTTCCTGGTTATCATAAACTAATGATTTGAAATAGCCCCAAAAATAAAAATCTAATGGATTTAGATCCGGAGATCTAGAAGGCCATTGTACAGGACCACCACGTCCTATCCACCTATCCTCAAAGGTTTGAGTTAAGTATTGCCGCACATTACTCCGGCAAATTATTTTGCAAGAAAGATAAATAATTTGCACCATTCATTCTATTAGGTAGAACATAGGGACCAAGCAACGTTCCATTTCTGATTCCAGCCCAGATATTCAAAGAAAATCGCTGCTGGAAATTGCTTCTTACAATAACATGCGGATTTTCAATCGCCCAGTGATGTGAGTTATGAAAATTATAAACTCCGTTTCTCGTAAAATTTGCTTCATCAGAGAAGATTATGTGCGAGGTGAAATTTTGATTTAGGGCATGTTGTTGTAGAAGCCACTCTCAAAAATTTACCCGAGCTGGATGGTCAGTTTGTAGTAGTCCATGCACACAAATGGTACGAATGATAACCATGATTCCGAATAGTTCTCGACACACTGGAATGTGGAACATGTAAAAGTCTTGATATTCTTCTTGTGCTAACTGTAGGGTCATCATGGACGGCGTTTAAAATTGCATCTTCAACAATGTGACGATTTCTTACTTGGCGAGGGCCTCCCTCTCTACCACGATTAGGTCGCAAAGATCCTGTGACACGCAGGCGTTGTGTAATTCCAACATACGGTGGTTAGGATGCCGTCTTTGAGGAAAACGTTCCGCATAAATACGCTCTGCTAGTCTCGCATTTTGTCTCGCCTCTGCATATGCTAGCACTATGTCCACTAATTCACTATCACTAAATCCGTTCGCGTTATCCATTTTTAAATCAAATCACTAATTCTTTTACACTGTTATGTATGTATCATTCACAAAAGAAACAATAAATTGACCTAATGACGTACTACGAAAGAATAATTACACAATTCAATTATTGGCAGTTATATATAATAGAATTTTATTTAATTAATAACTTTAACATAATCATCCACCCAGTGGCAGTGGCAACAAAAAATTTTGGACTGGGAAACATGGAAAATAATTTTGCGATTTAAAAATAAAATTATTTTTGATTCGTAATCAGCATATCAAATAACATATACCATTAACGTTATGTACCTGAAGTTATGAAACAGCCTGTATATACAACAACAGAAGTTGGTTGATAATCTATTAGGAAAAACCTGAGAGTATGAACAGGGATTTTACTAGATTTAAATGATAATGACAACACAGAACTATATTACATATAAATTAAAATACCAAACCGCAAATACAAAATAAAACAAAAAAACAAAGAAACACAACTTACAGCAATGGTAAGCTTATGGAAACTAACTGAAAATGTACCTCTGTCTCAAGTTTGATATATCGTAATTTTGGTATCACAATAAAGGGATTTTCTGAAATCAGACGCATATTCCAGTCTGTATGTGGATCTGATGACAGCAAAACTACAGAAATTATAGAGAATCTACACCAAATGTTATGTTCTTGTTATTTATGATTATTATTTTATATTTCTTAATACTACAGTCCAGAAATGGAATTAATTCATCATTCTATTTCAAATAAATTCAATATTAGATTGATAAATAATAATTAAAATTGCAAATATGTCTTGTGCAATTGTTTAAAACAAATAACCCCTATAGCAAATTTAAAGTATGTGTTTATATACCACTTTTTTTAATAATTTTAAATTGTTTTCACAGAAATGAAATAAAATCATCAATTTACATATCTTTTGAACCCAATTAAAATTTAAATCACACTTTACAACAAACAAGAACTGATCTTAGGTCATTTCAATCAACATGAAAATCAATTAGCAATTAACTCAGATGTTTTTGTAGACGGTTTTTTCGTCTCAAACTCGTGTCGCTTCTTTCTCAATGTTTAGTTAATCGAAGCAAGCCATGAATGTTCTAGTCATCGACACAGATCGTTGTTTTACCACGAAAAACAACGTAACTAATGCAATTTATAGTTGTGTAAACGGGACTTTTATGGAATCACCACCGCATATTGAAATCGGTGGAATGTTCGTAGTGTGCAATAGTGTAAGAGGAACAAAAACACTTTACGCTCGTGATACACACATAATTTTTACTACGATTGCATCTTAAATTATTAAAAAACGTATACGTACTGAAAATAAATTCTTTAGCCAACTGTCAATATGACAACGTTTCTATTTTGTTTCTATCCCTGGTAACTATTTAAATAAGCGTGAATTTATTATCTTTTTCGTGCAACAAAGATATTTTTCGATTGTTCCACAGAAAACGTGCGTAATTGTCAACTTTTCATAGCAAACGTAGAAAAATATATATTTTTGAAGTTAAAGGTTGAAAGTATGGTAATAAAATACATTTATTTCCAATAAAGATGGATAATTACTGTCTTCCTTTCAGTCGTTTATGAGGAATCATTTTTTTGCAATATCTACTCTCAATCTTAAAATCCAAAAAATGTGTACAATTTTTGTTTCATATATAATAATAATAATTTTTTTTGCTGATTTACATCAAAAGTGGGCTTTTGTTAACAATTAATAAGCTGTGAAGTGCCACTTTTACAGACTAGGTCATAGAAGTATTGCTATGAAAAAACAAGAAATATGATATTTATAATTTAATTTAATATAATATAATTACAACCGCATATCACTTCAATAATTCTGGGTAGGTTTAACATTTCTTCGTCACTTTCCATTATATGTATATTGTAAATTTAATTAATAAATACTAATAGACATCATAGACAAATAGTAGGCGCGGTGGCCGAGCGTGTTAAGGCACATCTCTTAGCATACTGTGACGTCACCCGAACCAAGGTTCGTCGGTTCGAATCCGTCTGCCAACAATGTGTGATTTGTCGTAAAATATAAAATACAGTTTCATGTATTCATCACACTCGGGCGCTATAAGCTAGTCACTTATACGCCTTAAATAATCTGACTAAAGAAACCGGCAGTACGGCAGTGTAAAAAAAACTGCGGCTCAGTGTGCCCGGCCCCTATGTTCCGACACGGAATGATGGGACTCAAAGAAGAAAGAATAGACATCATTTATAAAATGAAATTATAAATGTTAAATTTATTTTTATATAGCCGCCGCTTATCAAATCAAGTTCAGATTTACTTTATTCGAAAATTTTAATAATTTATTGTTTTTCCATAAATTATTTTTATGAAACTTATTATGGCGTAATGACCTTTTTTATTAGTTTTATTTTTAAATTAAATTAATTAACTGTAATTTAATTTTAATGAAAGTATTGTTCATATAATTTATTTTCATTTATTTCAACATTTATTGAGTACCTACTCTTTTACCAAGAAGGTTATAGTTTTATTTTCTATTATATTTAGTACCTATAAATACTTTACTATCCATTATTAGGTATTTAATAGTACGTACTGTTTCCTGTTTTATATTGTAGTACAAAAATACTATTGTTTATTACTTTAATTTGTAAGGTACAGAAAAGGAAACCATAGTGACAAGTTAATTTCTATTGTATTCGTAGATATAAATAAATATACTAACATGGAGTGATATTTGAATTAATATATTTTTACATACACATAATAATAATAATAATATTTAAAAAAAAGTCATTTCTATAATAGGTACTTTGCCATTTATTTTTAATTCAGCTTTTTAACTATATATTTGGTAGATTATAAGTTTTAACCTACGAATCCGGTATTTGTCAAATAATTATTCGTGAACATATTTCTTTAACAGTTAAAATGTTTTACATTTGTTTGTATTTCGCTCTAATTTCCCAAATAATGATGCTAATACGGCATTTTGCAACTTTTAACATTATGTTAGACGCGTTACATTTTTTTTTTTGATAAAACATTTTCGAATAAATAGTCAACAAAATATTGTATGACTGCGTGACAGATAATATAATTTGTGTTTGTTAATTTACTATAAATTCAGATACCTTGAGATGTAGTCAGTGCAGGATTTACGTATAAGCTACACAAGCTATAGCTTATGGCCCGCACTCTCCTTGGGGCCCCCAAAAAAGTTGTCCGAGTGAGCAAGTGACATATTTGGCACTGACATAGAATATTATTTATAAAGAGCCCCATATTTCAAATCGCTTAGGACCTTATCAAGTCTAAATCCGACCATGGATATAGTATTATAGAATTTAATTCTGTAGAACTTTTATTTGAAGCATTTTTTAGTAATAATATCTCAGGAGTATTGATAATACGAAATAATTTTATCACTCGAAAATATGTTGTTTGGTGAAATTAACGTTTTATTGTTTGATAAAATCCAAATAAAATGATTTGAATATCACAGTAATCTATGCACAAACTGTCATCTAATATGCCAGTAGAACATTAGAGGCAATAATGAATGGTGACAATTCTTTTGTTATTATTTTGTGGTTGTTATCTAAAAACAACATGCTTGAGGAAATTGTGATAAAATTATAAGTTATTTATCAATTTTGACGAATATTTTTTTGTAGTAATTCTGTCAATTCAATCAATATTTTTATAACTAAACTTTGAAAGTGATATTTAAAAACAATAATTATAATTAAATGCCAAACACTGTTTGTATAATCATGCTTTCATTGGTTGATTTCGCACACGTTATTAGAAATAGCTGGCTTTGTTTGGATAATTTTTTTTAAAATCAGGTGTAATACCACAACAGCTGATAATTATTTGATAATTGTTAATTGTTTCCATGCTAACTTTTTTTTTTCATCAATGTCTTGAGAAAATAGCATCTGAAAAATATCATAGAAGGAAGTTGGGGAATATTTTCTGTGGTGTTTAGTGAAATGAAATTGCAAATTAAGTTGTCGTGAAAAAGATAAACAGTATGACTTTGACTGGTATTTAGGTAGACTGGTTAGGTTTAACATTTCTATTAATCAAATTAATTTGATTATCGTATCTATAGCAACAAGGTGAAAATCATACTACATGCATGCTTTTCGATTTAGTCAATATCTTATTGATTAGTTGATTAGTAATGATTGTCTAGTACTTTATGATAGAAAATAATATTTAAAATATTTAGAAAACCAAGTTTTTGGATACATTCATTTCTCTGTAAAATAAAACAATAATAAAATATCTGATGTGGACACCACATGACTTCCTTGTACACGTATTAAACTATAGATATTTTTTTAATTGCACATATTTGACATTAAATCTTTTATTTTTTGTTCTAATCCATAGCAAACTTAATTTTTTTAAAAATCAAAAAATATATAATATTTAACTTTAGATATCTCGTTTATGCAAAAAGCTAATTTAAAAATTCTTAATGTGCTAGACGCAGAATTTAATTCTCTAAAACTTTTATTTGCAGCATTCATTTTTAAAATTAAAATAATACCATTTTTTTCAAGGAAATCTGTTAGCAGCTTCATGTAATGTGCCACTTTCGGTTAGTCTATTTTAACCAAAATCTATTATGTTATTTCCATTGATATGGTAGTCTTATATACCAAATTTGGAAAGTTTTGGATTATATTTTGATATAGTTTTTCAATATATTATAGGCTCCAAGTATGGTACTTTACTCTCCGGAAGTTATATAATGACCAAAAAAGGAGGTGCACAACTAGATGTTATAACAGTCATAATTATAAAATTTTAACTTTCTACGGCTTACCGTTTTTGAGTTATGCGAGATACATTACGTACGTACAGACGGCACGACGAAATTAGTCAAAATGGATTCAGGGATGGCCAAAATGCGTATTTCCGCTGAAATCTGAGAACCGAAAATTTTCGCGATTACAATACTTCCTTTACTTCGTGCAACTTCTCTTAATTTTTTTTATTCTTTCCTTCGTCTTAACATTTTCTCCCTCTTTATATTCATCTTTCTCTCTAAGAATTTATATTCTCTTTTTGTTGTTAAAATTTTCTAGCTTTTTATTCATCTGCTTGTC
This sequence comes from Pterostichus niger, assembly GCA_947425015.1. Lineage (NCBI taxonomy): Eukaryota > Metazoa > Arthropoda > Insecta > Coleoptera > Carabidae > Pterostichus > Pterostichus niger. The sequence continues at coordinate 27,403,938 of OX380336.1, read as the reverse complement.
GTTTTTCAGAAATGTATTTCTTCATTCTACCCTTCTTTTGCCTGTTTGATTGTTTCTTTCCCATCCTTTAATTATTCAATGAATACAACGAAAGGTGCACAACTAAATGTTGCTAATGCAATGACATTGACATTTAATTTTTTATTTTTTTCTTATTTTTTGTTCTAATCCATAGCAAACTTAATTTTTTTTTTAATAAATATATAATTTTTAAATTTAGATATCTCGCGTATACAAAAGGCTAATTTAATAATTCTTAATGTGCTAGACGCAGAATTTAATTCTCTAAAACTTTTATTTGCATCATTTATTTATAAAATTTAAATAATATCATTTTTTTCAAGGAAAACTGTTAGCAGCTTCATGTAATGTGCCACTTCCGGTTATTCTATTTTAACCAAAATCTATTATGTTATTTCTATTGATATAGTAGTCTTATATACCAAATTTGGAAAGTTTTAAATTATATTTGAATATAGTTTTTCATGAAAATCTATTATAGGCTTCAAGTAAAGTACCACTTCCGGTAGTTGTATAATGACCAAAAAGGGAGGTGCACAACTAGATGTTATAACAGTCCTAAATATAAAGTTTCAATTTTCTACGGTTTACCGTTTTTGAGTTATGCGAGATACGTACATACGTACGTACAGACGGCATGACGAAATTAGTCAAAATGGATTCAGGGAGGGCCAAAACACCTATTTCCGTTGAAATCTGAGAACCGAAAATTTTCGCGATTACAATACTTCCTTTACTTCGTACAAGGAAGTAAAAACATATAGACTCCACTAATCGATAATCTATGCATATTCTAACCTTATTCAAAATTCGTCTTTATATCAACTTTCCTCTTTTCACAATCAATCAAATTATCCGTAGCATTTCCTAACACCAGAACAAAACCAACCTCTTTCCGTTTCCGTACAAAAGTGTTTCTGCTTCTATTCTACCCGGGTGTTTACTTATCCGTGCAACGTGCACTCTGCATCGTGTCGTGGACGCTAGGCAGCTCCGGCCCAGATTGCAAGTTGCGAAGTCAGTGGCTCGAGAAACTACAGATAATGCGGTGTATTGTACTTTTCCATCACAATTCAATGCTTTCCACAGTATTTCTTCGACTTTGTTTATTTGTCTAGTTGCGGTAATGGTAGATATTATATGTTTGACGGGTTACGAATGCTTTACCCAACGAACCAGAGCGATTTTGATGAGATGTTATTTACTTACTGGAAACTGGACAGGTTGATATTTGCTACAGATATAAATTATTTACATTGGCTCTATTTATAGTTATTAATTAGATTGACTGATAACTGTGATATTAAATTGAAATGATTATACCACATTTATCTCACTAATATATTTTACTTTAGATTTTAGGTGGAACGGAAATTAAATGTTTATTATTAACATACGTATGTAATGTAAATATTAACATACCGCGATAATACGACTATTCCATTAAAATGAGTACTACAAATAAATTACAGATCACGCAATCATCATAAAGTCAATATCACTTCTATTTCGATATACCATTTTCGCTTTATTCTTTAATTAATTTAAGTTAATTATTCATAATTATTCTTATCTCTAACATATCTCTAACTAAAAGAATAATTCGTGTATTGATGTTTAAATTTGGCACTTAATGAACCGAGAAACGAAAGCAGCAGTAAATCACATTAATTTATGTAGTAATATTTTATATATATATATATATATATATATATATATATAAATTTAGTTATTTTAAATGGAATTATATTTTGTTTTTGTTTGATACAGAATTTTATTCTGAATTCAGTGATATAATATTTGTATACCCTTAGATAACAATTTATATGAGAAAAATGCTAAAGAATAGGGCCCTAGGACAATTTACTTTTGAGTACTATCATAATTATCATATAAAGTGTCGTATTAAGTATTATCTTTTTAAAATACAATTCGAAGTTAATTATACAAGACATTAATATATTACTTATTATGAAACAGAATAATTCAATGACCTATTTATAGACGATTCCTCTCATATTTCAGATTAAACTTTTTTATCGTGAGTAAAATGAACAATAGTACTACTATAAATAAATAAAATAGTACTATTAATTTGACCCAGCTAATACGATTAGTTCTTTTGGGCTGGTTATCAGAATCCAAAATTATATAAGAAAAGTAACTTCAGTTGCAAGCAATGAAAGTTCATTATATGTATAATACTATTAAATACAAATTATATCAAACATTCATTGTCAATAAAAAATAGTATTAAACATATAATTGATTAATAACTGGCATGCAAATGTTTTTCCATAATATTTTAATGTATGCATATAATAAATGTCATAACCTTTCCAAATGATTTAATTATCAAAGTTTAAAGCATATTACAGCTGCAATAATTAAATTATCATTATACATTAAAACAAATGACATTTGCAGTCACCCATGAAATATTGAATCAAAATTTATCCCTACTCATAAAGGGACAATTAATTCCAATTATAGTTTCTCTTCAGTGTCGTAACATTCAAATATGAAAGAGCTTTTTCATGTATTAACTGTATAATAAAATTATTCAGAGTAGTTGCTGGTAATGTTGGTACACATGATTATTAGCATATAATTATATGGAATAGGTGGTTTAATGCTATTGAGAACCCTGCTTCGGATCAAACAGCAGACAAACAGTTTTCACTATATTTAAATTATCCTTGTAGCTCCCCACTATTAACAACTTTGAGGTGCATAATTTGACGGCTAGTAACTGTTCTTTTCCGCGCATAAATACATCAGTTACTAAGATCTGCTACAGCAGTGTACCACATTCAGCAAAGGTTAAAAGCAGTGATGATACGTTAATATTTTATATTTCAGAAAAATTATAGTAAAATCTTAAAAACAAAGTTCTTCCTAAAATTTTAAAGTTTTTTTTATAAATATGTTATTCTCTGCTTTAGGGGATTTTAAGAAGATTCTAAAGAATCTGATATTCAAACACATTAATGACGAGTTGCTAGCAATATAAATTAGGTTTAAACTTAGTTTAAATAAATAGGTGCATGATATGTGTACCACAGAACAAGAGAATTATAAAGAAGACACGATAATTCCGTATCTAATGCCATCAGTTTTTACCTAAATGAACTAAATGTTAAGTATAGAGGATTTAAAAATCCATTTTATATAAAATATATAAATATATCATCACGCCTTTTACCCATTACTGGGTGTGGCACTCTGCCTAAGCAGATCTCGGTAAGTGTTATATTTTGTCGCGTGAAATGCGGTTACCAGCCGTCAAATCACGGCTCTCAAAGATATTAGTGGAGAGGGAGCCACAGGGGTAGATTTTTTTAAATTGGTGAAAATTTTAATTTATTTAATTAGGTTATACCAGTTGAATTGCCTTATTTCTACAATATTTTTAAAGAAATTATTATTTAAAAATACAACATTCAGAAAAATAAAATTTGAAAACTTTATTTTTTAATATTGCTTTTTATTTGGTCTATTAATCATAGAATATCAATTCCTGATAAATCATTTAAGAACATTATCTATTATTTTACTTTATTCTTTATGGGCTATAAATTCATGAAAAATTATACCTTCTTCAAAAAATAATTATATCAAGTTTGACAGATTTTGTCAAAATTATATTGTTATGATCACAAAAAAAATTACAAAAGCCATAGCCGACGTAATTATATTAATAAGTACATAATTTATTTAGGCAATCACAGATGTCACCATATGCAACATGATTCATGACTAACTTCATTCAATTATGTTATGCTTGTTAATTATGATCGTTTCATATGCCATTAAAATTACTGACCGGGCACATCAACTAGCGCCACTGACGAGATACGTCGTAACTAAAATAATCTAATCTAACATAATAATATTGAATGTATAAATAAATTACCCAATTCCGTGAAATGAATTTCGTTTGCTCACATAAAACATTAATTTTCAAATATTTTAAGGTTGTTTTTGTAAGTTAACAACGTGGTTACTTACATTTAATTGAAATAAAAATCACTAGATGGCACTACTTGGCGTATCAAATCTCTAAAAAAACTCACGACAAAATTTTATATGGCAAAACAATGAAATAAAACGGCATTACTGTCGACCCCGGGGATATGTACTTAGCAATCAAATATAATAAGATGTAAATTGTGCAACTAAAAATTAAAAATAGATAAAAACATTGGTTGGTAGCACAAGCTTTGTTTTTGCGTGTTTTAAAAGCAGTGTATTTGGGTGTTTTAGCTATCTCTAACATGTTAAAACCGTGCTCTTAGAACACCCAAAAACAGAGCTTGTGCTACCAGCCAATATTATTTGTATGGAATAGGAAGAAGGAGCTTTATTGATGAATAATAATTTATTGCAATGAATGCAATTTTATGTAGGAACATTGTATCCTGGGTATGTAGTTATTTAGTAGTATCCTTAAATGTTACATACATGTACTACAAAGTAATGTAATGTCTTACTATTGCTTGAACATCTTTTTATGTAAACATTATTGCCCATAAATATAATATGAATACAAAAGCCAAGACATTTGCACATTAGACTTGTCGTTGGCGCTTATTGCTTCTATACAAACTTTCTACACTTAGGTACTTTATAAAAAGTTTGTTACATAAAATGACAGTAAAGTCAGTCCATTATTATCACATGCATTTTGAAATGGTTGTTTGTGGTAAAATATAAATGACCAGTTGCATCGTTCAAAAGACTTCATGTATAATTGAATCCTAGTGTACAAGATATCTACAACAATCATTAGAAAATAAAAGGAAACAATAATTATCACTGCATATATTTTTATTACACTTACATGGACAAAATTACAATTTTCTTTCTTCTAAAGTGGTTTAGCAACTATTACAATAAATATTTCATATCTAGAAACTAGAGCTCAATTGAACCGGAGACTATTTTCTATAAAAATGTATGTCACGTGGGCCGCAAATATTTTTCGAGTATAATCATTGAAGTCCGTTCGGTGAAAGATTAATGTGGTTGTATATGACGAATTTTAATATTGATTCTGATTAGCTGATCAAAGAGACAAAATGGCGACATGTTCACATAGCAAAAAAAAACTTATGGCAGTGACAACGCTGTACCAATTTTATTGTTTCATATTTTTATAAATGTTCACAGATAATATTTTAAAGTTTTAAAAAATGAATATACAGGGTATTTTAGAACAAGTTTCAAAATTGTATGTCATGTTTATTTGACGGACAATTAACGCTGTAACTCACACATACTATATTATATAAATATGTCTTCCTTTTGAAGTTTGGATCAATTAGAATCTAAATAAGTCCTGTGCAACTTCATTGTAAGATTTCACCGAACGGATTTTAATTACAATCGAAGGGAAATGAGAATGAAAAGTACAAAATTAGTAATAAAATTTTATTTAAATTCAGTCATTTCAAAACATAAATATTATTTTTTTCCAGTTATAATTCACCAAAATAAGTTATAATCATGGCGACGCGACAAAAATACAACTTAAAATATATGAACAAATTAAAAAAATTGGTATTAATCAACTTCAAATTTAATCCTTTTTATGTACGATTGACAACTTAAAAAACAACAAATATTTTTTAAGGTTATTAGTTTTTTCTAAATTTCCTAGAAGTTTTGCGGACCGAAAGAAATTATTTTCACACCTCTGACCTAATGCAATTTAAAAATGAGGACATGTACAGTAATTGATCGAATTGTCATATTCAATCTAATTCGGTAAACAATTAGAATCGAATGGACAGCTATAACAAAATAAACTTTGAACTCAGTGTGAGTAATTAAAATCTTATTGAATGTTTCATAGTAATCCAAATGTAACTTTTATTGGTGCCTTCTACGAAAGTAATTTTCCTATTAACCACATTTGACGCATTTTTTTAACATATTTTTCATACTTGACTAGCTTATAGAATCGAGCTGAATGTATAACTGAAAAACAAATAAACTGTAATTCAACACCATATAACTACTTAGACATTATAATTTTTGCGCATTTACAAAACCGTACTATTTTTGTTTCTAGTTCATTTTTATTGGTGAATGGCAGCATTATCATCTAGTGTTCAGGAAAACGGTTTTTTCTTTCGGTTTTTGTGAGTTGGACGAGTCGAAAGAAACCCGTATTACGTTCTAATACGTGTAATTATCCACGTACAACGTACCCGTGCTTGTGCTAGCGATAGCAGCAGTAGCGACTAGCGGTAAAGACTATCGGAATATGTTACGTAAAAAAGTCGTTGGCACGTGACTCTAGGGAAGTAGTTATTTTCACTGAATTTACATGTAAAGTTTATCTGCATAGTGATTGAGATGTTAGATGTTGTTTAATTAAATGGTGATTAATTGTTGTTTTTATGGTTTCTTGCTTAGATATTACTGGCAGTTACCTATACGTTTTCTACAGCAATACTAGTTTTTTTAAACATATAATTTATTAATTAATAGTTTTTATAGAAAAATAATAGCTGATATTTCACTGCTGAATAAAAATAACTTTCGGCAGTTTAAATAAAACTATTAAAAATAAAATTATGTTTTTACTATATTTCGGATTCAGAAGACGGTATGGTTGGTGACTATGTTTCACGGACGTCTTCTCTTATAATTAATAATAATAATAATGTTTATTGTTACAGAAATTCGTCTGTACTACAATAGCATTTACACAGTTCACGTACATATGCTTTCGAATGGTTTTTACATGAATTTATATTCGGTGTTGTATATTTCGGTTGCACTATACTCGTAATATAGTCCTTTGGCAAATAATGCTAATTTATGCATAGGAATACGTATATTTTTCTGATTTCTAGTGGTAATATTACAATACAAATCTTTTGAAAGTGAACAATGATATATTTTTTGAACTAATACGGTAACTTCATATATACAGAGTGTTCCACAACTTATCGCACTTATTTTTACCCCATATAGTACTCAACGTACTGATTATGGAACAGAAATATTTTTCAAAATACGCAAAATTGATTGCACATTATACGATTTAGTTATTTCTAATATAATAATAATTAAATTATAATTATACCACTACTAATAGGCATTTATTTAATGTTGTATAATGAATAAATGGACTATTGTAGTATTTATAATTATAAGTTAATTATTAATATATTAAAAATAACTCTCAAATCAGTGGCGCTAAATATGTATACTTCATATGAATTGCAATTAATTTTGCGAATTTTAAAACAATCTTTCTGTTTTATAATCACTTAATCAGTATGTTGAGTACTATATGGAATTAAAATAATTTGTCGCGTTGTCAAACATCCATATAACGATGGAATAGTCATTATACCAAGTTCAATAAAAATTTCATACATTGCGATTTAGATATAACATTCTCAATGCTTCGTAGTATTATTTTTTGTGCATGAGAACTATTACCAAAAAAAGAAGTATTTAATAAATACTTCGAACCTGGGTGTAATAATAAGATTTTAATATTAACATGATTGCGTAATTTAAATCTAACTGCTATCTATAAAAACACGTAAAAATATAACTTTTAAAGATATAGGGATAGTTAAGTTATTTTTTACGCATAAGTGATCTACAATGGGATTGTTACGTGCATTGAAGACCATGAGCAGGGCCGGATAAACCACAGAGCCATGGAACCATGGTTCCAGGACCCCCGACGTTTAAAGGCCCCGTCCAGCGGATATCTATTTATCAAATTTACATCACTATTTTAAAAATTTATTATATTAATTATAAAAAATATATCTTTAATTTCAACTTGTGCGAGTACACCAGAATCTGCAAATTATACACAATCTTTATCAATTGCAAACCAAGCTGCTCCAGGAACTTCGATTTCTAATTGTCAAAATTTTACTATAAATGTGTATAATAACACTTGTAACAATTGTGGTTCTTCCCAATCTAAAAATATTGTTTTTTAGTTCAAATATCAAACCTAACCTAAAACAGATTAATTAATTTATGCATTTTATGTTGTTATAATCTTATTTTTTCATTGAACTAAGTTGTTATATTCCGCAATAAGTGGACTGTTTTCAAAAAACAAAGTTCAATGATTAATTTGGCTCCAGGTTTCCGATTGCCTTTATCCAACCCTGACCATGAGGCATGTTTTGCAGGCATTTAAAATAAAATCATAATGGCATCTGCATTTGCATAAGTGATACATCCAAAATAAGGCAAAAGAAAAATATGATGATATACTCGTATCTATTTATAGTACTTGTACTAGTAAGATGTATTTACAACAACTTTTAGTATACTTAATTTTGACTTGAATTGCAGAGACAATGTGCTAAATTCAAAGTAGTATGTATCAGTTACAATTACTTCAAAATTGAATTGCAGTGATTTATGACATCTGTCTATTTTGTTTATCATATTATTATTATCATTATTGATATTCACTTTCGAAAACAAAAGTAGGCCGACGCTACCTTTCCCTCTTACATTTTTAGATTCATTGTTAGAGGAGACGTGAGTAAGTTGAGATTATTTGAGCATATAAAACATATGTTGAATGAAAAATTAATAAAACAGGTATTTACGAACGAGTGAATGAATGTTATTGAACATTTGTTGCGTAATGAAAAATTCCGAGTGTGAGGAATATATGACGGTTGTGTGTTATAATGAGAATGCCGTACAAATATTGATTATTTGATGAATCTGATGATTTCCTTAAGGGCTTGTGCTACTCCATTTGTTAGGACATAGCATGATATTATGTATCATCATCATCATCTGTGGTGCTACAGCCCGAGATCGGGCCTGGGCCTACCGGGCACACCGAGCCGCAGTTTTTACACTGCCGTACTGCCGGTTTTCGTAGTCGAATGTTACATTATTTAAGGCGTATAAGTGACTAGCTTATAGCGGCCGAGTGTGATAAATACATGTAGCTGTATTTTATATTTTACGACAAATCACACATTTGTCGACAGGCGGATTCGAACTGACGAACCTTGGTTCGGGTGACGTCACAGTATGTTAAGAGATGTGCCTTAACACGCTCGGCCACCGCGCCTGTATATACACCTAAAATACATACAACTACAATAGAAATGTCAAATTCTAATTGTTGACATATTTTATTAGTAATATAGCCGCACTCCTATTGTAAAATGTTTAGTGTTCGTAGTGCGCATGCGAATGCACCAATTCAATTTACAGTTGAAGTGAAAGCTAGCAGCGTGCTAGTCTGGATCTAAAGTGCATTTTGGAGATAAATTGTGCTGACCTTAAATTTTTATTTTAAATGTTCTCCTTTGAATATTCAATTTGTTTATTTTTCAATTCTATACCAGCGCCAGCATGAAATTGTGACAACTGAATTTTGTTTGTAAATGTACAATGTACCCACATATTCAAAGCTTCAACACGACTAATTCTCCATTATTGCTAACTAATGTTTACAATATTACTCATTTCCATAGGTAACCAAAAAGCAACTGAAAGATATGTTTCATAAGATTTAATATTTTGAAAAAAAGATGTTGATGTACGCATTGTTCTATTATTTTTTCGTTTTATATTATGAACATCCTAAACTGTTTTGTTTTACATGTACATGGCTGCAGCCCATCAGAGACTTCGTAAAGTAAATTTGGTATTAAATGTAATATGCCGAGAGCTTATAAGACATGTGAACATTTTCCTCGTTCACAAAGATCTACAAAGAAGAGGAAAATTCATATTTTCTCAGTTATACAAACTCAGCAACTAGGACACAAATGGAAAATTAATTTAAAAGCGGAATGATGTGCTTGTAGTGTGTTAATTGTTTAAGTGTGGTGGTTAAACAGCAACTTAACAACATATGGCGTAACGCAGCCACAGGGGTTAAAACGTTTGGCCTTTTCATAAACAAGCGCTGTTCACTAAAGGGCACAGTTCAAATTTCAAGCCTTGTTAATAAATTTCTGCCCTTAATTTCGGTTCTGCAGAAATCTCACCCCTATAAACTACGAATGTTACGTAATGTTTAGTTTCTAAACACTGTGTTCCTATTTATTATTACTAAAGTTTGTAAAGCCATAAAATTTGGAAGTTTATTTCTACCAAATAGTAATAGTAACTATTAATACAATTTATATGGGGTAGGTGGCTCAGTGGTATCGAGTCGTGCAGTGGATTTAGAAACCCGGGTTCTATTCCCACAGGCGATATACAATTTTCACCAAGTTAAAACTACCCCTGTGGCCCTCCCTTCACTAACACCTTTGGGGACCGTGATTTTTCGGCTGGTAACTGCACTTCACGTGAAGAAATATATCACCGAGACCTACTACGGCAGAAAGCCACACCCAGTAATGGCTAAAAGGCGAGATAATATATTAATTTATTTATAAAAATTTATTAATAAGACTGATACATTATAAACTATACTATATTACAATACTTTTGTTTTAATAAAGCTTGTACATTATAAATTATTCACAAATAAATGGTGGGAAATACATTTTCTTTCTGCAGCTAAAGTACCTATCAAGTACGAAAAATATTGTATGTAGGTATACTAAACTAACAAAAATATAGGAATTATTGTTTATTAATACAATATTTTTATTTAAATTTGATGAACGTTTCGTTGTAATTTTATCTAGAATTAACCATAAGGATTATTATTTCTATCTATTAAGGCGATAAATACAAAAATCAACTCGCATTGAATTGCTAGCCCTCAAATGAAACAAATTATGATTAATGCTTTTATTTATACGAGAATTTTCATTTCACTTGATCCAGCAGTGGAAAGATAGCTCTTCGAAATTTATTTCTTTAGCAATAGGTAGGTGTAGGTAGTTTAAAAATATATGCTTATAATTTGAAGAGTTAGATAAATTATTTATATTGTCTTCTTCATCAGTGAATCTCTTAACAATCACATCACATACGAGTATATAATTACGAATTCATGAACCGTCACAAAGTAAACATAACCTCAAACCATTCACTTGACAGATTTTACTAATTCTGTGTCATTTTCCATTTGAAGCGGCGCAAAGGAGAAAGTTAATGGATAATGACTGGTTCACAACTACAAGTACGGCGAAACGTGACATACATGCGTGCTCGCAACCGTGGTGACACGCGTGCGTACCATTTGCTCGTGCGAGTGCGACAAATGCGACAAACGACCCACTTGTGATTATTATTACTACAAATACGCTTCGAAATGATGTTGATGTTAAAGATGACACTTTATTGCGTAGCTTTTACAGAAAATTTATTTTAAATAATTATTTACACAATTCGGATTTTAAAATTTTGAGAAAAACCGAATAAAATAAGCGTTTTTGTAGCGTTTTGCATATTTGATTTTTCAAAATTAATTTAATGGAAATTTTATAATCATTTGCACATTTACAGTTCAAAGATACGAGTATACGAAATAATATGTTTCCTTTATAATAACAAAAACCAGTTCTCAGGTACCAAATTAATTAATTAGGCACATGTTTCATTTTAAACAGTCAAGCTTAAAATATGAATTTTAAGCATAAAGTAACAAAAAAGTTCATTTGTCTAGAAATATGATGGCAAATGCTTTATTTAGATGTAGATGATACTAACAATTGATATGTAGACATGCAAATACGAATGACTTGTTTTAACTCGGGAAAACGCACGAAGTTTTTCTACACAGCAAAGTTGTCGTACTAAAAAATAGGTACTATTATTGGGATGATATGACTACATAAACTCGTAAATTATATTGTTAATTTAGAGTTTAAGCGTAAGTTAAAGTTTAAACTGTCATTGTAATATTTATCAGTAATGTTTACTGCTCTGAAGTTTAGAATGACAAATTTCCAAAAATTAAGTTAATGTAGACATGTAAAATTCTACGTTGCTTATAATGATAATGCATTATTACGTAAAATTGTAATAGTTATTTACTTAACAAAACCTAAAAGTGATACTTTACTGAGCCAGCTTCCAGAACGAGCCGTAGGCGAGCTGTGGATGCTTGAGAGCCCAATATAAACCCCATAAAAATGTGTTATGTACAATTTATTTTTAGCGACCATCAATAACAAATTATTCATAATTTGACACCCGAGTGAAAAATATTTACACAAAATTAAAAAAAAACTAATCGCCATAGGAACATACATTTTATAATCTCTTATTTCAAATTAGGATCGATACAATTTTACCAAACTCTCGGTTGTATTTTCAGACTTAGATTGGTAAAGACAGATTTCCTGGTCTCAAAAGTGATAAAAAATTTACGACATAAGTAGATATATGAAACAGTGATTACAATATTTTTAAAAGGAAACATTAAAAAAAACTACAATATCTAGACATGTATTTTTCAGAAAATGACCGAAAGCACTGCCTAGGGGCGTCACATAGGGAGGAGAAGTGAATCGCCAAACCGGAATTGAAAAAAAAGAGATAAATTCTAACATCCGTTATTAAATGCTGTTTAAATTAGTCATTTTATTAATTTTAGACATTTTTTATTCTACAATCAATTTCAACATTGAATAGATATAAATACAGAAGTAAAATAGTAAAATATTCTCAGTGCTCCTAATAAATAACAGTAGTAATATTTACATATCAGTAAAATTTACTTTCTCTAAAAAATATGACCAATAAAGCTATTGTAAAACAGTGTTATAAAATAAATTAATATTGGCCAGCATCATTGTAACTAAAGCACTATAAAGAATGTGTTTTGATCTTATGTCGTTGTGTTGTTGACGTCGAATCGCGGTCGTTGTACAAAGTTATGTGTCTACCATATATTTTTTAGATGCTCTTATGTGAGTACTTAAGTTCCGGAAATGCCCCGCCAGCTTCTTTCGCCGACGATGCGGGTGTAAATAACAGATAATAATAAGGCGATTTCCGGTACTTATTTCCAGATAAGAACACTTACAATTTACAATTTATGAGCCGATGTTACAGAAAATGGAAAGTGTAAAATAAATAATGATATGTAATAAAGCATTGTGACATTTTCGTAATTGCGTACATTCTTATCACTACGAAGGTATCAACCAACAATGAATGTAAACGATAGTGTATTCATTGTTCTTGCTTTGCACATTAAATCAAGCTTTTAATAATTAATTTACTAGGCTGTTAGTTAATACAGTATCTAATATATTCACTGTACTATAGTAGCATCCATTCTTCTTATATTATGATTTATTTTGTGCTACTCTGCACAACAGGAACTTCATTTCAATTACAGTACATGAAGCTTACAGCTTATAGTGGAAACCAAACCATTTAGACTCAGTCGTAAGTTAAGATTTGAACACATGACATTTTGCTTGACATTTGTATACACTAGATCTGTGGTAGGTTCGCAATCTTTTACTTGCAAGGCTCGTCCTTAATATTTTTTTTAATACTTTTATATGTATATTTAATAAAAATAGTTTCATGCACACACAAAAAAGTAAGTAATATTACGAGTATAATAATATGTGTGTACAGGCGCGGTGGCACATCTCTTAACATACTGTGACGTCACCCGAACCAAGGTTCGTCAGTTCGATTCCGCCTGTCGACAATGTGTGATTTGTCGTAAAATATAAAAATATAGTTACATGTATTTATCACACTCGGGCGCTATAAACTAGTCACTTATACGTCTTAAATAATGTAGCATTCGACTACGAAAACCGGCAGTACGCCAGTGTAAAAACTGCGGCTCGGTGTGTCCGGTAGGCCCAGATCCGATTTCGGCTGTAGTGCCATCAAAGAAGAAGAAGATAATAATATGTAGTACGTTCTGACAGTCGAGAATAAAAATATTTTACAAAACAAATTTTTAATTTAAATTAATGGAATAGCGTAACAATAAGTTGGCCAATTTTCAAATCTAATAAATTTTCATTTAAATTCTATCTATTCTTGAAAACTAATTTACGTTATTTCAAATTAAATTTCTTTTTAAAAATCCCGCGTCAGGATAATAAATAAAATAATATACAAAGGCAAATTTTTAATTTAAATTAATGTAATAGAGTGACAATACCTTGGCCAATTATCAAATATCATTTGATACATTGAAATTTTATTTATTCTTAAAAATTTAGATACGTAATTTGAAATTAAATTTTATCATTATCAACAATAATACTTTTTAAAAATTTGTCGATTGGTTGGACTGAAGTACGAGTGCCTGTAATTATGTATTATTATTATAAAAATGTAAAGAATAATACAAAACGTAGGTTATTTAAAATAAACACCCAAATTTGTATTTTTAATGGCTTCAAATATAATTATTTTTCGACGTAAACAAAGATCATCATTATAGATGACAGGAAAAAAATAAGAGCGTTTTATGTAATTCTTTAAAGTTACACATGAATAAGATCTCAAAAAGGCTCAGAAAGTTTTTTTTTGCAATAATATCCTTTTTTCAATTATTTATCATTGTTTTCTCATGTATTATTATTCATATACTAGCTATTTCTTCAATCCATTAATGTAATTGGTTAATTAACGCGATTTAAGCCGAAAAGAAACATTTTTCAAAATTCATTCCTAATGTACCAATTTGTTGACAATAGATCTCGACAAAATAAACATTGGCCCTCTTATTAAATAATATGTGATACCTTACGTATCACGAGGTATAGCATTAAAAAGTGAATTGAAAAACGAAACAAAAACTAATAAATAAACTGACACAAGTACCTTATATGTAATATAACCAGGTAAAAATCTTGAAACCACAGAATATTTAAAATAGTAAATACATACATACAGGTGCGTTGGCCGAGCGTGTTAAGGCACATCTCTTAACATACTGTGACGCCACCCGAACCAAGGTTCGTCAGTTCGAATCCGCCTGTCGACAATGTGTGATTTGTCGTAAAATATAAAATACAGTTACATGTATTTATCACACTCGGGCGCTATAAGCTAGTCACTTATACGTCTTAAATAATGTAGCATTCGACTACAAAGACCGGCAGTACGGCAGTGTAAAAACTGCGGCTCACCATCCGGTAGGCCCAGGCTCGATTTGGGCTGTAGTGCCATAAGAAGAAGAAAGTACATACATACATTTTTAGAGATACAAAAGGTACGTACATGGGTACCGCGCAATGTAAAGAAATAATGAGGGAATAACGATGATACAGAAGAAAGAATGAAATGAAGAGTGACGCTGTACACGTAAATGTACTGTTACAATTTTCACACGTAATCTTCTTTGAATTCACACGTAACTTCAAACGTGCTTTTATTAACAATCAACTAAAAAACCGATCTTTAAATGGCACGTACACACCTATGTAGCATTGTAACAGATTAGTGTTGTGAAATCAAATACTATAAGAGTGTAAGTCAATACACTATTCAATGGTTTGAATAAACACAACGGTCGTGTCACAAAGTTGAAAGAAAATTATTAAAAAATAAAAATTTCTGGCCTCTCCTACTAATATTTGAACAACTGTTTTATTCTTTACTAACGGAGATTTGTCTTTGAAAGATTGTAAGTACTCAATGTATCAATTTGGCTAGTAATACATAAATAGATTTAAAATTTTATTAGCTGGTAACATCATTTTTATGTTTTCAACATAATACATGAAATAATTGAATCATTTATCAATTAACAAAACTGTTATTTCGATGATATAGCGCAGACTTGTGATAATTATAAATAAAATATATCAAAATACAATTTATTTTCGTAATATTATTTTTTATTTATTTGTGATTACTAACACAGTCTATCATAGCATTATATTATTTATTTCATCATTTATTTTAAAAAGTTTTGAGGTATCGACATATACAAGTATACGAGTAAATACATAGCTAAATATTAATTAGTTACAACATTTATTTATGTGTAAATATATATATATATATATATTAAATTAAAAAGTTAAAATAAACTTGACTTATGAAATGAAAACAGATTTAAATAATTTTCTTTACGAATCTGCCTGTTAAGTTAAACGTAATTAATACCAATGCGAAATATTGATAAATTGTAGTCATATATTTTGTTGATGTGTTAATGCACTGAACTAACACATGTTCTTATGATATTAATCTTTTTTGCAGTGATTTCATTTTGCAGAAAAACTAAAAACATGTTGGAATATATGAGCATGAAAATAAATTATAAGTAATTACAGACAAATTAGTTTATTAATTATTTGTAATTAAAATTATGTTAGTTCGTTTCACTTTCGATAACGCAAGCAATAAGACACCGCGGCAAAATATGTATAACCAATTTTTAACAAAAATTTGGCAGTAATTTATCTACGCATAATCGTTGATTAAAAATTACTTTGCATATTATATTGTCGCAAAGAAAAGTAAACAGCAGATACTAAGATGTGAAACGGATAAATTTCTCGTATATATTGTAGACGTTGTTTGCGTGATGGAGATTTCAAACATTTTCACATATTATATTAATAATAAAATATAGTTGGACAACAAGAAAAATAATGTTACTATTTAAGTCTAAGATGATTATTAAATGGATTAAAGTACTTATATTTTATGTAGGGCAAAGTAGGGAAAAGTTTTTTGATTAATTAGCAAATTATTTCACATTAAGATATTAATTTGCACCCCACTTAATTACAGTTATAATGAAGGATATTTTTTCACAATTTAAGAAAGAAGTGATTATCTCTTATCTTTTCTAAATTGGATTTTAGATTACTTTTCTTCTACTGTGATTCTCGTGGCCTTAAAAGGTCGAAAAGAATTATTTTCTCTACGTTTCACTTTAGAAAAGTTCTACGGTTTCTTAATCATGTAATGCTTTAAGGAATCCTTAAAGACTCGATGATTCATGGAGCTTTATTTTATCTTTATACCATCTTTGCAAAATTAATAATGTTTAACATCTCAAAACGCTAAGTAGTTAAATTTGATTAAATCAATACTAAAATAATATAAATACATTAACAAATACAAAAGCTGGTGTTTTTACTATTCTTAAGATTTTAAAACCACATTTAGTACACCGAAATACCGAAGCTTGTAGAATCAACCACTGATACCAATTTAATTTACTCATTACTTTCTTTGTGCAGATAAAAATGAAAGAATGTTATTATTTCAAGTTTTAAAAAATAATAGTGCGTAACTAACTGAATAATCAAGAACAACATATTATTTGAATTAAAAGAAAATAATATTTTAAGACATGAAAATTATCTTAAAATTACATACGAAGTATCCATAATAACTGCAATTGTTATATTTTAAAGCTGTACTTGCGATACATTTTATTTTATCATCAGTACGCGTTTATTATTCGGCTTTTGTTTCATTCAGCAAACCTACTTTGTTTTAAAATCACTGTTGCAGCTCGTTAAAAGTTATCTTGTAATTCAATTTGAATAAAAACTTTTTTTGGACACATCGAAATGTTTTATTTTCAAAAATCTATCGAGTGTTTTCAAAATATCTTGTTTTGAAATTTTTGATCGGTCGCCATTTTGTTATTTGATAAAATAGGAAGAAATCACGATTTTTCTAAAAACAAAAAAAAACACTATAAACTAAATAAAATAAATTTATCATCACGCCTTTTACTCATTACTGGGTGTGGCACTCTGCCGTAGCAGATCTCGGTAAGTGATATATTTTTACGCGTAAAGTGCGGTTACCAGCCGTTAAATCACGACCCCCAAAGTTGTTAGTAGAAGGGTCCCCACAGGAGTTGATATTAAATTAAAAGTTTAAAATTAAATTTTACGTTTAAAATTTTTAAACAAAAAATCTCTTTCTGATAATTATAGTTTTAAGAATTGCTGATTTTAATTGTTGTATCCAATGTATTATTTTAATTATTTATTATCTTAATATTCAATATTTATTTAATATTAATTATAAAGTATAGTAATATAAAACAATGAATAGAACAATCACGATTAGTAACTCTTGACTGAACTGTCAGAATGAGATTTTGTTTTATTTGTGTTTTATTTTCATGGCTATCTGATTTTGCACTAAATATCACATTTTATTTTTTAATTATATAGTACTACAGACACGCTAGTACAACAAATTAAAACTTTTAAAATTATTATTCTTGCACTTTTGCCACTTTTGCTCTAAAATGTACAGAAGAGCCAATTTCACACATTTTTAACTCCTATGTTCCGCATTTCTGTGCACACCCTGCATATGTATATATATATATACCACAATGAGGCTTCGTGTAATTGAAATTAAGTTTTGTGAATAAATGAAAAATATATTGTGAAAGGTATGGTATCAGGGATTTTAGGAAACAAACGCAATATTATATTATAGCTAGTTATGACTTTGGGATAAAAGTACTTATTATACATAAAATATGTGCTCATTTATTCCTTATTAATATGTGTCGCAGAATTTTCAGAATTATTTTACATCAGCTCCAAAATATACTGTGGAACATTTTGGCAACATTTCCTTTAGCAAATTTCACGGAAATATAAATCATCATAGCTTTGTTAGGATTAAATCATCTTTGCAGTCTCGTCAGTTCTGACAAACTTCAAATAATAACAGTAATAAAGGGAGCTGAAATGTGGGAGCGCGAGAACTTGTTGTAAACCTCACTTTGGCACACAGTGCATAACTGCACGGCACAAGTCTCCAGGAGTTTGTACGTACTTACACTTACATGCAACTGTACAAAGTTGTCTTTTGTATGTTGCACTGGCTACTGAGCTGCTGCTGCCGCTGCCGCTACCGCTGCTGTCTTGTTTCTATTAACGTTACAAGGAATTGTTATGAAGTCATACCGCAGGTAATAGTTGCAATCAATTATGTTAAATGCTGAGTTAGAGGTGGATGTTTGTGGTTTATCTTGAAATGTCGGTACTGCTAAATAAGTTATTTTTTTGGATTTCTATCTTGTGAGATCACTTCCTAATAACAGATGTTACTCTTTGCAAAAACTATCAAATAAGGGTCGAATTAGCACACTTTTATTCCTAGGTTCGTTAGTGGACTAATCACTTTTAGCCAATTTGTACTCCAAATAAAAGTTGTCAAAATAATTTTTATTGAATATTGTGTAGAAGAAAATAATCTTATTTCATTTTAATTTACCGATTTAATTTAACTTAACATTACATTTTGCAGTATGTGCTTAGCACTAGACTTGTGCTATCACCTGAATCAAGCTTTGCGTTAAGGCTCTCATTGAATTTATTTATGCTACACAATATACGTTATTCATTTTATTGCTGTAATGGGGTCTGTATATTTTGAATTATTTAATATATGATTTTAGATATTTATTAAATCAATGAATTATTTATAGTTTAGGAGAAAATAGAAATAAAAAATAGTAGACAAGATATGTGATGTCACTGTAACGTATAAATGGTCAGATGGGTATACTAAGAAAAAAATACAAAGTTTCGTTTGTAAGTTTTGTTCTTACAACAAATCTCAAATTATATCACGTAATATCTATTAGTCGTCAATTGCACATATAAGAAAGATGCATAAATCAAAAATACCTCAATTAAAATACAATATAATTATAAGATTATATATTGTAAATATATAGATAAGCCGATAAGCTGATAGGATATTGAAACACAATAACTGGATCGCAGGCGTTATTTAAATTTAAAAAATGTCAAATGACGACGTTACGGCCTTGGATTTACGTAATTTTTAAACAAAATTTAGGTATTTAGATATAAAAATAATAGCAATTAAAAATAATTACGTTCAAAAGAACCCAGTCCATTGCAGTTTACACTGCAAAAATATTATATTTATATCTTATTTTTTAAATTTAAATTAAACATGAAATCCAATTATAGGTATTGCGTTTTTAATATCTATTAAAAATAGTTTTTATTATTATTATAAATAAATAAATATATCATCACGACTTTTACCCATTACTGGGTGTGACACTCTGCCGTAGCAGATCTCGGTAAGCGATATATTTCTTTGCGTGAAGTGCGGTTACCAGCCGCCAAATCACGGCCCCCGAAGATGTTAGTTGAAGGGGAGCCACAGGGGTATATTTAATTTGGTGAAAATTATTTGTCGGCTGTGGAGATCGAACCAGATTCTCAAGATCCACAAGTCGACTAGATACCACTGAGCCACCTAACCCATTATTATTATGAGACAAAAAATGTTTAATTTTCTTATTTTATATTTTATATCTATAAATTTCACAATAGCCACAAATCTGATTTGTAGTTTCAACACTTTGTATCCTAAAATTTTGTACAAATAAGCCGAAAATGGTGTTAGAATAACAAATAATGGGCCACAGACTTGACAAAAGTATTTTTATTGAGTTTTATTTCAGCTATATTTTCTAACCATTTTAAAGTTTACAATTAAAATTGATATAATTAGCCAAAAAGTAATTTTTAAAATATACCATGAAAATTTTAATTAAATTTATCAATTAAATAATTGTACGATGCGTAAAAGTTTTCATTTCGTCTTGAGTTATCAGGTTTAAAATATTGACAGGTATTACTATTTTCCTATACTTGAATCTGCAATAATTGTAATAGATAATCAATATAAATAAATTTGCATCTCAAAGTTTCATAGGGTCGTATTAGTGTCGGCCTTAAATAATCAGATTAAATAAATGAAAATATAATTTTATATAACTATACAAATATTAAGGTGAAACCTCTGAAACCATATATCGCAGTTTAACATACTTGAGTCTCAGCCAGAGGCGGATCCAGAGGGGTCATGGGGGTCATGACCCCCCTAAGCATGGACTATTTTTTAACGTTGGCCCTAATACATAATAATGATGTCATTATTTACGATAACTCAATTTGTTAAACAAATTAAATATAAAATATTACTATTGTTTGATTTCTTATTCTAATAAATAGCCAAAAACCAATATTTTGTGGGGATATTATTTCGACCGCGGGTGGGAGAGGCATTCTATTTAAGACCTAGTCAAGTATGTGACTACCGACATTTGCACTTAGAAAATCAACTTTTAATTCAATAATTTTTGTATTCTATCGAAGAACCGTTTAGATATTGAAACTTTAAAAAGTGTTGGCGTTCTTAGAGGAATTTTTGAGGTGAAAAAATGATTTAATGTGATTTAATGCGATTCCAAAGACGATTTAATGTGATTGTAAAAATTATTTAAAGCAGGAATATAATATGAGCAAATACAAATGTTCCCCCCCCCCTCGAGACAAAATTCACTGCATGACCCCTCCCCCCAATTCGAAGTCTGGATCCGCCCTTGGTCTCAGCGCCCGAAATGTACGTATGTTTCTACTGTCAGTATATTTCAATTTCTTATTGAAACCTTGACGAAGGTGTCAGATACAAAATAAACTAGCATCGTAAGCACTTTGAAAACCACACATTCCTCTTAAGTGGAAAATATTAAATAAATACACAGCGGAAGTACATAATTTAGCACGAAACTCTTTAATACCAGTAATACCGCCCTGTGTTTAAAGTCGAACTAATTCTAAGATAATTTTAATTGCATTAAAATCAGCGGTTGCTGAGGAGGTGGAAGTTTCGCTGCTCGTCATGATATGTGCAATCGCATCGTTCAAGATCGCTGCAAACTTGATTAAAGCCGGAGCCGGAACTTGCAAGTAGCTGCAGCTACACACAACTATAGTAGTTAAGTTAGCTGGGAGACGTTGCCAGATGAGCACTATCCAACAACTTCATTACTTACCTATGTGCTATGTGTAGTTGTTGATTGGTTCATCCTCCGAACTATCGTTGTCAGCAAATATCTACTTTAACTTTGTTACTACCTTGTTTAACTGCTTCAAACAAGGCTTCTTACTTTAGATGTATAAATTTAAAATTGAATTATGGTACATTATGACAAATATTAGTTTATAAAACCGAATGATATAGGAACAAAAATTTATTTTTACAGCGATATTTTATTTGTTTTAATTATTTCAAAGTCTTATTTGAGTATTGATTTTCTAGAACAATATTGTAAAAAGAATAAATAAATATTTCTATGCTTCCTTGAATTAATGAAGTTTTTTCAAATTGCGCCATTAATTGCGTCGAGTAAGAAAAAAAAACAAATTAACAAAACTAGGAATTTAATTTCAAATATATAATAATTACAGCTAAAAATTCATGTAAATATTAAAATTATACTTTGTACTTTTTAAGAAACACATATATCCGTTCCTTTATGATAAGAATACCAGACAGTAAAATAAACTCGTAGCGCTACCTAAGCACAAATCTATAGGCTTTGAAAAATCACTATTTTATGCAGGAATAAAAGTTTACAATGCCTTACCTTTTTTAGTGACAGACTTACCAAATAAGAAAATTATTTCGATTGTCAAAGAGACTATTCGTATGTTGCGTAAGAAATATTATTTTATACTGACTGTCAGAACTCTACTTTTGTTACATTGTTTCAGATTCTAATTTAAATTGTTGTATAAATTGTTTTAGTTTCTACTTTTTTACTTAAGTATTATACAGTACTTGTTGGTTACTTTCAGTTTAGTCAACTTCGTTATAAGTAAATCTGTTTTTGTATTTCATTTGGTCACTCCTTTTTTTTTGGTTCTTTATTATACTTATTGTAGTAATTGTAAAATTTCGTTGTATTTTGTTTTCCGTATGTTTTCGGACTTCAGGAAATAAGATTATTATTATTATATAAAATTAAACTATTTTAATGACATTTTTAAATTGACCCCTGTGGCAGTACAGATTTTCACATTGTATACTGCACACTGCACGTGATGGTAAATTGTTTCATTCCTGCTTTGTATTGTAACATTTTTATATTAGCTATGAACGTTGTAGATGAAACGTCATTAAAATTCATGACTTATGACATGATGCAACTTCAATGATTAAGTAAGGCACATTTGCTTTTTAATTATTGAATAATGTTTTTATAACTAATGTAATCACATTCAAACTATTGTGTAAAGATTCTTTTTGATCTACTCATACTTTGCGAGATAACAAACAGAAGTCAAGTATCTTGGTATGTACCTGGAAAAAATACTTAACTGGAAAAGACATCTTACCACCAAAAGAAAACAAATAGACATACAAATCAAAAACTATACTGGTTAATAGGATGAAAATCAAGACTTCCACTTCATTCTAAACTACTTATTTATGTAGCCACTATCTATATGGACTATGGACATATGGAATAAAATTGTGGGGCTGCGCTAAGTAGCCTAACATAAATATAATCCAACAAAATCCTCCGGATAATTACAAACGCCGCTTGTTATATTACTAACGAATCATTACATAATGATTTAAAAATAAAATATGTCTCTGAACAAATAAAAGCCCGCTCAACAAAATACGAACAACTGTTTAATAACTGTCCCAATAATCTGGCAGTTAATCTACTAGACAACTCTAACGAAATAAGAAGATTGAAAAGAAAAAATACCTAACAGCTAATGAAACATGCCTAAACCTGAAGGAACACCAATGGGAGTTGCCTTCTTACATTAAAATCTCATTACATATTTACGTATTGTATCAAATTTACTTGATGGCTAACTCGGCCAGTTGTAAATAAGAAGAACTATAAAATATATATATATATATATATTTCGAGATGAAAAATAAGTCTTAGAAAATTTATATTCTGGAACATTTGTAATTAGTGAAAAAAAAAACTTTATATTTGTATGTTTGAGAATTCGAGTAGAGAATAGAATGGTATATTTTCTTGTTTTGTTTCCCGTATAACTAATATGGAACTTTGTTTTTCGAAATTAATTATTATTTTAAGGAAGTTTATAATGTGTCCTTTATGCAAAACTGTTTAATTGCCTGAATACGAATACGAATTTTACCCTTTAGTAAATATGTATATAGAACTTTGCCAATAATATAATATTAGCTTTGTCCTCAGTTTTAGGGAGTTTATTAATTAGGTAATTTCACACATGATGTACAATTAGCAAGTAAATATACTAAAACTTTCAGTTTAATGTTCAGAATATTCGTATGTTTGTTGAGTATGTTGTACTAAAACTTTGTTAATATCAGCTACATCTATACCTAACCAAACACATACAGTAAAAATAATTATAAAACAATTTATCATACGAGTACATATTATGTTTTTGTTCCGCTTTCATAAATATAAAATAATTAACTTTAAAACTCGGAAAATTTCTATAACACGAATAAATAGAACTTATAGTACTTTTATTTCTTGGTAGATTAAACTTTTGTATAAATGAAAAAGAATAATTTCATGTGTTTACTTACTACGATAACGTAACTATTGTTATTGTTTAAAATATGTAAATTTCTATGTTCGAATTTGAACTATACAAATAAAAAATTAGATTTTCCATCGTCTTTGTTACATGTTACAAGATTTTTTTAACTTTTGTTGCTGCATGTGATGAAATATTGGATGATAATTAAAATTTTACATGATCCAGAGCTGGCTTTAGAGTTTCTAACTTTTTCTTCTGTATTTATTTACAAAAGATTTTACGCGAATAAAGCCATGAAAATATTATTTTAATTTATGTTTATCGTACAACAATAACAGACAGGAGTATCTCATGAAAATTATTTCACAAGATAATTAGTTTACTTCATACAAGTACATAGAGGTTTGTGAAACGATATTCATCGATATTTGCAACACTTGCAACCTGTCATCGTACAGATTTTGACTAATCAGTTATTAATTACTAAAAGTAGTTTAACCATGTTTCATTAATGAAGTAAGTATGTACGATATAACACCAAATTTATTATGTATTATTTATATTTTTTTTTTTAATCTGACGGACAGAGGATAATATTAATTTTGGTTAATAAATAAAATATCGCTAAATGATCAAGTCTCTCTTCAATATGTATTTTATTCCACTCCGTCCTCATTCCTAAAAAATATAATAAAATCTTTAGTATATCCTGCTCTAACTATATAGACCAGTGCTTCTCAAGTTTTTTTCTTTTCATCACTAGCTGTCTTATTTGTAGTTTTTAATAGCAATGCCCCCTGTTCTGTATATGTAAAAGACTTACTACTTATCTAACAGGGTTTAAAATGAAAAATGTCACTCATAATTCAAAATTATGGTGTAATTACGTGCGAAAATGAGTATCAGTTCGAAAATCATTTTCGCTGCAGGTTTAAAGCAATTTTTTAAATAGTTCTTAATTTTTATCGTCCTATTTTAAAATAAAAAAAGTATTTCTTTAAAGTTTTTCAAGAACTAGTATAATAATAAAAATATGGATCGAGTTACGTGAAGATTAGTTATGTTGGTTTGAAAAAATATATATTTTACTTTTCTTCGCATTGTTTATTTTTCACAAGATGTACATTTCGATTGCGATGCAATCATCATCAGTTGTATAATACTATTATATAACTGATGATGATTGCATCGCAATCGAAATGTACATCTTGTGAAAAATAAACATTGTGAAGAAAAGTAAAATATATATTTTTTCAAACCAACATAGTATAATAATTTTAATAATTTCAAGAAACGAAACAACATTTACTATAATTTCACAAATCACAACAACATCTACCACAATTTCATGAAACCGAACACCATTTCGGTTTACTTCGGTAAAATTCGAGCACTATGCCAAATATGGAGTGAAACCAATAAATGTTTTCCTCCAAATTATATAAATAAATATAAAAGTAAAACCTACTTACTGCAGTTACAAAAATAAAATCATAGTTATAGCTACTACTTGTATAAATGAAGTCAGAGTTATTAAGTTGAAGTTATTAATTACCTAATAAGTAATGATTATTAATAAAAATATAAAATATTTAAATATTTAGTGTGGCACCCCTTTGTCGATCATTTCCATGTCCAACGTCCCTCTATTTTGTATAACGCCTTTCTGTCAGCCCACCGCCATACCTAGCACCCGTCAGAGGGCGGTTTCTCCCACTTTGAAAAGCACTGATATAATAATTTAAACTGAGAAAATAGTTTTTTACAAATAAAATGTGTCCAATAAACATTGTTGCATAGTTACGAGTGCAGTAATAAATCTAATTACATACCTTGTTTAAGTTTATCTCATTTTTAATCCACAAATTAAAGAAATCAGTTAAAATATATCGATAGAAATGCCTAATATTTATGACAATAGGGTTTGTCATAGTAACAATTATTATTTTTCTGATAATATAAATATAATACAAAAAACTTATTTCCCTCGTTAAACACCATTGTTTTTATTTAAGACACAGTATATCAATTATCAGTTTAATTATATTTGAAATTCAATATCTGATGAAAAGGAGAAAATACGCAATAAAAAGTGTAAAAATACAATATTTCTAATAGGGATAAACATGATTAGTTACATTACAAATTCAATTTAAGATAGCATTGAATGAGGCTATTAAAAAGTCATTTCCACAATAGTGATAAACACTTAAACCCACGTTATTGCTTTTACAATTACACAAAATAGCAAAACACAAACAACAATTACTAGCAGATATTCACAGTTTCGATTGTTTATTTTTGCCATATTTGGATTATTATATTACCGCTAATGCTTGTTTCGTCATCATACCGTCCTTCTTGAAACATTCAAAATAAAATGAACAAGAAACACGAATTAATTCTGATGCCGCACGTATGCAGTCCTAACGGGTGTTCCAGTTTTTGCGAAAGACGATTCCTGATTAGAATATACCGGTTTCGCGTATGTCTTTGACAAAAAAATCCTACACATTTTTAAATTATCGTAGCATTTTTAGTTTTACAATTAAAAGATTAATAAATTAGTTTTAATCGGAAAATTGTAATTAATTTTTAGATCTAACGGTACACTCTTACAGGCAATAGGATATTAAATTTGTTTTTGTGTTCTTTGTAGATAATTGAATTGAATTTCAACGGATATGTCAAATTATATAGTATTTATTTCTGATGTCCGTAAATGTCTTGTACATCATACGTCAATAATTAATTTCTGTATTTCAAAAGCCAACCATTTTATTTAATTAATATTTTTCATTTTTTTAATACGAGATTTTATAAGAATTTATTTTTAGACATTCTTTTCTAATGGGGTATGATAAATAGGCTCAATAGGGCGGCATATTCTGGTTCTAAAAATAAAATTTACGTTTGGCTCATATTTTACTAACATTAGAATTTAAGAAATCGTAAATAACGTAATTTGGTAATAAATAAATCCGATGTCATTCTAAAAACCCTATACGTCTTATAATTTAATTACTTACAATAAAAGGCAAACATTACTACAATTCTTTTGTCATATACTTATTTTCAATAGATTAACGTATTTCGTTTGTTCTTTCGTTGCCAGGTTAAAATTTATGATATAACGTGATTCCGAATTGGGCTCTGACATAACCATTCGTCATTCTAAAGAAATGTATTTTTCAAAGATCTGTAATCATTCAGATCTCAAAATTTTTCAAATAAAACTGAGTACATACGAAGACACTTTAAATGAAATCCTGATTCCTGATTATTCTCTACACTAGGACAATATCTGATTCTATCACATAAGCCAAAAAATATCGGATCAATAAATTAATATAATATGTCAGAAGAGTTATATACTACTTTATCCTGTTATCGACAGAGGGCCCCTTAGAATTATGAATGCTGGTATTATCAATAAAGTGACAAATATCTCACTTGTCATATAAATAATAAAGTACCGTTTTAATAAATCACAGATACAGGCTAATCAAAAGGAAATAAATCTTAGGACGCTTTATGTCAATAGAGATTTATTTTCGTTCATACCTTATTTGTCAAATAACTAAATTTAAGAAAACCTCTAATAGACATTTGCACCAAAAGTTAAATTTGGTTTAAATAAACAAAAGCAAATATAAATTATGCCACATAACTTTCAGTTTGCTTTTATTTATTTAAATAAAGTTTTTGGCGGTGGAAATACGCATAAAAGATACTAATTTTTTTTAAAAAAACAACACTATAATATATAATTTAAATTTAGTTCTTACTTTTCGTTTTATTTAAAGCAATAGAATAAGATATATTTTAGCAATTCAAATAATAATTCGTAGGGCCATTGAGCGATATTCTATCGCACGATTTTTTTTGTTTTACGATGAATAAAGGCAAATTTCATAAGATGAACGTGCAATAAAATTGGCCTACGATAAAATATCGCTCGTGTGAAATGGTAATTAAGCTTATTTTTTTCATTGTTCGTATGGCCCCTAGAAATAAAATTTGTCAACATTTGCTACATAGTGCTACTAACATGATTTATAATCATCTAATTTGTAAAATTTTGCAGAAATTCAGACAAAATTTTAATTATCTGAAATTTTAAAATATAAATTATGCAATTAATACACTAATTTCGATACAATATTTTTCATTTATCTAAAAGATAAATTATCTGTTTAAGCGACAATTTATATTTAAATTAAAAGAAGTTCAAAATTTACAAGCACCGAAAAATAAATAAATATTTTTTCGGAAAACCTAGTTACAGTAAAAATAAACATGCTATCGTAATAATTCTTCTTAAAATGTAAAAGTTCAAATATAAATCTTTATGCTACCATAATAAGAGAACGATTTGTAAAAATGTTCTTTAAACAAATAAATAATTCCACAGTGTATCGTCTAGAAGACCGCCAACAAAAAGTTAGCGCAGAACTTAAAAAACAAAAGACCAACACCAAACACCAAGCTCAGCGGTACAAGCATCGTTTCGTTTGTCCCACCCAGTGTATGTTGTTTTGTTTTATCTGCAACCGAACCATGAAAATTTCAAGCTGAACGCTTCGCAAACCGCGGCACACGGAACATATAGCACGTACACACGCACGAACATATGTGTGTGGTTATGTGCGTGTGCTCTCTGGCCCTGGATAATGGGTTGAAACATATGTGCAGTGTTTGGAACCAGCAATAACTACAGCAGAGAGCTTCGCATTGCTAATGATTTCTGTGTGGCGTAGTGTGCTCTGTGTACCTTTTTGTTTCTGTTAAGTGTTATGTGAGATTAAAAGAATATTTGAATATGTGAGGTTTATCCCTTAAATGCTTAAATGTATAAAAGGAAGCTCTATTATGCAAAAAGATTTAAATAAAAGATCAAATAACTTTTAACGGATAAGAGTTTGTAGAAAGATACAAAAGTAAATGGATTCAAAGAGGATATCGGATATCCTACTGGATTAGAAAGGTGATAAACAACCTCTTTTAAATAAGTACAAGAAAAGATAAATGATGTATGATTAAAATTACAGAAGCAAGTACTTACTATTTTATAGAGTACATAAAAACTAAAGACTATAGTAGATGCAAATAAACAACCTGATGCTTAGCGCTGGCATAGAAATTTGTAACAGTAAAATATTTATTAACTAATTAATCAAATTAGAAGAGACTACGCAGGTCATAAGCATTATTACATAGTTTTAAGTTTAAATATAAAATAAAATATATTTATATACATTTCTAAACTTATAAAAGTGCTAGATATGCATTTATATAGTAAACTTATTAACAAGTAGTACTGATAATATTTTTCTTTTATACGTTCATGTATCGTATCCAAGAATACTTGTATATCTAAATTTTTATGTTAAACACCTTTTAAAATAAGTGATTTTTCTTAATATCTGATTTACATCTCTCAATAAAGAAATACTGATTCTAATTCGATAATGAAAGACATACATTTTATCTATTCTAGTAGAATTGAACAAAAAATCATGTTATTGAATAATTTATACAGGCTATTTCAATACTTCAGGAAAAACTTAAATGCTGCAGAAGTACCCATTCCTAGTGCAACTAGTTTCATTTATTATTGTTTTTACAAAAAATATTTTTTAATATTTAGATTGTAATCATATGAATTTTTTTTAATGCATTTTGAGCCGATATTAGCATACCATGTTATATCTATCTACCACTTATTTTTTTCCAGAATTCAAACATTCGCTATAAGTCAATTCAAATTTAAATTATTTATTTTCCTTCCAATTTTTTTAAATATATAGTCGAAAGGAATGTACAAGAGCACTATAGTTATACTTTGACAACTGAAGCATTCTTGAAAGCACTGACCTTTGAGGTTAGGTGAATTATATAAGCTGTGTTAACCTTAATATTAAAATACTAAATAATACTGAAATATGAGTAAATATATATAAAAAATCATAATTATTGACGTAAAATATGAAGATTCGTTCGTATTAATTATATTGTAAAATATTTATTATAACATTATATTGTTTTAATTTATTCTATTCGTTTTTATTATCGGGGAACTATCTGTTCTCAATCTATTGAACTGGAATTGTATAAATGGGCGTTATACTAATATATTGGCATGTGTTATTTTCAACTTTCCTCATTAACTTATTTATCATAAGTGATCGTCTGAAAATTGTTTTTATTGTTAAAGATATACTTGCTACCTTCATATACCTAAATATATATCGGTCAGAGTGTAAATGTTACATATTTAAAATACTTTTTGCAGGAAAGCAGTTTGGAGATAGCAAAGCTTCTAATGATATGTTTTTGGAAGATGAAGGCTGTGGGGTAATCAGAACATACTCCGTAAATGCAAATGATTCGATAGCAGTAGAGTAATATATCAATAGTTGCATCGCAATGGGATAAAAACTTCAAGATAATTTGGATTATTTGTGATACATAAAATGATTTAGCGAATTAATTTATTCCTTTAAATGAGAAAGAAAAAATGCCTGTCAAGTTTATTTGATACAATTTTATTTTATATAAGGCGAAACTATGTGCGCTTTAAACAAAATTCTGTAAGACTTTTGGAAAAAATACATACATACATACATAACATCACGCTATATCCCATTAAATGGGGTAGCACGAACCCGTCAACATTCTCATCCTGACACACGATACTCGATTCGACCACATTAACACTTCCTCCATACAAACTCTTTCTTTTCTCACAACCAAAATCCATCAACACACAACAAACATTCATCCATCGCTAGTGTACACTGCGCATGTTTCTGAAGATGGTCTCCACACAATTGCAGGTAAACACTCGAAACATCTAACCAATTAATCTAAAATCAAGAATCATACACTTGTCTTCATTCATCATATTTATCCAGCAATTAATTTTCTCCAAACATTCCTATCCTAACACACCACTTTTGCTTCAACCACATTCATAATTCTTTTCATACAAGCTCGTTTATTCTTCACGCTCAGAATCTTTCGCTCACGCAACAACCCTTCAATCATATTCATCCACTTGTTCCTAGGCCGTCCACGCAAACTTTCACCCTCAATTTCACCAACATACACTTGTTTCACCAATCTGTCATTCGACATACGTTCTACATGACCAAACCATCTCAACTGACTTATTCCCACTCTTCTTACAACATTCTGCCCAATCTCACATTCATCATACACCAATGTATTCCGGACACGATCTCTTCTAGTATATCCAGAATATCCACACACACCCCGCAAATACCTCATTTCCACAGCAGTTATACGCCGTTCATGTTTCTTCATCCATACCCAACATTCACTACCATACATCAACGTAGGCACTAACACACCATTATATACACTCAATCGAGCATCTCTGGAAACATTCACGTTCCGAGTAAAGGTTCCCAGAGCACCCAATATCTTACATCCAGCAGATACTCTTCTTAAAAAAAAATATTAAGCTCAATATAAAATTGCTTTTTACGTTTTCTGCCTACAAGTTCATATTCGAATCGGTCGATATGCGTACGTAAAGAATTTATATATTTTAATTATCTACCGTATAAATTACTTACAGTATATTAGATTGGCCAAAAAAATCACATCAATTTTAATCAAGTAGTACAAATTTCAATTCAGGTACACTACAAGAACTGTATCTTAGTGCACCTCTATACCTAATTCGAGTAATTGCTCTAAGTTTAATCAATAAGAAATTAGTTGAAGGATACAGAACTGAGCATTTTATATATTCATCACATCCGAGATTTCTATATAAAATTTGTAAAAAGTGTGCGATGCAACATATAGCCGACGAGCCGCCTATTTTGAAAAAAAAACATTGATTGTAAAGTAATAGATTAGGCAATATTAAGAAGAAAAAGATCTAAAAGACTATCAAGAAAACGAAGCTGCAAGGTATAAGCGAAACGGTATAAGAAAAGTTATAGATGTAGTATCTAAAACTTTGCCAAGGATCAGATGAAAGGAATTATGGAAGAGGTATAATGAAGAGAACCCAATACCCTTAAGTGTCTCAGCAAATCGAAAAAGATGATCTTAGGTTGCGATGTACGGTTGGGAACCGCTGATTTAGGTGGCAGGCAATTACAAATCTTAATATAAATATATGGAGAATTCATTAAGTTCTTGTGTGGAGGGCAGTGCAGTGAGAATTCACGCTCATGGCATAGTCGCTCATCGTAGCACACGCGCACGTGCTCGCGAGAGTTACACAAAGCAAAGCAAACAGATAATCACGGGCGATGAAAGTGTATTTGAGGTCATTCGTTCGCGGCTCGCACGGACACGGACCTTGAAATCGCCGAGTCCTCGCTCCTTGTTCCGTGTCGCACTCCAGCGCAACGGCAACCACACACCATATCGCATCACCATCTGGCGCGGTGGGTGTCGGCCACTTCCTTCTTCCGCTCCACGTCTACGGTAACCTCTACACCGCCGTTCATTTGTCAGACGTTTGTTTACCGTGCCCGATCCCGATGTCCGCTGCTCTGCGTGATTTGGTTTGCTCGAGGTCGCCTGTAATTATGTGTTGTGATGTTATGTAAGGTTAAGGTCAGCAGATGATGAATCGGTTCAGGTGATTCGTAAATTTATGTAATTGAGGTTATGATGTGTGGGTTGTTGTAGCGCGGTTTATGCTTTTTATAGACTTGTGAAATTGTATCTGAAAGAATGATCTTAATTTAAAATTCTATAAAATGGAAACACAAGAAATAATTAAAAGAATATTTTAGAGCTCGCCTTGAAACATAGTAGCAAAAAATTATAGGTCATTGGTCTTCATATAAACTTTGGAAGAGAAGTGTGATGAGTGATTTTATACAAATAAAATGAGGGGACGATGTTTATATTTACTTTAGAAACTTAACTTAAACAAAATAGAACCTGTTAAACCTAAATAACTATACGCCCAAATCAAGCTCTAAGTTAATTTATTACGGTTTGGCATCTGTAAAGAATAGATGAATTAAAAGTGAGGAAACATCTGCAAAGAGTAATCTCCAAATAATTGATATGTCAACCTAACCAATCATATAACATTCAATATTCTTTCATTGAAAATCTAGTCAGGGTTAAAGATTACTAGAGCACACGGCGCTACTCGCAGTAAGATAGGCGACCAGCCACTCTAAGTTACTCGTCGCGATGCAAGGAGGAACTCACCACTAAAACAATGTAAAATATTCCTCTAACTCTATCATGTATTAACAGAACTACTAATTAACTCATTAAACAAAGAACTAAAACATACCTACAAAAACCAACAACTAGATAAATCAATAATCATATAAAGTATTTCCCTTTACAAACTAAAGAATAAAATTGGGCTAACAAAATTATTGAGATAATTTTGATTTCAATATGAGCTATAGATTTCGTATATATTGTAAATGAATACTGGGCTAATGCATAATAGAAAATAAACTGAATTAAACCTCTTCAAATAACGAAAAGTCAATTGTTGGCAAATATTCTATTAACATAAACAAAATCAGTAATTATTTTTTTCGTCACTATTAGTATATTTTAATAATGTTTCGTCAGTTACCATGTTTTAAGTAACAATCTGAACAAACATCTTCAATTCTATGTCTAATATTCACATAACAATCTTAATTAGTCTTTTGAATATAAGATAAATACAAACTACAACCCTATTGGAAAAGTCTGTATTCTGTAAAATACTATTACATAAATCTATACATATGACTTGCAATGATGGATTTGATTAAAAAAAAAAAGCAAACACATTTAAAAGATTTCAAATTCTTTAACGATAAATAAATCTATATAAATTTCATTTGTAACCCATTTAAAATCATGATCGAAATATATGTATTTATGAATAGATATAGAATAGAGATAATGACAGTTTATAATAAAAGTAAAGGAAGTAAGGTGATACGTTTATCAGAAAGTAATATTTCGTCTATCTCTAATCGGAATTTGACCTTTTCATGGTAATGTCTTTTGGTGTGGGTGTGCCGCTTTAGTATCTGTTCATTAATCTCTTCACCGTAAATTCTTTCATTCTATTCTTATACGTAAATTATCTAATTAAAGCCATAAATCACTACATCGCAAGATTACGCACAACTTCCTTATGAATTCCACATTTAACACTTATCTGAATTTGCAGATTTGCACATTACCATTACAATATGGAAGACATATGTTAGTAGATAACTCACTCCTACGAGAATTTGCTTATGTAAATATACTAAATTTAAATAAGTAAACATGGTCAATGATCATATCAACGAATGTTATCAGATGAAATATCAAGGAGTGTTTTTTAATCATTCATAAAAATATAAACAAGTACTCCTATATGCAGTGTTCATAATGGCTATTCTTACGAAAAAAGCTTTCATAACTTCATGTGTTAAAATTTCACAATTCTTCAATATTTTTAACTTTTTATTTATACATAAAACTGACATTTACTACAACTAAATCTACATTAGGCAAGACGTAACTATTATCATAATTAACATTTTATATAATGTATGTTCAACATAACAAAATTGTTGGTGAACTTAATTAAAACTGGAATTTATTTATTTTGTGTTGTTCTAAATATAAAAACTTCGTAGTTTTAAGTTTAAATTAACATGATTAAACCAGTACAACAGAGAAAAAAACACAGAAACATATACGAATGAATGGTTTTATGAATAAGATATAATAAGAATATATACAACCTAAAAATGCATCACTGTCTGTTTGATGACTTTATCTTAATTTTTAATTCCTGAATTTATTAGATTAAAAAAAAAATTGGAGAAAAGTGTAAAATTGAATGTAAATTTTATAATGCAAGTATTTACATAACTACTATAACGAAAGAAAAAAAAAACAGTTGCAAATTGCAATCTTGTGATTTTACATCACTATACTCCTTACTAGATGTGGGCTATTCAACAAACTTCTGTAAGATCCAGTGTTTTCAACTATAGATTATATTTTAATTAACTATTTATAGAATAAAATTATCTTCATATTGTGTCCGCAGTTAAGTTAAATTCTGTATATCCACGTAACTTCTACATTAATTTATTCTATACTTACGTATCAACAAAATAAAACTATTTATATTTGAAGTGAGACAAAAAATCTTACAATGAATGAAACAGAAGAAGGCAACCTGCATGTGAACAAATTCAAATATTTCATACAAATCAAATGAGTTTTATACTTAATTGCTGTCAGTTGATGTAATTGATGTAGTAGTAGTAGTGTAGCTAATTTGAGAAATGGGAAAGAGAAGAAAAGAACTGTAACTTCACAAATAATAGTTGAAGAATATACGAATGTTAAATATAATGAACAATTTCTTCATCGTTGTCTTCAAATATATCTTTAAAATTGATATCCATAATTGACAAGTTTAGCTGTTCAGCTGTAACTCAAGAATACATCTTTATCTGCTGCCAGACAGACCGGATCAAGTTATTCGTTAGATAACACATGTAATTTTGGATTAAATTTTAACACAAAATTTAGTTTAATCTTTAGTTTTACTGGAGTTGTAAATACCAGGCTTAAATATCATGTTTTTACGCATATAATTTATTGGAAGGGATATCACACGAGTCATTTTTAATTTGTTAATTAATAGATTTACAAAAAGTTTTTACGATTAAATGTAAATTCTGTTTATTAAATGTTTATAGATATTTTCTAATTTATTTAACTGCTAACATAGGATTACAGTTATTATGTTTAATAACTAGATATTTTAAATATTATACGTATTAATTGAAGTTTGTAGTTATTATGCGTAATAATGAGAATCGTATATTAACGGTAACATTTATATAGTACATAACGTAACTTTATTTTGCTGCCCTCACTCTCACATACTCGTAAAATATCATTGAACACTTTATTACAAAAAGTAATAAATAATTGCTTATACCATACCATTCTGTTTTATACTTTAATAACTCGCCAAACTTAACCACATTAAACACTTAAAAATAAGAGTAAAATTTCACTTAAGCAAATGCCCGTATATGCCTTGCTTCAGAACTATTGTTATTTTTATAACTGCAGCAGCGCAACAACAAAATATCTAGTTACGACTATAATAAATATTGTTTTATTAAAATTTAATTATGACTAGAATTAATGAAATAAATTAATTATGTAACATTTAGTTTATAAATAATAAATTTCTGTTTAAAACTTTAGTTAGTTTCTAATATTTTTCGAAATATCATGTTTTACATAAATAGTATACATGCAAACATACTATTTGTCAACGGCATTATTATGTTATAACCAAATATTTTATTAGAATTTACAAAAAAAAAAACAATCGGCTCACAGTATCAAATTGCAGCAATAGTTATTTACGTTATAAGCCCGGTAAATAAGTTTTTACGGTACGAGTAAAATGTATGAGGTAACGAAGGAGCGGAGTCTGAAATTTCAAAATGAGAACCGTAAGAAAATATTAGCGGACGTGTTGTATTACACATTATATTTATATCCTAACATTGAAAGTGACATTTTTCTATAATTATAAATAAATGTCAAAAATTGTTTGTTACCTAGCAACTTCACGTTAACAGTATCGTAATATTTATTACAGTACTGTAAAGTTTTACTTACCGAACTGAAATCACTCTTGTAACTATAGAAATACGATACACTATGAAATAAAAGTTTTATTTTTAAATATTTTATCTTACATGCCTAAGTACAGCAAATACAGAGCAATTGAAAAAAGTGTATCATAACGAAAAATGTTTATTACTGGTGAAAAAATTATAAAATAGAGAAAGTTTTGCGTCTCGTAAAACCTATACATTAATCAAGATATCATATTTAACATATACCGGTTGTCCAATAGTAACATATTTTTACAAATTTTTACAAATAGAATTTTTATCAATCTTTAATACTCTTGTCAGTAAATTAAAAAGAAAGTATTATTATTGAATATCTTGCATGTGATAAATATGATATAATGATTTTCTTGTATATATTTTTTTGTCAGATCAAAATAGTTATTTGTGTATTACGAGCGTAAAGTGATTCTTTGTTACTCGAACACGGTAATTGCAGCGCGAGCCGACGGCGACAGCTGCAATAGTGTAAAAAAAACAAAAACACTTTACGCTTGTGATAGACACATATTTTTTTCTACGATTGCATCATAATATTATTAAAAAACGGATACGTACTGAAAATAAATTCGTTCTTTCAACTGTCAAGTTTCTGTTTTGTTTGTATCCCTGGTAACTATTAAAATGAGCGTGCATTTAATATCTGTTTCGCGCGTTGCCATTGGAAACTTGGATATTTTTCGACTGTTTCATAGAAAACCTCAACTTTGCGATGACAAATTAGAGCGAAGTTGTCAACTTTTCATAGCAATCGTAGAAAAATAAACATTTTTCCCATATATAACCACTTTTTTCAAATAATCTGTATATCTAATTTGGCATTGAAGTGACTGAATGCATTAATTTGCGTAATATTATTGTAAATCGAAGCATAGCAGGGTTTGGGAGATACGGTAGTTACGCCACTGCATTTACACAGAGCTGATTGCAACACAAGTATCAAATAGCCACAATTGTTAGTCCTTTTACTCACTTGTAACTAATGGCTATTGGATTGGATACTACAGCACTAAGCAATTTACGCCATTTGTCGTAAAATTGCTGCCAATTGCAACTATATATTATGGCATTAGTTCGACAAATTTCGTGCTTTTTATAATTTCATAATATTTCTTGCATCAAGCATTATAAACAGTTGTATTTTGCTGCCTCAATCAATAAATTTTGATGTTTTGTTAATTAGATAATATTGATATTCTTTACGCCAATGGCAAATCAATTTTGCAGGGATTCATATCATATAATTCTATTAAAAATATCTCTTATTAAAAAGGTTACCATGTGTTACCAATTACGAATATTTGGGGCATGAAAACCACTTTCCCAATACAAAACCAAAACACTTTTACTTTAATTAAACTCGGTCCACACGTTACCCACAGTCGATCCTCCAGTTTTCCATTTCACGAAGAATGAAATTGAACCGCAGCACGCATACAGAAACAGCTGTTACCTGCCCCGCATCGCGAATACTGCGTGTATAGTACAGGCTGCCTCGTCGTACTTGATCGGGCCACAACCTGTACCAGCAACTGGCGGTTAACAACACCCTGATGTAGGAGTTAATAGGGGATGTTCACATTTGCAGGTGGTTTTGTACATTAATTATTAGAGAAGTAGGTGTGTATGTTTTATTTTTTCAGCATGTTCAAGTTCTTCTTTATTTTTTAAATGAACAATAATAAATATTTGTTTGTTAATTGACATTATCAGTAGGCTTTTGTTGGCAATTGAGAGCTTGCAAAAGTGTTTAATAATAGTTATTTGTGCATCAAGGCAGTAAAAGTGTGAATCTGAAGTGTGCACGTGAGGCTAAGGCTAAAGTTAGCAAATCAGGTGAGGCTAAAAAAGAACTTTTAAGCCGCAGTGCATGCAACATTTTTCAAAAAGTTATACATTTTTATTTAAAAACAAAATTCATATCTGGTTGATTCAAGATATCACTTGTAGAATGCTTTGCTATCACCTGGATAATTCACAAAACAATTAGTTTATTGTAACAAAAATTTAAAATTAAATTTATTACATAAGTTTAAAAAAGTTAAAGAAAATGAGTAATGTTAGTGACGATTTGTTCAGTACCTACTCCACCAGAAAATTTTCGAAGCTGCTAATAGTGGGACTTTAAATTTGTTTCAAGAAAAATCCAGGCAAATTTCAATAAACAATATGAGTTTTTTATGGAATGGTGTAAAGAATATAAGATAAGTAATGGAGTTATTTAAACAAACAAGTGCATATAGTGAACGTGAAGTTAATGCAGCCGTGAAGTAGTTTTTGATAGATGCCAAAAAAAGAAATACTTTTCGGTTGTCAAAACATAAGTAAAGGAACTAATTATATATCAGTCGCCTAAAATATATTTACAATCTCAAGCTACTTCTTTAATCTTAGGTGCGGTAAACATTCCTTCGCCACTTTCCATTATATATTGTAAACTTAATTAATACTATATAATGACAACATTTTGTCAAAAAACAGGTGACATTATGAAATTATGAACGTCAAATTTCAAAATCACTACAATGCCAATAACATTAAATATTTTGAAAATAATTACAACATTACAATTAATTTTAAAGAATTAGCAAAAAAATAAAGTGTTCAACATGGCAAAATAACAGATTTACTGCACTGCCTTGAATAGATTCATAGCATTGACTATGAAACTCGAACAGCGGCAGTAAATCTGCGCCTTTTTACCTAGTTAAACAAATAACTATTTCTGAGGATTGGAACCCATTAGCACTTTACGATTGCATCTTGTATATACGCCAAACCTCAATTCACTATCTTAAGCCATGGAACTATTTAATAAAATATCCGTACCCGGAATCCTATACAGGAGACACCTTCTTAATTCTGATTCAAGTATCTAATTGATATGTCTTATTTATTTTGATATTTCCCAATATTTTTAATTTCAAATTACCAAGATAGATTTAGTTTTTACATAAAATAAGTAAGGTCCAAATAATTATAATATTTACACCCATGTGATAAATCGAAATCACAGAGTATTTTTCTTTTTAACTCTCGAGGTTATTTAATAGTTAGTCATTTATGCTTTCACATCGGAAATTCAAAGTAATCACATTGAATTAAAATGAAAGTTAATACAAGCATTCATCGCGAAATTTAATTCCTGCCTGCGGTTAAAGAACACTGAACTTGATATTCTTCAAGATTGAAAGACTTTCGCGTCATATAGCACAGTATACACGTATTCTAAAGTTTCATGCACTAGATGCGCATATGTACGGTGCGATTATAAACACTGGGTTGGCTTTGGCTGGCACGAATGCTCCAGTCTGAAAACTCATTAAATGGCGGCGAACAAAGCGTCACTTGGTAAGATAAACAGCGGCTGCTGGGCCATGCGGTGGCTGGATTCTGGGTTGCTTCTCAAACGTGCACCGAATCAAGAAGTTCTTTTTGTTTCGCTGCAATATGGAGGAGGATTTAGCTTACGTTTGGATAGAATATTAAGGATTCAGACTGATTACTTCAAGTGGTTGTTCTTCTTCCTTAATTTAATTACTTTTCATAAATATTTAAACAGCATAATTTACAAAATTACAATTAGCTACTTTAAAATTGTAAGGAAGGTATTTCCATTTGTTTTCCTTTTTAAAACTTTTCTCTTTGAAAGGCAAAAGGCATATATTTTAATTTGATATATTTTCTTTTGGAATGGAATTAACGGTACCTACAGTCAAATATTTATGGTTAGTTTTCAAATCCATATCATAAACTAATCCTAAAATGAAAACATATTTTGCTATTTAATTTATATATTTAACTGAAAATTAAGTCCAATTCCAATAAATGACCTACGGCTTAATTAAAATTACTTAGAGTCAGCTAGAGGTAATAAGTTGCTCTTTTGTAATAATAATAAATTAAATAAGTGTAGTAAAAATCTTTAACGGTATTATATATATATAAGTGTAGTAAACTATAAAACATGTAAACTACTTTATGTACGACTGCATTATAAAATACTGATTATAATACAATTATGCGGCTATAAAGCATCTCTTTATAATACTAGTAAAATAAAGAAACTTTATTTTACTAGTAATATAAAGTAAAGTAAAGGTCCTGTCAGTTATCAATCAATGGCAAAATATATTTATTTCAATTTAAATTGTAATTTAATTATAAAACATTACAGGTACTGTTACTAATTATTATTATAATAATAATTTACATTTATTACGCAATTACTATTACTAGAAATATTTATACTGGCAATTCCGTTGTTATTCTTAACTTCTCTCAAAATTGTTGAATTCACGATATGCATTATGGTAGCAGCGATATTTTTTATTTCGTCAAAAATTTCTCCACTAAAACTGTGCGTTTGCATTTTACTTCAAATAAAATTTTCAAACAAATAACCAAGGAAAGAGAAAAGGCACTCTTCCTTAGATATTAAATTTGAATTTGTCATTTGTCAAATATGTCATTACGTCATTATAGGTAATAAAAAATCTTCTGTATGGCAGTCAATCATAAAGCCTTGTATGGAACTCGTACATTATCGGACTATAGACTCGGCTTACTTATTTGCCTCGCTCGCTCTGCCATAAACTTCGTCTCGTCAAATAAAGTCCTACATTATGTACTTGTTACATAAATAGCTATTATATGACATTTTCTTTTATTTATTCAACAAAAGTTTGAAATATGTATAAGACAGTTATACCCTGACAGAATACTATGAAAGTAAATGTATTTAGATTAACAAATTCGAATCATTTTTTTATTATATAACATTACTGTCATTTGAATAAATTAAGTTTATTTACTTTGGAGGTAAATTTACTTGTTAATAAGTCGATTTCTATGAATAGTAATCCATATCTCTTATAGATAAATTTAAGTTGAACTTTGAAAAAAACTTGCATCGACATAGGACGAACTGTGAGAACATGGACGACATTCTTCTAACTATATGAGCGATTATATAAATATCCTAATTTAATTATTGTTAATCTTGATTTCATTTTCAATAATTAGTCCTTGCGCGCAACCTTCGAAGACTGCTACAGCAGAGTAAAATTATATCAGTGTTTACAGAAAAGTGTACGAGTATTAGTGTTTAAATATAAATAAATAAAAATATATAATCACGCCTTTTACCCATCACTGGGTATGGCACTCTGCCTAAGCAGATCTCGGTAAGTGATATATTTTTTCGCGTGAAGTGCGGTTTCCAGCCGTCAAATCACGGCCTCCAAAGATATTAGTGGAGGAGAAGGCACAGGAATAGATTTTTTTAAATTGGTGAAAATTGTTTGTCGACTGTGGAGATCGAACCAGAGTTCTCAAGATCCACAGGCTGACACGATACCACTGAGCCACCTACCCCATTAAAACATGGAAATTGAATTTATGCGTAAACATTACTTTCTAGATAAAAAAAAGCTTAAAATAAATGCAGTATTAAATTCTGGATATAAATCAACTAGAACTTTAATTCAACTCATTAATAATTGACGAAATTATGTTTAAAGTTACAATAAATTCCATTTAATAATCAAATTGAATTGTGTTTGATTTGTAAAAATATGCATATATTCTGATAACGTCAATCGAATTTATACTACAAATTCAATTGTAGCAAAATATACTCATAAACAAGTGAAAATGATCGTAGGTTTTAAACTCTCCTTCTCACAGTTTCATTTCTAGTTGAACTTTATTTGTTGTATGAAGTATGATGTATATTTCCTTATTCATATTTCTAATTCCTATAATACGTATATATTTACCCAGGGATTAATGTCAAACAATCATTTCATATTAAATATATGCAAATTATTTAATAAAATAAATTTGCGAGTATATTTCTAATACGTCCACAAATTGCATTCGTATAATATTCCATATTGATGTCACCACATTCCACACTTGTGTCTTGCGGCATGCAAGTAATTCGCTATTCGCTCTCGAGTCGTACTACAGCGCAAACCATTATAGGAGTTGTACTTGTATCAAACAGCTGTCATACTGCGAATTAGTAAACTTTGCATTCGATTTACATATGCGAATTACACGTTGGCGGCATCAGTTAAATTTGTACTTTCATGTGACGGGAAAATTACTTGTATCTATTCATTATGAACATTTTTAATAAAAGTTCGATTAATCATGTGCAGACGTTACTATTGGAATTCTCTTCACGGATATTATTGTGACATAACTTCCATATTTGCTACGCTCAGATATCTAATGTTTGCGGAAATATACATACATAGTGAATGTTATTTAATAAAACTTTTGCTTTTGAAAATAGATATAACGCTGAAACGACGAAAGTTGTCATGCCTAGTTGGTGATGATTATAATTGTAAATTTAAACATTAGATAATGAATGAAAGATGACATAAATGCTGTTTTAGGAAAAATAACAATTCTAGAAAATTTATACGTATTAACATATCAGGACTAAAACATTACTAAACAACCCCCACCCCCTCCAAAATAAGCGAAGTTCCTCATAAAAATATAGTATTAAATATAAACAAACAAAAATAGAAAATTACATAAAATACTAGAACCAAAAAATATAGATTACAAAACAACAATATGTATTTACGCTATAAATTTTTTCATCGAGCATCTTGCATTCTTTTACAAACTTTTTTTATACATATGTTACAGACAAAGTAAAAAATCCAGGTTATATATACAACAATACCAAATTTAAAACCTCTTTTTATTACTAGTTATTTTTTATTTTAGAGAGAATTCACCACACGTCACTGTCAACCAATAGAATCACGAATTTGTTTGAAAATGAACCAATGAAAAATGTACATTTCGTCGGAAATTCATCACTAGTGAAATTTCATCGGAAATACCACTGTTAATAATATCCTTGGTTACGAATAAAATAAATGATATTTTCAATATTTTCATAAACGTCAATTTTGAATATTAAATGTACACTGAAAAAATGTAGAATTTTCATCACTGTGCAAATAAATACCTAACTATTCTTGTTAATTAACTCTTGTTTGGTAAATTCTCAAGCCGAATATAACTCGTAGTATGAAAATTGACAGATAATATTTTGACATAAATATACATTCGTTGTTACGGAAATAGGAAACACATAATTTATGTCAAAATATTTTCAGCAATTTTCATACTACTTGTTATATTATATATGACT
Organism: Pterostichus niger; assembly: GCA_947425015.1. Lineage (NCBI taxonomy): Eukaryota > Metazoa > Arthropoda > Insecta > Coleoptera > Carabidae > Pterostichus > Pterostichus niger. The sequence goes on along the minus strand of OX380336.1, from coordinate 27,359,791 downwards.
ATTATTAGCAAGATTTATACACGTAAGCCGTTGTATTCGATTTTAATTCAAATTATTTCATATTTTATACATTTATTTCAAAATTGAACATGTTCCTGGCAAAGCTCGCTTCGTTCACGTTTCACACAAACAAACTCTAAGTCCGTGGAACATACTCCCCCACACACGCAAGGCATTATATTTTTAACAAAATTTGCATAATTTAAAACTGTATTTGACACTTTGCCTAAACCCTTGAATTTCATTCACATTTGGCAGGTGACAAATAAATATTTTGAACTCATATTTATTCTCCCAATAAAACGAAGCCAATTCCTGTTATTTTTTCTATTAGTTTCTGTTCATAATGATTCGAATTTGAAAATTTTAATATACATTGTTATTAGAACAATTTAGAGATATCTACATTGTATATTTTCTGTTACCAATGTACTTTAATTTAGAGAAAAATACTTTTATTTGAAGCATTTTCTTCTTAACTAATATGATAATAATAATATAATATAACAAAAAATATTATTATAATCTAGGTATAAAGATTAGTACCTACTTCATAGATATTTAATTTTTGGGAATCGACTAACGATTTATGAGATCGCTCCTTGTATATGGAGGCTAAATTGATAAACGTGAGAAACAACAGAAACAATGCCTATTATTATTTTAATTAGTATCGCATCCTAAAATCAGTTTTTTGCATATTTTAGGTGGATTATTAAATATAAACATGCATATATTATTCATATTTAATCGTTCACATTTATAACACCATTAACTACTCTTCATATCAAATAAATAAAATATAAATATATCATCACGCCTTTTACCCATTACTGGGTGTGGCACTCTGCCGAAGCAGATTTCGGTAAGTGATATATTTCTTCGCGTGAAGTGCGGTTACCAGCCGTCAAATCACGGCCCCCAAAGATATTAGTGGAGGGGGAGCCACAGGGGTAGATTTAAATTGGTGAAAATTGTTTGTCGGCTGTGGGGATCGAACCAGGGTTCTCAAGATCCACAGACCGACTCGATACCACTGAGCCACCTACCGCATATTAACTACTCTTCATATCTGTCAAAAATATGTAACACTAACTGAAAACTAAGATATTGATTTTCTCACGGTTGTCAATCCACCACGCTGGAGAATTCCGTATAAATGTGTAGAGCATTCAAGTAACTGCTTTCATATTGAATCAGTCAGTGTTCCCGTTATTTTATATTTCAGTGATCCCTGATCATAAAATATTTATTTTGTGATCAGCGACTATTACGTACAATTTAAAATTTTAAAACAAGTAATAAAGATAAAAAAGCACCTAATTTCATGTTCAAAAAATAAATTTGAATTCTTATCTACGATAGGTGTAAATTAATGAAAATTCGTAATAGATTAAAAGGAAAGACATGTTTATTTTTTATAAACTTCGGAATATTTTTACAATATATCTTTTCTATTTTTGGTATCTTATTAGTACCTACAACTACAAAAAAATCAATTCCGTTTTTAATTAATGCAAAATAATGGAAGTTATTTACATTTTTTGCGTAAAACATGTTTTGATTCCTAAGATTTATCAGAATCTATTTTTGATAAATTGTTAACGGGTATTACTAGAAAAATATCCTTATATAATAATTAATGAATTCTTGTTTACTGTATATCTGACAGAATTAACAGCCTGTAAACAATATATTGTGACGTAAGTTTACGTTTTTGCTAAAAATAGCATGTATTGGTCACATGAATATTCCACGGATAACGGTGATTATTAACTTAATTATATTTACATAATAATTATGACATGGAATTCTTCGTGCGAACATTATTGTTCAACTAAATACATGAGACTTTCATATATAAATATTGTTAATACGAAATCTTCTTGCTATATCTATTTTTATATTCACATTTTATAGAAAGAATATTGTTTTATCATTAACAAGGATTAGTAAAATTCAAGTAACTAACAACTTATTTATACTTTATGGTATAAAATTTTATTCTCATTAATTATAGTTTAAAAAGAAATATCTAGTTTTAATTTCAGACTACTTCAACATGTAAAACCTCACTCCTTTACAATCTCCTAAACTTAGTTTTTATGATTGTTTCAAATATTTCACAAACAAAAATTTTCCATCAAGATATACAAATGCAAAACTGTCACATTTAGAAAAATAAACATGAAGGTGTAATATACAATTCTTATTTTACTCTTTATATTTTAAGATATACCTAATTACCTATGTCATTTCTTTCTTACATAGGTGTATAATTACTGTGAATTGTTTATTTAGAAATTAACTTTTCTTATTCTTAAAACACTATTCTTCTGGTCCGGTCTAGAAACACCACTGTATGTAATTGATGTGAAGAAGTTAATAGAATTTGTTTCCTAAATTTATCTCTTTTAATAAAAGCGAAAACAGAAGAGGTAAATTACTTTGACTAAATAAGAAATAAATTGAAGGAGGTATGCAATAAATTATTTATTGTTGGGATAACTAAACTGGTTAGATTTACGTAAGCGTTTGATTAAGATTTAGTAAAGCTAAAATAATAAATTAAATAAAATAAGTTTCTTGTATTATCTACCATTCATATTTAAGAAACAATGACTTTCAAATACTTAATATGCATTTATGAAATATATGTAGACAATTTAAACAGGATATTAAAAAAAGAGTAAAAAATATTTGAAGGTGTATACATTTTATAATTGTTAAAAAACCAAAAATAGTTTTTATGTTGATTAAAACGAATGGGTACTTGTGAAGGTAGTAAAATAAACCACCGGTGATTGGATATCTTTTTGGATTGTAATTAATTAATAATACTCTTACATTACTTAACTATGTAACAATCCATTTATAACGCTCATTTTTTGTGTTTATTCTTGGTAACTTTATCCAAAAAACAAATTAAATAATAATAATACATATTATACTATATTGTTTGTACATCATTGTATATTTGAGAATGGAGTCATCCTACCGCTCCGAAATGTCGTCATTAAAAAAATAAAACAAGCCAAATAACCAATCACCGGAGGTTTATTTTACTAGCTTCAAGTGTATACATTTTGATGAGCTGCATCTCAGTCAAAAAAATGTTTTCAATATTCACAAAAAAAAGGTGATTTATTTTAAATAAACATTTTTGTATCATTAGTTTTATGGTTATTTTTACTATATTAATAATTAAATTATAATTTTAAACGCTATAGTCCATTTATTCCTTATACAATATCAGATAAACTACTGTCTTTAATTTTGAGAATTTTGAAAATATTCTTTTTGGCTGAGAATCAAGACATTCAAATGTACATACTGATAAAGATTTTTACTATTTTTAATACTCTAAATACAACTTAACATACAAAAAGTCATTTACCAAAATTTGATATAAGAACGTGTTAAACTGGTGATTATTTTAATATCTAAATGACAATCTGGCAAATTATCACTTTAAATGTCTAATAGACTCTTAATATTATATTAATCAATATAATTAATATATTGTAGGTACTAAATATCAAGTCCACATCCATTACCAAAAACTATTTAAAAAAATTGTCACTCAACACACAAGTAATTTGAATTTATTTTTCCATTAAATGATCCAAGGGCTGTTCTGAATCCTAACTTTAAACATAACATAAATCACACACATCTAAGGCCAGCCAGGTATTTACAACAAGAGATCTGAGTGCACTGAACATATAGGAGTCCCAAATTTCAATAATGTTTCAAATAAAATGTTTTGAATTTTATTTTTATTGCAATGTTACATTCAAATTTCAATTGACATTGTTTATGAATAATACATATTTGTATTAGATAATTTAAATATAAATTAGTTAACTTCAAAATAATTAATTTTGAAAACTCTTACAAACTGTAAACAGAAGACCTGATAGACAAGCATATTATTTCGAAACAAATATTTAATTTCGAATGGTCTACAGAGTATAAATGTGTAAACTCAAAAGATAGAAACGTCGGGAAATTAATAAAACATGAACATAATCAGTTGGCCATTGTCACAGTACAAAACCAGATATTTAAATTCAGGTGTTAATCAGCAACAGCTTAGCAGTCTCGCCTGCGATGAAGTAACAACCACGTTCACCAGTCTCCAGCCGCTTACTTTCACTACGGCTGTTGGCTGTTTGTTGCATAAGCCTACAAATATAATCCGGTGAGTCATGAGCGCACGTCAGTCGGGTGCGCGGCCGCTCAGCCGTCTCTTATTTAGGATTTATCACAGATGTTAGGCTAATACACGTTCGTGTACTCGCGTGATATATTGCGCGGAGTGACCTGCTTCGGAAGGTCATCGCAAGTTTATTGCCCGGCGTCTACCTTAATTAAAGTAAGGGGCAGTGGCGGCACATGCGGATGTTGGAGTTACTGTGAGAGCACACAAGGAATAACACATATTTTAATACTTTCATGATATTTTTTTTCCACCAGCATTGTTTTGTGCGTTTTAAGATATTTTTCTATAATACGTGTACTATAATACATACACCGAGTTGCATAAAGCAATGTTAATTATGTTCTTAGATCACAGCAAGTTAAAAGCTAACAATGGCCAAGATAGCTGACACCACATTTTAAATATTTTTCTGATTTTATGTTATAATTAATTAAATAGTATCAACATTAAAATAGTTAAATAACATTGGTAAAACAATATTTATAACAAATAATTATAATTTAAATTCTCTAAATTTTCAGATATTATAACTTGACATTTTTAGATGCATTTTTTAATTATAATTCTTAACAATGTTTTATGCAACCTAGCCATACAGTTTTAAACATTTTCATTAGGCTATTATTTTTAACAGCTAGTTATGTATAAAAAGAATTACAAAACTTAATACAAAATTCATTTAAAAACCTATAAATATAACCAAGGAAACGATAACCTTGATTAAAATTTATTACCAACAATAATATTTCTTTTTCAATTTCAGCGAACGTTTCCAAAGCAGCGGTCGTTAAGCCGTTTTAACGGTCGTTGCTAAAAACTACGTACAATATAATTATTTATGACACAAGGACGAAAAATTCAGTTTTTCGAACGAATAAATGAATGACATATGAGTACGAAAAGCTTTTTATCCGATTGTCATATACTATTTTTTATTCCATTGTAAAGAATTAGTTTTTAAGAATTTTTTTAATGTAAATATTATTTTAGCGGTAAAATAACCACTACTTAGCAACCACAGCAAACATTCATACTCCTCTGGAAAGGTTAACTTCTCGTACAAATATGCCACATATTGACACAATCGAATAAAACAAATAATATTCATTCATCGTATAAAAAAGATGAACTTCGTACACAAAACCGTATACACAATTTTAAACTAAGCTACATAGGTTTCATCATTATTGCTGAGTGTGACTGTTAGTATTATATGGTTACCAACCGTCAAATCTCGGTTCACAAAAAAGTTAGTCTGTTGAAAAATAGAAAAGAGTAAATTTTAATGAAGTGATATGAAAACTCTTGTTATGTAAAAGAAATATATAATTAATCTACATTATTTTAATTTTCTAGTGTACGTATGCAAAATTCCACAAATAAATAAAAGTCACACTTTCTGTATATCTGTTTTTATTAAAGCAAAATATCAAACTTAAATATGAGATGATATATTTTTTAACAGAACAGTCAAACAAATTCAATTAATCATCAAAAACAAGATACATACACACAAACATAAAATACTATTATATGATAGATGTAATTTTAATATTTAAAAATAAAAATTTAATAATATCTGCAATAATAATTATGGTAGGTACTTATTTTCTTGTTTTTTTTTTCAAAAAAAAAAACATTGAGTATTGTTTACCTAAAAAGAAGAAAAATATGTAAGTATAAGTATTACGGGAATAATTCGAAAAGCCATTTTACATATTAATTTTTTAATCAACATTTAAAAAAATTTGTACATGTCTTTAATAGTCTCCACCATATCATAACGGCAATAAAAAAAATTGATGCACACAAAAATCAGCCATTTTGGGTAAGTTTAACTTTTTAATAAAATCAGTTGTTATTGTAATCTGACGACTAGCTTCTAATATCTTCAAAAGGTAATTATTGTATAACACCTAGCTAGCAGCAAAAATGTAATGTGTTAATCTTATTTATCCTTGAATAATGCAAAATATTATATGCTTCCATCAATTAAAATAATAAATATCTTTTACAGATAACTGACAATTTCAAAGAAAAACCTACAGGATATTACTGAAAACATAGCCTTTTTCTCAAAATAAATAATGCAATCAGTTAAATTCACTGGTTAACACTAAACAGATAAATAGCTTAAAACCATTTCTATGTGCTAGCTCACACTTTTCAGCTAGTTGTACGATTCCTTTAAGGTATTCACACAAATCTTACAAAATTTACAGCCAACGGCAGTTAAAGAACACAGAACACGTATACACTCTTCGTTTGGAATATGTTAATTATATCCCAGCTTGCACGCCACTGTATTGCGAACATATCTCAAGTGCTACCAAGATTTATGTTTCCTGTTAAGATCTGATACTCTACAACGCACATTTTTTTCATAGGGAATTCAATTTGCCATATGTACAAGTAAGTAAATTAAAGTATTGTTACAAACAAACTTTTCGTCTCTGTCAGCCAATTACATTTCCTGTACACAAGTACCGAGTAGAACATTTTTTTGTAACAATTACTCTGATTGGCGGCCTTCTAATTCAACTCAATTAGGTTTGAATAAAAAAAGAGTAATCGTTGTTATATTTCTGCTTCGTAATGAAAGTAAATTCAGAAATGAAAAGTGTTGACATTTTTTGTTAGGTTACTTTTTATAATTATTTTTTTTATGATGAAATGAATTGTTCGCAAATTAAGGTTGGAAAATAAGTGAATAAGAATGATATAAAATTATATTCTTGTGTAGTTAGGTAAAATGAATGATGAGTTTTTTTTCCGTGTGAAAATGCTAAGTGGAATTTTTATTGTATGAAAGTGTTTTAATTAATATAAATTTAAGTCATTTATAAATCAAGCTAAATTAAAGCATGTATAACGTGCTCAAAAACTTGGTTATTACTGCCTTTAAAATATTTAGAAAAGATAGATACCTACTTATTATTATTTTATATAATAGTGCAAACAAATTAAAAATTATCCAGAATATATATATATATATATATAATTACGCCTTTTGCCCATTACTGGGTGTGGCAGATCGCGGTATGTGATATATTTTATGCGCGTGAAATATGGTTGTTAGCCGTCAAATCAAGATGTTTCTGCTCTGTTTTTAATGTGGTGAAAATTGTTTGTTGACTGTGGGAATCGAACCCAGATTTTTAAAACTACAGGCAGATTCGATACCACCAACAATAATAATAATAATAATAAATTATAACTCCAAATGAATGTTATTGGCATAGAACATTACATTTCATGCGAAAAGTAAAATTTGACTATTTGTCTTTACCATGTCAGGTTTTCAATTAATTTAATATATTTGCTTTGATGTAGATAATTTAACATCAGCTACCATAAATACTTAACCTAATGTAAATGTACCTATAATATAAATAAATACAGATTTATTGTAGTGATACAAGGAAATATCACTCTATGAAATTCCATCCACGGTTATTTCATGTCTGGCAATTTCTCTTCATTCCAAGAGAAACTTTAATTTCCAGAATATATTATTCCTCAAAAAGATAGTTTACACTCATCTTTATTATCTTGCTTTTATTCTTTCCTAACTCTACCTAATGAAAGAAGTTAAAAAACTGAAAATGTAATTTACATTTGGAGTAATATTTCCTCAAGAAGTTAAATTTCCAAATAAAATATAAATAAAAATATCATATTTTCACTGGAAATGCAAATTACAGGTATGAAAATGAAATTACCTAGAAGAAAAACTATCTGCGAGTTAAATTTCCCGAGATTAAGTTTCCACAGCTAGAATATAACGTATTCTTTATTTATTTCTGGCTTGACAAATTCGTCATGTGTAAAGTACAAGAAATTCTCATTCACATATGCATAGTTGTCGCATACATATGTACATTTAAGAACAACATTTAAGAATAAGTAATCTTTTGTGCTAGTAAAATTTTCGTGCATTTTAAGAAATAGTTTTGATTAATCCTTATATTTAAATGTTTCATATATTCATTTCTATAAAATACATCAACTTCCGAAAGTCAGTTACATGAACAATTCAAAACTATGTGTTGTCATAGCAACTTTTATATTATAAATAGGACATGAATTATAAGTTAGCTTGAACATACGTTGCAACGATACATCAAATGCAAAGTATGAATATATATCTACATGCTTTTATGCATATTATATATTACATGCTCAATGATATCTGTTTCATGGTCTCTCAAACAAAGCAAAAATGTTTTACAAGAAACATTTGTCATACTTTTCAACTTGAAATAACTAATTTATGCCTGTACATATACCAGATAACAAGCTTGAACTGTACACTTGTTAGTTTCTAAAGCTTACATATTGCCAGTATGTATCTGTGCTATTTATTCTTTCTTAATATTCCGTAAAAGGAAACCAATAAGCACTATTCTAAAGCTGGATTTATATTGAGAAAGTGAATTTACTTTATATTTTTAACATATGCTTCAATACTTTACATGAAATTATTATTATTTTTTAATTAGTATTTTAAGTAAATACTTAATCATTCATGAAATCAAATTGAATTATAAATAGAAAAATCGGGATACAGCCAGAATTTGAACGAAATAAGCTATGGTCGTCTTGTGATTCAAATTTGGTTATATTCTAATTTTTCTCTCTATTTTAATATACGGGGTAGGTGGCTCAGTAGTATCGAGTCGGATTGTGGATATGAGAAACAGGGTTCAATTCCCACAGACGACAAACAATTTTTTCACCACATCAAAAGTACCCTTGTGGCTCCTCCTCTAGTACACATCTTTGAGGGCCGTGATTTGACGGTTGGTAACGGCACTTCACGCGAAGAAATACTTCACTTACCGAGATTTGCTAAGGCAGAGTGCCATATCCAGTAATGGGTAAAGGAAGTGATGATATATTTATTTATATTTTACTATGTGTCGTAGACTAACTTTTTCATATATTTGAGTTGATATTTAAAAAGAATATTTATCAATTAAAATTTAGTTAATATTTTAAATAAATACATAAAAATTTATGAAATCATATTGAAGTATAAAGAGAAATTTTAGGATAACGCCAGGATTTGAACCTGAGACTTATGAACCCTTAAACCAACTAAATTATAGTTGCCATTTGATTTAAATTTGATTTTAATTAAATTTTTCGCTATATTTTGTTATCTAAAACAGGCCGCAAACATTTTTAAATGGGCCGCAATTTATGTATCTCTAGTGTAGTCAGTCGGAGGTAGAACGTATTAATAATTTAAACATTTAAATAATAATAATAATAAAAAAAACACTTGTGAAGATAATATATAAAAATATAAATGAATTTGAATTATTTACATTTATTTTACATGTTGTTAAACATGTTCAATTTAAAAACTTGATGAAATATTGATTATGTAAAAAATTGTGCTTATTTTATAATATATTTTTAAATTGTTAATATTAAAATTATTTAAATTTTTTTGCATCGCATTAAAATATCTTGATATACAGAAAGGTGAAAAAAAAATCTCACCCAAAAAAATTCGTTTTCGTTCGATTACGAAAAGGCGCAATAATATAAGAAATAACGAATTACTTCAAGAATGTAATTTACATTCTCTCGAAAACTAACTATTTTCTACAATGTAATTACTGCACAAATATATTGAATTGAATATATAATATTATAAAATTATAACATACGGGTAATTAATTATTAATTTAACAATTTATAAAGAGTGTTGTCAAATTAAGTAATAAGTTTGCGATCTTTTATAATGAAGTTATTATAAAATTTATCCCATGAAAAGCAGAACCCACATAAAATCATTTTTAATTTCAGATAAATTAAATACTGAACCACACACAGAGAGTTCTGTAAATTATTGCAATATGATGTAGTTACTTCATATTAAAAAAAAAATTAAAAATGTAACAATTGAATCCATGTTTGGAACATCATTAATGACTAAAGCACTCAATTAGGCCTTAAGTATAAAATAAAGTAATATAAAAAGCAATTCTTGTTTTTATATAACATTAATTCAACGTTGGAGATTTGATGAGTTCATTATAGTGGATGATTGTAATTATTACCAAGGCCGCATTATACCTGTTCATATTAGTACAAGATACTAAATACCTACTCATTGTTGATGTATCTAATTGTCATGTAGTTATAAAAATATCAACATTATTGTTTTCATATCATTATACGATATTATTATTTCATACAGTGAATGTATCATAATTCATTATTCATATATTACTTGCAGCCATGACTTCCTGTACGTTATTGTTAAAATTAAACGAGTTCCGGGTTTGGACCGTGTCAAAATTCGAGTGAGGGCTCGACGTTTCGCTCGCCATCGTAGGGAGCTTCTTCAGGAGGAAGGAAGAAAGATCAAGGTTACCCGACGTGTAAACCACGCTAGAGGCCAAGAGCGATCTTCGAAGAGGAGAAGGATAAAAGAGTTTATATAGAGAAAGACGTGTCGGATGATTGGTTAGGAAGGTTCATTGGTTAGAGTCAGGTAAAGATGGTTCACTGCGCAATAAAGGTTTCCAGACAGGTGGCAGGTAGTAACCTGTGTCACGGTTGAAATTGTTTGGATGTTTATGTATCTCAATAGCTTCACGAATTTTCCTATCATAGAACTTGGGAGCGGATACGATGATGGAAGATTCATCAAACATAATACTGTGACCAGTATTATGTTGATGTTCAGCCACGGCGGAATTGAGAACTTGCCCAGATTTTAAACAGCGCTTATGTTCGGTGATACGTGTTTGAACGGTACGACCAGTTTCACCAATATATACTGAACCGCACGAGCAAGGGATACTGTATATTCCTGCTGAGGATAGCGGTGGTCTTTTATCCTTAAGAGATGGAAGGGATTGAGAAATTTTTTGGGAAGGTTTGAAAATGACTTTAATGTTACTCTTACTAAGAATTCTACCAATCCGATCAGTAACACCCTCAATAAATGGTAGTACGGCAAAAGAATCAAAGGATGAATCATTATCAGCTATGTTCTGGGGCCGGGGTTGTTGGAAACGTTTGATGCTATAATCAATTGAGCGTTTGTTGTACCCATTGTTCATAAGGCTACATCGCACGTGCTGTAGTTCGGACTCTAAATTATCTGGTTCTGAGATAATGAAAGCACGGTGAACAAGAGAGTTAATAACAGAATTCTTTTGGGACGGATGGTGATGTGAGTTGGCATGTAAGTATCTATCAGTGTGCGTAGGTTTACGGTAAACTGCATGGCCAAGACTACCGTTAGATTTACGAGAAACGAGCACATCGAGGAAAGGAAGAGTACCTTTATTTTCGATTTCCATAGTGAAAGAAATGTTGGAATGTTGGTTATTTAAATGTTCTAAGAAGTCGTTCAGTGTATCTCTACCATGTGACCAAACAACGAAAGTGTCATCAACATAACGAAACCATACCTTAGGTTTGAGGATAGCAGTTTGCAAGGCCTGTTTCTCAAAGGATTCCATGAAGATGTTAGCGACAACTGGTGAAAGTGGTGAACCCATCGCTGCGCCCGTTGTTTGTTTATAGAATTTATTTTGGAAAACAAAATAAGTGGAAGTGAGGCATTTCTCTATAAGGGTGGCTATACTCGTGGGTTGTTTGTCTTCATGAAGTAGTTGGCGGATAATATCTACCGAATCTGGGATGGGAACCTTGGTAAATAGAGAGGTGACATCAAAGCTAACTAAAATATCTTGTGGTGTAATATTAATATCAGAAATCTTTTTAACAAAATCGGCCGAGTTACGAATAAAAGATATAGAGTTGCCTGTATACGGTTTAAGTATTTTAGAGAGGTATTTAGCAAGTTGATAAGTGGGAGAATCTATGGTACTGACTATGGGCCTGAGAGGAATATCAGGTTTGTGTAGCTTAGGTAAACCATAAATGCGGGGTGTTTTAGAAGATTTGGGAATAAGTTGTTTTTGAATCGCTGTAGGAATATCTGAGGATTTAATAAGAGCAGAAACTTCACGTTCAAATTTGGCAGTTGGATCGCGTTTTAAGGGTGTGTAGGAGCCGTCTTGAAGAAGTAAGTTAATCTTATTAGTGTACTGTTCTTGGTTCATAACTACGGTCGCATTACCTTTATCAGCAGAAGTGATGACGATATCAGGGTTGGATTTAAGGTCTTTAAGTGCTAATTTCTCGTCCCTGGTGATGTTGGGTTTGGGTGCTGTGCATTTTTGAAGAAAGCTAGCAGTCTGGAGACGTATGCTATCAGAAGTTTCTTTGGAAATGTTACGTAATGAAGATTCAACAGAACTAATAATCGTTTCAATCGGTAATTTCTTAGGAGCAAGAGCAAAGTTAAGACCTTTAGCTAAAACTGTTTTTTCCGCGTCTGAAAGTTGATGGGACGAGATATTGATAACGGTATTTTTGACTAGTTTCTTACAAGGTTTGTCTTTAGGGAAAAGTTTATCAAATTTACGTTGAAGATTAAGAGTAGTTATTGCAAAGGTAGTATCCGATTGCTGGGCGGTTATTTGATCAAAATGGCACCAATCATCTAATGAAAATATGGACGCAAGTTCAAGATGTAGTGAAAGCAGTTTCCGAGATGTAAAATCGAGTTCGCGTCTAGTAGTTACCAAAACGGAAAACGGGTAAATGGATGTTGCTTCTTTTTTTACCTAGAACAAAAAGAAAATAGTATTATGTTTTCATATAAATACAGTTTGAATATAAATACATATTATTCAAGTCAATTTTCAATAAAAATACTATAATAAAGTCGAGTTCAATACGGGGACATTCACATAATATGTCACGCAATCTGAGAGCAGAGTATTTAGGAAGTGTAACGAAATGTGATATAAGGGGGGTGGTTGGCCATCATACGTTACGTCACGTAAATTGTATTTCAATTTTTCGCGTGTGAAACGCTGTGAAAACAATATGGCGACTTTTATCATTCAATATATGTTGTTTACCTCAATTCATGTGCATATGAATCAGTCATTCATTATATGCTTTGAAAATTGGATTTTGTCTTTTTGTAACATAACACGAAGGGGGTCAAAGATATGTGACATAGTGTGACAAAGAAGAGGGGGCAGAGTGCTAAAAAGACCAAACACGCGTGACGTATTATTTGAACGATCTCTACATTTAAATAATAATACCTGTACAGGTAACAATATCATATACCACATTCATATTATTTTCTTCTTTTTGTAATTTAATTTAATTTTAATAACATCGATATTATTTACAGATAATTCATTTAAGAACTGAATATACTCCGGATTAAAATTTTCAAAATCTAATAAAATAATAATCAATTGCCTGCGACAAAGTTAGATTTATAATGAAGTAATGTAAGAGGTAACGTAAAAAGACTCGATAACATAAGTAGTGATTTATAATAAAGTAAAATAAGTAGTAAGGTAAATGACACAAAACAAGAAATAGCCAACTTTTAGCAATCACTTGATTAGCTTAGTGTTGCATAAAATGGATCTCATACAATTGGTATAAATTCATAATTCTCTCTATGATAAATCGTCAAAAGATTTTAATTATTAAATGTTATTCAAATGACAGACTAGTGGCGAAGTTCAAACACGAGATGTCGAAGTTAAATAAAAGATGCTTAAATTCCATCATATCATCTGATTGGTTGGTGATAATCACTTGTACGTTTGATATAATTCGTCAAGTTCACTTGCGTTATTTCTTCAATATATATGCAGCTTAACTATACTTTTGTATTGAATATTTTGTATCAGACTCTAGAAAACTACCTTACAAAGTTTCGGGTAGGTATGTGATTAATGATAAAAGTAACTTATTTAGGTCAAGTATTTTATGCAAAAATATTTTGGATAATGGTAGGTTCAGTAGAATATTCAAGAAAAATTGGATATTTCTGTGCATTAACTTCGTTATGTTTTAACAATTATATAAGATATCCGTGTCTCATTATCTCTTTTAACTCTGTTACAGATAATAATTAATAATAGTTACTGATTTTAATAATTTGTAATAAACTAGTAGTTACATATAATTTGTCATTAATATTAATAAAGATTTTCTCAGATTGATATAATAATGAGTTTATAAATATTACGTTCATACATTGTATGGTACGAGTATATCGTATTTGGTTAAATCAATACTACCTAATAAAAAGGTATATAAGTAACTAAATTTAGTAGGCTGGAAACTAACTGTATCGAATCGAACTTGCCCGAGTCAAGAACGAATTACTGAGACCAATTGTCGAACGTCAGTTCTGAATTTTACGAATTTGCGAAGATTTATTCTTAAGGTAAACTAGCTCTAAACACCGCTACTTCGACATAAAGTAGGAATTTATTATGCACCTTTCTCATAATTATATTACATAAATGCGTATTTCTTTTGTCTTTCAGCGCCTTCTTTACAAAACTGTACACAATTTAGTAGTTTAATTAAAGTCAACGCGTGCAACAGATTTCGAAATTTATAGTTTAATTTCTGTTTTAGAACAGCAATTTTCAAAAATATATTTCAACGCTGCTCATAAATACAGCACGTGCAGCAACCTGAGGATTTTTTCTTTTTAATTGGTATTTTATTGAAATTAATATCTTTAATTATTTTTAATTTATTTGTTCATATAATTGCCACTGTTAATATCGTTTTGGTCTGGTTAGATTTATATTTATACACTATTTCACAAATAAAATTCTTATTAATAGAACTTTGTAATTAGAAGTAATAAAAATATAGAAATGGGAATTGTATTTAATGGATGTAAAAAAAATTGTTTTTTTCTTATTTAAAACTATTTATGTAGAATTACGTCATAAATTTTACTCCATAATACATTAAAATATTGAAGGCTGTAATTTGACAGCTGGAGACCAAATATATATACAGGGTGTTTCACAACTTAGAGCAAAAAATTAAAGGGTATATTCTGTACGACGTGCTGATTATGAAACAAAAATAATTTTTTTTTAATTCACAAAACTATTTTCCATGTTTCTCAGTCCAAAATTTTTCGTTGCCACTGCCACTTGGTGTATGATTATGTTAAAGTTATTAATTAAATAAAATTATATTATAAATAACTGTTAATAATTGAATTGTGTAATTATTCTTTCGTAGTTGATACCTACTTCATTGTTTGTGTTTAATAGGAAGCGAATCCAGTGCAGTACTACAAAAAATGTTTTAGGTTAACAACCCTTAATTTTTCGAATTTAAAAAAAAATCTTTTTGTTTCATGATCAGCACGTCGTACAGAATATACCCTTTAATTTTTTGCTCCATGTTATATATATATATATCACTTATTCACTTTATAATAAATTTTTTAAAAAATCATACAGATTGAAAAACCAATTGGAAGTATTGTATTGAAGTTATTTTCTCTCCACTGCTATAGTTAAAGGTTTACACTTACGTCATAATTTATGCGTTTAAATCCATTGCCTATAAAAGTTCGTCTCCAAGTGACAATATCGGCCACCGAAGGGCGTTTGAATTATTCAAGAAGGTACAACACATGATGGCGGACGACGTCGCACTAAATATTAAAATATTAAATATTTTTATTAATATTGATTTATTAGGTAATTATTAATTATTTTTATGACTTAATTTATACAATTAGTAGCTATAACAATGACTTTATTGGCAGTATTTTTTCTGCAAAGAATTAATAAAGTACAGTAAATAGGTTTTACTTTTTTTATATAATTCACTTACAGACGTCCACGGTTTCATTTATACTTTTGGAGGTAAACATCTATTTCAGTGATTTGGTTTCACTTTCAAATTAGCGAGAGGACTCGAAATGTACCGAAGCAAACCGGAAGAATATTCCGGTTATTGAAATTGTGGTTAATATTGTTCCGGTTAGTGAAATTATAGTAAATGTAGTTTCGGTTCGTGAAATAAATAAAATTATTGTTCGGGTTCCTGAAAGATATTAAGAGTCCTCTGCTCCGATTCAACCGAAAACATAATACAATATTTTAAATAATACCATTTTTATTTAAAAACTGGCTGATAAAAATGAACAACTATTTAAAAAATTGGTTGAAACCTGCAGCAAATAGTCATGTTGTTTTTTAATTTCTGAATTACTATTTGCCGCGATGGGTGAGCTAAAAAGGTTTTACATTTTCTGGTGAGAGCATTATTACTAAAAACCAAGATGGAGGGAGGGATTGATACAAACAATTTTGAGAAACACTGGTCTATGCTATATTACCACCACGATAGCTCTTTTATTTGTATAGTTTATCATGTAAAAACTAATAATTGTTTAAAGATACTCGTGTTGCGCATATAGTTTCTTTATACTATTTTATAATATAAAGTCTGCTATCAAATATCATTGTTTTTATTTTATATCGTAATAATTTAAATAAATTGTTTCTCATGGTACATACACAAACAAGTTATTTTTTTTATATATAAAAAAGTACTGTTAATTATATTGAATTGATATGCACACAGATTAGGACGGAAGGAAGAAGTTTTATTTATGCGATAAAGAAATAACCCAACTCCAGACGTTCACGAGACCAACAATACTACGGATCAAAATCCTTTGTCGATTGTGTATACAGGTAGATAAATACGTGTGTAATGTCCAGTGGCTTGCTAAGGGAAACTGAGCTTTAGCTGCATATTAGTTTCGGTTTAATATTGTCCAGCGACACGCACTGGTCGTTTTCAACGCAGGTTGTGTTCGAGTAGGCCTTGAATTGCATACAAATTAAAATGTTCGTCTGCTGTTATGAGGAGTTTCCTGTATTGTTCGACCATATCACACGATTATTCGTATTTGAAGGGACGTACTAATTTATTCTTTCACACCTCATATTTATGAGGAACTTGTTTTCTGCTGTTCTAATATACTGTTTTACGTATACATTCAATTATTTTGTGTTTATAAATGCATATGTATACACATATTTAATAAAAAAAAGTTAATTAGAAAAAACAATTATTAAATTTGTATTTTATTATCAGGCTATGTACTGGATATGGAACCTCTACCAAAACACGTAGAAGTCCGGATTTAATTTCAGCCCATCGCAAATAACATCAAATTAAAAATCCACCTTATGTTACTAAAACTCCATTCTTAGTACAGTTGTATAGCGCTTCTATTGTAGTGCAGAATTTTTACTTAAAGAAAGTAAACATAATAGATCACATTCAGAATAAGTTGCAGTTGTACTACGAGGTCCAAGATTCTACACTGCTCCGATGCAATGACCAATTAGAATGAAGCATCAAATTTGGAACTGTCGGTAATATAGAAATGCGAAATGTCAAAATATATTTGTCTCTAATTTTGTTTATGACATTTTAAAATGTTATTTGATAGCTAATTTGTACAGCAATTTGTCCCTTTTAATAATAAAATTGCTGTGCACAGTAATACATTTGTAATATTGGCTTATAAAATATAGTTATTTGACATATTAATTTGGGGGTTATATTACAATTACAAGTGTGACCCTACTGTACTGCAATACAACTACATTAACATTCTATGTTAATGATATTTAACTCTACATTTTTACATATGTAATACCTTAATATGGTAATTGTTAAAAGTATCGCACAATTACTATTCGCAGTACAAAATCCATTGAATCTAAGATTAATAATTGCAGACCATAAAACTTTCCCACTATAGAACTGAGTAAGATGAACTAATGGCGGAATTCTGTGTAAACCTATAAGTTTTATTGATCCGTAAATCTGTAAGAGATGAACAAAATCGCAACGAAACTTATGACTTTATGTAATACAATTTCCTACTTATTAACAAATATTGATGTGAGTTTGTTCAGTATTTACAGATTTATGGATCTATAAATTTATACATTTATCACAGAATTTCACCATTAGACATATTTATTTACGAGAACTTCGGTAAATATTTATTACCAATATCATCTATGTAAATTTGTTATCTAAATCCAGATTTATAAGTATTTAATTTACTTTTATTTAAAGTCAATCATAAAGAGTGGATATGCAATTGCTTGCATCTCTTCAGCAAGATTTATTGCATTCAAATCTCGCTTAATTCGACTTATATCAAAAAGTATAACTATATCTGAGTTATTCGGATTGCACCATAAGTTTTTAGGGTCTTTTAAATAAATAAACTCCACCCAATCACTACATTTTAACAACATATTTACAAAATGCTTTAAATTGATTTTGCAATAAACTGAAAATATAATTAATAAAAATATAAATTGCAAAATAATGACAAAACAAAATATAATTTATCACAGTGTAATTTTCTGGTGTAAGAAAATCTGTTATTCATTTCATATTTTAGTTTCCTGAAACCAAAACCTGAACAAAACATCAAAAACTAACCTAACGCATGACACGTGGAAACCACATAACAAAGACGTCAACAAAGCCCTGTAAAATCTTCTAAATCCATCCCTGTCATGCACCATACATAGCCAACTTCATACACACATACACTACTATACTCCAGCCACACGAAAACCAAGTGTAAACGAGCGAACAAACGAACACCTACTGTTCAAACAAACACCGAGACAGGATCACGTATCGTGCATTGTATCCGTCGTTGGTCCTTCTTATTATTTTTATCCCCGCAGGAGCGGAGGACGAACCACGCCATTATGCTTTTAAAAATGTCTTGCCTATAAGCTAGAGCCCCTTCGCCTCTCCGTTTCCGCCGCCACTGGGTATTGTGATAGCTCTTGACAAGTAGATTCCTGGATCTCATATTCAACAATTGAATGACGGTCTCGTATAGTATGTGAATGTGATGTGACAATGCATGAGTGATCTATACTCCTATATTCATAAGAGTAACAGTATTTTGTACTATGCTGTTTCTCGATTGTGCATTATTTTTACTTTTTATGTATTATTCATTATAGACTTATCTTTATATTGTACCATTTAATAAATAATATTACTTGGTATACGTATTGCATTGGTATACTATTAACAACCTTAAATTTCAATATATATATATATATATATATATATATATATATATATATATATATATATATATATATATATATAATTTTTTTAAGCAGAAGAGAGACATAAAGTCGTGGATAAAATTGTACAGAATGAAAACTTACTTGCACCGAACTGATACTCGTATAGTATATATTTGTAGTTAAGTGAAAAGAAAATTACATATTATGATATTTACAATTATTTAAAATTAAAACATAAATAAACATAATGGCTGGTACCAAAAGCTCTGTTTTTGCCTGTTTTAAGAGCAGTGTATTTGAGTGTTTTAGCTGTCTCTAACATGTTAAAACCGTGCTCTTAAAACACCCAAAAACAAAGCTTATGATATGAGCATATGTTTTTAAAGAAATTCTAATTTATTTAAAAGAATTGAAGTTCATTTCTTTACCAGGTGTTGTAACCAACTGGCTTTGAAAACGTTTACATTATCCGACTTTCACTCTTTTGCTTCGCGTTGTCGTTTGTCAATTTTTTTGTGATTTGTGTGTTATATATTTGATAAATAGTACCTAAAGCATTTAAAATATTAGGAAATTTATTAAACACTCATTGCATTTTATTTTTTCACATATCCTATAAATGCAGCCGTCTTTGACGTCATTATTCAAGTTGGAAACTTTGATGACGTCTCTCTTTTCCCAATTTCTGCAGTTGTATTAGAGAAGTGGTACAGGTAATAGTAATGTGAAGTACCACATTAGAAAGACAATTATAAAAAATCAAAAATAAGGAAATCATTTATTGGCGGCACTGATGGGACCAAACTACAATTTACCCAAAAACGGAATTTAACCAAAAAATATTATTTCAATCCGTAATCTCAAAAATGAATATCTTCTTTTAAATGTAATAATAGTCAAATCATACAAATGCCAATCTGCAATTCTATTAACCTCTAACTTAACCAATTCAAAATTAAGTCATATTGTAGGTTTTTATATTTTTTCAGATTAATTTTGATTTGATTCAATTACGGTTTAGCAAAAAACAGCTTTTTTTACGGTTAGGCTAGTGTTCAAAATTGTGAAAATTAGGGGTGGAAATAATTTTGTATTCATTAAATTATGAGTTGGTTAACTTCCTATTTGGTCAAATTAGTAAATACCGCAATAATTATTATAATTCATTTCAATTCCGATATGTAATCTTGTACTATCAATCAGCTATTGCTCGTAATAGGTTTGTTAATTTGTACTATGCATTGGAGTTCATTTCATTTACATTTCTATAGGAAAATAATGTAACTTTAGTACTCAAGTTTTAGTTAAAGTAATTCCGTTGTCAGTAATAAAATTACAAAACAGCACACCACAATATAAGACTGTCTACTGTATGGGGAAAGTGTCTGGAAGTATGTGAATATGCGAGATGCAAACATTGGTGAATTTAGTGATGAATATAAGTACGAAATGCATGTAGGTACTCACGTTTTGAGAAATAGGATGACTAAGCAAAAAGCATGTGTGCGCATGCAAGGAAGAAAATGAAACTAAAAGTAAATATTCCTGGGAAATAATGGACAGGAAAAGAGCAAGTTTAGATGGCGTGGGATGAGAATATTTGTTCAACACTTAAACATTACTCAGCACTTGATCCAAGACAATAATAAAATAAGCTCATTTTTAGAATTTAGTTGGACTACAGTGGATTTGAAATGCAGAGCAGACACTAACGCAACGACAAATATTTATATACCTCCATTTAAATAAATAACATTCATGTAATAGTAGTATTCACGCTAAACTTACTTAGATGGCTCATTGTTCCAGTTCTTCATATTTTAACATGCATATTTACCTAGAAACCGTTTTTCTCGTTTTGTATATTATTTAATTTTAAAAGTTTATATCTGATATTTAAACCTCAAAGTATGAAAGAAATAAAATAGATGAGAGAATAGAATACCAACGACATTGATTTTACTAAATGTCCGAACACAGAACGACATAAATTTTCCTGTGTAAAATATTTCCGAATTAATCTAAAGAAAAATACTTAAAATATACAAAAAACACAGCCAATGTCAGAAAAGTCAATATTTTTGGATACTATACTATACTATACTTGAAAGTCTAGATTTATTAAAGTTATTTAATTTAACCTATATCTCTTTAAATGAATAATTTTTATTTGTATATATATATAAAATATGTAAAATTGCTTCGAATTTATGAATGAATAAATAAAAGCAATGTTTTAAATTAATAACATCTCTGTTCACGATCTTTAATAGATGTAATTTAAAGTCGACCGATTTCGAACATTAATCCTTCATACTTATCCACTTTTTTTGGGCAATTCTCTTTCAATATTAAATATATTTATGTACTATCGAAGTAAATTTATTCAGTCCTTTACAAAACTCGGGCATTAGAGAGATTTATTAACATATTACGAGAAAATCGTACAATATATGATTTCTAGTTGAAATAACATCGTTATAATTATCACCTTATTTAAAACACATTACCTTATTTTATTAATAAATTAGAAAAAATAATTTAATTATTTATATAAAAAGTAATAATTTCAAATATGTGTATAATTTTTCCATTGCATAGTTTTTACCAAGAATTATAGTTGGTAGATGATTTTCTAGAACTAATTTAATTTTTTTTTCTAATTTGTGCCAGGTAATCTATCATAAATAAAGTATAAGAATATGCCAAATGTAAACTGGTACCATAATTTTTTGTCGGGATCTTGATTCACAAATAAATGATTTCTCATTTTATACGCCTGTCTCTATTTATTTGGGACATGTGAATACGTATGTTATATTAAAATTATTAAATAAGATACAAAACTCAAACACTCTTTTGAATCCCGACTTCCGACATAGCACAGGATTTTCCATTTATATAATATTTCATTTTATTCACTGACATATTTCCCAGGGCAAAAATATACCTATTCTTTTTGTAAAGGGCAGAGCATGAGTTATAAAAAGTTATTCTCGTATTATGCTTTGTGAAAAAGCGGAAATTCTACAGTTAGCTTGTTAAAAATTTTCCATTTCATTTTGTATATAATCACAAAAGTTTTTACAAAAGAAATATTTTCTTTTATATTTATTTTACTAGCACATTATTAAAAAAATCATATTAAACATGGAAAATAAAATTTACTACATATTTTTTTATGCTATCCAAGACGGGAGTTTAAAAAAATACAAATTGCATAAAATCGGAAATTTATTACAATATGAATCTTAGTTAACGTGATAACTTTCAGAAATTAACTTGCAATAAATTAAAACGTAGTACACTTTCAATCAAAACTGCAGGAAATTGAATTTTAATTGCTATTTGATTAAATTCAATCTGATTACAAGTCTGGTACAGTAAATGGGCGGATTTACATTAAAATTAATATCCAAACTATTGCTAAACTATTGAACTTCCTTAAATGCACTTTGTATTACGCTAACATGAATCTGTGTAACTGTTTTTGATTAGTGAATTTAGAAGTTTTGTGGATTCATGAATTAGTACCCTTTTTTACTTCCTTGTACGAAGTAAAGGAAGTATTGTTATCGCGAAAATTTTCGGTTCTCAGATTTCAGTGGAAATACGCATTTTGGCCCTCCCTGAGTCCATTTTGACTAATTTCGTCGTGACGTCTGTACGTACGTATGTACGTATGTATCTCGCATAACTCAAAAACGGTAAGCCGTAGAAAATTGAAATTTTATATTTAGGACTGTTATAACATCTAGTTGTGCACCTCCCTTTTTGGTCATTATATAACTTCCGGAAGTGGTACTTTACTTGAAGCCTATAATAGACTTTCATGAAAAACTATATTCAAATATAATTTAAAACTTTCCAAATTTGGTATATAAGACTACTATATCAATGGAAATAATATAATAGATTTTGGTTAAAATACACTAACCGGAAGTGACACATTACATGAAGCTGCTAACAGTTTTCCTTGAAAAAAATGGTATTATTTTAATTTTAGAAATAAATGCTTCAAATAAAAGTATTAGAGAATTAAATTCTGCGTCTAGCACTTTAAGAATTTTTAAATTAGCCTTTTGTATAAGCGAGATATCTAAATTTAAATAGTATATATTTTGTGTGTTTTTTTTAATTAAGTTTGCTATGGATTAGAACAAAAAATAAAAAATAAAAGATTTTATGTCAAATATGTGCAATTAAAAAAATATCTATAGTTTAATACGCGTACAAGGAAGTCATGTGGTGTCCACATCAGATTTTTAATAACAAATAAATAATCAAATTTACAAATTTAAAACTGTTAAGGATATTTTCTGGAAACTTTATGCATTTTTGCGGGAGGAATTTATACGAGTAGAATAATTAATATTTGTGTATCAATATTCTAAAATTTTAGATTTAGCAAAAAAAAGTTGTCAACTGCGAACATTTTTGAAAAAGCTATTACAATATCGAGAGCCACAACGAATTTTTCAATACTCCGCCAGAAATTTCTAACACTGTAAGTTATTACCTGAGAAAATTAATTTGCTATTTTAATAAACGAATGACTACAGCGGCCGCGAAGGAAATGCTGCCGCAATGTATTTTTTGACAAATGTAAAAAAAAAAACACTCTATGGTTGTTAAGGGTTACAGAAAACAACTATTTATGTATCAGCCGCCTAAAAAATATGTCTATGCTCTAAATCGAATAGCAGGGATGTATAATAAATACAATTGTTGAGCGTCACCCAAAATATTAAAAACATTGACAGAAATTTAGCAAAAAGTACCGATATCAATTATTCAATTTTTTGTTGATGAATCGTTGGGTAAATAGTGAGTTAGAGTTCATAGTTGGCAAAGCTAGATAGAGACGATATTAAAAATATTGTTCGCAGTAAACTCTGCTTATAAATGTGCTTGTTTAACGTTAGTACTTGACCTTGTATGGTGATGGTATTCAATTACAAATGTAGAAACTTTTATCTAACTTAAAAGCGAATAAATCTGAGCAAACTTATAAAGTTAACAATTAACTTTATTTCAAGATTTTAAGCCAACAATATATTCACTTCATTTTAGTAACATACGTTTCATATTATTATAAAGCACAAAAAATAACAACCATATAATAACGATTAAAAAATTTTGACAAGCGCCAAATTCATCCATTATTCATAAATTAAAACAAATAAATAAATATATCATCACGCATTTTACCCGTTACTGAGTGTGGCACTCTGCCGAAGCAGGTCTCGGTAAGTGATATATTTCTTCACGTGAAGTGCGGTTACCAGCAGTAAAATCACGACCCCCAAAGATGTTAGTAGAGGGGTAGATTTAATTTGATGAAAATAGTTCGTCAACTGTGGGGATCAAACCAGAGTTCTCAAGTTCCACAGACCGACTCGATACCACCTAACCACCTACCCCATAGATAAATAAAAATAAATAAATAAATCAATCAAAACAGAACGATGATAATAGTTCTTTCGTCGTTCTAATTAGTACACCAATATTCCGTTTAGCATGTTTTAACTACTTAGTACGAAAAGACCTGACATAATTTATTTGTTGCAAAAATGTCAAATACATATGTCTACTGCTAGTAAAGAACGTGGAACTGCAACTAAAAAATGTTTCAGAAAAGCGGTGAATACATTTAAAATTTATGTATCACGGACTGAACGCCGTGGTAGCAAAACATGCTAATGTCGAAGCAATTACAGTCTTGTGCAAAAACTATAATAGTGCTATGATTTATATCTTACGTTATATAAGTTCAATGTTCAGCAAAATCGTTCAACTTTTTTTTTGTGTGAACGTATATCATTTTTCTGTCTTTATCTGTACTGGTGTATTGTGTAAATATGGTTAAATTAAAATTAGATTTCGATATCTCCTAATATTAATTCAAAGTTATTGATATATAAGTGAAGTATAATAATTATTTTCTGAATTTCTTTGGAATACCAATTTCTATAGTTTTCTTTCCAAAAATTGTTACCTATAAAATTCGATACAAAACTTTAAAACTGATGTTTTTAATTAGTTACTCATGAAACAAAATGTGAATTAATATAGAAAGTTGTTACTGTCAAATGAATATTAAATATTTCGTAAAAGTTAATAATTAATTATTTGAATAAAATAGTAGTACTTTTAGATCATAAATTTAAGAAGTATGAGAATTTAAAAAATAAAATATTAGAGTATAACTACATGTCAAGTAAAATATTTAATCGTAATTTGACTACACATTATAAAAATTGATTTAAACTTAATTTTCCCGGTTCTTAAATGAATATAACACAATTTATTTATGAGCTTAGCTATAAATTTTAATCTTTTCAATTGATATTTGAAACACTATAATTTAACATACCGACCTGCCTTTTCGTGTTACGCATATATAAAAATCTGATGTGGACACTACATGACTTCCTTGTACGTGTATTAAACTATAGATATTTTTTTAATTGCACATATATTTGACATAAAATCTTTTATTTTTTATTTTTTGTTCTAATCCATAGCAAACTTAATTTAAAAAAAAAACTAAAAATATATAATATTTAAATTTAGATATCTCGCTTATGCAAAAGGCTAATTTAAAAATTCTTAATGTGCTAGACTCAGAATTTAATTCTCTAAAACTTTTATTTGCAGCATTCATTTCTAAAATTAAAATAATACCATTTTTTTCAAGGAAAACTGTTAGCAGCTTCATGTAATGTGCCACTTCCGGTTAGTCTATTTTAACCAAAATCTACTATGTTATTTCCATTGATATAGTAGTCTTATATTCCAAATTTGGAAAGTTTTAAATTATATTTGAATATAGTTTTTCATGAAAATCTATTATAGGCTTCAAGTAAAGTACCACTTCCGGTAGTTGTATAATGACCAAAAAGGGAGGTGCACAACTAGATGTTATAACAGTCCTAAATATAAAGTTTCAATTTTCTACGGCTTACCGTTTTTGAGTTATGCGAGATACATACGTACGTACATACGTACGTACAGACGGCATGACGAAATTAGTCAAAATAGATTCAGGGAGGGCCAAAATACCTATTTCCGTTGAAATCTGAGAACCGAAAATTTTCGCAATTACAATACTTCCTTTACTTCGTACAAGGAAGTAAAAATGTAATTATATCAATACAAATTATATATATATATATATATATATATATACTTGCATAAAAAAGTAATGAAAGTGACGTAAATTATACGAGTATAATTAATTTCAAGAAATGGTGTAAGTCTCTAACTAAACGTGAAATGAGTTGCTTGAACTCCAAAATCTCATACAGACCTCTACCCTCCAGAAATATTAATCCTATTAAACAAAACAAGAACACATGAAAACACACTCTGAAAGCACCCTTCCACACATTAACTTTGTCTACATCTTGTGCCAAACTTCCATTCCTCCACATGAATCATTTAAAAAGCAACATTTAGGCCAGAATGAATCCTATACGTAAATAAATAATCCGTTGAATAGGCCCTTAGGTTACTTATTAGAATACTTTAGATTCCTGTGGGCGTGCTGCGAAGTTTGCCAAATGCTCGCAGGGTTTGCGCGACTAACAAACTTAATTAATCGAGCCACCTACTTGCGCGGCGCGGCGCGGCGCTCTTGCTGATGTGAGCTGCCGCGGGGCGAAAGTTTGGGACCTTGGGCTTCATTATACTCTTAAGCTTCTACGTGTAACTTCCGTCATTAAGTGCTCGATCAAATTTGTTTTATTTCAGTAATTGCAATTGGAGAATGTAAATGTTTACTTGCTTAACGAATTGCGGAATTGGGCTAAGGATTACGTTCTTAGAGTTAGAGTTAGTTTGATTAGGTAACGTATTAAATAAATAAAGGAAATACGCAAGAAGACTTAAAATAACAGAGATATAGTGTTAGTAAAATAAACAGGTATGTTTTTCCAGGTGTAACATGAAAAGCGGTCCACATGTATTTACATGGTAAATCAGTGTTGTCGCAGGCATCGATCGGCAAATATTTTTTAAGGAAATATGTTTTAAATACAAAATATAGAGATTTAAATTATTCTGTTAAATCAGTAGTTTATTACCACAAAAAAATGTAATTTGGAACAAAATACAAATGTAGTACGTTTTTGCTTTCAAACGAAAATTTAATATTTTTCAAACATGAATAATTAAATATAGAATAAAATACTAACATTATTATATTTTTAGAATACATATGTGTCAATAAGTAACAGAGTATAAATAATAATATTAATAATAATAATAACCTTCGATGTTTGATAATTAAATTTTCACGTTGTATTCTGAAAACATTTAAGAAATTAAATTGTACTATTTATAAAAGGAGACTATTTTGTTATTAAGTCTAGATATGTGATAATTTAATAATAATACATTTAGAAATTATGAGAATTTTAAAACAAAATATTTCAAAATATCAAATGAAATGTAAAACATTTAGTTGTATTTTGTTAAAATTCGTACGGTTTGAAGTATGTAAATTTAATATATTGATTAGTTCAAATGTAGAATTAACATTTTTACAATTGTTACATGAAACATTTTTCTCTAAAATAAATTTACAAGCGACCGAAAATATGATTTTCCATATCCCATGTCTATGGTCCGTTTTTTATGTATATTCAATATTGATGAATAGGTATAATAGTTTTCAAATGATCCTCAATAAAGTATTTTATATAAAATGTATTATTTTTATTTATAATTTGCGCATTTGAAATGTAATTTGTACTAATGAATTTTTGTCATATTGTCGTACGACTAACTATGTTAAATTTAATGTCGCTTAATCGCTCTAGCCGAATTTATGATAAATTGTGTAGATTAAAATATAATCAATACATAAAAATAAATAGAAAAATTTACAAAATTAAAAAAGCTATAGAAAACATATTGAGTGACGATTCAAACAAATTGACCGAAGATGGCAAACAACAACAACGTATGAACTTAAGTTACTTGCTAATCCAAAAGCTAAACTACCACTAATTATTTGTTGTTGTTTTCCATGGGACGTGCTGACAAGGGGTAAGAGGGTGGAATCGTAGCGTTGGTCCAAGATAACTGTTGACATGCATGATTTTACATTAAAAAAACACAGATGCTTCTAAGGGATGAAATACAAAAATCAAAAGCTATCTCAGACCAACGCGCAGCTAATAATTTACCCAGATATTTCATCACATAATGGCTAACAAGCGCGACAATTCAGAGAAGCCATAAACTCGATAAATAATGATCGAAGAATATTGAAATTATTACAAACATATCCACTAACAAATTTGATAACCAAAACTCTATCAAGTCAACTTTTAAAAAGATATTTAAGATAACATTTAATTTATCTGTATCTTTCGAAGCTGAGTTGATAGTGAAAAATCCTAATTATAACAAAAACCAATTCTGAAATGTTTCACTTTGTTACAATATTAATTGAATTGTTACATTAACACAAAATTATAACTTTTGTTCGGTGTGCACAGAGATAAAAAAAGTAAGATTGTAACATTTCATTTCATGTGCACATTTAATATTTAGATACAACAAAAATACAAATGAAATATCCACGCCTATGAATAATCATTATAATGTAATGTGCAGTATCTAATTAAACAAACTTTTATTGTATTTTTTAATGCACAATATTACTTATTAATGCACATCATAAAATAAACTTTGGCATCATGTAGGTAGGTTCAAGTTAAGTTATACAAGCTCTTTTAAACGACCCTCATAAAATATTTTTCCATTATTTTTTCAGTCCGGAACTAAGGACCTCACGCAAACCGTAAAGTCTCTATTCATTTCTTGTGTTTTTCTTTTTATTTTACATGTTATAATGATTAATGGTTACAATTTAATGGTGTTTAAATTTGCAAAAGTTTTATACACCGACAAATATTGGAATTCCGCTGAGACAAGACATAAATTTATTGCCACGAGACAACAAATTCATACAAGAAAACAAGAATATAAAATTATCTTCATTACTGTACGTTCAGTCGAAGTCATATGTTAAAAAATCAGTTCGTGGAATGATTCCCTATAAATCAGAACTGTGTCGCTGTAGACGAAACCCGTTGTCAATGCCTATCATAGATATAGGAGTCTTTGGGATCGATGCTACGTTAGACACTATGACAGAAGAATTCGGTTGATGCCATACGTCGGACACAGGTGACGTGGTGTAGCGGTTAGCATCTCTGCCCGGCAAGCGGAGGGTCCCTGGTTCGAATCCAGGCGTCATCCGAATTTTTCTGTCATAAATTTAACTTAAAAAAAACAAGAATTCTTTATTAATATGTTTCTTACTAATATTTTTAATCGTGTCGTCTCATCGCACCACTAAAAGTATTGGATTTAGTATTCAATATATTTTTATTTATCCTCAAACACATTTACATAATAAGATACCATTACATCCTTTTCCAGATGAGTAATAATTTTAGTTTAAAACAGCTATTACCTATATTTATAAACTTATCAGTGATCAGCAAAATATATTCAGCAATTACGGTGAGTTGTCAGTAGAAAAACTATAGCTCTTATATGTAGTTCATATTAATATTTCACTCAAAAAATAGAGTAATATATAATTACAATTATAATTAATCTGTAAAATAATAAAAAGTAGTCATAAGAAACTCAAGGTTACATGGATATTCATCGTAAAGTCGCATATATTTAGATAGATGGGAAGTAGAACTGATTTGCAATTTAATTACTATTTATATATGTTATTAGTACATTTATGTCTGTTTCACACGATCAGAACATCCCAAGTTTTTTCATTCTATAAGAAATAAAAATATTTTAGCAAAATAAAGAACTCTTTTTAAAAGATATGCCAATTTATAAAATACGTATGTGAATTGCATTATAATTTTTAAAATTTGTAGTTTAATTTGCAGTCAAAATTTAAATATAAATAGGTAGTGTTATAATTTTGACTTCCCATTTATTTAAATAAGTGGAAAGCATAACTTACCATTGATCTCTTATGTTAAATATTAACACAGTTACGATATGTCTGTTTCACACGATCTGAACGTCTCTTTTTTTATCATTTGAAGAAGAAATAAAATATTTTGGTAAGATAAAAACTTTTGTACAAGATGTATTAATGTGTGAATCTATATGTGGGATTATTTTTATAAGTTTGTAAGTTAACTTGCTATTTCAAATTTTGACATACCTTTTTATAAAAACAGAAAATAGTAAAAAAATCTGATGTGGACACCACATGACTTCCTAGTACGCGTATTAAACTATAGATATTTTTTTAATAGCACATATTTGACATAAAATCTTTTATTTTTTGTTCTAATCCATAGCAAACTTAATTTTAAAAATATATATAATATTTAAATTTAGATATCTCGCTTATGCAAAAGGCTAGTTTAAAACTTCTTAATGTGCTAGACGCAGAATTTAATTCTCTAAAACTTTTATTTGCAGCATTTATTTCTAAAATTAAAATATTACCATTTTTTTCAAGGAAAACTGTTAGCAGCTTCATGTAATGTGTCAGTTCCGGTTAGTATATTTTAATTGATATAGTAGTCTTATATACCAAATTTGGAAAGTTTTAAATTATATTTGAATATAGTTTTTCATGAAAATCTATTATAGGCTTTAAGTAAAGTACCACTTCCGGAAGTTATATAATGACCAAAAAGGGAGGTGCACAACTAGATGTTATATCAGTCCTAAATATAAAATTTCAATTTTCTACGGCTTACCGTTTTTGAATTATGCGAGATACATACGTACGTACGTACGTACAGACGTCACGACGAAATTAGTCAAAATTAGGGAGGGCCAAAATGCGTATTTCCACTACAATGCATGGAGAATGCAGACAATTCACAATCATTTATATATATTCAAGATTCAAACTATATCGCAGGAGGTCCTAAGCGCTATTGAAGAGAATGGCTACAAAAAGTGTTTAGAACATTGGAAAAAAAGAAGGGACAACTGTAGATGGGGATTATTTTGAAGGAGGTAATTTGTTGGTTTAAAGTTTTAATAAATACAGCTTTAAAAAAGAAAATTCGTTCGGGAACTTTTGTGTAGCACCTCGTATACATCTAAAATTGACATTTGAGTCAGAATTAAATCTAGTGACTAAAAAATCAATGAAAAACGAATAATTAAATTAAAGATTTAGCGGTTTTATGATTGAGTCTTATGTTAAATTTTACGATAAATTTTATTCATATGTGATTTAAACAGATATCGTACTGTTTAAATTTATTTTTAATTTCCTTGTACGAAGTAAAGGAAGTGTTGTAATCGCAAAATTTTCTGTTTTCAGATTTCAGTGGAAATATCCATTTTGACCATCCCTGGATCCATTTTGACTAATTTCGTCGTGACGTCTGTATGTACGTATGCACGTACATACGTACGTATGTATATCGCATACCACACCGGTAAGCCGTAGAAAGTTGAAATTTTGTATTTAGGACTGTTATAACATCTAGTTGTGCACCTCCCTTTTTGGTAATTATATAACTTCCGGAAGTGGTACTTTACTTGAAGCCTATAATAGATTTTAATGAAAAACTATATTAAAATATAATTTGGTATATAAGACTACTATATCAATGGAATCTAAAAATAAACTTCGAGAAGACCAAACTAATGACTTATGTAGTACAAACAACAATCAAGATCAACGATACAGATATTAACTACGTAGATGCATTTATATATCTAGGCCAACTTATCTCATTTCAAGGTAGACTAAACAAAGAAATAGACAGATCAGCAATGGCATGGAGAAAATACTGGGCACTGAAACACATTTTTAAAAATACAAAAACCAGCTTACACATCAAAAGAAAAATCTTCGATTTGTGCATAAGCCCTATAATTACTTATGGATCTCAAACATGGGCAATGACAAGATTGCAAGAGCACAAAATAGACGTGTTACAGAATCGCATGCTGAGAAGTATGCTCGGTATAAAACTGCGGGACAAAGTCCCAATTACAGAACTTTACCGCAGAACAAAAATCGCAAAGATTACTACAACAATCAGATCGCTTAAATGGAGCTGGGCAGGACACGTGATGAGACAGACGGCGGGATGGTCCTTTAGATCAAACTAGGAGAAGAGGCCGTAGCAAGATGAAGTGGAGTGCTGACTTCAAGAAAGCCGCAGGGGTTCACTGGCCAACCAAAGCAGGTAACCGGGAAGAATGGAGAAGACTGGGGGAGACCTTCGTCCAAGGGGCATCCATTTAAATAACATATTATATTTCAAATTGATTTATTATTGTAATGTAACATTAAAATACTGATATAATTAACTTTCTTCAAATTAAGGCTTTTTGTTATGTATTTAGAAATGGTAATAAAGGTTTAATAATAATAATAATATCAATGGAAATAACATAATAGATTTTGGTTAAAATGGACTAACCGGAAGTGATACATTATATGAAGCTCCTGACAGTTTCTCTTGAAAACATGGTATTTTTTTATTTTAAAAATAATTGCTGTAAATACAAGTTTTAGAGAATTAAATTCTGCGTCTAGCACATTAAGTATTATTAAATTAACCTTTTGTATAAACGAGATATGTAAATTTAAAAATTATATATTTTTGGTTTTTTGTAATTAAGTTTGTTATGGATTAGAACAAAAAATAAGAAAAAAATTTAAAAATTTAATGTCAATGTCAAATTACGTCAAACATGTGCAATAAAATAATATAGGTATAGTATGATACGCGTACAAGGATGTCATGTGGTGTCCACAGCAGATTTTTATTTATAAGAACGACAAAAAAATTAATTCGTACCCAGAAAATAAATATTAACATTGCAGTTAAATGCTTTTTTACAATATTACTCCTTTATTGTAAAAGATTAAGTTTAAAATAAAAAATCTAATCAAGAAAAAGACCGAATCAATTGACACTGCTGACCTCTAGCAGTGCCAGTAGAAACTACAGGAACCTCGGAAAAATAAAACACTTATTTATACAGTCCTATCAGCCGAACAGCGAACAACGGCGCAACATACAAACAATATCAATCACATTCTGCATTGGATTCGCATCGATCTTTTTTATATACTGGGTGTTTCATCAAGCAAACCGTACAATCCTGAGTCCATGATTCCCCGTTACTCGCAGAGAATTCTAATAAATATGCCTCAATCTAATCGTGAATATCACAGATGAATAAATAACCAATCGGCGCGCAGATTAATGATATCAGGAAATAAAGTTAATGGGAGATTAAAATATCAACGTGTCTTCAAATGCAACGTTTCTTTATTGATTTTAATTGTTTGTACTTTTGAGATATGATTATATTGCTTATATTAAAAATTTTAATAAAACTTTACTTTATTGCTAAATTTATTGAGAAAGTAATTAATTATTTAATTTTCTTCAAAGTAAAAAGTTATAAATTATATTTGTTAGTGTTTCGTAGACACTTAAATTTAAGGTTTATATATAATGTAATGTTCTATTGTAATAAATATTGCAAGGACACCAAATGAATAATGGTAGCTAGGAAGATTGCTATTCAAATTTCCTGTTATAGCATGTTAACATGAATGATAAGATAGCAAGTTACAGAACTGGCCTGATTGGTATCATTATAAACTTCAAAACGAAACCAAAAAGAACATTTTTTTTAGTAGCCCTACATAAAAAGATCGTAAAGAAGTTCAAAAGAAATAATTTATTATTACATATAAAAAAGGTATAAGCAGATATTTTAAACGAATAATTTATATTTTTGTATTTATCTATAGCGATTATCGCATTTCTTTTTTCAGAAAAACAAAAAAAAACAATTTTTTGTCTATTATTATTATGGATATGTTTTTTTTTTAGATTATCAAACATCGTATCTTATTATGTTACTCGAAATCGCCGTATGTATCGTCATTTTCTTTGAGACATCTTGTTTAATTATTCTTTTTTATTATTATTTAATAAAACACTTAAACGCCGATGATTGAAAAAATATTCGCAACATAAAACTCACTACCAGAAATAAATTTACTTATATTAATTTCGAAAAATATCAACACTAGATTTCCTCAAACACAAACAAATGAATTTACAATAATTCCGAAAAATTGTCTCAAGTAAAACTTGTTTCAAATGAAATACATCTAGTTTTAAATATTACAGCCTTAAGAAATAAATGTAAAAATTAAAAAAGAATCATCAATCAAGCTCTTTCCACGATGAGGTTGAAATTTGCAAATCAATTACAGTTTTTTATGGAGAATGCAATACTGGAACAAAAATGGGGGCCTCCATTTAAGTTTTTGAAACTCACCCCAACCCCGCCTACCAGAGGGTTGGGGGTATATTTACATATCATGCCTGAATAGTTTTAGAAAAAGAAAGAAACATGTGTTTTGTAACTTTCTCATCGAATGCTTCGTTCTCGAGATATTGGAGCGTTTCCAGAGTCTTAGGACAGCCTGTATATATAATATCCAATGGGTATTTGGGATATCGTACATAAAGACAGAACGTCTACCCACAGACATTTTTTGTACGAGATATTATTTAGATTCTGTTTTGGTTCTAAAACTTGAAGATTCACCAAAATTTTTAGATCAGCATCATAATAATACTTTCCCTTTTATATTATAGATGGAGGAAGCAGAAACAGATAGATATTTAAAACGGTAGTACACTTTTAGGCAAAATGGACAATTCATGTGTAATCTAATCTTAACTATTCTAGAATTAGTATCCATGAATCTTGCATCGTATCGTTTCTTATTGTGTTGTCCCGATTACGTAATTATCAACACAGTCAACATGTTTATTATTTTACTTTCTTATTTTAGAATTATATGAATAAATAATGCTTGTATATAACAGGCCTTTTTTCTTCACCCTTTATTTCCTGCCATATGTTACAATACATAACACACCTTCTTCAACAAAGAGAAAATTATACATGATTAAGATCCTTACATATTTCCATTGAATACAGAATCAACCATCTTAACTACTATATCCATTCCTACAACAATATCATTTACATGCTCGAACATTACCGACAACTTCAATCTCCAACAACACAACAACTAACATTCACTACCGTTGCCCTTTGCGTTACTGTAACAACAATAATAACAATAATTACACTGGCTGACATTTGATGAACAACTACGTTCTACTATGGTTAACTTTCGATTGCTTTCAGTTCGCATTAACGATAGCATTTATAAATGTTACAAGTGAAAGTATCGTGCTCTGCATCTAAAGTAAAGCAAAACAAATATGT
Organism: Pterostichus niger; assembly: GCA_947425015.1. Classification (NCBI taxonomy): domain Eukaryota; kingdom Metazoa; phylum Arthropoda; class Insecta; order Coleoptera; family Carabidae; genus Pterostichus; species Pterostichus niger. The sequence continues at coordinate 27,324,262 of OX380336.1, read as the reverse complement.
AAACAACAGGGAAAACAGACAATTGCCAGCGGACAGCGGTTTCTTGGATCTTCGGATGGAGTTAACAATGGATTCAATCATTCGTGGAAGATGAATTAGAAACTGCGGGCTTGAGGAAGTGGTAGCTTCGATGGATGATTGGGATAATGATGAACGTGTTATTTGTTCTTTAATTGGATTTATTAGAATAGAATGTATGTTAAGTAGGATTATGTTTGATTCAATACATTTTAATTAGTTCATGTTTCCAGAATTTAATAGATAAAACATAAGAGCTATAAGTTTGGTTAAATAGAAATTCTAATGCGTATCGCTTCAGAAGTGATCCTTTTAAAAATTTCTTATACATTATACTAGACAATGGTGGAAAACTTAATTTATGTTTTTTTCTTTTACAAGTTGTTTGTTTTTGTTAATGTATTAGTTCTTAATATTATTCATGAATATTGTAATATACTAATTTAAGTAAGTCCTTCCTACCAGTTGAGGATGATTTCCAATACATCCGATACCGGCAGGATACTTATAATACTTATTATGTTTTTTTTGCACGATATAGCAAAATTATATTTTAAAAATATTTGCATATCTAACAAATAAGATGTTAATATTCTTCGGCTCAGTATTTCAATCTCTTACTTGCTTACATCTACAGTTTTACGTATTTCATTGTTCAAACTAATTATTAATTACTTTATAAAGTATTTATTAGCTATTATATTTATAAGGTACTGGAAGTATCTAATAAAATGTCAGCTTTCTAGTAATATATGTTATTATGAATTTAAATATAATCAAAATAGAATTATTATTTTCTTTTTATTTTAAAAATATATTATTTGTTACACAAATTAATTTTTATTCAAATTTGCACATTCAAAATAAAAATAAATAAATACATTATTTTATTACAAATTAATTATGCACCATGAGTACTACTATTCATTCAAAGTTTAATGACTGCCTGATTGGTGTATTATAAATGAAGAGTATTTGAAATCGAAATTCTTATTTATATTTGGGATGGAGATGGATGATAATATTTAAAATTATAATGAGTAAAATTAAAAATAAATATAATATAAACTGAATATTTTATTTTAAAAGCATCATAATTGAAATGCTATACTATTACAGATGTTAGGTACGCCGCATTACATCTTTACAGTTTCTATTTAATTTAGAAGAATTCATTTTCAAATTTATATAATTGAAGATTTATTTATGAAACTGATATTCTGTCACAGAATATAATGTTCACTGGTAATAAATATCAAATGGAAATGTTGAAATAAATACGTCAAAATATGATTAATTTTGACGTTTAATTTAATTTTCTTTCCTTTTCCTTATTATTAAAAATAATATAAATTTATTTTTCTTTCATAACATGATGTTTTCATTTTCTAAAGCCTATATACTTGTTATGTATGTATAATAGGTAAATAGATTCCTAAAAAGTAGCAAGTAACAATTCGTATGGCAACTTCAGATTGCAATACTGATATCTGAATCTTGCTAATAAATCTCTTCGACAATTTAGTTTATGGAATATTAGTTAGGAAAATTAGGATATTGAAATACCGTATCTTAGTATTAACACTTAAATTAGAAAATATTTGCATAAACCAAACATTAGTGTTCATAATACAATAAAACAGTAACAATTTAAGTAATAATTTTGAACTGTAAGTAAGTAACAAACTATAATTTATTTTTTGAAATAGTTTTTATTTCTTATAACAGAAAACTTTAAATGCATTATTAAACAAACAAAAGTTTATCTATGAATTAAGTTATTGATACTATTACCTGATCGTAGCTTGCACGAAAAACAATGACAACTTCGTCGAGTATTTGTTGTAACAAGGTAAAATTAATGACAACAATGCAGATATTTATTCGTTACTTGTTTCACGTGTTTTATCATTCATTTTACATTGTTACATTTTGTTTAATTTCGCATTGCCACCTAGAATAGTTGAATAAAAATAATTTCTGACATTTTTCAATTATCTTATTTATCTCGATTTTTTTCATATACATTTATGACAAGTAATACATCGTTGAAAAGAGAAAAAAATGGTGGTTTTTATTTTAATAAAATAATTTTAGGTCCCCATTTGAAAAATATAAGTTGCTAGTCGTATCATGTAAACCTGACTTTATAAAAATTTCTATATGTGCCATAAAATAATTTAATATACTAAAACTTCCATATGAAGAAAATTTTTATAATTCTTATAATAAAAAAGTTAAGGGGGGGTTCGACTTCCCAGAATCACCCTGTATATATAGTTTATCCTCATCTAGTAAATGTACCTTAAACCGCCTGTTGTGCTAGTGCTCAACTCAATTTTCCGCACGTTGCCACCATTATTTGTATAGTTAATTAGTCGTAGTAATGCGCATGCGCATGATGCATTCATGCAGCCATTTTATGTTTGTTCAACGTACAATCACTATACATCGCTCAGCTCATCTGCATAAACGACAGCCAACTGAAATGTGCCTATGTGCGTCCAACCATATTTTATAATTATAGATGTTTATTGCCTGTCAGAAAAGTTGGAGTGATTTTTCAGCGGGTGTTTCTTTTTCTTTGATTTGTTACGGTTATTCGCCAGCGCCATACGTGAAGATTCTGGATAACGCAGCAGGGTACAATATGTTGCTTCAGACTTCGAACTGTTCAGACAAATTAATTGTTATAGATTGTGGTCATATTTCTTTTAATGTATTACTGGCAAGCCTGGTGTTTTAATTACCAATATTTTCTTATTTGTCTTACGATGCTTAGGTGGTTTATTTTTTCTTGTTTTAGGTTATTAGTTCCAAGATACTGAATTGTGAATGCGCTTCTGTATATAGACAATAATTTTTAAAAACTTTATAAATTAAAGTCGATCATTATATTAATTGCATCCTTTGAAAACCATGCCGCTACAGCATAAATTCTGCTATCAATATATTACTAATTATTTGCTACTGGAAAGAATTACACTAATATACTTGAGATACCAAAGTACTGAGCATGAGAGTTCACTTTTTCTTATGGTAGGTTTGTTAGTAAGCTAATTACTTCTGACTGTGTTACATTCAAATAAGAGTCAATGGTTTTTGAATTGAAAATTATCTGTATATACTAAATAAAACATCCAAATTTATTTTCTTTTGCTTATTTCAATTATAGAAAGGAATATATGGCTTTAAGATCCATGAATAATTTTAATAATTATCTTCAGCTTTTATTAACACAAAATTATTTTTCCAATCCTAATATATAACTTGTTAATTTCACGATTTACATTACTTTTTACGTTTATGTCACTTGCTTATCCGCAAAGGTAATTTCAGCTATTTTAAAAAAAATTACATTGTAAAAACCAGATATTTATTGGGATTAGAAAAATAATTTTGTGTTAATAAAATCTGAAGATGATGAGTTAGCCATCGAAACGTCCAATAAATAAATAAAATTATTCATTCAAAAGCCATATATTCCTTTTTATAATTGAAACTCAGCATCAATACTTTCCAAACAAAATTTTTCTTATTTTGTGAGACTTAGCCAAGTGATTATTTAATATATTTTATTTTTCTTATTTCGTATTACTTCAGGATAATTTATATTACTTTTCCCAGATTTGTTATGCGCCTATTATGTAACTATTATAAGTACCTTCTTATGAATTTATAAGTAAATCTTGTACTCTAATACGAGCAATTGTCTGTGTGTGTCAACGATTTTAAAATTGGATCAAACAATTTTAGTGAAACTTGGTATTCTAATGTTTTTTGGCGTCGGTAAATGATCTAGCTATATCTCATCTTATGGAAAATAAATTTAGTAAGTCATTTTAATAGAAAACTCATGAAAATTTAGTTCTTCGATATGTAAGTACTTTAGGGCAATGTAATTCGATTCAAGAAATCGATTGAGAGATCAACTCGATCACGCTGACTGTTTTCGAGATATGAGCGCAAATTCACAAGAAATTTGGGGAAAATATTTTGGTTTCTTATTTTTCATTTTTAAACTTTCTATCTCCTGTTATTTTCTGAGCGAAACTCATACTATCAAGTATTATTTGTAATGGACATATAGCTCAATGCCATCGCAGTGGACTGTGGATTTGAGAACCGGAGATCGATGCCCCGCAATCGACAAATTGTTCTTACTGCATTTCAAAATTACCCCTGTGATTCCACTAACATCTCTGGGTATATTAATGCCACTTTCAAAAATGGGTAAAAAGCGTAATGATATATTTATTTTATGTATAATTTCAAAGTCGAGAATTAAAAATTAGACCTGTGCTATCATATCAGAAAAGATAACATCTTCAACATTTTATTGAGATAATTACCCTTGACCTGTTTTTAACCAATAATCATGCAAAATTAAAATTCATTGATAAAATTAGGAGATTTTGTTCTATTATTTGTGATAATGTTCCGACTCGCATATTTTATCGAGTTTATGATATTTATATTCACAGTTAAATAAAAGTGTAATCAATGTCAAATGACAGAAGTGGGGATTCTATATGGAGTTTTTATACATGAGCTTAAATTATCGTTTTCATATTTCAGTATTTTTTGACATTATATCCATGACGCAACGTGATTTATGTTATAGTCCTATTTAAAAAGTTAGAATGACAACCATTAATAAGATTGTTATATTCTACATACACCCATAACTTATCAGTTTTTTCCTTTTATTCGATAAAGTTGATTGAAAAATAATGTATATTATTTCTTTCAACTCTAAATTATTGAAAAATAATTATATTATTATAAAATTATTTTGAGTTTCTTATTGAATTGTTACGAAAGTTACAATATGATTGAACAATAAATAGATATTACAGTAGACTACGCGTATAATGTAACTTTTCTCCATATTGAATCACATATAAACAATTTTTTTTAATAAATTAAATTTTTCAGGGCTCAACTACATGAGTACGGTAAAAAGATAAAAGCAATTAAAAAACATAAAAGAATTTTTAAAACACGAGTTTTTTTCAAAAAAAATCATTAATTTAGAGCATCACACAGATATGATTTATTCAAATCCATAAAATCTCTGTCCGATTCTAATTTCAAACAAAATAACAAAACAAAGACACCTACACTAAAGCTGTCATTTTCAGATCGGTGAAAACAAAAAATAATAACAAATAACCCCGTACAACAACACCGTTCTTATTTCACCTGCAAATGAAAATTGAATTATCTACATTTCAATCCGAATTAATTTTCATACGCATAACATAAACATGGCTCGGTGAACTTCATTACAATAAACCATGGAACAAAAGATTTAAAAAACAAAACAGCGAAAAACAATAAATCCAAAGGTATCTCAGATCATGCCAATGTAAATAAAATACGATTCACCCATTCGAAAGAAACAGGTTGGTTTACAATGGAGAAGAAAGAAGATGCTCTCAGTTTGAAAAGATTGTTTTTATGTTTCCCATAAATTTTACATACGGTATATATTAATACTTTATTTGCTATAAGATAAGTGCATATATGTAAAATTGATTATGCGGTATGCGTTCAATTAAATTTATATACCAGGAAAAACAATGAAACCTTAAGGAATATATGTTCCAATAGTATATTAACTAGTAAGTAAAAAAGTGATATAGTATTCCCGGGTGATAGTGGCAAGAATTGTGAAACGAAGTGTTAGTTGACTCCTGTAACCACAAGAATCCTTATACTAAATTTATAATTTTTTTGTAAATTATAAATGTCGAAATTAATCATATATTCCTGTAGGTTATAATCATTACTAGACAACAAGAAATAACAATATAGAAACATATTTTCGATCTAGGGTAGTAAAGTGATTCTCGTGCTGTTATTTTCTTTTGTTAAGCAACGACTAGGTTGAAAATTATTATTTTTCCTTCAATTGTCAAATAAACAAAAAAATTTTATATCTCTATAGATACGCAAAGTTTGTGGTTATTTCACATATGGAAATATAATATTATTATTTCACGTTCCCTTAGTTACAACACATCAATAGTACTAAATTCATATTGTTTTTAATTTCTTTCTTAAATTTATTTAAAGCAATAATTATTGTATTATTCATTTTTGACAGTGTGTGGCTCGAATAAAAGTAACATTCTCACGAGCAACAAAAATAACTATTCCTATATAGTCTTTCCTGATCACCTTTTAGACCTAAAAAATTCGTCTTTAACAATCTAAATCGGAAAGTACGACCCAAGAAATCGGTAAAACCTTACCGATCTTTGAATTGCAAAAAAATAGATGTTTCTAGGATGATCAGTCTATTTATTAATTTATTTTGCTTAAATATGTTTCATCATCATCTGTGGCGCTACAGCCCGAGATCGGGGCCTGGGCCTACCGGACACACCGAGCCGCAGTTTTTACATTACCGTACTGCCGGTTTTCGTAGTCGAATGCTACATTATTTAAGACGTATAAGTGACTAGCTTATAGCGCCCGAATGTGATAAATACATGTAACTGTATTTTATATTTTACGACAAATCACACATTGTCGACAGGCGGATTCGAATTGACGAACTTTGGTTCGGGTGACGTCAAAGTATGTTAAGAGATGTGCCTTAACACGCTCGGCCACAGCGCCTGTTAAATATGTTTCATGCGTGAGTCAAATCATGAAAAATTTGTCACTGAAGGTCGTACAAAAATATTATACGTAACACACTCTGAAGGTATCTGTAATGAGCTCTCAAACTTCCAAAGCTCGCTGTGAAATATATATATATTTGCTCAGCCAGTATCACTTTCAGATTTTATTGGCTAAAGTGATTTTTTTTTAAAATAAATATATCATTACGCCTTTTACCCATTACTAGATGGCACTCTTCCGTAGCAGATCTCGGTAAATGGTATATTTCTTCGCGTGAAGTGCGGTTACCAGTCGTCAAATCAGGGCCTCCAAAGATGTTAGTGGAGGGAGAGCCACAGAAGTAGTTTTAACGTGATGAAAATTGGCTGTGGGAATCGAACACAGGTTCTCAAATTCACAGACCGACTCGATACCACTGAGCCACATACCCCATATTTATTATTATTATTTTGACAAAGCGAATTTTAAATGCTAATCGAATGCTGTACTTGAGTATATATTAACTAATATCGAAATCATAGTGATATTTAAGAGCGTAATACAATTTCTCTAAATTAATAATACTGAACGTTAAAGTTAAATAGTTAATTTGATATCAGAACATATTCCAATATTAAAAAACAAAACAAAATAAATGTTTAACACAAACTTTCCTTGGCTGAAACAGTTACAACCCCAACCTAGCGACAGGGATTTCTATTCACATTACACCGAAACAAATACTCTTCCATATATCCAAACAAACATTAATCTACATAAAAAACATAATCTACGTACAAACAACAGCCATAAACCCTAGCCTACATATTTCACGCTTCCATTCGCAGATCACAGAGGGCGTAGCGAGACACAGTCTCACACATTTCCATATAATCCTTGGCAGCCCGCTGGGAATCGAACCCGAGCTTCGCGTTCCAACAACGGAGAAAAACCGAACCGTGCTTGGTTTCACCGTGACCCAATAATTACAAGTCGAGAAATAAAGCCTCCGGCTCGGTAACTGTACATTCACTGTTTGTGTTGGTACGCGTATGTAATCTTATACCCGGTATCAGTGCGTATGTATGTGCCATGTGCGTTTAAGAACACTGAAAAGATGTACACCTTTTGATCGTGGATCGATTGTTTCTTTAGTCTTTTTTGCCAGTCTTGTAATGTGGTTATGCAAGTCTTGTTTGTAACTTTGCTGGTTGAACTGAGATTCGTACTAAACCGTTTTGGAACATGAATGCCATGTCAAATTGGAAGACAACCATTATTGAAACCTTGACAATGCAGCAACAAATACGCTGTTATTTTCTTGAGATGTAATAGATTTATTAATTTTACCACCTTATGTATATGGTTTATAGTCATGGTTTTTTCTCCATCGTTGATGGGGAATAATAAATAAATTATTTTATTTTTATTTACAGTTGGCTATAGGACGAGTAGCTGTAGACATTTTGACATGGTGTCTTACTGCTAAACTCCGAGACAAACGACGCACGAACAAATGTATTGAAAATATAAATGACACAAACAAAATGATAAATGAGTAGCGTAAGTCATGACATCGCTTATTCCTTCGACTATTTAAAATAGATCGGCTCTAGGGACATTTGTAGTTACGTCAACCCATCCTAAAGAGATGAAAGAGACCTGATCCATATAGCTTTGTTTACTTTTTAATGAATTTGTTTTATTAAATAAATAAATAAATATAAATATATCATCACGCCTTTTACCCATTACTGGGTGTGGCACTCTGCCTAAAAAGGTAAGTGATATATTATTTCGCGTGAAATGCGGTTACCAGCCGTCAAATCACGGTATTATGTGGTTACTATAAATTAGTAATAATAAATGAAAATTTCTACAAATATTCATATTTGGTAATATAAACAGATTAAATAATATTTTATATGATTTATGATACTCGTAACATATTCGGAAACTGTATGAATTATAATATTATAGCACAGCAGGTTTGTTAGAAACCTGTAAACAAAAATTAATTTATCCTGATACTTTAGTTGTTGGCTTTATAATATTATTTAGCTAGACATAGGGCAGTAGAGATATACTTTATATAGTTGAAGGCCTCTCGTATAATTAACTTTTTCCTGGGCCAGGCGACGAGACGGTCGCCTCAGGGTGCAATGCTCTGGGCAGCATCAGTCCCAATGTAAAATAACGGACGTATTTTTTTCATCATTTTCTTTCGCTAATTTACCGCCTTAAATTTTTTAGGAACGACCGTCATTATTACCCTGTGTAAATCACATTTATGAAAGTTTTCAAAAATTAATTAGAAAAATAATTTAGGACTAATTTGAAGAATACGCGATTCATATTCAATATATAATAATAATAATAATAAACTTTATTGATTCTAAATCAATGGCGAGGTTGATCTTCCACATAACCAAGCCACATATAAAAATTAATTATATTACAATAAAAATAAAAGAAAAATATAAAATAGAAAGTAATTCCAAACACCCTAAACTCGATTTAATTTGTACAAATTCTTTATAATCACTTTAAAAGAATTAATGGACAGAGATTTTAAATCGTTGTGTATGTTATTGTAAAGCGCAGGAACCAAATATGAAAATGAGTTTTGAATTTATTTGTATAAAATGGGGGTACAAAATATAAATCCGTAGTTTGTAAATATGTTCCCTAAATATTAATTTATTGTGTAAATAAGATGGACAACCAGTTAGTTTTATTTTGTACGTACGAGAAAGATAGAAAAAATTTACGCGATTATCAATTTAATTAATATTTGCAAGGTAACTAGAAATATGGTCATATTTGCGAATACCATATCAGGGAGTTTATATAAAAAAGATGATTCACCAAACTGAGCAAAATAAATTTTTAGGCGCCCTAACAAGATTTTTCCGCATCAAGAAGCACTAGCACTTTAGATGGAATTAAAAAAGTACTACTAAAAACAATACAGATACAGAAATACAATCATTAAAACAGGACAATATCCAGACTGATGATTTATTTATTCTACTCTGTACTGCATGAAGTTAATCCGAATTACAATACAGGGTTCGAGCTCATAAAGCCGCAGTTTGGTAGTTTTTAGTTTGAGTGGGATTCTAACTATGGGTTTCTTCGGATTCGAATACCGTAATGCTAACCACACTACCGTACTGTCTCACAGGCAAAGAACAATATAAGTAATAGCATATAGATAACAGGAAGCTAATATTCAGATTGAAAATACTACTGTAGAAATATTGATTATTTTCAAATAAATAATAATTTAATAATTCGTTATAGTTTAAAATAAATTTTCCCTTATTTTCTTAAATTTTAGGACCTATAATTATAATAATCCTCTCATGGATTTAGCAAGTAAATGGATTCCTCTGAAAGAGGTGAGAGGTGAGTATGCGACAGACGTAGGGCCTACAAAACCGATGTTTGCGTAACAAGAAAATTTTTCACGCGTAGGCTCTGACTTTTGCTAATGAGTTATAGTTATAATATCTGTGGTTCCTTCACCACTAACATCTTTCAGGGCCGTGATATGACTGCACTTCACGCACATAACAATTTTACCGAAATCTGTTACGGCAGAGTGCTACATTTTGACATCCTATAAGATAGAAGGTGTGATGATATATTTATATTTATTCTATTAGTTTTTGGACACTAGAATGTCTCTAAGTACACTCAAGAAAGCTCACATGTACTGTGTGTAATTTAATATAGGAATAATTCAAATGTTGAGTGGTGGCCTGTGGATCTTGAGAACCCTGGTTCGATCCCCACAGCTGATAAACAATTTTCACAAAATTAAATCTATCTCTGTGACTTCCCCTCCACTAATATCTTTGGGGGCTGGAAATCGCACTTAACGCGAAAAAATATATCACTTACCGAGATCTGCTTCGTCAGAGTGCCACATTCAGTAATGGGTAAAAGGCGTGATGATATATTTATTTATATATATTAAAAGATTTCTCTTATTGTCCTCACATGATTTATTCCAATATCTCATTTACAAATTTGCTAATATTGAAAAAGTTATTATAATAAAGCCTTAAAATAAATGTTTTTTTCTGACTCTATTAAATGTATCTCCAATTATGAAATATGATATGTAAATAAGTGTCACCGGATTTAAAATAAAGTAAGGTCAGTGCTTTTAAAAATATTTTTGCGCTTGAAAAAACGAAATTGTTTGTCTTCCTTACTCTAATGATTTTAAGATTTCTTATTAATATTATATGACCATTTCAATATAAAAAACAGAATGAAACAGACACCAACTGCGAAGTTAATGGTTTTTTTCATGGGTTTCATGTGATATAAATCAATGATTTGTGTATTATTGAGTGATATTTTAGAAGCTGACAGCTAATTAATTTAACGACTATTTAGTTTTTGTAATTTCCCGTGGTACTGTGAAATCGATTTGATATAAGTATGATTTATTTCAACAATGGACACATTTTTTTACTACAATTATGAATTATAGTAAACATAATTTTTAATACGAGTATAACCCGAGTACTGAAGACTTTTAATGAAGTAATTAAGATTATAAAAGTGAACAAGTTTTTTGGTCAAGCATTATTAAGCGAGATATCTCGTATAATTCTGCAGTTATCGAAAAACTGTATATGTAAGACTACTAAAAAATTCGTTAAATCTTTACATTCTTAAAATATAGAATTAGGTGGATAGTATCGTGACTAACATTTATAATTTTTAAGAGTCAGTTTTTTTTACCTTTAGATGTAATTATGGATTACTCTCTGCCATATTATCGGTGGCTCCATAATTCGCATTTAACGTCATATGAAACTAGTAACTAGGAACTGGGTTCAGATACTAATTATATGTTCTGAATTGCAAATTACAATTACTTTTCCATAAAGAATTGAAATACTTATAATCTTGTATTGTTTATAAAATGTAACTATGGCCCTTGAAATGTTTCAGAATAAAATTTATGAAAAATAAAAACATCTTAAAAGATTGACGTCAATATCAGATCATGCTGTCATTTATTAGTAATATATTTTTTATTTATTCAACAGATGAATTATCTGTTACTTTATCTAGATATGGAAAGACATGTCCAAATCAAAGTTTCGTAATATTCTCGTGTCTAATAAACTTTATAATAAGCAAATATTATCTGGTTTCTCGATAACTAGGACACTATATTATAATGCAAAATATTATATTTAATCGAGATCTGCTGAGGCAGAGTACCACACCCAGTATTCGGTAAAAGGCGTGATGATATATTTATTTATTTATTTTATATTTAATCGTGTTTAAGCTACGTTCACAATTATCCAATTAGTAATTAGGATTAACAATTATGGAAAGGTCCTAAAACTTACGATCTAAATTACAATTAATAGCACCAAAAGTGAATCAGTAAGAAATTACAATTGTTAAGAACTTTGAAAAGAAATATAAATACACAAAAAATATTGTCTAAAACTGAGAATTTACTCATTTAAGAAATAATTAAAGTTTAAGTAACAGCAATGTAATTGGACATTAGTTGCAGTTTTTTATAGAAATGTCCGATAAAATCGTTTTAACTGATTTGGAACATCCGAAAAGAATAGTAGGTATGTATTATACAAAAAAGATTAACAGAATCGTGCACATAAATGTTAACTTTTTTGGTGGTTTCATAAAATTTCAAACTGATAAAATTAAATTTCTTTATCTTTATAGCACCATCCAAACATTAATTTCAAATCAAAACAAACTCAACAATACTCCACTTAAATGTTTTAATTAAAAATAAAAATCAGAACTACAGCCATCTATTCAAGAACTCTTCCTCCATTTTCCACCGCCAAAAATACTCTCAGGCGATAATGAGAATGTCATATTGAAGTGCCCATCCACCAGCTCGCCCATCTTCTTTCGTGTCTCTCTCCGTGAATAGAAGGATTTATATGAGTGAATTGGTTTCATCTGGGTGTCAGATTTGAATTTGGCGTTAATGCCCGATCTAAGCCCGCCGCGGGACTCACCGGCCTTTAGAGGTTCAGAAGGGGAAGGAGATTATTTCTCTAGTGTTCACTGGAGATTGTGAACGAACCTGAAAATAAGTTGAAGGGTATTTTAAGTTCTTGACAATTGACAGTTCTATTTGGTGATGTCTCTGGCGTGGGAAGAGTTTCTTGTTAGTTGAAGTTTTAGATAAGAGGGTCAGATTGGAAATAAAATCTTAATATTTTTCGTTTGTCATGATTTGTTATTCAAATTTATATCAAGTAGAATGATCAATATGTCTGTTAGAAGGTGAATAACGAGTGCTGGCATTTTTATGAAGTAAGATGGAAATATAAAAACTATTTAAATTTTGGGCGAGTTTTTAGATCCCTATTCTCATGAGAATAGTACGAGTACATTCAAAAATGATATTTGTATATAAAACTATTCTACGCGTTCTTATTGTTACAACATACATATTGTAATTGTACTGTAAGTTTAGGTTCTTCTCTATTGAGATTGCATCACTTCGGTTTAAATGTACAGTTTAAAAAACTTCGCTTCGAATTAATCTAAATTTTAAAAACTGTTTTCCTGCTACCTGGAAATATATTTTTTATTCAGGTAAACTGGACCCGGCATACATTTTTGTATTTATTCTCAAATAATTTATATTATCTTAAGAACTAATTAATTTTGAAATGTATTTTTTTTTGTACATTATAGATCATATTTTTGACAAGATATTTTTTACGTTCAAATTTGATTATTATATTATTTTTGTCCGTATAATTTTATATCCGATAAAAATAACAAATCAAATATAGTATTACAGAAATTTTAGGAAAAATGATATACCTATATGAGAAAGTGAATCATTAGAAGATTAAAATATAATATATTAATAAATACAGTGGCTTATTTCAGTTTTAAAACATATTTTATCTTACTGTTTTGTTTTTTGATAAACATTATACAATGGGGTAGGTGGCTCAGTGGTATTGAGTCGGCCTGTGGATCTTGAAAATCCTGTTTCGATCACCACAGCCGACAAACAATTTTCACCAAATTAAATCTACCCCTGTGGCTCCCCCTCCATTAACATTTTTGAGGGCCGTGATTTGACAGCTGGTAATCGCACTTCACGCGAAGAAATATATAATTTACCGAGATCTGCTACGTACTTGAGCGCTCTTGCACTAAACATTTCATTCAGGTATAATGATTAATTTAACTCACTTGTAATGTAATTATCTATTATCTTACAACAGCAGTTTTTGATAGTGATTAAAATCAAATCCATAAAAAACTAACAATTTATACCATTGCAACAGCCTGAGAACAGTGATATTTCATTTATTTCACAGCAACTCCGTTCAATTTAGTTTAAATCTTTTTTCTAACTCTATTGTACAAAAACCGCTACTATAAGATTAAACGTTGTATTTCACAAGTGAGTGAAATGTCATTATATGGTCGCGAGAATTATGAATCATCTCACTCTCATATAATGACTTATTTCAGTAAGTCATAATATAATATAATTTTTTTAAAATACAAATGACTTTGTTTAAATTTATAAACTCCATAATTTCAATAGTTTAACTTCAACCACAAATTTTGTTTTTAAAATCTCGTTTAAGACACAGTGTAAATGAATTTAATATTTAAATTTAATGCTTTTTTCTAACATTTTATTATATATACAATGTAATGTATAAACATAGTATACACTTATTGATTTTACGCAGACTTTTATATAAGTAACGGGTCAATTGAACTTTCTTCTTCATATAGAACTGTTTAGGAATTATTGTCAAAGAAAAAAATGAATCAACAAAGAACAATTGTTCGTAATAATCTGAAAACCTAATTGTAAGTACATGTTGAAAACCAAGGACAAATTTAAGATGGTTCGACAAAGGCACATAAAATGCCGACTGATATGATGGTCTAAGAAATACTGGTACGCTATGTATATTCACACAAATGAAATATTTAACTAATCCTAAATTTAAGTTTAGTCTACTGAAATTCAATCTTATTTTAAAATAAAACTGTATATAAATTAAGATTATTTTATTAATAATGTATTAAAATAAAGTTAATTAATCAAATATTCAGGATTAGATCAATCTTTTTGACATCAGACTATGATAATTATTATCAGCAAAATATATTTTTATCATAAAATTTACCTAGTGGGCTAAAAATATGCCAGTCCTACACTGTTAACATACAAACCTTTCAAGAACATGTTTTCGTGTTTATGTAATGTTAATAATTAACATACTTTTACATATAACATGCAACACTAAAAATGTAATACCAAATTTAGAAATACTTAAGAAGTGTATTGACCCCTTAAATTTTAATACGGCTTCATTAACGAACTTGGTTCATTTAAAAAATATATATATGACGCAATAAAGCAATAAACATTGCAACTATACTTAACTAATTAGGTATGAATTCCAAATATATTTTAAAGTTTCATATTTAATAGTATCATGTTACAATATATCAACATGTGTGCGTTTTTGTTTTGCGTGTAATAACGGCAAATACACGCAGGCATTAATCAAAATATATAGAATATATAATTAATAGATTCTTCGTTAGCGCTGTATAGTTCCTATCCAGTTAATTAGCTATTGTGAATTGTTCATGAGAAAATTGATAATTCTTTTGTACTTGGCCAATTTTGCGCTGCGGGAAACGTCTAAGCTGATGCAAGTTTAAATTTATTATGCGAAACGTGCTAAAGATTAATTTTATAATCAAAATATTATTTTAATTCTCTTACGCTTTGTTCTTTTCTCTCTTAAGTAATTGAAGGGTGCAGCTTATTCCTTGACACTCACCTGAAAAAGAAAGATATTCTTAATTAGTTTTGCTTCGCACAACACAATTTAGCCAGCATTGGCAACAGTAATTTATGCATAGAACATTTTTCATCTTTTCTTCATCTTACTTTTTAATAAGATGAAGAACGCGAAATATCATAATATATTAAAGTTTGTATATAGATAAAATTACACAAGATAACATACTCGTACACTAATTCGCATTTACAATGTAACTACGATTTGAAACTTTTAATTAATTTTTATATTATGAATTAAAATGAAATTAAAATTTGGTTTCTCACATTATTAGATAATGTTAAAAAGATTTTATTCATATAGTGACACAAGCAAGATCAGTTTATAAATAAATAAAATAAATATATCATCACACCTTTTACTCATTACTTTTGCACTTGAAATGCGGTTACTAGCCGTAAATTTTAATATGGTGAAAATTAGCTTCATGAATTAAACTCAAGTTTTTACACCAAATTCCAAAGTTATGTCCTTGAACTATCTATCGTCATATAGTTTGTAGAATGTATAATACAGATAAAAACATTGTGAAAAATATTTGAATTTATACCGGATGTATATTAAATTTAATAGAATGTTGAAAAATTCAGGATATATAAATGAAAATAGAAAGTGTAAATATGGCATAAAAGATATTTGTTATTCAAAGTCAATTTTATACACAGTGAAAGAGGCGATATATTATTAAAATTACATGCTTTGATATTAATTATCTTATTTCAACATGTTTTTGTTTCTCTATGTAAACATCTCAAAAGGAAATATATGTGTTTAAATTGATTTTTATCGGGCTTAAATATAATATAATAAAAAATAAAACAAATAAAAATTATAACAAATTCCATGAGGTAGCTAAATGGTATCGAGTCGACCTGAGTATTTAAGAACCCGGGTTCGATTCCAACAGCTGGCAAACAATTTTCTCCAAACTACTCCTGTGGCTTTTTTCCCACTAACATCTTTAGGAAGCGTAATTTGACGACTGGTAACTACACTTGGCGCGCATAAATATATCATTTACTGAGATCTGCTTCGAA
Source organism: Pterostichus niger (assembly GCA_947425015.1). Taxonomy (NCBI): domain Eukaryota; kingdom Metazoa; phylum Arthropoda; class Insecta; order Coleoptera; family Carabidae; genus Pterostichus; species Pterostichus niger. The sequence continues at coordinate 27,307,707 of OX380336.1, read as the reverse complement.
GGAGTGCCACGCCCAGTAATGGGTAAACGGCGTGCAAATATGAAACTAACTAAAAAAAGACGGAATTGAAATATTAATGATGGTTGCTTACGAAATCAAAAAGAAGTTTGTCATCTATTTAAAGACATTCGAATTAAGAATAATCACCTATCAATCACATATTTGTCTGTATGAATGTATAAAATGTGATGTAAAATTACATCCTTAGTCGAATAATATGATTCTTAAGTTTAAAAATTTTATATTTTGATGTCACATCTCTGACGTCATCAAGATGAAAGAAATCCTTTTTAAGAAAAAAAAAAGCACCCACTGCAATTTCTGATTCAAATTAATGTAAGATTTTTAACGGTAAAATATTCAAACCATTATGAACACGCTTCAACATAAAACATAACCTCTTTTTTAAACGCAACGGAACATAATTTTCGGTTATCGCATATCATAGTGGCCAGCCACTCAATTATATATTTAATGAGTACGTGTAATATGGCAAGCAATCTTCCAGAACTGGTTCCACTGCAGCAAACTTGCATCTTGCACGAAATTTCAGAGAATAACCGGGGAATTTCGAGACGGCAAGATGGCATTCTTGGCTCGGTTCAGTGCGTTACGGGACTAAATGGCGTGTTTTTTCTCTTTGTTGATTTTGTGTTGGAAGTTAAATGGAGAAATATAGCGTAATGCGTCGTCATTTATTGTTGGTTTTATTGTTCTGATAATGATAGTTTGAGGTTTGTTTTTGTTGATTGATGGCTGATTTTATTGCATTTTTGTGGTTAGACTTTATTTAATTAATGAAACAGTTAAGAACATAATGTGGTACAGTTATCATGTAATATAACATCTATTGGATATGTCATATAACTTGAATATTACATTTGAAATCATGATAATGTAACAAAAATACAAATAATGATTTTAGTTTGCTGAGATATAATAATAAATGACGGAACAATACTTGCTGGCCCAACTAATAAGGAAAGTAATACTTTTTTCATGAATTTAAAAAAAAAGAAGCCGAAGTGTATTAATGAAATGAGTAAAAAAGTTATTATACATGTAAGTTTTTTTTTGCATATAGGTATTAGATTCATTTTACGGAGATAAAAATTTAAAATTATTTCAATCGATGTGAAAATTTCAATAGTATATCGTTAAATTAAAAATAATCTCCAGAGATATAAATAGATATTTATAGAGTAAAATAAAATTAAACCAATAAGATTGTAGTATTTACTTTTTTTTCAGGGTTTTTAAAATATTTGAAAAATATGTCTCTTTGTAAACGATTTTTCGTTAAATTAGACGACTTTCATTTTCAATATGCAACAAATAGTAACATGTCCGTCAGTACGTGTGTAGCAATATGGAATTCGAATCCGGAATCTCACTCAAGCTAAAAATTATATGAACTTCTACACTGTGGCTTGGTGAGTGCGGACCTTGTACTGTAATTGGGATTAAATTCCTGTTGTACAGAGTAACATAAATAAAATAAAAATATCTTGTACCATAAAATAAATTATGTAATTATTAAGTCATTTAACATTACTTATAGCTGATCCCTTGTTAATAAATAAAATTAGACAAATTGCACGGTAAATTAACTAATACATAAATTAAGGAATGGCTTGAATACTATTATGCGTAGGTACTATCAAATAAATTGTATCTGTCCTTTTAATTGAGTTTGAAATGTTGTGTTCAAAGAAATATTTTATTTAAAACAATAGAATAACATAATTACTCAATGTTAAACACTGCTGGATAAATGGTTTAAGAGGCCCTGGGCTGTAATGTTTTTGTCGCCCTAGTTTTATTTATTTTTAAGTGTAACTGTTTATTTTGCTATACTTTGTTTTAAAAGTGTGAAGTTCTTATTCGAAAGTTTCAGCGGATGCTATCTATACCAACTTCTTGGATGGATGTCTCCCGAGGTCATTATTATCCATTGTCCATATAAAAATTTCTTTTTCACTAGAATACGTCAAATTAATTTTAATTTATGATTATTAGGATTATAGTTTTGCGTACAACAGTAATAATCAATGCTGGCATTGCGTTTTCAGGACTATTGTTTCTTTATTTAGTTTATTAATTTTATGTAAATGACATTTTATAGGTAGTTATGGTAAATGAGCAATTATAGCGCATAGACTTTTACAGACTCAAAGAAGAGACCCTCATATTTTACAAGGCTCATAAAAAACTAATATAAACTAATTAAAAGTTATTACTTGCAGCATCTGCAATATTTTGTGTATTTGTATATTTGAACTGCAAGAAAATCGCCTTTGAAGTCTTCATCGGACAGTAAATACATTATTTCCAATTATTTATTTCTAGAATTCGCAAAACTGTTGACATGGCAGTAGTTGTTTTTTCATTACAACGATCACAACACCATGACAACGTCTAGCTATAAATTGTCCCACCGCCAACAACCTTTGATTACAAAAGTTAATGTATCTTTTTATAAAATTAAAAAACGCTATAAAAGTCGAAATAATACTTTATACGCGGCATGCTCGCAATAAATCTTTACTGGGCTCATAGAATTATAACTTTTCAGCTCGCCCGTAAAAATTAATTTACTAAGCTGCTCCCGTAAACAAGTATTAAACGTCAATTGCGTTATGTTTTTTATTTGTGGAGAAGATGATATAAGAGTTTTAAATTTCGGAACATTTTAGTGAAAGCAAAGAGGACAATGTTGACATTTCTCATTTTAATCGTTTGGTGCTATTTTAAAAAGACATAATAATATATTTCAAAGAAATCGAAAGTTTTGACAGATCAAGTTAGGTTAATGTTTTCCTCTCTGATATATTTCTTCCTGTATATCATTATTTTTTTCTTTGGCATCATCACCTACAACATTCATACAGTATAAATATTATTATTTTGTAATATTTATTTATTTATTTATGTTACGCTGTACAACAGGAACTTAATCCCAATTACAGTACATGGTCCGTACTCACCGAGCCGCAGTGTAGTAGTTTATATAATTTTTAGCTTGAGTGAGATTCGAACTCGGGATCTCAATAATATAATTTCACAGTTCTGGAGATTGGTTTTCTATTCAGTAAATATGACTGTGTATAGTGTTACCGATTCACCTAAATTTCTTTATAATATTTGTCACTAGATGTAGGTACCCATTTAAGAATTTAATCAATCTCACGTCAATATTAAAAGAAACTATCTGTATTTTTGTCAAATACTATCATTAATTAATTTATTATGTGTGTAAATACGGAGTGCAAACAATAAATTATTGTGATTTCCTGTACATTAAAATACATAACAGTTATCAAAATAAATACATTATATTTGGAATAAATCAAATCAGTCTGCCATTTTCCTAATATAGCGATTTTAACAAGGAGGCGTATATATGATAGCAAGTACAAGAACTTCCTAGCTCAAAGAACTATTGGCTGGTATGTAGTATATTTATAAACAATGCCACAGATGACAAGATGAGGAGATGACTATTACACAACGAATACATTCTTAAATATTAAATAAATATGACGAACATATACTTCCTGATACACCCAATAAATACATTGAACACCATTCCACAAGAAAAACGTGACAGTAACGTTGTATGAGTAATGAATTGCATATTACAATGGATTTTTATTATTTTAATATGCACGGATTGACAAATATACCCACATAAAACCTGTCAATGTGGTGGGTGCATGTACATACATAAATTATAAAGCGTGACTATTTTTATTATCTCACTATTGGAATCTCGGAAACTTTAAAAGATACGAATATATAATCGGTTTAATTGCCAAAGTAGTGATATTCTAAGAAGCGATTTAATGGTAATTTTATTTTTAATAAGCAACAGATAAAGAAAATAGTTGACGTAATTGATTTCGAAGATGCGATTATTTTTTATCGTTTTTTTACCATAGAAAATATTTTTTCTACGATTGCTATGAAAAGTTGACAATTACGCTCTCATTTGTCATCGTAAAATGGAAGTTTTCTGTGGAACAAACGAAAGATATCTTTTTTTGCGCGTCTCCAATGGCAACGCGCGAAAAAGATATTAAATGCGCGTTTATTTCAATAGTTACTAGGGATACAAACAAAACATAAACTTGTCTTATTGACAGTTGTCAGAACGAATTTATTTTCAGTATGCATAAGTTTTTGAATAATTTTAAGATGCAATCGTAGAAAAAATTATGTGTGTATCACGAGCGTAAAGTGTCTTTGTTCCTCTTACACTAATGCAGCTCTCGCCTTCGGCTCGCGCTGCAATTACCGTGTTCGAGTAACAAAGAATCACTTTACGCTATATAAATAACTATATCGTTTCCCTCTTTCCATCCTCAAGGGGTTGGAGTGATGAGATTGAAATTTTTCAATCAATTACAGTTTTTTATGGAGAATGCAATAGTGCAATAAAAAATGGGGGTTTCCGTTTAAGTTTTTAAACTCATCTCTACCGCGTCTACCACGAGGGTGGGGGGTATATTGGCATCATGCCTGAATAGTTTTAGAAAAATAAAGAAACACGTGTTTTGTAAATTTCTCACCGAATGCTTCTTTCTGTAAACAGGGTTTGACATTTGATAAGTATTAATGTAATGAAATAAGACAGAAGATACACGTGTGCTTGCTGTGTTGTTCTTAGATACAAGAGTTATTAGGACAAGATGTGAAGTCCTTTTTTGAATAATTTGACTTTTAATAATTCACATTAGCTTACTGAGACATGATTAAAGAGAAAGAAAAATAAGAGGTAAATATTTAATTTATATATTTTATTTCGTTCAAAATGAAGTACAAAATTTCGTTCAAGACTTCATTTGAGATCATCAATTGTTAAGTATTTATTTCTATTTCTACATATTTAAATTTAATACCATCAAGAAAATATTACAGATATGCCTTTGTTATGTTTTCATTCTTATTTAATAGTACGCCTACCTATATCAGTTTTTTTTTTATTCTTTCAATTAATTTTATCTTCGTAGATCGCAGATTCATGAAAATGATATTACTACTTTATTTCTTCTTTTAAGTTCATGTAAAACTGGAAACATTTTAATCTCAAATTTCTATTCGATTAAATTAATTGAACTAAATTGAAATTGCATCGATATTAAGTAGACACATTGTACCTAACATCCCAGTTTTCTACAACATTATTTTTAATTTAAATTTAATTTTAGGTTTCCACATAATTACTGTCTGAGCACACAGACTAAGTTATATAAATTCTATAATGTCGCTCAGCGTCTGAACAAGTTATTATAATTACAAATTTTATGTTATCAAAAGATCTGAATCATACAATCTACATGTTTATAATTTTACTATTAGATATTATTCAAAATAACTACAAACTTAAATTTTATATACATACATAACATCACACGCTATATCCCATTAAATAGGGTAGCACGAACCCCTGAAACATTCACAGAACATTCGCATCCTGATACAATACTCGTTTCAACCACATTAACACTTCCTCTATACGAGCTCTTTCCTTCCTCACAACCAAAATCCATCATCACGCAACAAACCTTCATTCACATTCAAATAAAATACTTCATTTGTGCATTTGTTATTTACATTTATTATTTTTTTATTTATTTATTTGTTATTCACACCAGGGCTTTAATTTTTTATATAAGTAGAAGTCAGCAAGACTGGAATTCACTACCTCTTGCTTGTAAAACAAATGCTAGTTTTATCCACTGAGTTACGATTGCTTGTCAAAAGAAATTATCAAATATTATGATAACCAAGATATTACTATTGATACGGAGAGTAAAGTAACCATTATGTATTTACAACATTTTAAAGGATAAATCTACTTACATGTACGTTATATCCATATTTATTTTATCTTATTAATTTTATTTTTTAACCCGTTTCTGCTTAAATCATTCTAATTATTGACGTAATGATTGATTATTGATTTACCGAGCCGTCGGATTTCTTACGTTAGTTACAGTTTATCATTTAATGAGTAAGGTAGTGCTGAGATTCGAGTAGTTAGATATTTTGTTAGTATTTGATAAAATTTCAAGGAATATCCGGACGGATTTAGACGTGATTCCTCCTGGCACATGTGAGTTAGGTTGTATCACGGTATTATGGAGATGGCGCGTGTGTGAGTGCGTAGTGACTCTAGATGGCACGGCGAGCAGCTTTGGGTTGTAATGGGCCGTGATTGACCGCTAACGATACAGCGAGCAGCTTTGGGCTGTAGTGGTACTTGATCCAGACGACCAACGATCAAAGAGCAGTTTTGGACTGTAGTAGCCGTAACCAGGCTACCAATGAGATAGAAGGGATATCAAATATTAAGTGATTTGGTCAATTTGAGCTGTGGAGTAACTGAGATGAATGATTGGAGGTGTCTTTTTACTAAGCTTTAATGCTTAATTAGTCTATTGTTACCAGATGTTTAACCGTGATTAGGTAACTCAGGACTTGCTTTGGATAGATAATTCATCTAGTTTAATTGACTCCATTTTACGTAAATAAGGTTAGTTACATTAATTAAAAATATCGATCCTGCATTTAATTTCACATAAAATTACCCCTCATAACTAGTTATTTTTTGAGCTGTGACCCAAAAATTATGTCATATTTTTCAAAATAACCACGGTTATTATTTTGCCTAGTTCTATTTACGGAAACTAAAAATTAAACCAAACAAAACAAAATTATTAGGTAAATGATTATTTATTCTTATAACATAATTTAATCTTAATTACAATACAGGTTTTGGACTAGTGCATGACAAAAAATACAGCATATTATTTTGCTAACCTATTTAACGAATATATGTATAGATATTTCGCATATCCCATATTTGCAAAATGAATTTCCCAAATAAATTTGTTGTGTTATCAAATCAGATAAAGGCAAAAAAACCATACTTTATAGCAAATTATGCTGTTACATTTTTGTGTGTCAAGATATCAGTTCCTTTTTAATCCCGCCCGCAAAAATGTTCTCACGTATATATACATAAACGAAGCAGTGTCCACAATTTCATCTGGAAGTGCACAATTATTAATAACAATATTTCTTACCCTACATACTAATATTACTTTTATTTATTATTTCAGTATTATTAGAGTAAGAACAATCAACTGATAATGTCATACTTGCAGCGTAATTATCTATTCCCTTTCCCTGTAAGTTTACATATAAATCTACGTAGACGTGTACAAGTTTGAAGATGAAGTTAATTTAACACGTGTTGCGCTATTATCGGCCAAAGACGTTACTGTACAATATACAATATTTACACAGTGTTGAGGCGTTCCTAAAAGATATGTTCAAACAGTACAACCTACGCACTTACATTTATAGTCAAGTGCTAAAGTTCGCCGAAAGAGGTTAACTATGTGAAATATTCTAGTAGGTACTTCAAGTCTTCTTTCAAATAAAAACGGTATGTCACGTCAGTTTATGTGATTTAAATTTGCGAGGAGTAGTATTATCTAACTGTCTGGATAATATTGTCTTAATTACAAAACTTATATCTAACTTGTATTTATGTTTTAACACAAAATAAAAGTTAACACAATGCTACAAGCATTACTGTAAATTGAATTGTTATTGCTGTTTAGAAGTTAGAAGTAGTATGGCTTAACTGTCAACACAAATTCTGGGACAAAACCACCTGTACTTTAGTCAATAAACATACTAATGGAGGATTAGATACTATTAAGTAAAGTATATGTATATGGAATAAATAGTTAAGCGGGTGATAAGTGGTTCGCGTATCCTCAGATACTTAATTATAGATACCATACCAAATTTTTAAAAAAATCTCTTCTTCACTTAACTAGTATATGAGGTTGTGATTAATTAATGTTTTAAACTGAATTGTATGTGACATAATTTCATCTATTTTATTTATAATTGCATAATATAATTAGAAATAATAAATCGTACAATCATAGTTTATGTAAATTAGAAGGCTTTCTATTATACTAGAATAAAATGACGAAAATTTTATCTCGTATACGATAATTGTACAAATTATATTAACTATCATTTATTGATAAGGTATTTTTTAACTTATCTAGCCAACGAATTATCTGTTACTTTAGTGCATGGCTCATATGAAAATTCTAATTCGATACCAATAATGTACCACAAGTGATTTGCACTATGCACTATACACTATATTAGGTACATTTAACAATTCAATACCGTGTATACTTTTTAAACTATTTACACTGAAATCGTTCGTTTATTCCAGTTTGTATACACTGTGCATGGTAAAAATCGTGTAGTGCGCATGGTGCTTACACCATTTACTCTTTGAAAACTTTTTATTCAAAGCAATTTACCCCACCAAAACGAGTGTAAATTTATTTGCACGATACTTTTGGCGCTAAAATTAAAAGTGACAGAGTGAAAACAATGGCAGGGATAGCATTAGTTTATGATTGTAATGTTTATAATGCAAGTTCTAGCAATATGGATGAAATGACAATTCATTCTAAAAGTCTTATATTTATAAGAAAGTATAATTGATAATTATTATTATTGACACCAATAGCAATAAGGATACTTGTTTGAAGTTATAACACAAAACTATGCCCACTAAATAAATTAGAATAATTGTATAAAAAACATATTATTCTGTTTATTTAACTTGAATAGAGCTATGAAAACAATACTTTTCTTAAATAATATAATAAATCAGTCAAATTGTCTGGGCGATTATGATTCGTTGCTATCAATAAACGCTTACAAAATTATTTCTAATGAAAAATAATAATAATTTGTTAGAATAACTGACAGCTTCATTCCCTTTAACACAAAAGCGTTCGGTTATATATATATATATATTCACAAATATGCGGAAATGTAAAATTAAATTAAGAATTTTTGTACATACAGTAGAAGCAATCTTCGCAGAATTTAGTAAATGCATAGTATTACGTTTTGCAAAGATTATAGTTAGTTGTAATACAGAAAGGTTAAACACTACAAAATTCGGTAATTTTATCAGCAATAATATATAATACACAATGTCAAATTCAACTGATTTTCAACTATATTTTGCCCACATAAAAAATATTAAACCTGATTTGACATAGATATTATTTTTCTATAGAAAAATTTATGTAGTTTTCTTCAGTTTTTTGGTCACTGGATTGAGTTTAAGCAATATGTAATCAAGGTAACACTATCTCTCTAGCTTTACTAATATCATAGAATAATTTAAAAGCTAGTAAGTACATTTATAAATGTTAATTCATTCTTATTTGTAAAATTATGTATGATGACGTCACATTATTTGTTTTTTCACTAAAGTGAAGCATTCATTCAAATTCTAATCATTTTCATGTTGAAAACATGAACTATGATAGTATACCGATTTTAATTTGATTTACTCGATCTATCAAAACTTCAATAGTCGAACGAAAATGTGGGGCAGAAGACGAGTCACTATTTAGAGTATTTAATCAAATTATATAAAATAATATCACATTATTATATTTACATAAAAAAATATTCTCAAATGGTGAAAACATTGGCTGGTAGCACAAGCTCTGTCTTTGCCTGTTTTAAGAGCAGTGTATTTGGGTATTTTAGCTATCTCTAACATGTTAAAACCGTGCTCTTAAAACACTCAAAAACAGAACTTGTGCTACCAGCCATGGTGATTTAAATAAAAAATCGTTTCTAAGAGTGTGAAACACATATTTTGTGTGTGTATGAGAGAGAGAGCGAGGGTAGGGTAGGTGTGTGCATAGAACTCTAAAATAAGTAGATATTGTTTTGGATAAATAATAGTTCCTACAAGTTAAGAAATATTACAACTATTACTGCTAGCAGAACGGTAACTTCTGTTTACGAAATGTTACGGCTCTGTGATCAATATATTGTTCGTAAATATGGGTCATAGTAATTCGTCTTGTTTATTAGAATTAATTATAAAAATACCGTACCATAAGATTCTAAATACGTAGTAATAACAGTTAGTATAAATACGTATGCTATAAAGATCCAAAATACCGTATTTCTGGTAATTAACGTAAATTAGACTGCATTTTGACCAACAGAAATAAATCATATATAATAATCACATAGTTGCACTTCAAAGCTGATATAACTATATAAAGTATATCAAGTTGAAGGAGTCCTGAGATGCAATGTTCTAACATATGAATTAACACTTTATTTATTCACTTCAACATAGTACTTTATTCTAGAAGTTGACTCAAGTGAAGTTGCGTTAGTTTGCTAATGATAATTTAAACATAATTATTTGTATTTTTAGCAAATATCTCAGAAATAAAGTTTGAAGACAAATTTACAATTTAGTATAATATTTATATTTGCACATTATAAATATAACATAATTAATATAAAAACTGCTTATATCTACAATGAATAATGAATCAATCGATTAAGAGTAACTAAAATTTCGAAATTATTCTTATGTAACCGTGCAAAAAGTTACGATTTATGTACTTATATGATTATGTCCACGAAGTTTATCTTTTATGTACAATCCTTAATCCTACATTATGTTACGTTGCTATAAGCGACGGCCCTTAAAACGATTTTATTGATCGCGGATTTGGCAATGTTGTTGTTGACAAAAAAATTAAAGAAGGTTACCGTTAATTCGTTGAGAATCATTGTATAAATCAGTTGTTATTGTAAACTTTACAATAAATTTAACTTTTTTTAAATACATAATGCTTGCATAATGCAGTTGCATATAAAATAGTGTTTTCTGAATATCGTCTGCCTCAACTATTGTCTAAGCCGGCAAGTCAATTATTTATTACTTTATTATTAAAGAAGATTTCTTTAAAACAAGGGTATGCAGAACTGAATACACTTTAATATAAAGAATTTTCTTAAATAGCTCAGTGTAGCAACACATCGGACTGTGGATTCGAATTCAATTCCCACAGCCGACAAACTAATTTTCTTCACATTCAAAACAGAGTATGACATCACATTTCACACAGCGACAGAGCTCCGTGTCTAAAATCTGTACAATTTATGATTTTGAATAAACGTCATCTTTTTCGCTGTTTGAACATGTGCTATAACCACTAAACTAAAAGTAAGGAATTCTGATTCCATATTAATAACTAGGATACTACAATTTTTCTGGACCTATAACTCAATTTCAAAGTTAGTTTACTATTGTAGATGTTATAGAGTGTCCTTTCAACGATTGCCAACTTAAATTCCATGCTGGGTACTCGAGATTTTTTGTCAGTTCTCGTGTTAGTATTTATATTTCAGTGGATGTATGTAAAATGATGTCACAAGAATAGGAGGTAATTTTATTCAAAAGTCTTTAGCGTAATTCTTTTTAGTGTAATAGAAGAAAAACAAATATTTTATTTTATCTTTTAACTAAAAATATAATTTTTTAAATGCAACTACCTTATTTTAGTGTTGGCGGAGTATTGAACAGAATTTACTCTTTTAGTTAATACTGCAGAAAAAATCAGAGTGTCCTAGAGTTGTGCCTAATATCTAACCAGAAAGTATAGATAATTTACTAACTCAATGTGATAACTACATTTCCGAATCGTTTAAAATGTTTTGTAATAGGTAGTATACAACCGGCCTAAGTTAAGACATACTATTCAATCATCAGTTCTTATTCTATATATTAATTCTTGATGCAGAAGGCGAGAACCAGGAATGGATGATTATGAAAACTTTTACTGGATAGTGCTATTATTTATAAGTGAACTTTAATACACATTTTCCCATTAATACACATAATAATTCTATCCATAACAACCATAATTATCAAAACTAAATTACATTGTTCCCAAACCTCCAAATTTCTTGCGTTTAATTTACAGTTCGTCTTTTGCCTCGTTGTTAAAGTAAATAAAACAAAACACTTTAATGATAGGCTATTTATTAAACGGGCAGCGAGCTTGTTATACACTAACATCATGCAGACGTCCCAGCCATCAGGCAAACATGCAGCCAGACATGACAATTCCCATAACTGTGCTCTGTACTTAAATTTGACATTAATAGCAAACCGTTTAGCTTCAATTTATTAAGTCGAACTCGAATACTTCCAAGAAGAAATATAATTTTATTCGGTTGAAATTTGTCGTGTTTTCGTTTTTCATTACTAGTTTTATTTTTATATTGCTTTTAATTGAAATAATTTCTTATAATAGCTTCTACTGTAATATTATGAATTTTCTGAATTAAATAAAACTATTTTAGTTCTGTTTATTATCCTGTAATGTCTGTAGAAGATACAAGTAATTTTTTAATATGTTTATTATCAGATATAATATCAAATTTATATTTCGAACCGTGAAAAGTTAATAGTGCAAGTATTGCGATTTCGTTGATTTTCAGATTTTTAAAGATTCTTTTCGTGGTATACCCAATTAAACAAAAAATGTTTTTAAAAACTCTGTCAGCCCTTAATATATGTATAATCACACCTTTTACCTATAACTGTCGTAGCAGGTGACATATTTTAGCGCGTGAAGTGATGTTACCAGCCGTTAAATCATGGCCCTCAAAGATGTTAGTGGAGGGCGAGTAAGTTTGTCAGTTGTGGGAATCGAACCGGGATTCTCAAATCAACAGTCCGACTCGATACCATTGAGTCTTCTACGCTTGATATTTCAAATACACTTTAGAGTTTTGATATGAAATATTCTATTTTAGTTTAAAATAAAAATAAATAAATATATCATAAAGCCTTTTACCTATTGCCGGGTGTGGCACTGCCGTAGCAGATCTCAGTAAGTGATATATTTATCCGCGTGAAATGAGATTACCAGCTGTCAAATCACGGCTCTCAAAGATGTAGTGGATGGAGAGTCACAGGGGTAGATTTTATTTGGTAAAAATTGTTTGTCGGCTGTGGATTTCATACCCGTGTCCCCATATCCACAGACCGATTCGATCACTGAGCCACCTACCCCATTTTAGTTTATGTCCGAAAACTTACTATTCTCTGTTGTTCAGATATTATAGTTAAAATTAATTTATATTAACTTGTATATTTCAAAAAGAATTAATAAGTTTAAGCACTTGTAAGAAATTGTGATTGAATGTAATCGGTAGGTAAATAGCAACCCTAAGTACAATGTTGTTTAACGTACAAGCTATGCAACATTGTTAAGATATAAAACAGTATATAAACGAAGTGTTGAATATAATTTAAAATTCTTATATTCCGGCACAAAAATATATGAATTTTACTTTCTCTTACAACAGAAATCGAAGTGCATTGATATTGGCCTACATATTGATTTATAATAAATTCTACTTATTAGATAAAAACATTTATATCGAAGAATGCCTTGGTACTGACAGACAACTGAAAAACAACATCGTAATTGAATCGCGAACAAATGATAAAATTCCATTATATGTGAAATCAATAACAATCAAATAAAGCGCTGGTTCTAAGAGCTGGAGCAACGCACGATGGACGGGTAAATAAATACAAGTAGGCCGTGCTAACACATTGTGAACACGGGAATCTGGTTCCATGAAGCATCGAAGCAACGCCGACTTCGATGCGATGGCCTCGTTCTTTTGTCGAAGATCTGTGAGCAGGCTTAATCGCAACTGCGAAAAAACGCGCTTGCTCTAATGTACCCATAAATTGTTGTAAAGAATTTTTTAAAGCTTTTTTTAATGGTTTCTTACCAAAAACTTGATGATACTGCGATATTACAGAAAAAAAGAGTTTTAAGATGAAATATACGAGTTAGGATACAATAGGATGCCATGAATAATAAAATACTAAGATAGCATACATAGTCTAGCGTCGAAAATATAGCAATGTGGCAACAAATAATTTTGAAACAAGCTGATAAGCAATGATTGAAAGATGAAAAGATGCCCACAACTACAGAACAAAATCGAAAGATTTAATTTATTTTTTGTACATTCAAGACTAAATGTTACTTTAATAATGGATTAAATATGAAGAAAAATCCCGGGAGACTAAAATAACAAAATGTCCTAGAAATACTGCTACATATAAAAAAAATGCTGTAGTTTGTTGAGCATCACGGCAATTGACGTTAGCTAGTGGTTAGTATCATGTGACCATTGTGATCAACAGACAACAGAGTGACAGTTATGGCCGTTGCCAGTTTGAATTTTAGATTACTTTGTATTTCCGATTAATTCTGTTTGCTTTGAGACAGCAAAAAGTTGTCTTTGATCCATATTTTTATTTGTTATACTAAATTCAACAACAAAATAGTTATTTGTGTATTAAGAGCGTAAAGTGATTCTTTGTTACTCGAGCACGGTAATTGCAGCGCGAGCCAAAGGCGAGAGCTGCAATAGTGCAAGAGCGACAAAGACACTTTACGCTCGTGATACACACATAATTTTTTCTACGATTGCACTTCAAATTATTTTAAAATGTATACGTACTGAAAATAAATTCGTTCTGATAACTATCAATATGATAAGTTTCTGTTTTGTTTGTATCCCTGGTAACTATTGAAATAAGCGCGCATTTAACGTCTTTTTCGCGCGTTGCCATTGGAGACGCGCAAAAAAGATTTTTTCGATTGTTCCACAGAAAACGCCAACTTTACGATGACAAATGAGAGCACAATTGTCAACTTTTCATTGCAATCATAGAAAAATCATGTTAACAACCAAAGTAAATGTAAAATATAAGATTTTATTGAAAACTTAACCTATTTATCACTGGCGATTCTTTGGTAAATTTAGACGAAGGTCAATTCATATTTTAATAAATATGTGAGTTCATAGTAGTAACATAATTTATTTATTTGTACATATACAAACATAACAAATAATATAAATAAATACTTTTATTTTGCGAAAACAACTGTTTTAACAAAATTACTCAATTCGAAACTGACATCTCCATATTCTCAATAGTTGTCAAATGCTACTATTTGATATTGTTTAGTATTGTTTCATATTATTAGCTATTATAAACTTTTATAGAAAATAAGTACTTTTTTACAAATAGCTTAACAAATGAATACATAGAATATTGACTATTTGTAAATGCAAGACAGTTCGAATGGCAGTAAGGCATTGTCCGTGTGTAAGGGAGAATATTATATCCTCTATTATTTCTCTATCGTGCCATATGTGTTATTCAGTTGTACTTGTGTATTGCCTTATATAAATTCAATTCTACATTTAACGCTATGCGATTAATTTTATCGTGTGTCCTCGGCATTATTCGATAGCTAGGTTTGAGAGAATAATAAACGCAGGGCGCTCAAATAAAATTCAACGCCCAATTAAATAAAATTTTAAAAAATATAACTAAAATAAATATATCATCACGCCTTTTACCTATTTCTGGGTGTGGCACTCCACCGTAGCAGATCTCGGTAAGTGATATATTTCTTCACGTGAAGTGCGGTTTCCAGCCGTCAAATCACGGCACCCAAAAATGTTAGTGGATGGGAAGCAACAGGGGTAGATTTAATTTAGTGAAAATTGTTTGTCGGCTGTGGGGATCGAACCCAGGGTTTTAAATAAAAATAATAATGGATTTTGTAACCAAGTAACTGATGTTGAATAACAAATGAATTATTTCTATTAAAAATTAAGTGTCGACCCGTGGCACTAGAAATGTACGCTTCTAGAAGCATGTCCATAATTTTGCGCATTTTGAAAAAAACCTTTTTGATTGTGAATTAGCACATCGAAATATATATACATTGAATTTTTTTACCCTTTTTAACACCCTGTATATGCCATAAAATAAAAAATAAATATTGACTCGAATTTGTGAATATGTAGATACTAGTTTTGTACAGAATATACGAGAATTTGAATTCAACTAAATCCTAAGATAAAATATTCATCAAGAAATGTCGATTTTGACCGACCATCAATTCTCTAATATTTTGAATCTTTTGTATGCGTTTTTCGTACAAGTAAAGTAAGAATCAAATAAAATTTTCATGGTATTTGAAAGTTTGAAAAACAAAGATGATATTTTAGATCTGGAACATGTGTCTATAAATTAACTAGCCTCAAGTGATAACCTTGGAAGATTATCCACTGAACAAGTTTTTACTTTATTGAACAATTACTTTATTTACGAAATTAATGTCAATATTTATTGCGCATAACTATTTATTACACATTTTGTTTTTTAATATATTCTTATGCCTCAACAAGAGCATTATATAGCATGGTTTATGTACTTAATCTAAATGATCAGAACGATCTCAGTTAGTCCAATGCAGCTGCAAAGTTAAAATTTAATTAGGACTTTTAAAAATCATACCCTTAGGTCACTTGCATTGTGGTTCCAGTACCATGTTTAAAATTTGGTAACTGTATATTCGCTATAAAAATTTCCTATGGTGACGCTGATGTTCCTCCATGATCGCTAATTTAATTGGCTTTTTTCCATGATATTACTAAAGTCAACGAATTTATACCAATTATAAGTTATTTATTATTATTGCTTAATATTTTAACTTGAAATTTATTACATTTAGACTTTTTTAAACAAAATCAAACAGGATTTGAAAATTTATCACCAGTTGGCTACATACATCGCAAATACTAATTTTTATTATATGCCAAAACTGAATCACAACTTTAATGGCTACAGTTACACATTCCAAATTTGAATCAAATAGAAATTTTCAAGATCATGTTTGCTACGAAATAGTTCATTTTTCATGGCCACTATAATTAATTAACCAGTTACATACTGGAGTCTATGACCACAGTCGAATTTAAAGAAACAACTTTATAAAATAAGTTTATAAAATATTATGTTGTCTCTATAACAATAAAAACAATATTTTTTTCTTATATTGTATTTTGAATATGATATTCAATTATGTATTTTACCTGACGTAAGACTGGCTCCACATTAGCCAATGTAGTTTATTTATTTATTTATATTACGCTGTACAACAGGAACTTAATCCCAATTACAGTACAGGGTCCGCACTCACCGAGCCGCAGTGTGATAGTTCATATAATTTTTAGCTTGAGTGAGATTTGAACTCGGGATCTCCGGATTCGAATTCCGTATCGCTATCCACACCACCGTACTGGCGGATATATCATATCATAGTATACAACTTCTCTCCTTCTTCTTCTCTATGTGTCGAAGCTTTTTTTTATTTTGAAAACAAAACTTGCAAATGAAATTTTGTATGCCAGTAAGCTGATCTTTCTCTGGATAATATCCTGATGCATGATATCATTACATCATTTTAAATAATTGCAATATCAATATTGTCACCATGAATACTATCAACACCAATAACTTACTTACTAATATGAAGGATAATTTCAAAGATGTAATTTATAAAGTGAAATGTGTAGCTTGTGATTATATTTATATTGGTGAAATAAGAGGCTTTACCAACACTGCTTCCACTGTAGACTACTAAACACTGATCATAGTGCCCTCACTAGAAAAGTGAGCACATTTTGAAATATGTTGAGACAGTATTAAAAAGATCTTAGATAGACACACGAGTCGCCTCACAAAAATTCAAATTGTCAAGATAGTATACGAGGTGTGACAATAAAATCACAAATGGATGCAGTAATCATATTTTATTTTGGGATATATACAATTTGACTTTGGACAACTTAGGAACAAATGGAAAATATGATTGAAGGGTTGTTATGTGAACGAAAGATTCCGAGCGGGAAGAATAAACGAGCTTGTATGAAAGGAATTATGAATATGGTTGAAGCAAAAGTAGTGTGTCAGGATAGGAATGTTTAGCGAAGATTAATTGCAGGATAAATGTGATGAGTAAGGGCAAGCGCATGATTCTTAATTTTAGATTCATTGGTTAGATTTTTCGAGTGTTTACCTGCAATTGTGTGGAATTCACATATAAAACAAGCGCAGAAAGATGCTCCATTCCGTTCTTATTTTTTTGATTCATTTTCTGTTTTTACTATAGTGTCCAACTGCAATTGTGCGGAATTCAGTTTAAAAAACAAGCGCAGCAAGATGCTCCCTTTCTTCCATATCTTATTTATTCATTTTCAGTTTTTACTATATAAGTGTCTACCTGCAATTGTGTAAAATTTATTTTTAAACGAGCGCAGGCGATGCTGCCTTCATTTCTTTATAGATTCGTAGTTAGAGAAGTGGCCGTAAGTGAAGATTTACGAAACAGGTGTATAGGAGCGAATGGATGGATGTGAATGAAGATTTAATGCGTGATGATGGATTTTGGTTGTGAGGAATAAAAGATCTCGTATGAAGGGAGCGTTAATGTGGTTGAATCGAGTATCGTGTGTCAGGATGACAATGTTGACTTGGACTGATATATATATATATATTTAGTGGATATTCTGTGAATGTTACAGGGGTTCGTGCTACTCCATTAATGGGATATAGCGTGATGTTATGTATGTACGTATGTATGTACAATTTAACTTTATAAATTTTAAATTGTTAATTGGATTTCAGGCTTTAAACAAATTAAATTTTCATTTTTAAATTATTTTATAAAGTTACCTGGTACAATTATATTTAAAAATTAAGTTTTTTATATAATTGTACCATGTAACTTTAAAGTTATTTTAGATCTATTATTATTGTATGTAAATGGCCAAAATATTGTACAAAACGTGCCAAATAATTTGTAAAAAAATAAAAATTTAAATTGTTAAATTTTTTTCGGTAAAACCTGAAATTCAATTACCAATTTAAAATTATATCATTCGGCTTATCAAAAGAACAAAAATCTTTTGGAAAAAAAAACTTTATCTTCAGTATACTCTCCACATGCGAATCTTTCACTGTTTGTAACAGTGCTACAGCTCTTCTTGCGACAAGTATCAAAGTAGATTAGCCGTTTTCTCCTTCACCGCATCAACAGACAGAAAACTTGTCTCCTTAAGCACACTTTTGACTCGGAGGTGCGACAAACAATCATCTCCATAAACTGACTTTAATATTTGAAATGATTCAGTAGCATACTTTTACAATTTCACAAGAAAAAAATTAAATTCGTTGTTCAATTTTAGAAAAATATTAATTTTCTGGAGGAAATTGAAATACTATCAATTCAAACGACTTCAGAACAAAAAGTACTGAAGTTAGCGTTATGAGACATGAACGTTGTTTCCCAGATAAACAAAGGCCAATGACAATTGTTTGAAACCCAACCATAACAATCTTAATTGTTGTATATACGAGCTGTCTCATTACTTTATTGTCACACCTCGTAAATTATCAAACAGACGCTTACAATAAATTAAAATGCGCTCGCATTTTCACTGGAAATTTTACTATGAGTAATACATAATCTAGTAACTTATTATTGAACTGTTTTTATTTTTGACATCATTTTTTGTAATATTTACTTATAACTTTTTGATACTTTAATATGTTCCCATATATTTTGATTATGATTATTTATTGTTTTTCTGATATGGTTACATTTTGTATCTTTATATTTTGGTAAATTTGTTTTTTTTATTCTTATATTGTTACTTAATTAATATTATTTATAGCGCTGATGATGAGTGTTGTAAACACTCAAATCATCCGTTCATAAAACGATGTATACTCGTACATGATCTGTTGTTGTTGCATTTCTGAGGATTTTTTACCTTTATTCATTTTATGTTTAGGATCCTGAAACTTTAAATTTTCAATATTTCAGTGGTGCTAGATCTGGAGACCTACCAAAGAGTTCTATTATTCCATCATTTAGTTTAAAAAAATATTATTTCCAAGTATAAAATCATTGATAACGATGCAACAGTAATTAATACAAATGACAACCAATGTTTCTTTTTCAAATAAATGCTCTAATAAATTTCTGTCAAATTCGTAATAATGAATTTGGTTATTCCTAGGTTTCACGTTAAAATAAACTCATGGTATATTGAATTAATAATTGAAGAACTATAGAGGTGCTGTTCTTTTAATTTATTAATTTACCATCAATTTGATCACAATTATTTGCAATATTTACAATATTTCAGTAATTATCAATGAATTACAATCGCCTATAATATAGTTAAACGGGAATTTGTTTCGGAATAGACACATACTAGCTACTAAGTTAATTATTTTTTATTTTCTGTACGCCCATCTAGTTTCCCAAATTATAGGTATTATAATAAAAACGGTAAACATCTTAGCCCACACAGTTACGCACATGAATATTCAACTATAAATACCTCATTTAAATATTGTAAAAAAATTATGGCATTCTTATTCGGTTTATTCTTCAAAATTATTTTAAAAATTCCACTAACTGTAGATAAAAACGAAACTAAATTTTTATCACAAAAATATTTGAATTCACAAAAATTTTGGGTAAAAAATAAGACACTAAATAATACAATTAATTATAAGAAATGTATTAATTTTATCTATATAGCATCAGCCATTAGTCGAATCCCAAAACTAAGTTTTAACCATAAAAGTACAATCTACAAATCAGAAACAGGTTGAACTTGTCCGGTAAAACTCATCATAATCATAATTTTCCTCTTCTACCTTTCGGTGTCGAGGTCCGGTAAAACTAAAACAACTTTTAATTTAATTCTGAAACATTAACACTAATTTAGTAGCAATATTCTCTGTATGACATCCAACTTGTACTAAAGTCAGTATTAATTACATATTTTTAATTAATAACTCAACTATAGTTGCATGTACGCTTGTTTGTTCCCTGAGGCCACTTGATTAAGAGACATTGATAGGTTGTATTGGAATTTCATTCAATATTCAATTCATTTCAATTTGCATGTAGTTATACAGAGAATATAGTTTTGTTGTTCTGTTATATGAAGAACACTAGCTGAGAAGCTAATGAATTTAATTAACTGATAAATGAATAGAAGTTACTATATAAAATTTTGGCATTTTTGCACTTCACATATTTTTAAATAACTCATGATTTATTGTGATTATGTAGAGTTATCTGCAAAAAATTATTGCCATTTATACTTACTAGTTAATAAATTACTTTTATTTATTATTTTTTATTAATTATGCATATACTTATGAATTGTTGATTAAAGTATAAAAATTATGACTATGATAGGTATATTATTTAAACGAAAAATTACCATTAACATTAAATAGAAAGATATCTACCTCGTAATTAGCAATATCTATTAATAACTAAGCTAACTTTATTTCATGCTTAATATGGCAGCTGCTAATTTCACGCCGTGACTAAAATATTCGAAGCCACAGTTGGTTAGCGACATGGAAATCAATACGTTAAATAACATTTTATTAATGATAGTAGAAAAATAGTTTTAATCGCTCGGTGCTAGACAGCCTCTGACTAATTAAAGAAATTTTGTTATTAAGCAGACATTTTACGAACTGAAAACAGTCAACTAAAGATCAATTTTATATAGGAGAAGACGTTTGGCATATTCTCAAAATTCGTGCGATACAAGTAAGGAAAACGCAATCACATGCACGTGTTTTTACTTCCTTGTACGCAGTAAAGGAAGTATTGTGATCATGAAAATTTTCGGTTTTGAGATTTCAGCGGAAATATCCATTTTGATCATCCCTGAATCCATTTTGACTAATTTCGTGACAACTCTACGTACTGAAAAACGGTAAGCCGTAGAAAGTTGAGATTTTGTATTTAGGACTGCTATAATATCTAGTTGTGCACCTCTCTTTTTGGTCATTATATAACTTCCGAAAGCGGTACTTTACTTGAAGCCTATAATAGATTTTAATGAAAAACTATATTAAAATATAATCTACAATTTTGCAAATTTGGTATATAAGACTACTATATCAATGGAAATAACATAATAGATTTTGGTTAAAATGGACTAACCGAAAGTGATACATCACATGAAGCTGCTAAGAGTCTTTCTTAAAAGTAAATTACATTATTTTGATTTTAGAAATAAATGCTGCAAATAAAAGTTTTAGACAATTAAATTCTGCGCCTAGCACATTAAAAAATATTAAATTGGCACTTTGTATAAGCGAGATATCTAAATTTAAAAATTATATATTTCTTGTATTTTGTAATTAAGTTTGGTATGGATTAGAACAAAAAATAAGAAAAAAATAACAAATTTAATGTCAATGTCAAATTACGTCAAATATGTGCAAAAAATATAAATGTAGGTATAGTATAATACGCGTACAAGGAAATCATGTGGTGTCCACATCAAATTTTTTATTATCACATTTACAATGTTAGGTCTAAAGTTAAACATATTTTTGATTTATACAAGTAATCGTAGCACAGTGGATACAACTGAGTTAACACTTGCATTTACTAATTAACACTCATTATAGGTTTTACATAAAACCACACTGATTTAAATTTCCTGTTTATTTATTTATTTAACAGTGGGCCCAATAGAACATTAAATCTTAATAACAGGATGATACGATACATGACATAAAAAGATACACATAATATTATAAAAAGAACATCGAAACAAAAAGTTCAGAAGATATTACAAAAGTTACATAGATATGAATGTGATAATAAATTTTTCCGAGTAACAAAATAAATAAATAAATTAACTAAAATGTAGGTACCCAAATAATACACACAGGGTGTTGATCGCGATACCAGAACACGTAAAATCATATTTTCGTAATATCCTGCTTGCCTAATTATTTTAGACCAAGAAAGGTTCAAATAAGTTTAAAATAATATAAAATTCTACATTATGGGGTAGGTGGCTCAGTGGTATCGAGTCGGCCTGTGGATCTTGAGAACCCTGGTTCGATCCCCACAGCCGACAAACAATTTTCACCAATTTAAAAAATCTACCCCTGTGGCTCCTCCTCCACTAATATCTTTGGAGGCCGTGATTTGACGGCTGGTAACCGCACTTCACGCGAAAAAATATATCACTTACCGAGATCTGCGTAGGCAGAGTGCCACACCCAGTGATGGGTAAAAGGCGTGATGATATATTTATTTATTTATTTATTTAAAATTCTACATGTAAATCAATAAGAAAAATGAATTTTTTATACTTTGCCTTCGCAATCGGTTCATTATTATACCGGAAACAGCTTAACAATGAAGGCTATTATTAAATTGCTTTTAGTAACTTTTTATTTTGTAATATTTCTACTACTGCAGCCATACGTTCAATGGCATAAAAAATATTTTTAAAATATACTTCTGTAACAATATGAATTAAGAAATTAAGAAAACTCAATAAAAGGATTAATATAAAACGATATTATAATTTGGTAAACTATAAAATAACCTAAGAATTTAAATCAAAAAAATATCAACATCTTTATATTCATATTTTATATTATAACTACATAATTTACACGAAAATTACTATCTTCACACATGTAACGTACACAGAAAAATGTAAAAAAAATTCATGCTTTAAAATTTTCAATTATATTCTTCCAAATTTACAATTGAAAAACGTCAAAATTTATTCGGCAGCATTACCATATGTCGCATTAATCCCTAGATTGTAGATAGATCATTTTTGCATATTAAATTGTGAAATTTCGATTAAATAAATGACAAAAAGTAAAAACAATTATATATTATACTCGTTTTATATTACATATTGTCACACTTGTTTCTTTGCAGTACGACGAGCGGAGCGACAATACATCGTGTTATAAAATTCGTATTATAATATTGCGTACCTTAAACAGCAGAAATAAGATTCGAAAATGTGAAAAATTATCTGAAAAATGGCGATTACCATGAAACTGAAACAAATAGTTTACAAATGTTTATCGTTTTATCTATCTTTTTTTTAAAATAATCAGTAATTGTGTAATTGTCGGCCATTTTACCTTTCAATTTTTTTCTTTAACTTTGCCAGATATTTAATTAAAATTATGAATCATTATAACTTATTCTTTTGAAAAATAAAAGTCATACACTTATTTATCTTTTTGTTTTAATTCTATGCCAATCACTATTTTTTAAGTAATTTTCAATTTTTTTAAATCTCGTTTCTGCTTTGTAAAGCAAGTAAAATTAATTTTTTTTAACTCTATTTTAATGATTTTTTTTAAATAGTTACGGAAGCACAATATTACGTAAATATGATTTTAAATATATAAAATAACTAAATATATCATCACGCCTTTTACCCATTACTGGGTGTGGAACTTTACCGTAACAGATGATATATTTCTTCGCATAAAGTGTGGTTACCAGCTGTCAAATCACGGCCCCCAAAGATGTTAGTGGATGGGGAGTCACATGGGTAGATTTAAATTGGTAAAAATTTTATGTCGGCTGTGGGGATAGATCCATGGTTCTCAAGATCCACAGACTCGATACCACTCAACCACCTACCCCATTATATTTATTATATGATTTTACAAGTGCTTTATTCCGGTGTCGTGGTCAACACTTTGTATTTTTTTTCTTTTTTTTTCCCATAAATTTACTATATGTTAATTTCATTAAAATTCTTATAAAATGGAAAATCATCATTTCTGTCGCAACAATCCAGAGATTTGGGCCGACCGGACCCACCGAGCTGCAGTTTTTACACTGCCGTACTGCCGGTTCTTCTAGTCAAATGCTACATTTTTAAGGTGTACAAGTGACTAGCTTATAGCGTTCGAGTGTGATAAATACATGTGGTTGTATTTTATATTTTCAAATCACACATTGTAGCCAGGCGGATTTGAATTGACGAACTTAGGATCAGGTGACGTCACAGTATGTTAAGGAGATGTGCATTAACACATTCGGCCACCACGCCATTGTAATACGAGCAGTTCATTTTAAATCAGAGAAAGAAGTGAAATTACAAAATTTTGTTAATAATGTTATAAATTAAAAAATTGTTAAAATTATTTAACAATACGACAAGTAGAAAACGTAGATAATTATTGATATTCACTGAAATTAGGAAAATGAATAATTTTTATAACTAGATAGTAATAAATATAATAACTTAACGTTTTATTTGTTATTAATTTCTTCGTCTACTCATCTCATTAGTATATCTTCATTAAAATATTTTGAATTTGTTTGATAAAGCACTAATTTAAATTAAAAACCTTGTCGATCAAAGATATAAAAACCCTTAATCACATCATAATCTTGGATATCCTCATCCTTGCATAATTTAATATATTATTCTGTCTAACATAACGTGTATCTATTTCTAATTTCTAATTAATATCCAATCTAATAATGTTCTTTTTTTATTTCAAAGCCATCTCGATAAGATAACATCTCTATCAAAAAAAAGAACATCATCTACCTGACGGAAATTTTACCATCTAGATTGCGCGAGATTAAAAACAATTTAGTTAAAAATATCTAGAGCAGTTTAGAAGCTAATAGCTTTAGTTGCACTTCCTTCGCAAGATTAATTTGCATATTAATTAAATAATGACTATAATCGGAGTGGTTTCCATGGCACAAGAATTATTTTTGCTGGTTTAATTGTTGTTAAACAGGCCGGCGAAACAAAGAACGTTATGAGAAAAACGAGCAGTGTAATAGTTCTCACTTTATTAAAAGAATTAGTAGTCATTATATTTAATTTGACACGGATTATTAATTTTCTAGTTATAGTTAATTTCTTTGCAATTCATGCGAATCGTATTGTGTTTCATTTTAACGCATCATATGATTTTATTATCGGAAACTCTTTGATTAGTGTGTGATTAATTTTTTTTTTTTTCTCTATTGAGTAAAGCTCATTATTAAAGTTATTAATTGGAACTATTATTGCTGTTAAGAGAATAGAGTGAGTGATGAATGCAGTTTGAAAGCGGATATAATTTCGATTTAATGGAAATTGAAATGATGTTGATTACTTTCACGTGCCATTAATATTTAATTTGTTTAGGCTGGGGATAATTTCCTAATCAGTTAGAAAATATATTCATTAGACAGCATGTCTGCATTCATAATTACATAAATATGTAATGAGGTCGTAAAATAATAGTACAAATAACAAATACCAATGAAAATGCATAAACTTATAGTTCCTTGTTTTCTTTACAAAATTAAAATATATAATTTGTTAATTTAGGCTACAATTAAATTGATTTATCTTATGTGACTTCAGACTTACTGTCTTTTATTTTAGCTATTGGATGAAAGGAATTAGGAAAGTGAATGAAGCGAATGTGTATGTCAGGACAGAAATGTTTACAGGAGATAAACAGTAAAATGAATACAATGTATAAATATTTAGTGATAGTTTAAAAAATATGTTCTCTTCCGTTTGGTAGAATATAGCGTGATGTAAAATGGGAAACTTCCTCTATATTAAAAAATTGGAAAATTAGTCATTTAAGACTAAGCAAAAAAAAATCTCTCTTTTTCACACACATGCAAATACACACATCTATTCGTTGTAGTTTTCAAAACTTCCGACTTTATCTAACAGTAATTTCTTCGTTTTTTTTATTTAGGTATAAGGTAATATATGGGGTAGGTGGCTCAGTGGTATCGAGTCGGCCTGTGGATCTTGAGAACCCTGGTTCGATCCCCACAGCCGACAAACAATTTTCACCAATTTAAAAAATCTACCCCTGTGGCTCCTCCTCCACTAATATCTTTGGAGGCCGTGATTTGACGGCTGGTAACCGCACTTCACGCGAAAAAATATATCACTTACCGAGATCTGCGTAGGCAGAGTGCCACACCCAGTGATGGGTAAAAGGCGTGATGATATATTTATTTATATAAGGTAATATTTACTTAATAATGAACAAATTACTTTATAGATAATAATGATTGTTAAATACTGCCTAGTTGATTAACATAAATCAGCAAATTGTACCAGTTGTAATGAAACTATTACTAATAACACAATTTTACAGTTGTTCTATTTTTTTCTGAAATAATTAATTTATATCTGTATACATTTATAATTATTTAAGTGAATATATAGTAGGTACATAGTACATAAAAATTATATATATATATATATATATATATATATATATATATATATATATATATATATATATATATATATATATATATATACATATATCTCACGCCTTTTATCCATTTATAGGTGTGCACTGTGCCATAGTAGATACCGCATAAAATCGAATGACGGCCCCCAAATAATATAATGGAAGGAAAGACACAGGGATGTGGAGTAATGTTTGTCGACTGTGGAAATTGAATTCGGGTTCTCCAGTTTACAGGCCGACACGATACCACTGGGATATTACCCCATATTATGTCATTTGATATGAGATTAATTATATTGCTACAATTATACGCTAGTCCCATCGTTTGATATCAACATATCCTTATCTATATATTCAATTTATACTTATCTATTTCATATTTCTATAAAATTATTATTACAAAGACTTTCTGAAATAATTGATAATTTTCATGTTAGTTTCCTAAAAATAATAATAATAAAAAGAAAATAGTAGAGCCTCCAATATTGTTGCATAAGTATTTTTTATATTATGGATTCGGCTTAATATGTAAATATCTACGAAGACAAATATTTTCAATAAACAAAATTTAAATGTTACAATTTTGCAGTGACGTGAAATTATTAGCCTTTCTAAATAAATTATCTAAATCATTAAGAAACATAGCAGATGTAAACAAAAAACAGAAAATAATTCAGATACAATCTAAAACGTTGTAAGTTATAACCAGCCAAATAAAAGATCAACATACTATCAAATATAATCGATCACCCACTAATATATTCCGAAAACGTTCCTGACAAAATTAGATTACCATCGTGATAAAAAATACAAAACGGTTATTGACAGAGAAGAAGAACAACATTTTCGAAATCTAATCTATAATCATTTGTTTTTCTCTTAGGCAACCGGTTCACCTACATAGTTCTTTGTCTGGCTCCTTGCCTTTTTCTGCAAAAACGTCATATGAATAAAATCAGAGGTATTTATACAGTGACTCTTTTGACTTTGGCACAGCGAAGAGAAATACGAGGTAACCGATCCCAAACCCAGACAAAACATTTTGTAGCCGCGAAGCTAATAAAATTATATACCGGCGAGAATTTTGCCTGCTATTATGAATATACTGAAAGTTGAATGTATGAATATAAATTTTGGTTCCAAAAAGTTTAATTTTCTGAGTAGGTATTTGAAATGATGTAAACCTATATTTTTTTTTAATAAGTAATAATTAAGACAATTATCTGAATTCAAATGTCTAATATTATTAGGACATTGATATTATTTGTAATATAATTTTATTACAGTCCAAAAGTATTTTATAAGAAACGTGCTTGAGGAAACTGTGAGAAAATTATAAGCTATTTATCAATGTTGCAGAAATATTAGAAAATACAGTGAATTTATTTTGTTAATTTCTGTACAAACTGGATTAAACTTGCAAGAAACAGTTATTTTTCTGTAAAAACACTTTTTGTCAAGCATTATATAAAAAATCAAAGATTTCAAGTCAAACTTTTCAATTCAAGGATTTTTACAGAAATCCACGCCAAACCATGTATATTCTGAAGCGGACTTCTCATTTTTAACGCTTTTTAAAAAATTTATCAAACAATAACAGACGACAAAAAGAAAATTAGAGTTGGTATGTACAGGTTTACTTAAAATTTTCACGAGCATTGAAAATTAACAGAAGCATTTACAGAATAACTCGTTAATTGAATATTTTCGCATAAGAAATGAACAAATTTAACCAAACATATACTTAAACAAAAAAAATTCTTTAAAATGTTTTATAAAATTCTCCTATTTTTGATATTTTGTTCATGTTATTTAAATAAAATAAATATATCATCACGCCTTTTACCCATTACTGGGTGTGGCACTCTGCCTAAGCAGATCTCGGTAAGTGATATATTTTTTCGCGTGAAGTGCGGTTACCAGCCGTCAAATCACGGCCCTCAAAGATATTAGTGGAGAGGGAGCCACAGGGGTAGATTTTTTTAAATTGGTGAAAATTGTTTGTCGGCTGTGGGGATCGAACCAGGGTTCTCAAGATCCACAGGCCGACTCGATACCACTGAGCCACCTACCCCATAAAATAAATTGCATAAAATAAAATTAAAAAAATATATTTATCACGATTTTTTTCCTAAAATGATAGATCTATAATTGAATAATTGCAGATCTCGGTAGACGTGAACAAATCAAAGTAAGTAGAGGCTGCCAATTTGGATTCAAGATTTGCAGGCTCATTTTGCCATATTACAAAGAATTCGAATCTTATCTCCGTTGAGTGAAAGTAAAAATTTACAAATGCAAGAAATATAGAATGTTTAGTTTATTATCTTCTGTACCTAAGCTTATTAGTTTTTAAAATCGCTAAAATCAGAGATAGCATTTTATCACTTTCTTAAAATATATTTATATGGTATTTTTGCAACTTCAGAAATACATTAATTTTAATTTTGACACGCAGGTAGGTGGTCAACTGTGGTCATAAATTATTAGTTTACCGCTAAAAGTTCTCACACATTCAAGTATGCGTAATCAAATAAAATTGTCACGTATACCAAACAGTAAAAGTACAATGTAGCGAGAGTTACCGTAAGTGAAACTTTGATTTATTAATATGTAAATAAAAAAAGATAAGTATTTGAAAAAATTAAATAGTAACATACAAAAATAAATAAATCATGATGCCTTTTACCCATTACTGTGTTAGTGGAAGGGGAGCTACAGGGATAGTTTTAATATGGTGAAAATTGTTTGTCGTCTGTGAGAATCAAACCCAGATTCTCAAATCTATAGGACGACTCGATACCACTGAGTCGCCTATCCCGTAGTTTATAGTAAAAATGAATGATAATAACGAGGTTTTTATTCATTCTTTATCAATAAAACTTATCGGTGGTAGAATTGTTTGTCCTGTACATCATTCAACTTCAGGCTAATAATAACAAATTCTATGATTAATTGATAGTGAAAGCGTTACCACTGAAATAGTCATATTTCATGATAGTTAGCATATTGTCATCAATAATGATAAGAATAAATTATGAATAAACATATTCATTCTTTAAATACTGTCATATTATAATTTTGCATTTCTCTATAGGTGCATTTAAGTCGCCATAATAATGCAAGGTATGCTTCAGGAAGAAATAAAATAATTTTTTATCATCTTTTTACGTTGAATTTGGAAGAATTAGAGGAATTATAAATATTAATTTAAGCTACGTAGAAGAAAGACAATTAACCGGGGATGGACGAAAACTATTTGAGTTATTCGCTGATCTTAGCAACTTTCGATTTAGTAGTAAAAAACAACTTTTTATAATAATGAGATCATGATAAATAAAATTCAACAGATATATGAGATCACAAGTAACGTAATAAATGTAAAAAATTAATTTGTTAACATCTATGCTAAGAGAGGACGACAAGAATGTACTCTGAAGCTTTTTTGCTATTTATCTACTAGATCTTGGAAATTTGTTTCTTAGAGGAGCACAAAGGAGAATCGTAATCAATGGAAAAAAATTGTATCTTTATAATATGCACATGATCTTAAAATTTTAGCTACAACAAAAAAAGAAATGAAGGCCTTGATAAATCGAATAAAGTTATGTTGAATATATTGAATACCTGAAAATCCATAATATTACGATTTAAGAAGAGGGGCTAGGAAAAAAGAAGACAAAAAAATGGGATGAAAACATTCCACGAGAATTTTAAAATCTAGAAGTAAAAAATATAAGATTAAATTATTGAAACGCAAAAAGGTCAAGAAAGATATAACAAGATTTCAATATCATTGTATACCAATACATATGAAAAAATCCTAATATAAGACTTATTTTACAAGTATCATGAAGAAAGACGGTACATAATTAAATGCACACATGAGATGCGGTAAGCAAGAGACGAAATGGTTATTTGTAAACCAAGAGTTGAAGTAGCTGTTTGCGGACCGAGGCAGATTGTAACACGAGCGTTGCGAAAGTTCAACTGGTTGAGATCTGCAAAGATAGTTTCCACCAGAGGTGTACACAACAGTTTTTCTCAGAACTTAAGATTAATCGATTTTTAATTGTAATTAATAAAAATGTTGAATATAGAAAAGTAGGAAAACAATACAAACAAAGCAAAAATAATTTTAAAAAATACATTGCAAATAGCAACGGGATACAATTGTTCACTTTTAGTTACCAAATGAAGTTTCGAAAAATCTACTTTTTTTACTAATCGGAAAACAATTCAAAAAAAATATATCATCACGCCTTTTATCCATTACTAAGTGTGGCACTCTACCGTTGCAGATCTCGATAAATGATATATTTATTTGCATAAAGTTCATATACCAGCCGTCAAATTACGGTCCCCAAAGATGTTAGTGGAGGGGAAGCCACAGGGGTAGTTTTAACGTGGTGAAAATTGTTTATCGGCTGTGGAAATCGAACCTAAATAAAATAAATAAATATATCATCACGTCTTTTACCCAATACTGGGTGTGGCATTCTGCCTAAGCAGATCTCGGTAAGTGATATATTTTTTTGCGTGAAATGCGGTTACCAGCCGTCATATCACGGCCCTCAAAGATATTAGTGGAGGGAAAGCCACAGGGGTAGATTTTAAATTGGTGAAAATTGTTTGTCGGCTGTGGGAATAGAACCAGGGTTCTCAAGATCCACAGGCCGACTCGATACCACTGAGCCACCTACCCCATCGAACCTGTGTTCTTAAAATCAATACTTTGAAAATAAATTAGAATATAATGAATGTCACATATAAACTGTTCAATATTTGGACGCAGATGACCAATTAGAGGAAGCTGGATAGTACACGACTATTTAGAAGTATTGTTAAAATGGATAAAGAGTTTCCAAGAAAGAATTAAACAACTACATTGTTGCATGTAAATATATGGAAATATGTAATAGGCTAATTGACGAAAGGCAATAATCAAATACAAAACAATAAATTTAAGTTTCTTCGTACCTATGACATCAATATTAATTTTCTCAGTTGAAATAAAAGAGTTGCATCAGTATCGTATATTCATGAAATAATATAATTTCAACGTATCTTCACATGCATATTCATATTCATTCATAATCATTAGTTAAATCATCATAAAAACTTGGCACCAATATTCAAATAAGCAGTGACGCGACTTCATCTATACTCTCATTTGAATATCGGATTACAGCGGTTGATTTTCGCTTTCTGGCGACATGTTTTCAATTTCGGCTACGTCACCGCGCATATATAGACATACGTAGGTGTCAGCAGTTGCTATTCGAACTCAGAACTCAGATTCGAGACCCACGCGGACCAACGACACGGAAAATCCACACTCTTCAGCCTTACTGCCAACGACTACGACTACGTTAAATAGTGACTTCATGTTTCATCCCATATTAATTCATTCAACTGCATGTACTCGTATATGTTAACAGCAATTTGTGAAGTAAATCGCAAAATGTTTAGAAAATGTTCATAATCATAAATACAAAATGAGATAATAGGCTCCATAGTCACAAAATAGCAAATTAGTCATTTAGACTACACACAAAAACTTCGTACCAGAGACGATCAAGATTCAAAAATGTGTTTTTTTAAATACTTTTTTGAGTTTTTAATACAATTAACTCTATCCTTGCAAGCTTTCTTTAACTATCTCTCTCTTGCATATCTAGTCCATTCAGAATTCTTTCTACTTTAATTGTTTTGCATACATTGTTATATTTATTTATTTATTTATGTTACGCTGTACAACAGGAATTTAATGCCAATCCCAGTACAGGGTCCGCACTCACCGAGCCGCAGTGTGATAGTTTTTATATAATTTTTAGCTTGAGTGCGATTCGAACCCGAGATCTTCGGATTTGAATTCCGTATCGCTATCCACACCACCCTGACGGACTTTTTATATACAGAATTGATTAGTATACTTTAAATTCATATGTAATATATTAATTATTTCTTAACTAATAAATATGTTTATCTAGTGAAAATGGTTGTTAAATATTGCTTAGTTGGAAACTTAGGTTATGTTTACATTCTGCATGGATTACATCAGCAAATTGTTCCAGTGGTAATTAAATTTTTGTCTACGACAATCTTACAGTTTATTCATTTTTTTTTATGGAATAACTGATATTCTTATACATTTTTAACTTTTATAAATTAATTTTATTGGAAAAATATGAAATTCTAAAACACAAAAAAGAACATTACCAATTATTAAACGAACAAACTAATTTTCCAGAATATCATATTTTCAAAAATTTACCGCCTTTTCAATAATTAACTTTTGTCAAATATAACTTCCTGCCATTCCCGTCATTCTTCTCCTGACACTTGTTCCAACTACATCACTTGACAGTTTTTCTCCACAATTAAATTTAATAATATTATTTTTACTTATCAATGTATTTACAATATTTTTGCTAACTTTTCAACTGTACATTTTTGACGATGAGTCCTAAATTTTTTCAACATATTCCATGTTATGATCAATGTGATTACTTAAGATTTAAATTTATAACCTAAATTTATGAGCACGTTGTAATTTAGTTCATTTTGTTTTACACACTCCTTAATTTGCTTTTTATATATATAACAACTTCAGTAACAATGACTACGCTTATAATTGTTTTTCATATACATATATTCTACTTATATTTATTTTATATTATCACATTTTATTTTATTACTTTACTCTATATCAAATTTTATTAACTAGACAAATTATAAATTAACTTATTTATTTATGTATTTATATAGATCATTTATTTATTTATACGTGAAACTAATTAATTATTTTGTACATTATATTCGAATTATTCATCAATGTATTTTTCAGCTGTTTGCCCGAAGATGAGCATAGTCTCGAAATCGATCGCACATAGAATATAATATTAAACATTATAAATTCAGTTTGTCCTTCTTACAATTAACCTTCCTATAATATAATTATTACAAACTGACATGGAGTCCTTCATTACGAAAACATTTTTAATTGTTTGCTACAAAAGTTATTTAAACTTCATTTATATATTTTTCCAAATGATAAAATAGATCATTTATTTATTTCCCTAGAGAGGACTTGTCATTGCAAATTGCAATTTCCCTCGTACCGTTGTACCAATGGTCTTGATTCACTTTCTTACCTAGGGAGTACTTGTCATTTTTATTTTCCTCGGTAAATAAGAAAGTACATTAAAAATTATTTTACTAAAAGTATATAAAATGATTTATATATTTTTCTAAATGAAAAATAGATCATTTATATGACTACAATTATATGCGAAATTCACTGTACGAAGTACGTATTCATAAGTCTTATAGAACAATTCCGATGAAGTTTCATAAAAAAGTAGTGCAGGACTCTATTTACCCTTCACAGTTATATTTATATTGGAATGCATTATGACGAGGCTCGCTTTGCTCATGTTTTAAACAAACAAATCGTAAGCGAATAGATCTCACGCCCCACATATGCAAGCCACTATATTTGATTTTAGCAAAAATATTCAAGTTTAATTCATTTGTTTTTATGGTGGACGTATTCTTGGCATGATTTTATTTGCTCGTGTTTCAAACAAAAAAATTCTGAGTCCATTGAACGAACGCTCTACACACGCATGCATTTATGATTGGTTTCGAAACATTTGCATTCACTGTCAATGCATTCTGTACTTTGATGGATTTAGGAGTTTGTCGATAACATTTGCTTAGTAATGCTTGGCTGGAATGACATTTGTTTTATTCATCAACGATTTCGTAATGCAGTTGTTAATATTTCTTCTTGATTAGAAGATTTGTGAGGTAGGTGACTAAGTGATATCGAGTCGGCCAGTGGATCTTGAGAACCCTGGTTCGATCCCCACAGCCGACAAACAATTTTCACCAATTTAAATCTATCCTTTGGGGGCCGTGATTTGACGGCTGGTAACCGTACTTCACTTACCGAGATCTGCTTAGGTAGAGTGCCACACCCAGTAATGGGTAAACGGCGTGATGATATATTTATTTATTTATTTGATTAAAAGATAATATTTGTTTGATTTATACTTATGGTGTGAGTTATTGTCCATTTTTAATTATTATTTGTGTCAGAATAATAGAAATAATTCAGTTCAATCTGACAAAAATCATTATTACCACATTATTGCTAACTTGTATCTAATTTATTAAATATAAAAGTTTTTTATTGGCTTTGATATACGGGAAAATAATACTTACAGAATAGCGAATACTGAAAGATTCTAACCAGCTGAATAAACTAAAAATGAATAACGGAGAGTTGTTTATTTAGTCTGAATACTATTCGCTTCTGCTCTTAATTTCTATTTATCAAGTTGAAAATCTGGTAAAAATGATCTGGGTAGAAATACTGTCAATTCCTATATTGATTCGGAGCATCATAATTAGCATTGGATGAATCAGCACTGAACGAAAGGTCACGCCAGGACGTCGCATAGGCGCACGTAGCGTTATAGCCGTCTAGCGCCATATACAGCGCTACTACCTACGTCCGTTTTTGTTTGTCATAGCGACGTTTTAACTGTCACTTGTCTACGATCGGAGTTGGCCGCGATACCGCGACAAACTTCTGCGCTGCTTTTGTTTCATTGTTTCGCCGATGACAAAAATGACAGTCTCGGTATTTGAAGAATCGTTTTGTGTATTTTACGATGACAGAAGCGCGCAAAATTCATTTTTATTTGTTATATTGTTTTCTGCAAGCGTTTCAAATGAAAGACTGTCGGTTTCTTTGACAACTGCGCAATAAATGCACTGGAATTAACATTACCAATAAGAGGTTATGTTATTTATGAGTTAGTAATTACAAACCCGTATTGAACATTTTACAAAAGATGAAAAGTTTCCGAATAACACCTTACAGAACTCAATTTGCTATAGCACTATAGGTAATAGAATTATGGACATCTGTCAAGTAAAAATAATTATTTTATATAATACCTACACCATAAAATAACCAATGTTTTATTATTATTATTAAATATATAAGAAATATAAACTTCATTTGTACCGTAGAATTATATAGAACATCATACTAATTTGCTAATTTGAAAATTATGGCCTTTATTTTACAACATAATTATGTAAAGACGGCAATTAAATACACTGAAAGAGAAAAAATCATATAAATAGATACGTTCAAATTTTAAGATACTGATGATAAACAATGAACGATCCAAAACTTTAGGTGAAAAAGTAGGCGTTGTTCATTCTTATATATAAAAAAAACATAGAAGGATGATGAAGTTCAAACACCCTGTCTGGTTAATAAACTTTCCAAAATTGTTTTCAGTTCAGTGCCATCTCCAAATTTATAGTTTCTGATAAAGCATTATAGTTATGATATTTATTATATTAATTTATTCACATTGCTTCAAACATTTTTTTATAGATTAACTCTACCACTAAATTATAATAAAAGTAATTACAATTAATTGTCACTGTTTGTCTTATGTTGGCATTCATATTGATAAAATTTAGATATTAATTGCAAGTTTAAGTGAAATGTTTGCAAACTACAAACTTTTCAATTACAATGATGGTCGGTTTCCTAAACAACAAATAATTTTCTTCCAAAATAAATAAAATTTATTCATTCAAACTTTTAAGAAGAATGTTATTATACCATAAAATAAATCAAATTAATTCAAATTTTTTAATTTAAATACATTTACTTTTTCACAAAATATCAATAGTAACGGAAGAAGCTAAACTCAGAAGTAAAAAATATACAGGGTAAGTATGGGAAGACGAACCTCCCTTAACTTTTTTTATAAGAAATAGAAAAATTTTCTTCATATGGAAGTTTTAGTATATTAAATATACTATTTTATGGCACATATAGAATTTTTTTATAAAATCAGGTTTACGTGATACGACTATCAACTTTTATTTTTCAAATAGGAACCTACAATTAATTTATTAAAATAAAAACCGCCATTTTTTTTCTCTTTTCAACGATGTATTACTTGTCATAAATGTATATTAAAAAATTCGAGTTAAATAAGGTAATTGAGAAATATCAGAGATTATATTTATTCAATTATTCTAGGTGGCTAGCGAAATTAAACAAATTGTAACAAGGTAAAATTAATGACAACAATGCAAATATTTATTTGTTACTTGTTTTATGTGTTTTGTCATTCATTTTACCTTGTTACATTGTTAAAATTGATAATAATATTTACAATTAACCGAAGATGATGTACCGGGAGCTAAGTTAAAATATAGTTTAATAGATCAACATTCAATAATTCAGCTGAAACTATGGCTACAATGCCTGCAGAAAAGCGAGGAACAGGATGATCTTATTCAGATGTTAAAATTTTCCAAATTTATGATTGTATTTATCCTTAGTATAGTAAATATATTTTTCACAGACTTATCAGTTGCATAAATGTTGGCTGATCAAATAATATAGATGTAAATATTGATAAAAAGAAATGGCTCCAGGAAAATTTAGTTCCACAGTATTTTTAAATATATTGTGTTATAGGTAAGTAAAATTGAGAAAAAAACAGCTATCTGCAAGATTACATAAATATTTCATGTAATTTCAAAGTTAATACAATATCTCTTCTTATTTGCAAATATAAGTTTTTATTTATTTATCAAGTTAAACCAAAGAATTCAAGTCTTATATGTTTATATATTTGTTTATTAATGTACTTAATTTTAATGTACATTATCACTGTAAAGTACACAAGGGTGAAAGACATGTTAAAAGAATTAAATTGGCTAGAAATTAATGATTATATAAAATATAATACAATGGTATTTATTTATAAATTAAAAAAACAATTTGTTACCGAATTAACTCCAGATATTTGTAAATTATTGTTCTAATATTCATGAGCATAATACTCGACAAAAAATCATTTTTATGTTACAAAGAAGAGGAAAATGGCAACTACTAATATTGTTTCTCACAACGACCTTGTAGAGTTTAATCAACTACCAGCAGGGGTGAAAAATGTTAACATTCTGCAAAAATTTAAAACAAATCTGAAATGTGTGTATAGACAGGATTATTGATACTTACTACCTACTTATAAAGATATATATTTTGTTTTATTTTCATGCGATTTTATTTGTTATATTTTTTGTATTTTTCTTAAGCCTAAGTGCTACCCAATAAAGGATTATTAAATATAATGTAATTTGAAATAATAAACTAGTTTTCATAAATTTCCGCTGTTATCAAGAAACTTTATGTTTATGTAAAAAAAAAATTAAATATGGCTATTTAAAATTAGCTAGAAAATAAGTAATATAAAACATTTGTAATAATAAAGGTAGTAACTTGTTAGATATAGTATAGTAGATATTCTATAACATTTAATTTTTTCATAATATGTTCAACAAATATTCCACATTTCGCAATTTTTTTTGTTAATATCTCTTCATGTGCAAATAATTTTTGTCATCCAATTGAAAAAGGGGTAATATTAATTTTACTTCTAAAGGACCTAAAATATTTTGTATCGTAAATCACATCAGTTATATCGCAAACTTGAAACAAATCAACATCAGATTTAGCATTTTTGTAACCATTTGGCTCTATTGCAATACCTACTAAAAATTTACGGTGTATAATATTTATAATACGAGTACGTAGTTCCTTGCTATGAAAAAATTTGTGAAATTTCTATTCTCATATCCATACAATGTATTATTATAAATCATATTAAACGATCCCTTAAATTTATTTTGTTGTCTGCTTAAAAATGTTTCAGATTTAAACGACTTCAGTTCCACATAAACAAATTGTATCCATGTACACAATATTCATGACACGGTAATAAAAGGTAAATCAAAAAAATATGTTCCTGTACCGTATTGCCACGTCTTAATCGTACTAATAATAAATATAACTTAGTTTTATTGGATATACAATCGTATAACCGCCGTTTTAGAAGGAGATTTATTGACCGAGTTATATTTGAAATTAATCTTTTTTTCAGGTTCTAGAACTGTAAATAATGCATCAAAATGAATTATGCTTAAGCTACAAAAATACTTAAATTGACATTTTTTGGCTGAACAAATATCGCAAGATAACTTGAATGTTATTGGACAAATATATGATCTGCGGATTACAGTATTTTCAACTAACCTTCTAGCATAACCTGTGCTAATTGTCGAGATACTCACTTCTTTAACATCATTAGCGAAAGAAGTTTGACATTTTGTATCCGCGGTGCTTTTATTTTCTTGAAAATTATTCATGTACATATAAATTAAACCGTTCTGTTTGAGACAAATTACTTCTTACCACATCGTATAATTTCATGGTAACTTCAAAATTTTCTTTGGGAACACTTTCATCGTTACTTTAATTTTCTTCAGTCAAGCATTTTCTGGAGCGAACAACTCGAGGCTTACTTTTAGTAGTATTCTTGTTCTTCTGTAATACTATTAAGTAAATTGAAATGCAATGCAAAGAATTGAATTTCATAAAATTATGGTTACTTTTATCAGTGAAATGTTTTGTGAAACTGGTTTTGTTAATATTTTATTTTTTATGTTATTTATTGTAATTTTTTTTTCTTCCATAAGAGTTTATCCAAAGCTGACATCGTTTTAAATTATGATCAGGTTTTACAAACGGAATAAAGTTTATACTTTTATGTATTCTTTAGGGTTATACCTAGAATCACTGTTTTATGAAGAATGTAATTGTGCCAAAAAATGGGGGTTCAATTTAAGTTTTTAAAACTCATCCTCACCCTGCCTACCAGGGGGTGGGCGCTTTGTTTGCATATCATGCCTGAATAGTTTTAGAAAAATAAAAAAACACGTGATTTGTTACTTTCTCATCGAATGCTTCGTTCTCGAGATATTTAAGCGTTTCCAGACTTTTTGGACACTCTGTATATTGTCTGCATTGTTGCATGATGATTCATAAAATGCATAAGAAAATTAAAATGTACATTAAAAATGACTGTTTTACCTAATAGGTAGTTCACAAAATATAATAATTATAGCAATTTATAATACAAAATTTTCTAAAGATTGAAATATGTTACACCTTAGTCAATATTAAATATATTTTTTCAACAACTGTAAAAAAATGTTCACATTTTTTCGCTAATAGGTATCTATTCGCGAAGTACTTGATTTTTTTCATCAATTACATTACCATGACAACGCACTACGGTGCAAAACAGTGTGCAAAATGAGTATTTCGCGCACACTCCCATATTAATTTTATTCACGTTCCAGTGTTTACAACACATCAATAGTACCAAATTCATATTATATTTGATTGTTTTCCTTCAATTTACTTAAATAAACTAATAATTATTGTATTGTTCTTGTTTGACAGTTGTAGAAAAAAATGTTGTTCGTATTTCGCGGGTAAAACTCTTGTTTTTTGACGCGTTCGAATAACATTCTCACGCGAACCAAAATTCACTCATTTCGCATACTTAATACAAAAATTACAATTTTATTTGAATAATTTCTGTAACAACTCAACCACCGCTACAAACATATATTGAGTAAAACGAAACGAAACGAGTTTTGTAAACTGGCGACTGGCTCGA
The DNA here is from genome assembly GCA_947425015.1 of Pterostichus niger. Taxonomy (NCBI): domain Eukaryota; kingdom Metazoa; phylum Arthropoda; class Insecta; order Coleoptera; family Carabidae; genus Pterostichus; species Pterostichus niger. The sequence continues at coordinate 27,267,222 of OX380336.1, read as the reverse complement.
CTACAAGAGTCGTATGAGTAACATGGTAAGCTATGAAAGTGGAATTAAATTGTTTAGCTGCTTTTATAGTCGACTCTTGGGACTTGGGGCAAGTACACGCTCCACACTACATCCACAGTCCACTAAAGAACTTGACATATTGATCTAGCTTCTTGCAAACCAAACATGCAACTTGTGAAAATAAATACTACGAACAAGCCAACAAGAAAAACAGAAAATAGTTTTACAAGCATTGAATCGTCAGAATATATACAGAAGGCGTATTGTATTTTCATTTTATGTTTCACAATATTATTCAAATTATATTTCGTCTTGAAATAGTAAATGTATTTCTGTTTGAAAAACAAACTTAATGTAATGAATTTAAATTGAGATATCTATTATGAAAAGGTTCTCGAGGTTTATAATAGATTTGATTTGTTTAACTAATGAACTTTTTAAAATATTCTCTCTCTGGAAACGTTTCTGTTAATTTTTTTTTCACTAATATCAATACGCGAAGTAAGTGATTTTTTCACCATTTACATTACCATGAAAACGCGTATTTTGCGCATTATTTTGCACCCTAGTGCGCAAAATGAATATCTCGCGCACGCTCCCAAATTATTTGTTGTCAGGTTTCATTATTTACAATACATCGATAGTATCAAATTAATGTTATTGTTGATTGTTTTCAATTTACTTAAATAAATCAATAATTATTGTATTATTCTTTATTTACAGTTGTAGAAAAAATGTTGTTTGTATTTCATGGGTAAAATTCTTGTTTTTTTGGCGCGTTCGAATGACTTTTATTGTCTCGACCTGCGGTCTCGACTAAAAGTAACATTCTCACGCGCAACAAAAATACACTCATTTTGCGCACTTAATACAAAAATAACTATTATTTCCAACAAAGTATTTATTTATTTATTAATATTATAATATTTATAGCACGCTTATAATTTATTCAAAATAACATCTAAAATTAAAATATTGAAACTTACAACTATATACTTAATATTCTTTTCATTAAGTAAATTAATATGTCTTTACAAGTTAAATGTTCTTTGTGCAAAATTTTCAAAATGGTTAAATTTTTGCCAGGCAGCTCTGAATGAAGTTTAACATATTTGTTAGTTTTATTTAGTTATTTAGTCAGCGTTAAATCAATGTTGCATACAGCTAACATTTTACAATGCTCATCTCAGAAAACAAAAAAAACAAAAAAACTTTTGGTTAAACATGATTCACCTACCTACATTATTTTTATTAAAATAGAAACAAAAAGAACAAACTGGAATTGTAATAAATTATTCCTTTCAGCGAATCAACCTTCATATAATTATTTAGATAATCTAATCTTTCATGTGAGATCATATATAATTTTATTCTCATATTAACATATGGTACGTGACTAAGCTATACTTTCACTATTTCATGGTTATTCAGTATCCTTAAATAGCTTACATTTATAGAATAATAAAATAACAAGAAATTAGAAATTATAATCAGAGAAAAGTAAGATTCCTCAACCTTAATTGCTTATTAGAAAATATTTTTTATAGTTAGTTTATATTTAATTATTTTAAATATGTTAACTAACACATACATAAATTAATGCTTACAATGGGTTGACTGTATAGTTCTAAAGTTATTCAGCATACTAAGGAATTGCCAATAAATAACCAATATGACATTTCACTATTATTCATATTATTATTATTAATACATATGACTACTTATAATTTTTTTATGGTGTATCAAATATCATTATTGAAAAAATGTACCAATAGCCAAAAGTGCGTATTTTCGTTTTTGTTTAAAATTTCATAATACTAATGTTACACAGTTAATGTTTACTTCATTCTTATTTGTCAAATTATGTATGATGATATCACATTATTCAGTTTTATATGCGATAAAAACTAAATTGTTATTTTGAATTAAAACCAATTTATTTTGAACTTCCATTATCTTTATTAGTGAAAAATACTTTTAACAATTTATAACACAACGTTTCGATAGCAGATTTTGCGCTATCGAAACGTTGTGTTATAAATTGTTAAAAGTATTTTTCACTAATACAGTAGTATCAGTTCACCTGATGACGATAGCAGATTTTGCGCTATCGAAACGTTGTGTTATAAATTGTTAAAAGTATTTTTCACTAATAAAGATAATGGAAGTTCAAAATAAATTGGTTTTAATTCAAAGTGAATCATTATCTTATAAATTTAAAAATAAGTTAAATTGTTATTGTTTTAATGTAAGGATTCGGCACTTTTAGCATGGAACATTTTTATATATTTTTCGTTGGTAAACATTTCTAACTTATTTTAGAGATAAATAGCTGCTTTAAATAAAATCTGTTAAAATTTAGTTCTCCAAATTTTTAATGTTTTTGTGTAATATAATTTCGTATTAATTTAGGAATAATTGTAGCGAGAAAGATATTTTTACAACAGATATAATCTATTGAAAATGTTAATCACATAGAACTATGATTCAGTCATCCAATATTTAAAGCAAACATATTTTTTTTTAAATCTTGTATCAACTATACACAAATAAATTATTTGGCACAATACATGCTTTTCTTGTAATTTTTATGCTTATTTTTAATATTAAAGCTTTTCTAAAATTCATATTTGATATTTTATTATTCATAAATAAAATAAATAAATATATCATCACGCCTTTTACTCTTTACTGGGTGTGGTACTCTGCCGAAGCAGCTTTTGGTAAGTGATATATTTTTTCGCATGAAATACGGTTACCAGCCGTCAAATCACGGTCCCGAAGATGTAAGTGGAGAGGGAACCACAGGGGTAGATTTAATTTGGTGAAAATTGTTTGTCGGCTGTTTGAATAGAACCAGGGTTCTCAAGATCCACAGGCCAACTCGATGCCACTGAGTCACCTACCCCATTATATTATTTATATATATATATACGATAGAAAATTTATAAAGGACAGAATAGATTTATTTCCTAAATATATATGAATTAACAAATTCGAATCAATATAAATTATTTTATGGCACTTGTAATATTAGCCAAAAGTTCGACTGCCATTTGAATGAATAAATTTTATTTACTTTGAAAGTAAGTTAATTTACTGTTTAATTAATTAAATATGTGAATTTAATATTAAAAAGGAACACTACTATTATAAGAGTATTAATTTTCGTATGCTACGAATATTTTGTATACCTACATATAACTGAATACGCAAATGTGAACTAGACACAACCAATTGCCAATTTGAGTATTATCTCTACACAACATTATTACTTTTTAGTAACTGAACAAACGTGAATAATAAAATCTGTGAGACAGATCACCAGTAACCGTAAATTATAAATGAGAAATTGCCAAATATAATTTTTAGTACCCTTGATATATTGCACGATAATTATCTCATAAAATATTTATGTAAAAGTAACGTCCATCAAAATTAAGTTATGGAAGTGCAATAAAACATACAAGAGCTGGTTACAAATTTGATTCGTGTTATCAGGAATATAAATCCCACTTATATCCCTGTTTACGATCTCAATTTCGAAATGTTCACGTGACGTTAGTATAAGATTTATCATTTTATACGTCTCGAATATATTTTACGTTTGCCATAAATATTCCTAACCATAACACGTCTCAAATATATACCTTATATATATATATATATATATATATATATATATATATATATATATATATATATATATCTGTTAGCATTGCCTTAAAGATCAGAAAGTATATAATATGAAATATTAGGTAGCTTATTTACAAAAATTATTAGAAAGATACAATGAAATGTCATACAGCTGCAATTTTTGTTTCTGGATTAAATTTTTTCATAATTATCAAACTTTTTGCTGATTAATAAGTCTCTTAGTTACATTTAACAAACAAAACATATCATATTTTCAAACAAATACAAATAAATAAAATAATATTCTAATTTTTTTACGCTTTTACGAGTTTAAAAGAAAACTGAGTTTAAAGTTAGGAAACTAGTACTGCATATCAACAGATAAATTTTGTACTTCATGCGAAAGTAAAGTGTTGACTGCTTACGTATAATTATATTTTCATACAATCTTCAAACTAATTGTAACTAATCAGTTTCATAATATATATATATATATATATACATATATATATATATATATATATACATATATATATATATATATATATATATATATATATATATATATATATATATATGATTGTCGTTTACGTAATTTTATGTGCTGCGTCTATTGATGATTAATTCAATAACTTGCTTAATATCAAGTTTTTGAAATAACATCAAAGATAAAATTTGTTATATTCTTACTCTATTAAGATTAAACTAATTAAAATTATAGTCATGGGTTTAATATTGTTTTTCCTGTCAATATAATTAAAAAAGATTCTTATAGAATTTAGATTAATTTACAAGCTGCCGTATTTAGAAAATCCAATAAATTTTTGTTTAATAACGGAAATACTAAATATCACCTGACAAGTACAATCCAGTAATTACGTATGCATTTCACTGCATAATTATCACCAATTGCCATTAAAGTCGACTTAGTTCCACATTGCTACACATTCATTAGAATCAGAAACACTTTCATTTCTCTCAGATTCATTGACATCAATTAGTCCTATACTTTGTGCCAATCTGCAGCCACATGCAGCTTGCACTAGCTCAGTAGCAGATGCTCAGCTATGCCATCAGAGGCGTAGCTGGAATTTATTCACAAGGAATAAATGCTTAATAAGTATACCCACATAATATAATAACAAATATAACACGGTGTAGTTAGCGTTATGGCATCCGAAGATCTCGAGTTCTAATCCCACTCAAGTTAAATTGCGGCTCGATGAGTTCGGGCCCTATATTATAAATAAGGTTTATGGTGGAATTCTGTGATAAATATCTGTAAGTTTGTCGATTCGTTAATTTGTAAATAAAAAATATTTTGTAATCATAAGTTTAATTGTGATTTTGTTCATCATTTACGTATTTACGGATCTACAAAATTTATGGATTTACACAAAATTCCATCATTAGTTCCTGATGTACAGAGTAGGAAATAAATTTTATATGTAACAAGATAAATAAATTAACCTGATTGACATTGAACATGAAATACGCGATACGCATAATATGTAGAGATAAGAAAAATATCAAATATTTACTCAAGGGATTCATTAAAAAATCATATTCAGTGTATTTTTATTTTGTAGTAATATAAATTCACTAATGTAATATTGGTGAAGGTCACAAGTGTCACAAGTGTCACAATTGTAATTGTTTGATTTCTTTTGATAAATTCGAAAACAAGTTGATTTTTTTACAAGAAAATTAATCCAGGACGAAGCAAGAGTGATTAAGAAGAGTTACAATTGAAGTCAATCTCAGGGAGAAAAGGAGTAGAGGAGAGTTCTGCTAAACGGGGAGTGCAGGCTGATTAACCTGAAATATTATCAGTATTATCAGCACGCACTAAACATAAATCGATAGGTCACAGACAACAAGTACAGAGCAGAAAGTCAGCTATTGCAAAAGTATCCTTTGTAGAGACAAATTAGATTAAGGAAAAATTGCCAAAACTTAACTCAATATAAATCGCAATACGTCACGTTTCAAATTTATCGGAGAAGCAACCCGAAGTACACGGCCGCTAGCGGGGTCAACCAACTAGAGGGGTAATAAACATCAGAAATCAAGCTGCGGTGCGGAAGAAGATACTTAGAATACTTATATTAATAAACACCCTTAAAATTAGTAGTTTATATCATTAAGTTTAGGTTAATTAATAAGATTGCAAGTGTAATAAATATATTTTTAGATAAAATTAGATAAATCAGCATATAATGTCAAATAAAGGAAATGGAACCGAAGAAAAAGAAAAGCAAAGAAGCAACAGTATTGACGGGTCAAATGTATTCGTAAAAAGCAGAAGAACCGAAAGATCCCCAGTAAGAAAAAGGAAGGAGATGGAAAATACAGATGAGCAAATAATGGTATTTTTAAGAGAAATGAATAAGAATATAGAAACAGCGAGGCAAGAAACAAAAAATGAAATACTACAATTAAGCAATAAATTAGAAGGTATTATCAAGCTACAAAAGGAAGAAATAAATGAACTAAAACAAAACGAAAAGAAAATGGAAAAAAAGGTACAGAACTTAGAGAATAGGATCGAAGAACTAGAAAAAGCAGAAGAAAAAAGAGTAAAACTTAAGAAAAGAAATAACATTATCATCAAAGGAGCAAAACTGGAAAATAACAATAAAGAGATAGAAAAGTTCCTGTTGAACAAGTTGGGAGTGGAAATTAAAGTCACAAATACTTACAAGGTTGGGAGAAATGAAGACTGGCAACATACTGTAGCAACGATAGACACTTGGGAAAATAAAAGGAACATCATGAAGGAAAAAAATAAGCTGATAGGTACAAAAATATTTATAGATAATGATTTAACAAGAGAAGATCTGAGAATTCAAAAAGAAATAATAAAACGAGCAAAGGAAGAAAAAGAGAAAAATATCAATATAAAAATGGGATACAGAAAACTCAAAATAGACAATGAATGGTACGTGTGGTGTACAGACACAAATAACCTTAAAAAAGGTTATGTGTCAAAAAACGATTAGAAAAACACGAGAGCACACAACAGGAAACAAAGGCGCAAACGAAACGGAAACATAAAAGCAATAAACATATTAGGATTAGTACGTGGAATATAAGAACCTTATTAACAGCAGGAAAAATGATAGAAGTTAACTTAGAACTAGAAAAATATAGAATACAAATAGCGGCATTACAAGAAACGAGATGGAAAGGAGACGGACAGATAAACAATAAAAACTTTACGCTGCTATACTCAGGCGATAAAAAACAAGGGCAATACGGAGTAGCCTTCATGGTAATGAGGGAAATGAAGGAAAATATAATTCTATTTAAACCGATAAACGAAAGGCTGGCATATCTACGAATAGCTGCAAAACCATTTAACATAACGCTGATAAATGCCTACGCCCCAACTGAAAACGCAAATAGTGAAGAAAAAGAGAAATTCTATGACACTATGGAAAGCGAAATAGAAGACATAGCTAAGGAGGATATAATAATGGTAATAGGAGACATGAATGCTCAAGTTGGAAAAGAAAACTACATTAGCGAAGTTGCAGGCAAGCACACAATACATAATAATTCAAACAATAACGGTCAAAGGTTATGCAATTTTGCAGTAAAAACCAATATGATTATAAGCAGCACAAGACATGAACACAAATGGCAACACAAGGCAACATGGGTGTCACCAGATCAAAAAAATTTCACACAAATAGATCACATATTAATAAACAAAAGAAAACAAACATCAATAAGCGACGTACGAAAGTACAGAGGCGCCTGTGCTGATACCGATCATTACATGGTAACTGCCACGGTAAAACAGAAAATAAGAAGAGCGGCAAAGACCACAAACAAAATTACAACATGGAACAAAAGAAAGTTGAACAACGAAGAAAAAAGAAAGGAATACGTAATAATGGTAGATGAGAAACTATCACATAAAGAGAAGATCGAAGAAAACATAGACAACGACTGGAATAAAATAAAATCAAGCATAATGCAAGCAGCAAAAGAAAAGTTGGGAAGTCAAGAAAAAGAACCCAAAAAAGAATGGTTCAATGAAGAATGCAAGGAAATATCTGCGAAAAAAGCTAAAGCAAGAAATAAATGGATACAAACAAAGAACGAAAAATATAAAGACGAATATGAGAAATTAAGAAAAGAGTGTAAGAGAATGATAAGACAAAATAAAAGAGAATGGATAGAGGAAAGTGTAATACGAATAGAAGATGAAAGAAAAAATAGAAATACAAAACAATTCTATCAAAGAATCAAGAAGCAACAACACAAACATAATGTGGAAGCAAACAATATGAGAGATAAAAATGGAAAAATTACCGAAAATGAACCAGAAATGAAGCTAGTTTGGGAAAACTACTTCAAGGAACTACTAACTGAAACAAAAACTGATGAGAGTGAAAATGAGAAGGAAGAGATAAAAGAAGATAAAAATGAAGAGCAAAATGTAAGAGAACCAACACTAGAAGAAATAAAAAATGTAATAAAAAATAGCAAAAATGGAAAGGCACCAGGAGTGGATGGGATAGACATGGAACTTATAAAGTATGGCGGTGAGGTATTATACGAACAATTACACGCACTAATAATTAAAATATGGAAGGAAGAACAAATGCCGAAGGACTGGGAAGTAGGGCGGATGATAACAATACACAAAAAAGGAGATCCAATGGAATGTAAAAACTACAGAGGTATAACATTATTAAATAACGCATATAAGATACTAGCGACAATTATACAAAAAAGACTGGCATCATCAACAAGACATAAAATCGGACAATACCAATGTGGATTCCTACAAGGAAAATCTACAATAGATGCTATCCATACGTTAAAGCAAATTCTAGAAAAAGTACATAGAGCCAAAATAAATTTAGATATACTATTTATTGACTTCCAGCAAGCCTTCGACTCGGTGAAAAGAGGGAAATTAATAGAAATACTAAAAGAATTAGAAGTGGAACCAAAATTAAGAAGATTAATAAAAATGACCATGGAGAAATCAAAAATATGCGTAAAAACCAGAAAAGGAGACACAAGCGAATTCTTAGTAAACAGAGGTGTAAGACAAGGCGATTCACTCTCAGCTACATTGTTCAATTTAACTCTAGAATATGTAACCAGGAAAATAAACAATAGATCAATAAGAATAAACGGTGGACAAATAATAGCGTATGCTGACGATGTAGTGCTAATTACAAAAAGAAGAGAAATAATGGAAGAAATGGTACAGGAAATAGTTACAGAAGGAGAAAAAGTGGGATTAAAAATAAATGCAAATAAAACAAAAATAATGAGATATGGAAAACAAACACAAGGAGAAATAATAAAAATTGGAGGGATAGCATTCGAAGAAGTAGACAAATATAAATATTTAGGTGTAATGATAACGAACAAAGGGGACAGAGAAGCAGAAATAAAGGAAAAATTATTTGCAACAAATAAAGCATATCACATGCACAGAAAGCTTTTAAAAAGTAAATTACTAACAAGAACGACAAAGATGAAAATTTACAACACAATAATAAGGCCAGTATTGATGTACGACGCAGAAACATTAACAATAACAAAAAAAGAAGAAGAACAACTAAGAATAATAGAGAGAAAAATATTAAGAGATATACTAGGCCCAATCAAAGTGGACTCAAATGAATACCGGATACGAATGAACTATGAACTATTACAAGAAATTGATGGGGAAGACATAGTTAAAAAAATTAAACAGCAAAGGGTAAAATGGTTAGGCCACATATGGAGAGCTGGAACAGAAGAAATGATACACTCCATACTGCAATGGGACCCTGGATCAAAGAGAAGAGGAAGACCACGGTCAACATGGCTGAATGAAGTAAAGGAGGACCTTCACAATGCTGGAATCACAAATTGGAAGACGAAAACAAATGATAGGAAATTATGGAGAAGTATAAGTAAGAAAATTTGAAAAGGAAAATTAAGGGACTGATCCTCCCTAAAATGTAAAGGATCTAGAGAGCTCCAGAAGGAGCGGCGCAACCCCACTTGGGGTGTTAAGCCACTATATATATATATAATATAAATTTATTAATAATTTAACTAAGAACAAGGAAACAAATATATTTTACTTATACCCTTTAACTAAGAATCAATGTCAATTGTAAGACGAGAAATTTGTCGTCTTATTATCGCCTCGTTTTGTAAAAAGCAAGATGATAATAATCTCAAACACAATCCAATATCACAAGATGAGATATGCAAGCGACAAGACTATAATTCTCATATGGCATCAATAAAATAATGTCCAACACATTATACACATTGATTCCTCTTTCTCTATCGAACTGAGTATCTTCTAAAAATTAAAGTATATTTTTCGGAAGATGCTGCATCGATGAAAAAGAAAATAGATAGTCTGAATTCAACACAACTTAGTGATGAATAAAAAAGGAAATATATGAGTTTATCTGACATTAGCTGAAATGGCTCCTCCACCACTAATATCTTTGGAGGCCGTGATTTGACGGCTGGTAACCGCACTACACGCGAAAAAATATATCACTTACCGAGATCTGCGTAAGCAGAGTGCCACACCCAGTGATGGGTAAAAGGCGTGATGATATATTTATATTTATTTTATTTTTAGCTGAAATGAATTTAAATTTTGTTCAAAAGTATACCTAAAAAAGTTATTAATAATCTACTGGCTGTTAATCAAGATAATTAAAATCTATAAATGTAAAAATTGAAGTGGCCGTGATCTTGCAGTACATATTTGTAAATAGAATACGTACTCGTAATTTCTATTTTGGTTATGAGTAGCACTATTTAGAAAAAAAAATACTTATCAACTACTAGTAAGCCAGCCCTAAACTTCAACTTCATTTTGGAAAGAAGCAACAAAGTGTGGTAGAATCCCACGTTAAAAAAGTCACCCAACACTGATTTTACTTTGAAATTGGGGAGTCTTCTGGACGTTAAACTTTTTTGTGTATTGTGGCGTCGGCTGATTTGAATTGCACTATGTCTTTCATTTAAGGTAGAAGCAGGTCAGTCCAGCTCTTGCCAGAAACTGGGCGGAGTGTAGTGTATTGTCTTTATGTCTAGGGTGCATGATCTGTCCTGGCGATTCTGTTCATGTATTGAATAATTATTATTCAATACTTAGCAGAATGTAAATAAACCAGGATCGGCTCTAGGGCCCGCCATGTATCTCTAACAGAACAGAACAGTAGCACTATTTAAAAAAAATATATCAATTCTGTGTAACAAAATAAGTCATTACTTCCATATACTGAGCAGAATTCGAATTTAAAGCATTCATACAGTAGTCACCCTAATTAATAGAATATTAATAATGATTCTTAATTTTATTTTGTGTAAATCAACTATGAAACAAAATATAAAGTTATTTATTATTTAGTTTACATAATATTGTATATAATTTGTCACAATATAAATATACATAATGCACATCACAAAATAAATTCATTCAAATTATAGTAAGCATTAGAAATTAACAGTGGTTGTTCACCTACATTTTATTGGTATTTTGATACAAACTTTGTGCAGAGCATGTTAAATTATCGTATAAAAATATTACAATTTTACCAATCATTCTAAAAGAATCACAGTATCTATACGTCCGGAAGTCTAGAAAAATAAAATCGCCACTATCATTTAACTACAAACATTTATGGCAGTAAAATGGCCACAAAATATGTGATCAGTTCCTAAAAGATAAAAATCCCAAGATGAGTCTTTTCCCCAATGGCTCCGCCACTGAAACCAGCCAAGTCAAAGCATCATAACCAAGATTTAGTTCTTCATATATGTGATCAGGTTTTACAAGTTTCTCACAGTAAAAATTCCAAAAAACAAGAACAAATCATTTCAAAGAAAACTAGATGTTTGATGTCAATTGCAAAAATATTATACGGTCTTATGCTCTGAATATCCAATTTAATTAATAATGATATAATGAAATACATATGCACATGTACAGTAATTTTGCGAATATCTTAATAACCGTGTAGGTATGTAAATTTAATGCAAAGATACAGCGATGGGCAAATTATTCAGATGTGACTAGTTACTGTTTCGGTTTTCTTTGATTAACAGTGCTTGTAATGGTCATAATTACTTTTAATTTTATTTGCTGCAATCTTCTGCTTCAATAAATATGTCAATATACTAATAACACAAAATTGTTGCCTTATGAATTTAATTTTTATGCAAAAATATTAAACGACTATAACCTTCTCATAGATTAATAGTCATAGCATGATGTCATCTGTTTCTTTCATACAAATTAAGTAAGTTTACCTCCAAAATTAACACAAAATTGAAAAGGTTTCTATATATAATTAACAGAATTTAATTTACGAAAAAGCATATTAATATTTATATTATTGCCTGTCATTAGTTTCTAGATATAATAAGAAATTTGTATTAAATTCTATTAATAAAAATTATATTAGTTGTTGAAGTTTTGTGGATACAATTTTTCCTGTACCAAATATAATTAAAAATACAGGTATCTAAATATATGTATGTAAGTATGTAAGTCTGCTTTGATTGTATTCCGAAGAAATATTGTCATTTATTTGCAAACCATTTCTTAATTTAATCTTACCTTAATCCAATTGTAATAGAGAAGAGTGAAAACATATGATTGACTGATTTACCTGAAACAAATAAAAAAAAAGAATTAAAATGTGTGATTCAGAAAAATAGTACTCTTAAATTATTTAACGGCCAAATTTAAAATATAGATTTAGGATTTCAAAATAGAATAAAAAGTTTATTTAGATCTAGAAGTATGCTTTCAAATGTTTCATTTAAAATATATTGTCATATACACTTGCAGATACCTGTAAGCTACGACCAGCTTCAGAGCCGTTAGTTTTGCTGAGGGAGTCGAAAAATAATGAAAATATTTATGTTAAACTGTACACAACTACAGTCACCGATCCAAAGTGTTGTAGATCATATAATTTTTAGCTTGAGTGCGATTAGAACTTGGAATCTCCGGATTCGAATTCCGTAACGCTATCCACACTGCCGTACTGCCGGAACTGAAGAAATTTATTTTTTATCTTAAAATGAACATATTTGATATTTATTATTTTAATACATTTTTGTTACTTTTTATAATTTTAATGAGGAAAATCAAATAGTGGTATCGATTCACATGTTTCTTTGTATTTCGGCGCTTCATGTAATAAACAAAATCTATCGTCAAGCCTTTTACTCATTACTGGGTGTAGTACAATTATATCGTATTTATACAAAAAGTGACTATAAATTAAGATATTATAATTAATTATAAAAACAATTTTTTAAATGTAAAATATATATAATGAAACAAAAACTGCTGAATTATCTTTAAAATTACTCTAAATCTAAACATCATAATACTCGTTTTTCAAAGAAATCCAAAACACGTTTGAACACTTTCAGAAAAATAACATTAAAAAAGAAATCTTGCAAAATAGCAAGTAAAGAAGAATGTATACACCTACGGATGTTAATATCAAAAACAAAATAAAAGTTACCCTGACATTCAAGAAATGTAGGAATGGCGTCACGCATTATTTTGGTACATACTGCACAACCTCGTTTTTCCTGTTGAATTCTCTGAAATTCTCGCCGCCATTTCTACAAATGCAAGTTCGGATTGTTGCTTAAAAGTTTTTTCATTCTTTTCGCTGAATTCTTAGAAGTATTTATGACAGCACTTCGATCTAATTGACGTCAACTCTAGTCGATACGCCTCGCAAGAATTTATAGCCACACTCAAGACAAATTACATTTGCGATCGTAAACTTTAAAAATTTAAACCGGCATCAGCTATTCAAATGCCGTTAATTTCGGTAACTGATTTCATTTGTAATTATTTTTCATAGAAATGTGAGGAATGTGATGGTTCAGGTCTTATTCCAATAATTATTTTATGTTTTCTTTTTACATTCTAGCAAAAATGTGTAAATGAATTAAACTTAGTATAGTTACTTGATGGACGAGGTTTTTAAGCTAATTATATTTTAAATGTTGATGTTTATTTAAAACATTACATAATAAAAAACAGCAAATTTAGTCATGATATTATTTGGATTACCTATATGTAAAGAAACAAATATATCTAAATAAATAAATAAAAAAACAATGTAAGTTGAGGTCCACATTTCCTTAATCTGATGTCACAAAAAATCTTAACGGCATATTGAATAACATTAAGACCTTCTGAAATGGTACATTGTGACTGACTAAAACAATAAAGTGATTACAACAATAAATTGATTACAATATATTGACTACAATAATATATTGACTACAACAATATATTGACAACAACAATTTATTGACTTCAACAATATATTGATTACAATGATGTCTTGATTACAACAATGTATTGATTACAACAATTTATTGATGTCAACAATTTATTGATTACAACAATGTATTGATTAAATCAATGTATTGATTACAACAATGTATTGATTAAAACAATGTATTGATAACAACAATGTATTAATTACATATAAATACATAATTATAACAATACAAGATTGATAGCAACAATGGCTGGTAGCACAAGCTCTGTTTTGCGTGTTTTAAGAGCAGTGTTTTTGGGTGTTTTAGCTATCTCTAACATGTTAAAACCGTGCTCTTAGAACACCCAAAAACAGAGCTTGTGCTACCAGCCAATATGTTAAACACAACCATACATATGTTGATTACAATATAGGTTTTGATTACAATAGTACATTAAAATTATAAATTTTTGTGCAGAAGTAATATATGAACATAAGAGAAATTTATTATCTCCTTTATTTAAAAGATAGAGTAGTATCATAGATATACCTAGATATTTTGATAATAATAAATATACCTTGAATAAATAAAAATTAAATTTTATAGCCCTAACCGAAAATATGCAAAATTTCACCGACATTAGAATATCATATTATGAATTTTCAAAATGCACTGATATAAATCTTTTTATTTTTACGATTTTCTCGATAACCGTTTCACCCTTAATATAATACTTTTCTGGAATCACATTACAGACATAAGCACGAAACAAAGGCTCTTTGTGAAAAATATTTGCGTGTAAAATGACTTTTCCACTACATTGTTATAGGTACGCGTATAATTGTTAACTAATGGAAAGTTAATTTTCTGTATAGGTGTTTCTCGAAAAGAACAAATAGGTTAAATTTCAATTAGTAGTGTATGTTTATGCCAATTTCTTATGGTTGTTTGGTTTCTGTTGATTAGATATGGATTTTGTTCTACGTCTGAGTTTCTATACTGTAGCCTACTACCATGAAATAGCTAAAATTATTACATACTGAAAGCGAAATGTATTCTTAAGAACAGGTGCATGATATTACTCGTAATTGAACTACTACTTCAAACATACCTTGATATCATTAAACATTCTTATTCTTCTTATTTAACTTATTAACTTATGGGATAGGTGGCTCAGTAGTATCGAGACGGACTGTGGATCTTGAGAACCCTGGTTCGATCCCCACAGCCGACAAACAATTTTCACCAAATTAAACCTACCCCTCCACTAACATCTTTGAGGGCCGTGATTTGCCGGCTGGTAACCGTACTTCACGCGATGAAATATATCACTTACCGAGATCTGCTTCGGCAGAGTGCCACACTCAGTGATGGGTAAATGGCGTGATGAAATATGTATATTTATTTATTTACTTATTTAACTTTATTTGATGCTTCGAACTATGGAAATGAAAACTTGAATTTTCCACATCCGACCACTACTTTTCATATTAAAATTACCCTTTTGGTTTTACCTCGACTAACCTCTCTTTGAAAGACCTGATTTGACAATTGATATCAGCAATTCACGCTCAGCCATATCACTTACTTAACATATATCAGTCACGCTCATTAATAGATGAAATGGCCTGTTGATGTATTTATTTATTTATTTCATCTTAAAGATAAATATTTAAAATATTTTTTATTATTGTCAGTATTATCATTATTACGATATGGTATTCTTATACCAGGATTATCCCTCTGACATTTTACATAAATTTTAATTCATAAATTTATTTAGTTCTAAAATAAATAAATTGAGAAAACATAAATTGATTAAAGATATCTTTTTCTTTACATGTTTGACTATAGATATTGATTGGGGTGCAATAATTTTGCAAATAAAAATAGTATTAAATGAAACAAATGCTGTTATCCAATTCTGATTGAAAATTAGGATACAAAATATGGCGTTCCCATTAATTAAGATACATTCGAAATTATATTTTGTGTTCATAAAGAAATCATTACGAAAACCAGTTGCGTATCAATACGTAACATTTTGTTTTAGATGGTTGGTAGTAGCGGATGACATACTAAACGTATTAAGCTGAGAACATCAAAATTTCAATATAACCTCAAAATCTGAACAATTGCATAAATGTCAATAACAGTCACTAACCACAACATTTCCTATACAAATTGCCCTAAATTGATTCGTTATACAATTTCGCAATTTTTTTTTTTAATTTTACCTTATAAAAGACGGAAAATAGAAAAAATAATATAAAGAAGCATGCGGATCGTTTTCTAAACTTGGATGCATTCGAAAAAACATATCGTATAAATCCTTCTTTAACATACTAATATATATTTTCTAATGAATGTCTACATTTTCTTATGTTCATGTTACCCTTTAATCTGGATATTAGATAATTTACGAGTAATTTGAGTTCCACTAAGTACCTATTAGTTATAATTAATGTATATACAAGGGTTTATTTTTTCTTACGCGAATCATATAAATCCAGATTACACATTCTTAGCATAAATGAAAAGTTATGAATAAAGTAAATAAGATGATATACATAAAAAGATTAAGCATTTGAATTTATGAATAAAAGCAAATTAGTATGAAATATATAACTACATCCTCATATGCTAGCAGATTTACATATATTTCAAAAAATTCATACACTCGTTCGAATCACATAAATATATCACTACTGCAGTAGCAGATCTCTGTAAGTGACATATTTATGAGCGTAAAATGCTTTAACAAGCCGTCAAATCACGGCCCCGAAGATTATAGTGGTGAGGAGAGCTGCAAGAGAGAAATGTGTAGAAAATTATTTATCGGTCGGTTGTCGAATCCGGGTTCTCAAATCTACAGTACGACTGAGGCACCTTTTAGATATTAAAAATGGAATAATTTTTTTAATTATAAAATTTACTTCTTTTTTCTAGTTTTACAACTACTAATTTTGTATTTTAAAGACTATTTTAATTTGCTATTAATAAAATATTAAATCATAAAATATATCTATTTTACCAACAGTATAAAATTGCTTCTAAGTTCGACTGCACCATAACTTTATGACAGTGTTTACTGTCCATAAAATGCCAATTTATTGGACTTGTACGATATGATAGCATCATTGGACTCCTGTCAATGTCAAAAAAATGAAAGTGAAAATAAATATTACACCTAACTAATAACTCCCTTACATTTAAGGTAATTTCTTTTATTTGTTTTGAAATTTTTCTAAGCCTTGTGATGTTATGAAAAATTTTTCACCTTTTTTGACAAATTTGACAATTTAATAATTAAATAAATACATAAATAGTATTATTAAACAAAAGCAACAATGCACACTTTGAGATATATCTAAGTTTTACACACTAACATATTTTAAGAAAACAAATCGGCTCCGAGGTAATCCCACTTTATATGTAACTCGTACATAACCAGACTTTATAGGACTTTTCTTATTTATCAGCCTCGTTCAGCCATAAACTACAGCTTGTCCAATCAAATCTTATATTACTTGTCACATAAATAGATATTACCTCAAATTTTTATTATAAACTTTTCCTCTCTGTATTCAAGAGAAAGAGATGAGTTTATTGGACGTATGTTCTATTTAATTATACTTTCATTATTGCAAAGGTGAACGAACTAAATGCATTTTGTTAGCTGACAAAGATATTATTGGTAGGTGTAACCAAACAATATAAAATTGACAATCAAATATTAGTTATTCCTTTATTAAAATGTAGAAAGAATCTACATAACGTGAGTTTTTTTTTAATGATAAACATGGGATAACATTTATCATATCCATTGTTACAAAATGACAGCAATGTATTACTGCGAAAAATTATAACGAAAATAATACGTTTTCAAATTATTTCATTTAACATAACAATATTTAAAAACGAAGGAAAAACAAACAATAATATATAAATGAAATATAAGAAACGTTGAATTTTAATGTATTAAATGTTTGAAATTATCGCCATGTACTTGTAGGCAATGTCCTAAATAGTAACAAAAATTTTGAATAATGTTGGGGAGGTATTGATTGTGAAGCGACAATTATTCTATTTCTCAATTGATTCATATTTAGTATGTCACATTATTTACTTTACTTTTTCAATAACCCCAAAGATAGTCTATTATAATTTGTAATTACTGTAATAATTTCATTTATCTTAGCCTGTGTAAGTACAGTATTTGATCTGATTCTCTTTTCATGGTGCCATTAACGCATCCCGTATTTTGAATTTTTTAAATAATTTTCCGTATTGTTACTGGTGACAACCAGCTTCTTCACGTGAACTTCGTTCTAGGTGAAGAAGTGAGTTATACCATACTGATGAGCTCTAATAAGAGCGAAACGCGTCTATGGTTACTAACTGTGCTGGCCAGCCTCTGACGATGCCCTCATAAGGTGACTTGGAGGCTGAATTTTGTGAAACATAGCCAAGTGTTTACTTTATATTTTTTATTAATTCCTATGTTTACTGTTAAAATAAACGCAGTAATACATTGCTGTCATTTTGCAACCATGGATATGATATATCTCATGTTAACTGGTATTTGATGTTTCTGTATGTTTAATTTACTATAAGCATGAGCTCTAGAACTATCCCTATTGAGTATAACGAGTTCATTTACATTGCGCTCCTTTTAAAATGCCTTGTAACTAAATATGTTTGTAACGTGAATTTCACTTAGACTGGAAATGAAATCGCCGACTGAACAATATTTCGTTTTAACTGTTATTTATTTGCGCTAGCAATTAGCATTAACTGCAAGCTTTTCAGTTCACCGATGATTTGGTTGCATCAACGTTTTATGCATGAAATCGAGTTATATATTGTAGAAATATATGATTTATTTGTTGGCTAATGGCTTCGAAAAAGCGGAACTAATTGTGTATTGGTTTATTAGGTGTTTATATCCCTGCTGCAATATTCCGTGATATTATGTGCAGTAAAATCGATCGCAAACGATTCCAATTTTATGCTGATTATACTTGTATACAAAGAAAAATACTTTCAATTATTTATGCTAATTAAATATATACCACAGCATATAATCAAGCAATTGCAATCACCGAAGAACAATATTGAAAGTTAGTTTTATGTTGAAATTTTTCACATATAGTTTCAAAGAAATATCAAACACTTTTGTTCTCAGAAGCACGCTTTATCCGTAAGTAATCATTGCTTTGTCTATTTTACAGCACATTTATCAAATTAGCAACACTTGATTATAGTTGCCTACGAACATACGTGTCAAACATCTGCCTGTTGCAATGACGCGTGCGCACCAATACCGTTGCATCACTCCACCCTTTACATGTTGTGGTTCGTGGGTTCATGATGGTGTTGTTCTGTTCATGTTGACGATATACATTTACAAAGCAAGTTGAGTCTTGGCCTTAACCCACACATACAACAGAAATGAGTCAGAAATACTTGAACTCGTATTTACTTTACTTCATTTGCTAATTAATGTGCATATATGACTACATTATACAGAGTGATCCAAAATTATTGATCATGTTGTTCTGATTTAATCTAAACAATAAGATAATAACAAAATATGTATCAAGAAGCAAAACCAAAATGGTAGTTACTTATTGGAATGTCGGTAAAGTAGAAACATAATTTGCGGGTGCCGGTAAATTAATACTAACTATTCCGTAAAAAATAGTTTTGATTATAATACGAATATGGCAGTCATGAATGAAGGTAAAAGTTATAAATGACAACATACAAAGTTGAAACTTACAAAATAAAATTTTTTTTTGTATTCTGTTCATAACACGTTATCATGATCTTAAAATTATAACCCCAATTATATGACAACCATTATAATAATAGACAAATTAAAGATATTTGCTAACTTGGCTTAAGCCAATATTTGTAAGTCATAGCTGAATCTTAAAATAGTATTAATCATAGTACAAAAACAGTAATTTAAAATAGTGATAGATGATCTTCATAAGATATACGTATCTTAAAATCCATCTGTTTTGAATACTGATCTGAGACACCAGAATTTTTTACAATAATCAGGAATTCAAACCATTGCAATCAACTTACTCGCATTTCCTTTAACAAGCGTGTATTTATACTTTGTTTTACATAGAAAATGTATATTGCGCTATATTAACTTTATTCTTTACAACTTATTTGATTTCTTCTTCTTCCTGTGGCTCTACAATCCGGGGTGGATTTTGACTTGCTCACATATCTCATGCCACTTCTTTTTGTTAACTAGCATATCTCTCCAATTTTTAATTTTCGTTACTTTAAGATCATTAATCACGTCGTCTTTCCATCTTCTACTTATTTGATTTACTTATTTAAAATTTAAATTATAGATTCAAAAACTAACTTCAACTATTTGCAAAATGAAAATTGTACAGTCAAAAGATATATTTTAAACTTAAAATATAATAAATATATATATCATTACGCCTTTTACCCATTACTGAGTGTGGCACTCTGCCTAAGAAGATCTCGGTAAGTGATATATTTTTAAATTGGTGAAAATTGTTTGTCGGCTGTGGGGATCGAACCAGGGTTCTCAAGATCCACAGGCCGACTCGATACCACTGAGCCACCTACCCCATTATATTTTAAACTTGGTGTAAATAAATAAAAGTAAATCGAATGTTTTATACAATGTCAGTTATTTCATATGGCTTCGCTTTTATTTATTAAAACCAAGTTTAAAATGTAATATTGACACTAGCAATCTGTACAATTTTCTTTAAAAAAATATTGTTCAATATGATTAGAAAATTAATTAATTTCATCATTGTTCAATGCTTGTGTCATTTTTTTGTGGCTAGCTATATAATATAAAGTTGAAGAATGTCGATCGTAGGCATAGCTGATATAGCAGCGACACTTGACGTCGACACACCTCCGGTTTTCACAGTTTTATTTGACGAAGTATGTTTCTTGTCATGTGCTCTCTGTGTTTGTCCGTCTGGTGGGTAGTTGTCGGTTCTGTTTCGCGATAAGTGGCCTCGCGTATCAATGAGTCAGTGCCACGAGTCGTTTACCTTGTTCGTTGTTCGCAAACCTACCGGAGTTGAGTTGAATTGCTGTTGATGCACGAACCACTGATCCACGAGTGCTGCTGTCAACGGTAGCGTTTTGTTAGCTAGGTATACGTCATTTGTCTGGATGTTATCCTAACCTTGTTCTGTTTGCGCAGGAGTTATGTTTCAGTGTGCTATGAACTATAGTTCGAAGTTGTTCTTGGTGAAATACAGATTTATTTCAAGTATTCGTCACGTTCCATATCATATCATACCATGTTAGAGTGATCGGGTTTTCTCTCTCCAGACAGTAAAAAAATATTGCATCGAAATAACAATACAATTTGCAAATATTATACAATTCTTATTTATTGATATTTTTCATTTATTTAGTAGATGAAGTATCCTTTCATTTTACAGAATTTTAATACACGATCCATTCCGAGATCTGCTTCTATTCAATTCAATATTCGATTCAATCTAAAATCCAAATCGAGGTGGAATCCTATCCGAACCGGCAATTGTGACGTAAATTATATATTTAATCCGGACGATGGTGTAGTTCGCGTTAAGACATTAAAATTCGAAGATCTCAAGGTCGAATCCCATTCAATCTAAAAATATATGAACTACCACACTGTTGTTCGGCGAGTTTGAACCTTGTACTGTAAGTTCCTGTTTTGTATATATAAATAAATATACGAAAAAAAAATTGACCGTAATAGATGAAAATAAATAAATAACTTTATTGTGATAAACTAGAAAGACAAATTTAGTTCTAACGTTATTTAATCATATTGTATCACAGTACATAAGTTCTTATAAACCAGCGTTATCATTTCTATAGAGTGAATTTAAAATTTATATGTATTTTTACTCGGAATGTATACTTAAAAGCTACATTTGAAAATTTTTGTTCGGACGTTTTATCCGACCTTTGGATCGGATGTTTTATCCGAAATTCAGTTCGTCTGTTTTATGCAAACATGGATCAGATATTTTATCCACACTTTTGGATTAAATCCGATCCGAGAGAATTATAATCCGATCCGATCTATAATTCGACTTCAAATCGGACTCTAGTATCTTTCTCCTTATCTAGATATGGTAATTGACAGAATGCAGTATCTATATGTATGTATATTTATGTCTAAAACACTGTAATCGATAGAAATATAAAAATAAAAGAAATATATCATCACGCCTTTTACCCATTACTGGGTGTGGCTCTCTGCCTAAGCAGATCTCGGTAAGTGATATATTTTTTCGCGTGAAGTGCGGTTACCAGCCGTCAAATCACGGCCCTCAAAGATATTAATGGCGAGGGAGCCACAGGGGTAGATTTAAATTGGTGAAAATTGTTTGTCGGCTGTGTGGATCGAACCAGGGTTCTCAAGATCCACAGGCCAACTCGCAAATTTGAGTTATTAGTCGTCCAATCGCGGTGTAAGTGACGAATAAGTCGCTAGTAGAATCGGATTGTACACTTTGAGGTCCTGGGTTAATCCTTCAAGTGCGTCCCCTCCCTCATATTAATTTGCTTCACATAGTAATTTTAACAGCAAATAGGAAGAAATTTTATTCTTATTTTTGTTTTCTAATAATTATTTATGTACTCACATTGTGCTTAAAATGTAAAAAGATAGGTGGTTTATTTGCATTCTCTATTATGTTTAAAAAACTTTGCATATAAAGCTGATCAATTTAATGAAATTTTGTGCAACATTAACGTCATAAGAAGTAATTTATACTTGTGTTGCAAAAATATCAGTTTAAGAAAAATAATTATGCGCAAACGCCAAGAGATTGAGTGAATACGTTTGTTTTCTGCAACTTTTGAAATTTAACCTATTACATATTTGAGTGAGAACTGTCGTAATTTACAATTATTAGTTCTTAGTTCTCTGGCACATGGCTAGTCATTGTTGTGTAAGTTATTATTACAATGAGAACAAATACCAATTATAATAATTAGAAAACATTAAATCGTATTCTATGCTATTTCACACAAAGTATTTAAAAAATGTTCGTTTCAATATACATAACTAACGAAAAATATCAATGTAGGGGAGCTCTGGGCTCAAGCCTATTTAAAAGTTGTGCCGTCTTTACCCGAGGATTTAAGGGGTGCGAGTGCACCCGGGTGCAGAGTCCTAGGGGGCGTACACAAGCCGAGCGCTAGAAATTTCGATATTTCATTAAACCCTAACTCATTCAATATCAACGTCATTGCACCGTTTCGTACACTTTGTTAGGTAGAATGGATGCACAAAATAAAAATATAGGCACCAATATTAAATTATTTTATTAAACACACCTCATACCGCTTTCGCCACTTGTTACACCGCTCATAATGTGCTAGTTAAAATAGCTCTTATTACTACACACCTAACAATTATCGAAACTGCTCGTCCACGTCCCCGAAAAAGACATTTTAATTACGAGGCTACAGATGAGCCCGTTTTAGACCCAATAAAAAAATTTAAAATAAAATTTACTTGACAACAAATTAAATGAGAGATTCAAGTTGGTAATGGATCAGAATAAAAATAATAATAATCAGAATAAATTGGTACCTATTAAATAATAATATAAAATGAAACATTACTGATTTTTTCCGAACTTTTAAATTGAAAAAAAAGTGTTGATTTTTAATTTGTATAATTTAAGAATTTTGAGAAATAAATAAATGAAACACTAAAAATTACATTGCGTTTTTTTAGTTGACAAGAGTCGGGGCGCAGGCTGACCACCCCGCACCCCGGCGCAGAATATCATTAAGACGGCCCTGGTCGAAGATATAGTTTTTATATTACGAAGGGCTATTACCTTAATGTCAATTTATCACATAACATTATCAAAATTGCCAACGAACAATTTAATGCTACAACTTGGTGATTCAGTGAATATTCAAATGTCACATATAAGCCGAACATTTCAGTCATGACATATCTCTCTGCAGCAGCAGTGTTCTGGGAAATATATTTGAGATATTAGGTTTAACCTACTTTTTAAAGCTGAACGTATTCTCCTTACATTGTCCTCTTAGATGTAACAAAATATCCCTATCATATTTGACAAATTATGTTATTTCACTCTTCTACATTTTATCATCTTTCATCATATTGTATTGCATGGTTAGCAGCAGTACTAAGCAAACAACAAATTTATCAGAAAATGTAAAAGTAAAAACAAATATAAATGAAGCTTTCTTGAATATTATCAAGATTAAAATAACATTTATTGCACTTATGCACGAAGAAAATCGAAAGAAATATTTATATTACGTGGGATATTCACGCTATAAACAATTTATTTTATGCAGCACTTGGGTTGTGCTGTGGGCTGCATTGAAATTTACGTTTTGGTTTGTAAATAATACAAACCAGTTTTGAGAAAAGGCATAAGTCGTAAGTTCTCATAATCCTCCAAGACGTTTATAGTCAAGAATCCATAGAAGTCAAATGGAAAACATTTAATTTAGATTTCAAATCACTGATATATCAATCTGGTTAGGATATTTTAGTTCCTTATATGAAACCGGTACCATTCGGCTTTCTACTTAGAAGAATATAGGAGAAATATTCAAATGAAAGTTAAAACAGTTACAATTTATCAGGCAATATTTACATTAGAAGATTATAAGAATCAGAAACTTAAATAACAAAATAAAACATACAATATTTTAATAAAACTACAATTTTTGTGATATTCGTTAATGAGTATTTTTATAATAATATGCATTGCACGTTTCAAATGCCAGTGTGACATAATTTTGAAAAGGCTTACATTTCATTAAGGTGAAATATAATTAATTTTCTATTTGGTCGTGCTTCTAAAATTGTATTAGTAATTTCAATTATCAATTAGTACAAACGTTTTAAAACTTACTATCTAAATTAATAATTAATAACAACATAAAAAATAGAGACAAATGACGCTTGTTTAGAACCTTCAAAAGAAATATAAAGAAATGAAGTGAATCGTTTTATACTTTGAATAATTTAAATTAAAACGCCTCCAAATTTTCTAAATACTGTAATATCTGTTTAGTTTTAAGTCTGAAAACTTTTCACTTACAATTAATGCTTTTGTTGATGTGAACGCTCGCATTTTTTGACAAAAGACAAACAGTGACTATTAATTATAATTTGTAATTGGGTAGCTGTGAACGTTATTTTAAACTATAACTCAGTGCTCTCAATACATCACAAACAAAATGCAAACAGAAAACTATTACTATCGTTAGTAAAGAAACAAATATTATTTCGTCTGTGACTATTTCTAAACTTTATTCTAAATTACTCAATAATATTGTACACTTTAAACTAGAATATAGATAGGTAAGTCACTCTTAAAAATTCAAGCTCTCTCTAATAGGTAATATTTATAATATATTTATTTCAGTTTAATTAAAATTAGCTTTTTTACTTAAACTTCTTCTAATAAATACAGAATGAATCGAGAAATAACGGTTCTAAATTCTCTTCACGTCTTGGTAGACTGATGACAATTTTAAACCACCTATTTATATTTCATATGGGCAGTTTCACAATATCAGGTTAACTACAACACTGCATTTAACTATGGCTTAACTAAAATTTACTATTGTACAAATGATAATTAAGATATAATTTCCAGTTTGCTTTTACTCGTAGGTTTAATTTTGATTATCAACTATCACTTTTTACTTTACTAACACTTCATAGTTCTATGCTGTATACATCTATAATATGTAGAACTTCTCTCGTTTAATAAAATATAAAAGTATGAATAACAATGAAGTTGTATTTGGTGACGATGAAGGTTCCATTACGACAGCCAAAAAATATGATAATCTCGATTTTTTATCGTTTTACAATAACAATGACAACAGCGACAAGCTGTGAGATGTAATTTAGGATTTACTGCAATATCTAAAAACTAGATAAATATTTCACAGTATTTTGTTTATTTGAAGAGTATTTAGCTTTCGTACGTTTTTTTAAATTTATATTTCGTTATTTAATTTTTAAACATTTAGCATCTCTTTTAGTACATCTATCAAGGAAAATCTTTTGCAATTTCATTCCATGCGTCTACTTGTCAGTTGGCCGCGCCATTTTTCTTATTTTCTGTAGCATTTTTTTTAACTGAGAAAATTATAGTGTTTTTCGATATTTGCTAAAGTTGTCACACCTTTTCTTTCCGTTGAATTTATGTATTTAAAATATTTTCAAGATTTATAGAAATAAGTAGAGAATTTTGATGTTATAATTAATACATAATACTTTAGTTGAGATTAAAACACAACAATTAGGCTATACAGAGTGTTAAAAAAAGGGTAAAAAAAAATCAAGCTATATACATATCGATGTGGTGATTCACAATCAAAAAGAATTTTTTCAAAATTCGTAAAATTATGGACATGCTTCTAGAAGAGTACATTTCTAGTGCCACTGGTCAACACGTAATTTTTAATAAAAATAATAATGAATTTTGTAACTAAGTAACTGATGTTGAATAACAAATGAATTATTTTTATTAAAAATTATGTGTCGACCAGTGGCACTAGAAATGTACTCTTTTAGAAGCATGTCCATAATTTTGCAAAATTTGAAAAAAATATTTTTGATCGTGAATTAGCACATCGAAATGTATATAAATTGAATTTTTTTACCATTTTTTTAACACCCTGTATTTCAACAATGTTGCAATTAAAGATTACAAATTAGAAAATAACTTCAATTAACCTAACAAGTATTATAAAAATTGTTAAAAAATGCTTCTGATGTTAACTCAAAGTAAACTTTCAAGTTATACTCGTAGTTAACTAACCAAGCATTTAACTAGCAATTGTAAAAGTGGCCACTTCTAATTGCTGATAAATTCAATATTATTATAAAATTAAATTGTCATCAAAATATTGGTTTACTAAATTAGTAGTATATAAATAATATTATATTCCTCTCATTCCAAACTCTCCAGTATATAATTTAATCACACTACATCACTAGCACTACCATTAAACTACAATAAATCAAAACAGCTTTCATTCTATCATCGTTGGCAGTGTCCTCTGCGTCCAGCAATCCTAGTGACAGCGAATCACTCACACTCACACCATATCTAGCGGGCGGCGGCTGCATGCTGCGACAAACAAATGAACACACACAGTGTCAGAGCAGATCCTGATCGCAAACACACAGCCAGCGAGCCTAGCGTGAACAACCTGACAAAACAATTACGTGCCCGTCCATCCAACACCTAATCCGACTCTGTTTGCAGCCAGCCACCGGGCATACAGGCTCGGATTGGATGTGTTTGTAAAAGGACGTATACTAGGTGAGTGGAGCAGGTAAATAGGAGGTGATTTCAGTGGACAAGGTTTCGGGAACTAGTACTGTAGAGATTACATTACTGTCGAGTTATTTGTGTACATGTTTCCTTTTAGAGGTAAATGAAATAAAGAGACGAAGTTCATGATTTATCTAACGAAGCTTAAGCTTAAACACAAATACAGTAGAGTGAACGATCTCATTGAATAAACACCTAAACTTTATCATTGCGGTACAGTGAACAGCGGTATACATCGATAAGTGTGGTATTTTTATTACTTTTCTAAAAGAATCCCCTAAATACGTGGTTCATATTTTAGTATTCATGTGTTTCGCGTACATCATTTTAGTAGTCAATTTCCACACAGACAGGGTGTTTTATTTTATTCCTAAAACGTAAACGTTTGAAATTAAAACAAATAAGTAAACAACTAATTGTTTGAGGAAATGACTACAACTTTAATTACTAGTGTCATTAAAAATGTGTACTTCATTTGAAATACAAATATTTTTACAAATTTTTTAAAAGTTCTTTTTGAGTTGAGAATTATTGAAACACCCTGTACATACTAATTTTGTTGATTTACCTAGAATAAACATAATTTCTCAAAATAAGTCTTATCTACTCCTCCTAACCTTGAAAAAATAAATATCCCTAAAAAGTGTACGAGTATTGGCTTTGCAAGATTTAGTTCACTAAATTTAATTACATATCCAAAAGCCTACTCTACGTTAAACTAACGATTGGACATCTGGCAAATATATACTAATTAAGCGTGAAAGCTCAGTGAAGAATCATCATCAAACATTCATGTCAAATACTCCACAATTAATGTTAAAAACTTAAAAAGTTGGACGTTACCTATTGCTTCCTCCTGCATATCCCGAAAAAAGAAATTCATTTATTTTTATACATATAAATAGATATGTAAAAGGAAACGAAATATATTTAGCAATGATTCACAAGTTAAGCATTTTACCTAGGTAGATTATTTAAATTACTTTGAAGTTTATTTTTTTGTAATCGGACTGTTACTGAGAGCAATGGAAAAAATCTCACAAAAATTAGCATACTACATTTAAGGATGAAATAAGCCGACCAATAATATATAGGATTAATTTGGATTTCTGGATTCAAATGTATTTTTATTAAGTAAATTATCCATAAATGTAATTAAACTGTAGTCAAGCAACTAATCATGTTTTGTAAAATTAAAAATAATTTGTGTAGATTTGAAACTAGACACAAACCTTTGCCAAAACGTCATCTTGACAGTTTATAAATGAAAACAAATTTGAAGATAGAAATCCAAATTTAATACTTTATGGATACATTTCATTATTTCAATGTCCAGAGAAGACCTTGTTCTATTTTTGCGTTTATTCTCGATAACGATAACATATTTATATTCCTTAATTTTAAATATATTTTTATGTACAATATCCTCACTTGAAATCGTCAAATCGGACAAAAGCGGGTATGTCGTTTAAAAAAAGCGGAACATTTTGAAAGCTGTATAAACATTGGGACAGATTGATAAAAATGCGGACTGTTCCATCAAAAGCGGGACGTGTGGTCACTTTCTCAATACATCAACTTGGCTAAATTACATAACCAATCTTGGCCAGGGTTACGACAGCACACAGGGCTGTTCACTGTATCATTCTCGGCCTGCTAGTATACCATTCCTGCCAAAACCTGCTCGCTATGACATAGATGAACAACCACAACCTACTGTAGTTCTAAGCTGCTTCTCGCAATCCTACCACGGATTATTCCAACAGAATGCTGTTATTTATTCATACTCGGCTTCAGCCACACCAAAGAGCTTATACTTTCAACATCATCACCCAGCACAACTCACTTAAGTGACTAGGAATTCACCTCTAAAACCATCCTGAATATCTCTTGCAACACTATCATGAACTAACACAACCACTATAAATCTAACCACTACTTAACTGAACAACTCAGAAAACAACAAATTGAAACTAACATAAGGAATCCAACAACTCGGTAAAACAATAACAAAAAAAAAATAAATAAATATATCATCAAGCCTCTTACCCATTACTGGGTGTGGCACTCTGCCGCAGCAGATCTCGGTAAGTGATATATTTCTTCGCGTTAAGTGCGGTTACCAGCAATCAAATCACGGCCCCCAAAGTTGTTAGTGGAGGGGGAGCCACAGGGATAGATTTAAATTGGTACCCCAAACAATACTCGTAATCATTTAGGTTGTCGGATCTAAATTTGATAAATGGGGTACACACAACATACACAATACAAGAATAAATAAAAGATAACAAAATGAACTAAACTAAAATAAAAATATACATAATACGTACATAGATAACAATAATTTAAAAATTTACAGAACAAAAATTAACAACAAATATAAATCCTTGCTGTAATAATTAAATTAAACAAAAGATAAACGTTAAACAATAAAATTTAATTGGAGCCAAAATTTTATTATTTGTAACACAAAATCATAATAGTTATTTATGAGACAAGGACGAAACATCTTTTCGTCCGCGTATCTACACTCTTCATCGTTTAATCATTTTAAAATCTAATTTGATTCTTTGCTTTTGCCACGCATTAAATATATGACTAAATTTATATTTATTCATACAGTTAAAATATGGTGAAACAAAAACTTCATTCCCAAGCAAAAATGCTCAGTTACGCGCGCTCTTTGTAATTTATATTATATTAACAAATAATTGAAAATTAAAATTAAATAAATAAATACATTACTGGGTGTGGCATTCTGCCGTAAGCAGATCTCGGTAAGTGATGTATTTCTTCGTGTGAAGTGCGGTTACCAGCCGTCAAATTACAGCAATCAAAGTTGTTAGTGGAGGGGAAGCCACGGGGGTAGATTTTAATTTGGTGAAAATTGTTTGTCGTCTGTGGGAATTGAACCAGGGTTCTCAAGATCCGACTCGATACCACTGAGCCACGTACCCCATTAACTACCTTATTTAAAATTACTGAAAAGAGAGCTAATAACAATTATCTCAATAATTGAGGCACTATACCCCACAATTGGGTAAATCTGTCAAACCCATAATCATTATGTAAGTACTTATATGCATGCTAATAAAAAGGGATGGCATAACTAAAGAGCTAATTAACAAAATTTGAAAGATAAATTAAAAATGATGATGATACGTCATTCAATTTTGAACGCATTCAAATGCCTCACTCCATTATTCAATAGTGTGGATAGTGTTACAGAATTCGGACCCGGAGATCTCGAGTTCGAATCGCACTCGGATTATATAAACTACCACACTGCGGCTCGGTGAGTCCAGATCCTGAACTGTTATTGGGATTAAGTTGTACAGCGGAACATACATAAATAGTGAATATTATCTAACAGCCATTTTAAAAGCTTGTGTATAATATATAACATATGCTTATTATTTTATTCAAATTATATTTTTTTTTAATAATTCGATTTATTTGTATGAGTCAGTCCAGATGAATAAATGTATGAAATAAGCATGAAAGTATGTGTGTTTTGCGTCTGCAACGACAGTCGCAAATAAAAGGAAAAACGAGCCACTTTTGCGTGAAATAAGAACAAGTCTCGTCTTATTTTCAGTCTCTCAGTGTTGTTTCTTACTCTTTGCTTTTCTAACTCTGCTTCAGATTGCCTAGTGTAACTGCATAACTTGTCCATCATACTGACTTGATACATGGAACATCGATAATAAGTTCGCATGAATACGCCAAGACATCTGATTATAAAATTTGTTTCATTGATCTTTGTTTATCAATTATGCGTTACTTGACAGATTCACTAGTTTTCTCTCAAAAGTGATGAAGGAAATTTAAATAAAGGATTTTTTCTTAAAGTGTCTATTATAAGGTGAAATGTCAAAATTAAATACTGTCACTGACTTATTTATTAAGGCATTGACGTGTGACGTGACGTGAAAAAGATGGTGGGTACATGAATTCACAGAAGTGACTTTATTGAATTTATCATTCAACACTACACAATGATTTCTCAGACATACTAATATGCATATTGAAATATAATATATGAGAAACCTTTGAGGACAGGATACATTATTTATTTATATATACAGGATGTTTCACAACTTAGAGCAAAAAATTAAAGGGTATATTGTGTACGACGTGCTGATCATGAAACTAAAAGAATTTTTTTTAAATCGCAAAACTATTTTCCATGTTTCCCAGTCCAAAATTTTTCGTTGCCACTGCCACTGGATGGATGATTATGTTAAAGTTATTAATTAAATAAAATTCTGTTATAAATAACTGCTAATAATTGAATTGTGTAATTATTCTTTCGTAGTTGATTCCTACTTCATTGTTTGTGTTTAATAGGAAAGCGAATCCAGTGCAGTACAACAAAAAATGTTTTAGGTTAACAACCCTTAATTTTTCGAATTTTAAAAAAATTCTTTTTGTTTCATGATCAGCACGTCGTACAGAATATATCCTTTAATTTTTTGCTCTAAGTTGTGAAACACCCTGTATATATATATATATATATATATATATATATATATATATATATATATATATATATATATATATATTTAAACGTACCTGACGTATTAGGCTTAATATAATAACAAACAGTTTTCACCACATTAAAACTACCCCTGTGGCTCGCCACAAGAAGGAATAATGACTATTATTCCTTCGTTTATCGCACATATAGATACAATATATAGTCGTAGATAAATATTAAAAGTTTCAAATTTTAAATATGAATATTTTTATCTAACTAAATAGGAGTTTAAAAGAAAGTTTTTAATATATTCTTTTGTTTTGTAAACAAGGACATTTAACGAAATATTATATTGCACAATAAATTGATCATTAATTTTAAATATGGTTAAAAGTTATCACTTTACAAGTAATGTTTTAAGATTTATGTTGGTATAATAGTAATAAATTTAAGAAATGTATGTAATATTTCTGTATTAAAATAGTTTTGAAATATAATTAAATTGAGCAAACATGCTACGGAAAACTATTATTAAAAATGTATAATAAATCGATACGATGCCTAATTGAACGAATATGTAAATTTGTTCGATTTTAACCAGTGTATGTACCACACAGGTACGTATGTAGAGCCCATAAATAGTGGCCGGTAAATGTGTTCCATCATTCATAGCTGAGAATTGATGTCATGCTTGACAGTGTTATTAACTAAAACGTCGCTAAATTCACTACGGTGGCTTTACGCGGCAATTTTGATTTATAGTTTCACATATAACATATGTGCTCGGTTTTGCTGACATACGTCTCGTCCATTTTGTAACAATTAAACTACTATATATAATTAACACTTTTGAAATAAAAGGAAATTCAAATCAATTAAGTCTCGTATAACACAGATACTCATGTTACAAAAACCTAACGAAGCACGGTAATATTATGCAAAAGCACATCCGTACACATTTGCATTTGATGATTTAAACAGGTACAGAATGATTTGACGTTAAAATAATAGATGTAAAGTATGTTGAATTAATCTTTCATCATTATAAGTACAGGAAATAAAGTTAGAAATCATATTTATATGTATGTAAGCATGTTGTCGTATATTTTTATTTTTATTATTTACTTGGATATTTGTTACAATTAAAGCTACTTTCGGAAATCATTATATAATAGTTATTTACGGATCAAGTGCAGAAAGATGGGTTTTTTTGAATGAGTGGTCCGTTGCAGAAATAATTCACATTTTTGCACTAGTGAAAAAATCTGCTACTTTCATAATAAAAATAAGTTCAAAAACGCCTACTTTTTTTAATGGTTGTAGAAAAATTTTATTTTCACACCGCATTTAGCACTTCATCTAGCTACAATAAAAATACAAAATATTTTATAATTTTCCTTTTAACAACTACTTTACAATTTTATTGAATGGTGCAAGTATTAATTGTGATGCAATATTCCTTATTCATATCTATACCTTCCTTAATGCAGTTTTCGTACTAAGAAATAAACAGAGAAGGTGTCTGACGTTTAACATTGCAGTGTATCTAAACAAGGGAAACTGGATCATAAAAAATTAGAAATCTGACAAAAAAATCGAGCTCGAATGGAACTCGTAATATGATATACGAATGATACCTCTGACTCAGAATTGCCAACAAATTTCAAAAATATTATTCGAAGATCTAATAACTTAAAAACGCGATGAAATTTTAAAACTTTATATTTAAGCTCTTTAACAATTTTCTAAATTATTATCGATTAGTTTGAAATAAAATAAAATAAATGTATCTTCACGTCTTTTATCCATTACTGGGTGTGGCACTCTGCCGCAGCAGATCTCGGTAAGTGATATATTTCTTCGCGTGAAGTGTAGTTATCAACCGCCAAAGCCGTGCCCCAAAGATGTTAGTGAAGGGGGAGCCACAGGGGTAGATTTAATTTGGTGAAAATTGTTTGTCGGCTGTGGGAATCGAACCAGGGTTCTCAAGATCCACAGGCCAACTCGATACCACTGACTCACCTAATAATAAATAATTTTAAAAGTCATTATATTGTTGAAAAGTATGTAAAAAACAAAACTTTTTAAAATCATAATATAGAATTAGAGTACCAATGATACAAAAATGACATTTAATTGTTTGTTAATTCTTTTTCCAAAAGTTAGATATGGACCTCCAGAGCGTATGAAGTTATAATTTTTAGATGTCAAATGTGTAATTGACATATCAGAATTAATTCTGCAATTTTCATACAATAGATAAAATATATTTTTAAGAAGTATGCGCGCACATAAACCTAAAAGTGACAAATTTTTATTCTGTGCATGACAAAGTGTGTGATTTTTACATATTTAATAAATAGAAAATACACGTTTAAAAACAAATGTATATGTTTATTAAATTGTGTAAACCAAGTATTTGTTAAACTATTCAGTGGTTTTGCTTGTATTAACGTTTGAACAGTTGAAATTAGTTTAACATTTGCGATAGTAACTAATTTGGCTTAAATTTTTAATATTTTTTTATAAATACTTATATTAATTTAATATTACCTATACATTTAAAATTAAGTAATAATAACTGTTTCTTGTTGTGTTCTTGATTGTAGCGAAAATTCCAAAGAATCGCCAAGATGAATTTTTAAGATTATCTCGTTTAATGAATCAGAAGAGGAAAGGAAAGAAAATCGAGCTTTTGGGTCTGAATATGTTGAGTATAACAATATAGAATAAAAAATGAAGCATTTAGATTTAGTTTTCTTCAAGTTTAGAATGAAACTGTATAAAATGTTAATCCAGGTTTAACACTGATATGACAATTATAGCTTTAAAAAAGCTGTTAAAATAGCACTGCCTTAATTATTATCATATGGTTTCTATATTTAACGTATTATTTAAACTTTAATGTATTTTTCCGATGTTACTAAATGAAATGTATTATTCTAAATTTATTGTACTTTTCGAAATATCTATTTACGTTTGTATGTCTACTGTAAACTATATATTAGTATTTTTTGATTAATCAGTGAGGACCTGTTATTGGTATTTTATACTGTTGGTTTGTATAAATAAAAATAAATAAATATGTTTGACAGTTACGAAACATATCTGAAATTATGTTGTTATAACTAGGGTTGTGCATTTGACCAGTCAAATATTTTTCGGTCAATTGACCGACTATTTGACCGGTCAATTGACCAAGAAACATTTAATAAAAATCACAATTAAAATTGTAATTTATTTATATAGGACTGTTTACTACATCCAATATTACTGAAAATGAAAAACCAACAACAATTAATAAACAAAACCACATCAAATTCAAAATAAAGGGGAAAATAAAGTAAAATTAAATAATATGTATTTATTTTATTTGTAAAGTAAAGTAAGCAAATTCTCCAGAACCCAGAATACCAAACTAGATATATTCATGTAATAATAGTAAGTAGCTATTTCTATTGAACAATAGATGTCGTGGCGGTTCCATTTAGATTATTTGACCGTTTTATTTGGCTGTCAAATATTTTTGGTCAAATGACGGTCAATTGACCACGGCACAACCCTAGTTATAACTCCTTGGTCTATTCAAAATATGCCGAGTTTGATTTCAATTTAAAGCTCTCGGGCAAAATTTTTAGTAAAAGTGTTAAAAATGATAGTCCAAAATTTATTTAAATTAGGTTACATTTAACTGATAGTTAATTTTTGTTTTAATTTTTTTATAAATTATACCGAATTTATCGCAACTTATAGTCAGAAAAGTACTGTTATGTCCATAGCCTATTTTTTACAATAATTTTTATTTATTTTTCGAGTTAGTATTTATAGTAAATAAATTTCAACATGTAGGTACTAGTGAATTTGGTATAATGTGTGATTAAGGTATAGGTGTAAACCTTGGATAGCATTTTTTACGGATCTCTCATGAACCTCCAGTTAAGAGTAATCGCTGACTAGCTAATTTTTATTTAACATGTTTCATGGGGTAGGTGGTTCAGTGGTATTGAGTCGACGTGCGGATATTGAGAACCCTGGTTCGATCCCCACAGCCGACAAACAATTTTCACCAAATTAAATCTACCCCTGTGGCTTTCCCGCCACTAATATCTTTCGGGGCCGTGATTTGCCGGCTGGAAACCGCACTTCACGTGAAGAAATATATCACTTACCGAGATCTGCTTAGGCAAAGTGCCACACCCAGTAATGGGTAAAAGACCTGATGATATATTTATTTAGTTTCGGAAACGTTTGCATCGCACTTCGTAGAACATTTATTATAATATTATTTTAAGTCATCAAGTTCTCAGCTATATCTGTACGTAGTTAAATTAATTTAGGTAAGCACTGCAATGCTCATAAACTCTAGTACATCTAGACATAGGTATGTGGTATATAATCACAGCAAATACTGCATGTTTAATCATACACTTATGGATCAGAGAAATACAAACAACAAAAATCTAGGATCACCGTTATATTTATTGATACTAAAATCTCACATTTGTTTCTAAAATACAGCGCAAATGCAAAGCGATAAACACAAAAGTATTAATAATAAAACATCTACATTATTACATTCGCAGTCGACGGTTTTTCACATATCCTAACTATTTACCGTCCACTTAGCCAGCGTGAATACAGCAGCGTAATTGCTCGCTTACGTATTACTATAACCTCAAACCTTATACGCAAAACAGTGTTTAACAGAAAACAAAAAATAGAAGCGTGCACAGCCACCTCGAAATTTACATAACGTGTCTGGCTAGTGCGGATGAATCATATTTAATTAAAAATATTGCTGATAATTGCTAACTTCGATGTACCGTTATTTGTGTGAATTTTATGTGCCTACTAGAGTTATTGCTAATTTTTATGACAAACGACGTAATGGAAACTGCTAAAAGGTTGAAAGTGTAGATAAGCTCACGGAATTTTATCTTTCATGAAGAATGACTGGCATTAAAAGCAAACGTTTATGACATAAGTAAAAGTTTTTCCATAAACTATCTAATAATATAATTTAACTTCTAAATACGGAAATACAAGAATCTTACAGTAATATTAAGATTTACACTTTACGAAGATATAAATATTTATAACTATACTTTTGTTATTTTAAAAATTATTATAGGAACTTTTATTTCCCATAATATTTTTACATCTATTCGCAATATTTTAACTCTTACTTATTATCACTTACTATTAAATAAGAGTAATATAATATTTACTTCATACCGAAATCTGTTCAGTTGGTCAACTAAAATTAACTAAACTTTTTGAGCACACGTTTCGAAGCAGATATATGAGAATTCAATTTATTATATCGCATGTGGTGACATCTGTAATTGCCTAAATTAATTACATGATAATAAACAATAAAAAAAATACATCGGCTTTGGTTTTTGTGACGTATTTTTACTATTATTATTATGATATAATTTGAAAGAATCTATCGAACCAAACATAATAATTTCATAAAGAAGGTATTATTTTCCATAAATATATGTTCCATAAAGAATAAAGTAAAGTAGTATATAAAATGCTCAATTTATTTATGAAGAATTAAGATTCCATGAAAGTGTTATTGATTCACCAAATTTAACAGATAAAAAGGAAAAGGTTTACGAAGCTTATCTTTCTGAATATTGTATTTAAAAAATCATAATCCCTTTCAAAATATTATATTAATAAGGCACTTTAGTTGATATAATGTAAATCAAATTAGATATGGGGTAGGTGGCTCAGTGGTATCGAGTCGACCTGTGGATGTTGAGAACCCTTGTCCGATTCCCACAGCCGACAAACAATTTTTACCAAATTAAATCTACCCCTGTGGCTCCCTCATCACTAATATCTTGGGGGAGGGCGTGGTTTGACGGCTGGTAATCGCATTTCACGCAAAAAAATATATCACTTATCGAGGTCTGCTTAGGCAGTAATGGGTAAAAGGCGTGATGATATATTTATTTATTTTAAAATTAGATTAATTTTGAAAATTAAATTCTATAATAATCAAAAATTTTGTAACATTTGGTTCCTTTAGACAAAAATAGATGGCATTGGTAAGCATGGCCAATTAATTGAATTGCATCAGTTACTACGTATCTCGTCAGAGGTGCTAGTTGATATGCTTGCTCTGTAAATTTGAAACTAGGAATGTTAATGACATGAAATAGTCATAATAAGCGTACCGCAATTCAATGAAATTGGTCATGTTGGTAATAAAACTGTCGTTTTTTCTTTATAATTCACTTGTTTTGTGTTTCAACGTGTATCGAATTGATAATTAAAAATTAAATAGCGTCAAATGCTGTTGTCCATGCGGGTATAGATAGTTTTCAAATCGATTGACAGTATTTATTGATGACATTGTGGACTTAATACGAACTATTATTAAATCAGCATAAAATAATTTAAAAACAAAACACCTGATAGACTACATAATAATTAAATTGTAAAGAATTACTTTCTGCTTACAACTGGTATAAGACTAAACGAACAAACAAATGTTGATACATAAAATAATAATGTTGTACACTATTTAAAAAACAAATGTTAAAGAAATATATTTACTTTTTTTAGTGCTAGACGATTAGAAATAAATTCGATTCACGAGCGCAAACCAACCCAAATCACGTTAATTAATTAATTAAAAACTTAATAAAAAGTTGTAAAATAACGTCATCTATTGCCGTTTAAATTCTACAGTAATTGTTGATAAAAAGGTAAACTATTATCGAAACCATTTTAAGTGCTTACACTATTATTACTTTATAATAATTTTCATTTGTACCAACTTTAAAATATACAAAATCAATCTTATATTTTGTACTGATGCTGTGATCTACTAAATGCACGGTGTACAGAATTATTTTTATAAGATGTTTGAAAATTATAGCAAAAAAAACATAAGGGTCTATATTATTTGATATACTGATTACAACGCAAAAATAATTGCACATTACTTGAAGCAAACATTTTTCGTGCCACAGTAATGAATAAAAATTAGTAAACATTAAAATTTATTTTATTTAATTCAAGAATTTCTAGGAATTTCATAACGGCAGACACCGTGTTATATATTTTTTTTCAATATGCTGATGCTTAACATTTCGTCATATTTAATCCTGAATTTGAATTTTCTCTTATCTCGTTCATAAGTTCTTAATAATAAAAAAAGTTTTAATAATGATTAGAAATTAGGGGCCAGTAGAAAATATTTGATTCCAAATGTCTCAACTTCTTCTGCAAATATCTTAATTAAAAATTTCCACCAATTTAAATCTACTCCTGTGGCTTCCCCATCACTAACGTCTTTAGGGGCCGTGATTTGACGGCCGGTGCTTCACGCAAGTGCCACACCCAGTAATGGGCAAATGACGTGATGATATATTTATTTATTTCCCTGACTTATGGCGTAAAATTTTAATTTTCTACATGAGCAAATAAATTCATTTATATTTAAATAATATGTATTATATTCCAAGCTATCTTACCAATTAATTTAATATGCATAGTAGCCAAAAAAGAAGTGGTTCAAGGAACGCGAAACGTTGTTTTCCTTGTTGTTTTCGCTTCGGCGTCTTTCTTCTTGTAATGATGGTGCGTTTGTACAGTAATTTGCCAGGTGGTCGGTGTAAGAACACTGCGTGTTAAAAATCATTCCAGAAATGACTGAACGTCGTGTTTCACGGATACTTTCAATAGCTCGCTACTATCAGTTGGCTCAGTTCAACGTAAAATAGTATACTATGTTTCAAACAATTAATAAATGAAACATTCAAGTAGATAATAAAATTTTAAATAAAGAATTATAATATATATTCTGCTATAAATCAAATATAACATAATTTTTTTTAAAACTGCCTTAAAACAAAAGATTGGTTATTTTTTTTTTTTCAGAAATTTATATACTGTTATACTATTTTCATTTTAAACTCGAGGGATCGGCATAAAACGATTAAACGTCCCTGTCCCATGTAACTACAATGAAATCCATTAGTGCGGCTACCCCA
This sequence comes from Pterostichus niger, assembly GCA_947425015.1. Taxonomy (NCBI): domain Eukaryota; kingdom Metazoa; phylum Arthropoda; class Insecta; order Coleoptera; family Carabidae; genus Pterostichus; species Pterostichus niger. Next base: position 27,227,413 of record OX380336.1, on the reverse strand, counting down.
TATTGCTTATCGATGGTCAAAATAGGTATATTTTCAAGGGTCGTATTCAGCCTAAAATTATTCTTGTTTTTTTCCTATAATTGACCGTACCGGCGAATGGGGCTGTACAACCCTGTATGAACCTTGTGAAACCAGTTATAACGGATCATATTTTGAGTTAATTTTTAACATATGACTTCGACTGAACGTACAGTAATGAAGATAATTTTAAAGTTAAATTTTTATGAAAGAAAAATTCGGATGACGCCTGGATTCGAACCAGGGACCCTCCGCTTGCCGGGCAGAGATGTTAACCGCTACACCACGTCACCTGTGTTCGACGTAAGGCTTCAACCGAATTCTTCTTTCATAGTGTCTAACGTAGCATCGATCCCAAAGACTCCTATATCTATGATAGGCATTGACAACGGGTTTCGTCTACAGCGACACAGTTCTGATTTATAGGGAATCATTCCACGAACTAATTTTTAACATATGACTTCGACTGAACGTACAGTAATGAAGATAATTTTAAAGTTAAATTTTTATGAAAGAAAAATTCGGATGACGCCTGGATTCGAACCAGGGACCCTCCGCTTGCCGGGCAGAGATGTTAACCGCTACACCACGTCACCTGTGTTCGACGTAAGGCTTCAACCGAATTCTTCTTTCATAGTGTCTAACGTAGCATCGATCCCAAAGACTCCTATATCTATGATAGGCATTGACAACGGGTTTCGTCTACAGCGACACAGTTCTGATTTATAGGGAATCATTCCACGAACTGTGTCGCTGTAGACGAAACCCGTTGTCAATGCCTATCATAGATATAGGAGTCTTTGGGATCGATGCTACGTTAGACACTATGAAAGAAGAATTCGGTTGAAGCCTTACGTCGAACACAGGTGACGTGGTGTAGCGGTTAACATCTCTGCCCGGCAAGCGGAGGGTCCCTGGTTCGAATCCAGGCGTCATCCGAATTTTTCTTTCATAAAAATTTAACTTTCAAAATATTTTGAGTTCCTTTGTAAACGTAATTGCGGTGCATTTATTCGTTTTATGCCGATCCCTTGAGTTTAAAGTGAAAATAGTATAACAATTATAATATTTATTGCAATTTTAACAGGAAACCACAGCTTATGTTTTACACAAATAGGGCAAGCCGTGCGACTAGGTCGCAATGGGTTTCACTCCATGAAAACTTAGGTACAGAAATAAGGAGCTAAATAATGCGTATTTATGTAATTTTGTACAATACTAGCAATACTAGATTTATATTTTTAATATATTTCAAAGAGTGGGGGATATCATTTTAATCCAACTTTTCCGCTACCTAACCCTTTACACTTGCAAAACTTTAAATGATTTAAATTTTGGTTTGGAATATGTTGATCCTGTGTTTCAATTTTGGAAAGGAATATATGGCTTTAGGTTGCTTATCCGTAAAGCTAATTTCAGCTATTTTTGTTTTAAATTGACAATGTAAAAACCAGATATTTATTAGAATTGGAAAAATAATTTTGTGTTATTAAATGCTGTATTGGTTCACATTCGTAATCATGGATATGGCAAATCCCGTGTTTCATGTTAAAATAAACTCACAGTATGAATATAACACTGAAACTATACTTTTAAGATCAACAAACAGAAATCAAATGCTGAAGATGATGGGTTAACCATCGAAACATTCAATAAATAAATAAAATGATTCAAGGATCCTAAAGCCATATATTCCTTCCCAAAATTAAATGGTTTGAGTTGACTATAGCTGAAACGAATGAAGTACAAGTAATCATGTTCAATTACATCCTAGTATAAATACTCATAAAAGATTTAAACATATATTAGATATTAGAAAAAGTACTTTCTATATTTAATAATCACTTTCGCTTAATTAACAATAAATTAAAGCAACATTGCACTTTGCGATAACATATGAAGGTATAAAGACATGTAAAACACACTAATTGCTAGTCTGCTTGCAAAATATACAAGCATACCTATAAAATATATTTAATTACACATTTTACGATTTAATTCACTCCACTTGTAACTCTGATAAGTACTTTAATGTCATAAAAGAAGAAGAAAAACAAGTACGTGGTACTATAGACGTACTCGTATATAGTAAAATATACCTGAATTATTATTATCATTTGAATCACGTAAGAGTAGTAAGTATACATTGTTAGTAGGTTAGTTAGTAGGGGACCGCTCTGAACAGCAAATAAGTGCAATATAATGTCTTATCGCCAGGGGAATCATAGTTCATCTGTGTAACTATTAACTAGTGTGACATAAACATGCATGTTATGGTTAGTGCCCCATTGTTACTGATAAAATCGGATACTAATTAAGTACAGAACATAATATGTGTTTTTTAGTAATGCAGTACATAATCTCTGTATATAGAATATGATCTGGGGTTATAGATTACCATATTATTCTTTAAAACACTGATGTTTTAAATTGAAATTGTATATACTATTTATATATATATATATATATATATATATATATATATATATATATATATATATATATATATATATATATATATATATATATAGCATTTTTTCATTATAAATCATCACAAAAAACAAACTATTTATTCAAATATCTAGGATGCCTTGGGAAACAATGCATAAGATAAAATAAATTCCACATTAATTATCTTAATGTATGTATGTGATAATTAATTTATTTAATTTCTTATCAAGATTCCTTATATATATATTATTGTTATAAATAATAATAATGGGGTAAGTGGCTCAGTCGTATCGAGTCGGCCTGTGGATTTGAGAACCTGGATTCGATTCGCACAGCCGATAAACAGTTTTCACCCCATTATAATTACTCCTGTGGCTCTCCTCCTTTACGAATATCTTTGGGAACCGCGATTTGACGATTGGTAACCACATTTTACGCGCATAAATATATCACTTACCGAAATTTTCTATGGCAGATTGCCATAATCAGAAATGGATAAATGGCGTAATATAGTTATTTGTGTATTAAGAGCGTAAAGTAATTGTTTGTTACTCGAGCACGGTAATTGTAGCGCGAGCCGAAGGCGAGAGCTGCAATAGTACAAGATGGACAAAGACACTTGACGCTCGTGATGCACACATTATTTTTTCTACGATTGCATCTTTAAATTATTTAAAAACGTATACATACTGAAAATAAATTCATTTTGGCAACTGTCAATATGACTAGTTTCTGTTTTGTTTGTATCCCTGGTAACTATTGAAATAAGCGCTTATTTATAATCTTTTTCGCGCGTTGCCATTGGAGACGCGCAAAAAATATATTTTTCGATTGTTCCACAGAAAACGTTAACTTTACGTTGACAAATGAGAGCGTAATTGTCAACTTTTCATAGCAATCGTAGAAAAATATATTGATTTTATTTATTGTTTTGATTAATTTTATGTAGTTTGACGCGTTTTTATAAGGAAGATACAGTTTCTAAATTTGTAATATGAATTTAATTGTCTAAATATAAATCTATTCAGGTTTAAGCGATGAACTTGTTTCTTGAAACATACTATAAATTTTGGTTTAATTTAGCTGTTTTTAAATAAGTAGTAATATGATCAACAAACATGCAGTCCCACTTACGTTTGTGTTTAGATAAGAATAAATCGAAGATAAAAAAAATAAAATAAATATATCATCAAGCATTTTATCCATTACTGAGTGTGGTAGTCTACCGTAGCAATTAATATATTTATGCGCGTGAAGTGCAGATATCAACAGTCAAACTCCGGCCCCGAAAGATGTTAATAGGGAGAGAGTCACAGGGGTAATTAAATGTGGTGTAAATTGTTTGACTTCTGTGGGATTCAAACTCAGGTTCTCAAATCCACAATTTGACTCTCTATTAAATCTAAGAAATATTTTATTTAAATTTTAATTTATAGCAAATTCTTCAAAATATATGCATTTTACATGAGTGTTGTATACTCGAAAAAAATTTTAAACTCAAACTACTTATGCGATGAAAAACTTGTAGTGACTTCGTTCGTTTTTAAAATTTTCAGTAATTATGCCTTTTAGAATTATAACAAATATTCATGAATATGAAGTAAAAAAAAGTAAAAAATATTATAATAATTCCCTAGTGTACACAAGGCTCTAGGGCTTTAATATATTTTAAATAAATTTGCAGATTCACATTTTCGCTCGTATACTGTAAATTACTTATTTATATTACTGACAAAACAACATTAATTTGGCGAATTGTAAGTTGTAACTTTTGTCTAATTTAAGCGAAGGTGTAGATTTTACAGTTTTCTAGATGCCAATCGATCCTTTCTACAGGATACACTTGTACATAAATTTCATGTCTGGCTATTATTAAATAAATTTGAAATTAACTTCTTTTGTAAAATATTTATTTTATACAAATAAAATAAGTCCTAATTAAGTAATTTAATAAGAATTATAAAAGTCATGCTGATTTAATTCTACTAATTGAGTTATATTTGCCATTAATTACAATTTATGATATAATTTATAATATGAATTATGGAGACTGAATAATTCTATAAATACACGTTTTTAAATTTAATTTGTTAGCAGATTCCAGACTACATGTTTATGTAAATTTTTAATATGGTTTAAAATTTTAAGTAGTATTATTTTAACATTTAAAACTATTTAATATTACACTGACATTTATGAATACGGTACATATTTAATAAAATTAAATTATGTATATGTAACTTAAAATTAATTAATTTTAGATTATTCGTATATTTACTCAAATTAAAATCGCTACATTCGGAGAAGCCATATTTATTTTATATTGGAATATTAACTAGATATTTGACCGCAGAAATATTTTAATTGAAACAAGTCAGATTTGAACTCGTCAACTCTCGCATATTCTCATATTTCTCAGCACAGAAAATATTATAAAATACAATAGTCATATATAATATTTATATTAAATATTCGATAAAAGCATCTTTATACTTTTAAAGAAATTATATCAAATGTTTTATGGGGTAGGTGTTTCGATCCCCACATCCGACAAACAATTTTCACCAATTTAAATTTTCCCCTGTGGCTTCCCCTCCACTAATATCTTTGGGGGCCGTGATTTGACGGCTGGTAATCGCACTTCACGCGAAAAAATATATCACTTACCGAGATCTGCTTAGGCAGAGTGCCATACCCAGTAATGGGTAAACGGCGTGATTATATATTTATATTTATTTAGTTATTTTATTTGTTTTCACTTTGATAATCTATATTACTCATAGGTGCTTAATATAAAATCAATTTTATGTCGAATCAAAATGAGTACAAATTTGCAAAATTTATAATAAGTGACAGTTATTGTTTCCATGGCGTAATTGTCACAGAAAAATCACAGCAGCGATTTTTTCGACACATTTCAATGAATTTCTCTAAATTGTGCATTAAAATCAGGTTACTCTATAGTAAATAAGATATATGCATTATTTTTACCATAATTTATATGTTTATATTTATTTGATACATACAGTACTATAAGTACCGTGAGTTTATTTTAATGTGATACATTTGATTTGTCAATCCATGGTTACGAATTTAATAGCAATAAACTAGAATGTTTATTTTAAAATGAAACTTAGGAAGCAAAATATTTTTTCGTAACACATGCACAAGAAACACGTTCTTATTCCCTAATTTTAAAGACAGAAACACTGCTTTTCTCCCCTAGGTAGCATGTTTCTCTCCCTAGAGACTACGATTATTAGCTGTTTGCGGCGTTTCCTAGGTAACTAGTTACGCAACCCATATTTGACATTTGTCCCGATAAGACAGTAATTTTTGTGCACGAAATGTATAATATGCTTCACGGGAGGGCGCGATTATCCCTTGTGTGAAGTTGGCAAACCGAGACGTAAGTGAGGGCCGAAGGCTTGATAATCGATTGTTTCCCTCCCTTGATGCAGAAAATACTATAGTTGAACTATTATATTGAAAGATTATAAGAAATACAAATAAACAATCATTATAATAAACTTTCAAAAGTCCCTCCATTTAATTTCAAACAATGCCTTAGTCGGTTATAAAACCCATTCATATCATTAGATATTTAAGCAAGAGAATAGGAATTTTTAATTCTCTAAATTTAACATTTCTGCACCGATCGGTTTAAAAAAAAATACATCCAGAGTAAAGTAAGTCGATAATAATAATGGGACACTAATTAATATCAATATTAACTTGATAACCTATGTTTTATTTTCATATATAATATAACAAGTAGTATGAAAATTGCTGAAATATTTTGACATAAATTATGAGTTGTTATGGAAATGGAAACATAACGAGTGCGAAGCAGGAGTTGTGTTTCCTATTTCCGTAACAACGAATGTATATTTATGTCAAAATAGTATGTGTCAATTTTCATACTACGAGTTGTATTCGGCTTGAGAATTTATCAAACAAGAGTTAATTAACAAGAATAGTTAGGTATTTATTTGCACATTATTAATTAGGTATTACAGTGATGAAAATTCTACATTTTTTCAGTGTACATTTAATATTCAAAATTGACATTTATGAAAATATTGAAAATACCATATATTTTATTCGTAACCAAGGACATTATTAACAGTGGTATTTCCGTTATCAATTGCACCAGCGATGAATTTCCGACGAAATGTACATTTCATTGGTTCATTTTCAAACAAATTCGTGATCCTATTGGTTGACAGTGACGTGTGGTGAATTCTCAAATAAACGCTCTGATATATTGGTATCTCATTCGTAACCATGGATATGACAAATTCCGTGTTTTACGTTTAAATAAACTCACAGTATGAATATAACATCGAAACTGTACTTTAAAGATCAACAAACAGAAATCAAGTTTATAAAAAACGTCTTCATCTATACTACTAGTAACAAAGAAGAAAATATCAAAGCCAGTGCTTAAATAACTTGAACACACAAACAAGTGACAAGTAACAGTCGACTACTTTATGTTGTTAGATCTTTACCTACTTTGATCTGTAATTTCTCGACAAAAACTCAACACATCTTCGAGTCTATCTCACGAGTCGTCATGCTATACTGAAAGTGTAATCATACGCGGAGCCCGGCGTATCACATTTCATTTGTTTCATTGGCGTCTATAAAAGGCCGGAAAAGGGCAGTTACGCTGGCTTTTCTAGATGGAAGCCATTTTTACTCTTATTGTCATCACTTTGAAAAACTTATTATATATGATGAGACTTCCATCCAGAAAATAAGATTATTTTAGTTTTTGTTTTCATAAGTCTTGTTAGACGTTGAAGACTCGTGGGTAATATGATTATCTCTCGTATGAGGATACAGATGTCACTTTTTATAAGTTTATTTTTATGATGTGTATTTGGTAGCGTTAAATTATAATTGCTGTCTTGTTAAAACAAAAAGTATCAAATGAAAGTTGCTAGGAAATCTAATTCTTTTTCAAGGTTTACATAAGATGACTTCCTTTTTCATGTTAGTGTTTAATTTTAAATGTAGACGAATTAAACAAAACAATTTATCGTAATTATAACTCTGAAATTGTCGTGTTTTATATAAGAGAAAGCTGTTAAATGCAGAATAATTTTTAACTGAATATCTGTATATATTTATTTTTGTTAGGTCACCGATGGTGTACGTGATCCCACGGTATTAAATAATTTACAAAGAAAATTTAAGTTTTCCTAAAGGAAAATATGTAATGATATATTTTGTTAGTATTTTATAAGTAAATACTTATAAATTGATTGATTAAATCAATTATCATTTCAGAATGTTTCCTGTCTAAAATAATAATTTAAATCTACCCCTGTGGCTCCCCTCCACTAATATCTTTGGGGGCCGTGATTTGACGGCTGGTAACCGCACTTCACGCGAAAAAATATATCATTTACCGAGATCTGCTTAGGCAGAGTGCCATACCCAGTAATGGGTAAAAGGCATGATGATATTTTACTGGGTGTGGCACTCTGCCTAAGCAGATCTCGGTAAATGATATATTTTCTCGCGTGAAGTGCGGTTACCAGCCGTAAAATCACCGCCCCCAAAGATATTAGTGGAAGGGGAGCCACAGGGGTAGATTTAAATTCATGAAAATCGTTTGTCGGCTGTGGGGATCGAACCAGAGTTCTCAAGATCCACAGGCCGACTCGATACCACTGAGCCACCTACCCCATAATTGTATTTAGTTACGTAATTCTTATTTATTTTTCTGCAATGTAAAAAATGCAACTCAAAACAACTCAATCATTATAAATACACAGGGTGAGTTTTCTAAAATAACCAATCAGTTTTGCTGGCTAACTAATAACTGTACAGAAAAATAAATGTATAAACTTATACAGCAAGGAGCGGCGACATAATTTTTTAGTTGGTGAAATAAAAGTATATCTACTCACTGCTATCATAAAAGGATATATATTATTTAATAAATTAATTAAGATATTTTGATATTACTATATCTGTCTTTGTATTGTATGGTTTGGCCAAATTTTTTGATACTATTACGAACTAACTAAATTAAGCTAAATTATTAGTAATGAATTTAAATTGAGATATTGTTGATTTGAGGAAAGTTGGTGAATAGTAATTTTCTGCAATGGTTTAATGTTTGTTGCTAATATTTTTCATCGTTTCTTTGCAAAAAGTATCTAGAATATAAGTCGAGATGAGAATTTACTATTTTTTTTGCTACCAAGCTTGAGACAAAAAATTAATTATAGAAAAATGAACGAGATATGAAGAGGTAATATTCTCATCTCATCATTTGAGACGAAATGAGATTTGACTATTTCTTTTCTCACCTTGAGCATGTAACACCATCACTTTCTAAATATAACATTACTTTCGAATGCGGTATTTTTTTATTTATTTCACTATTAAAAGGTTAATACCTCAGCCCTTAATGTACAAAAATCATTACATGTTTTTCATAATTTATTTACTCTTATTACTATTTTTAAATTTTAATCACGACTAAAAACTTAATATTTATTTTGACAATAATACATTAATTATTGAAATTTATTATCTTCTTTAACGTTTAGAAGAATTATGGTAAATGTTATTCGTAAATTATTCAAGTAAAATCAGCAAAACATCTCACATACAATATTATGTATCTTTGCCATCTTCTTTAAGAAACTCATTTCCTTTGTAGCCATCTGACAAGTTATTCAAATAACATATTTAAAATTCCATTTTATCTGATTTTCCACCCCAGTTACCACACATTCCACCATCCTCATTGTGTTTGTTGTTCAGGCCCCCAGTGACGCACGCCTATAAACAGTTTTGTCGCGTAATCATCAGCAGTGATTGGCCGTCTCCAATCTTGTACTCAGACATTTCAGAGCTGAATGCAATAAATTGCAAACGACCTAGTTGGCAAGCGGGCTGACTGAGATGCGTGTTGTGCATTGCACGCGTCGTTGGTAAACGGATACGCGACGAACCTACTCATTTTTCGTCCTAATTGAATGATGAACCTTAGATAATTATTTATCTAACGTGAGTGACTAGCCTTTAAAACGATAAAACTAAGAGATGGTTCACGTTACTCCGTGAGTTAAGGTGAGTTTAGTAATAGGTTTGAGCTAAATAAGTCACGGTTGAATACTTTATAATAATAGTCAATTTTCAGTGTAGTTGACAGGAATTATTAAACTAAGAAGACGTTTATAAAGCACGATATTTTCAATAGATCTTGACTATATACAGTATAAAAAAACAAGGCGATAAATGATTCACACCCAGTCTCATATTACGCAATATGTACTTCGTCATAATTCTGCAGCCGCAGTTAAAACATCACCACCGAACGACTAATACTCGAAAACACTGGATGGAGAGCAACACATAGAGCTTAATAAAATAATAGTTATTTGTATCACTAGTCCAGAAACTGCTATTTTGCGAGTGCGAGTGTATTTTGAAAGGACGAGCCGCAGGCGCGGTGGACGAGCGTGTTAAGGCACATCTCTTAACGTACTGTGACGTCACCCGAACCAAAGTTCGTCAGTTCGAATCCGTCTGTCGACAATGTGTGATTTGTCGTAAAATATAAAATACAGTTACATGTATTTATCACACTCGGGCGCTATAAGCTAGTCACTTATACGTCTTAAATAATGTAGCATTCGACTACGAAAACCGGCAGTACGGCAGTGTCAAAACTGTGGCTCGGTGTGTCCGGTAGGCCCAGGCCCGATTTGGGCTGTAGTGCCATCAGAAGAAGAAGAAGAATACTGCTAATGCCGGACGGTGGCGCGAAAATAAATAAATATATCATTACGCCTTTTACCCATTAGTGGGTACTCGGTAAGTGATATATTTTTACGCGTGAAGTGCGGTTACCAGTCGTCAAATCACGGCTCCCAAAGTTGTTAGTGGAGGGAGAGCCACAGGAGTTGATATTAAATTGGTCGGTTCTGGGAATCGAACTTGGGTCCTCAAGAACCGCAAGCCGACTACATACCCACTGCTTAGTGCAGTAGTATATTATTCATATAAAACATTAGTGCGGTTGTATTACAGTACAATATAGTCACATCCATAGAAATCGTAATATTATTAAATCAACATGTCAAAAACCATATTTTACAAGCAAATATTACAAATTTGTTACCGTGCGCAGCACTTTTGTTATTAAAGGAGAAATCTACTGAACAAAATTAACAAGTCCTGAAACTAAGATGCCAAATATATTATAATGATAATTTAACTTCAATATAAAGTAAGCCATAAAGAAAAAACAAATTTATAGTTTTGACAGCGGATAAAAAGGTAACTTTTTGCAACCAAATCAAAACACCAACTACATTAATGTCATTTACAGTATTTGCCGTTAAAATAATTGTAGTTTTACTAATTGCACTAATAAATATATTCATAAATAAAATGTCGTTAAATTATCTCGCCTAATTACATTCGACAATTTCACTCATAACTTTTCATCCAATCAAATTACAGTATTTTACTGAATTGAACCAATCACAGTAGTATTACAGCGACAATTTCACTAGGGAAAATTGTCGCAAATCGTTGCTTAGATATAACGTTTGTTAACTATTTTGAGTAAATTAATATTGTTGAATTTTAATTGACTTTGTTTACTTTGATTAGTTATGTCAAAAAATTTAACAATGTATATTGATCATCAAGGTAATAGTAGTTCAGACACTGTTTTAAAAATACTGCAGGTAACATTTTGTTGGAATAAATAAAATATTTCGAGGAATTGTCAAGCCGAATACCATACGTGACTATGATTTTCCTTTGGTAATTTTTGCCTAGATCATTCCTGCTTGTTGCTTTTCCGGCAGAATCATAGTCATTAATGGTATTATATATGAAAATTTAATTTGAAAAATACTAAAAATTAATTTTATTTGAAAATTGACTATCGATACGGTATCTAGACACTACCAACACATTCTGAATGTGAACGGCTGCATTTACATTCTTTAGGCAAAAATGCTGCACTACAATACAAGCGCATTAGAACTGCACTAAGCTCTATGTGAACGGGGATTTACACTTTAGTTAAACGACGGATTATAGTGTTCATTTCACAATCATGAAAACTTACATCCAATTAATTAAAGCCTGATTACTATATTATCTTTGGAAGCGTGATTTGACAGCAGAGAATTACCCTTCACGCGTAATAATATATCTGCTATTGCAGAGTGCCACACCCAGTAATGATTAAAAGGTAAAATAATAAATTTATTTTTTATTTGTTTTTATTTTTAAGAAAAATGCTACAAATTTAGATCTCTATATCTTTAATTTGAAGCAATAGATAAATAAATTAACAAGAATTTGATCAAATCAGTGCAAATAGTAAGTACTTCAACAAACAAAAAGTTATGATACTATATCAACTAAGTTGATAATTACGTCAGATGATATACGATGTTTTTAAAAGAAATATTCGAATTATCTATACATCTTCACATCTAAATTATTATAACTATGTACAGGTTCAATTTAATTTGAGATTTAATGTACATACATAAATAATGGTTGTACTTGTACTTAGCAATAATAAAAATTACTTTAATTTATATTTTCAGAACGGAGAGAAAGCTTTGTTCTACATTCCATAGTTTAAACGAGTCAAAGGTCTAGGGTCAGAAGTCAAAATTCGAAGAACTTTATATAACTGGTGTAGATACTGTAAATACCTACATAGAATGAGGTTACGTCGTGAGACACACCCAAAAGTGGAATCTAAACTTTAAATAATAATCGTAATCGTGAAACAAAGGTTAATATGCATAATACATAATTATAATTAAAATTCTATTAGTATTTTTTAAAGCAAGAAATTAGGTAAGTAGATAATTAAATGATAAAATCAAATTTTTATTTTGATATGAACTATTTTGGCCTCAATTTCCAAGATCAGGCAAACTTTACTCCCAAATTCTTTATTTTTTTCAACTTAAGTTTATGTTGTTCTTGATAATCAATGTCTATATGTCGAGCATAAAAAACATCGTTGTTCCATGTTCTAAAATGTTTATTTATCTAACTTATTATTGTTAATTTTCTACTCAAAATTAAAACATGAAATTAGTTTCATGAATTTAATGATAATTCAAATTTTTAAATTGAAAACAATAATAAAATCAAAAACAATAGTTACGCGAAACATTTTATTACAAAAAACTAATTTTTGTAATATTTTTGGTACTGCAATCTTTTGTTCTATTTTATTTGTTATTTTGCACAATATGAAATTAATCTCAATTAAAATACAGGGGCTTTACAGCTTCTATGGAATTTGAGTCGAAAACTCTTGTTCGAAATATAAAATTAAAGCATTATTGCCGTTCACAACTAATAATTAGAATTAAATAGTATGACAATTATAATTCTTTCAAACAGGGTTTATTATAAATCCTTACTCGTGTTAATAACCCCTAAAACCCTTTTAATATGAGACATGGCGTGCTGATATTACATTCCCGTAATCACAATTATTTCAGACACGCAGTTATAACCATAAACAGCAAATTTTCACATACAATTTGAAATAAACAAATACCCTAATAGCGTGAAACTATGTATGAAATTTATATCAGAGCAGAAAACCAAGTCATTTTTCAGAAACCAAACAAATAAATTTAAAAAGACGGCTATAATCAGCACCGAGGGACGCCAAGTCATTTTGTATTTTCGCTCTAGGCTATGCAAACATATCACATACAGTAGAGGTTGATGGCTTCTCTGTAATTAAATTGTCTATTCTTAATTGAAGTTACATATTTGCTCGTCAACTTGAAATACTGTTTGTGTTAAATGATATTTATCAATCAATCATAACGAGAAGTTTTAGCATATCACATTATATATGCAAAGATTTTTTTCATGAATATTACGAATATTACACAGTTGAACCGCAACAGATCATTTTAATTTTTTTGGATCGCAGTTAAACGAGATGCCATAAATGTATGCTACTTATTTTCCAGGCTTAAACGGTCGAATTTAATTTAAAACCTCAAAACAACACAAAACGATCTTCTGGTCTAGAAGTTATTTTGTAACAGATTAAATTGATATATTATAAAAATGTAAATATAAATGAATTGACTTTCACATTATTACAATGAAAGAAATATGAAATTCTTTAAATTTAACATAATAATAGTAATATTTCCAAAAATATATTGTGAATGTCTCCGTTGTCTCATAAAAATCAGTGACATAAAATGTATTAAAGTCACTATTTCGCAATTTATTCGTAACTGCAAGTCAATATATCTTAATAAAAATCTCTAAATTTCAAGGTCTATTGTACACGGTCGGCATAAAAATCAAGGAAAGTTTTAATAACATTTTTTAAATGTTGGAAAAATTTAAATTTGTTGTATAATCCGGAAATAACTTATGTACAAATATAGAATTTTATATTGTTAATAATATCATAAATGTATTAAAAATTGTATTTTATTTACGATCGATTCAGCGTTGATTTATTTTGGGGCGTTTTATATTTGGGAGCTTCATCAGTTTCATGCTAATACCAGTATCAAATTTAATATTAATCAGTAGTTAGAAAGTTATTTCTTAAAATGAAATATGCTCATAATTAGGTCTGAAGTTGATACCTGAACACTGATCTTTAAAAAAAAGATATTGTTATTATAAATAAAACATATTATTTATTATTTTTGAAGTTACATGATGAAAGTATTATAATAAATTGGAAATCATTAAATGTATTTGTGTATTAATGAAAAATGGTTTCAAAATTTTGATTTATTTTTCATAAACGATTGGGAAATGTAATAAAAAAATCTAATATACTTATAAATAGGAATGATATAGACATGAATAAATTTTTTTCTTCATTTGAATATAACAATTTTGAAGAAAAAATAAAAAGTACGTTTTTGGAAAGATTTTAGAGATAGCTAAAACACCAAAATACTCTGCTCTTAAAACCAGCAAAAATAGAACTTGTGGTACCAGCCACTATGTTCAATTATATTCTTCCTTTATTAAATAAAGCCAAAACGATCTTTCGTATAAAAATAAAATAGTAAAATTGACACAAAATAAGAGAGACGGCTTGTCTCATCAAAAGCCAAAGAATCACTATTTAATTGTTGTTGTTTTCCATGGGACATGCTGTCAAGGAGTAAGAGGGTGTAATCATTGCGTTGGTTCACGATAAACATTCTCATGCACTAGTTTACTTTTAAAAACCCAGACGCTTGCAAGGGATGAAGTAAAAAGATAAAATCTATCTCAAACCAACGCACAGCTAATGATTTATCAATATGTCATCACATGTACTTGTATAACAAGCGTGACAATTCAGAGAAGCCATAAACTCGATAAATAAAGATCAAAGAAATACTAAAATAAATTCGATAAACAAAACTTAGTCAAGTTAACTTTTAAAAAGATACTTAAGATAACATTTAATTAGTCTGTATATTTCTCGTAGCTAACTTGATAATGTAAGGTTATTGTTCAGGTGCCAATTTCATACTCAAGGATTCACTTAAAGAGAAATTAAAATAATGAATAAACGAATTTAATAAAAAAATAAATACACATTATTGGATGTGATACCAGCCGTCAAATCACGCCTGCCAAAGTTGTTAGTGGACGGGGAGCCACAGGGGTAGTTTTAATGTGGTGAAAATTGTTTGTCTAAAGATAATTTATTTAAACTAATATAAAATATTTAATAAACATTGCTTCCAGTTTACATACACAAATTATTACGAATAAAAAGTTTCAAAAAATTACACATCTAACATAGGAATATCATGTGTCATATGACATTGTCAGATCTTATAAATAAAACACTAACAGTATAAAAATAAAACAAAAAACATTATTCCGTCCTTTTACAACAACTTCATTACAAGAAAAAATAAACTGAAATTAAATAAACTTAAATAAGAAAACAACCAGCTTTTTATCTCTGAATCAAAATTACCAACATAGCTTTTAACAAAACTCATTTCAACAAAATTATCAAAAAAACAACATAATAATCACCTACTTAAAAGCAAGATTACCTGAAAATGGATGCCTACAAAAACTTTATACGTCCATATTTTTGTCCGTCATTTTTATTCTCTTGTTGAAAATAAACCAGCGACTTGTAGTCAACGAACAGGTTTTCAAAATGTCCTTTCACTACATTTCCAGTGAGTTCCAGTATCCGTGTCCAGTAAAGTCTCCAGAGAATGCAATTACATCATCATAAAGCGAAGAGTCGTACCGTAATGATCGAAGCATTTGGATGAAAAATCACAGCATGTCTTGAAAGGTCATTCGTAGAAGCATTTATTTATTTCTGTGTTACTGGTCGCGTGGATATACTAAACGTAGAAAAATATAGTGTTATTTTTAACACTGATTAACTGTAAGATTTGTATGAATATTTATTAGATGTGATAGGCATTAATCATAGGTTTTTTTTAATTTTTCTGATGTCAGGTTCATTTATATGATTATATAATATTAAGTTTAGCTCGAGGGTTCAAGACGCTCTTATAATTTTCAGATTTTTTTATGACATGAAATATCTCTTATAATAATTATAATCACATATCAAATAATGATATGGACACGTAATTGATGCTTGGTTCAACTAATTTTACATTGAGAATTTAACAGTGTTCAAATGTGAATAGTCTTTTTTGCCGTGTTTATAAACTTAGTAAATGTAAGTGAGCGGTTGATATAAAAGCAGTATATAAAATATCTGATGTGGACACCACATGACTTCCTTGTACACGTATTAAACTATAGATATTTTTGTAATTGCACATATTTGACATTAAATCTTTTATTTTTTGTTCTAATCCATAGCAAACTTAATTTAAAAAAAAAATCAAAAAATATATAATATTTAAATTTAGATATCTCGTTTATGCAAAAAGCTAATTTAAAAATTCTTAATGTGCTAGACGCAGAATTTAATTCTCTAAAACTTTTATTTGCAGCATTCCTTTCTAAAATTAAAATAATACCATTTTTTTCAAGGAAAACTGTTAGCAGCTTCATGTAATGTGCCACTTCCGGTTAGTCTATTTTAACCAAAATCTATTATGTTATTTCCATTGATATAGTAGTCTTATATACCAAATTTGGAAAGTTTTAAATTATAGTTGAATATAGTTTTTCATGAAAATCTATTATAGGCTTCAAGTAAAGTACCACTTCCGGTAGTTGTATAATGACCAAAAAGGGAGGTGCACAACTAGAATGTTATAACAGTCTTAATTATAAAGTTTCAATTTTCTACGGCTTACCGTTTTTGAGTTATGCGAGATACGTACGTACGTACGTACAGACGGCATGACGAAATTAGTCAAAATGGATTCAGGGAGGGCCAAAACACCTATTTCCGTTGAAATCTGAGAACCGAAAATTTTCGCGATTACAATACTTCCTTTACTTCGTACAAGGAAGTAAAAATAGTTTGATATCGCAAAAAACAGGCTGCCTCCTATATGAGGGCCACTATTGTGATCTTGAGCAATGTAAAAGCTACTATTTCGATTAAACTTAAAAAAGTTGTCACATTAATAGGATAATGATGTTTTTGTATTTTTAAAAAATGCATAGGTCACTAAATATAAGCAAAAATGAGGTAATAGCGTGTTTTTTCAAATAATTTTAATTCAAAAGTATTAGTAGGTAGACAGAGAAGTTTCAAACTCGATGTCAAATAAAAATTATAGGTACTAAAAGCCCTATTTACAATAGAGAGCTATAATCAGATTTCAGTCGCTCGTATTTTATACTCGTATATAACATAAAGTTAGTTTATGCTACCGCCTATATTATATTTTAAGGAAAAGGACACGCCAAATTGAACCTGAAGTTGGAGCCTGAACACTGTATATCAATACCTAGTATGTTTATAAATTTAGTGATCTATATCAAAGTTAATTTGACATAAACATAAAAAGTGCTTTTTTCACGTGTTCTTGCATATTTGTTTATTCAACTGGAATATAAATCTACCGTATTATAAATCAATATATTTATAATTGCGAGTATACTAATTTTATTACCACCTCCATCACGCCTTTTACCCATTACTGGGTGTGGCATTCTACCATAGCAGATCTTGGCAAGTGATATATTTCTTCGCGTGAAGTGCGGTTCTCAGCCGCCAAATCACGTCTCCAAAAATGTTACTAGAGGGGTGGGGGGGCACTGGGGTAGTTT
Source organism: Pterostichus niger (assembly GCA_947425015.1). Taxonomy (NCBI): domain Eukaryota; kingdom Metazoa; phylum Arthropoda; class Insecta; order Coleoptera; family Carabidae; genus Pterostichus; species Pterostichus niger. The sequence goes on along the minus strand of OX380336.1, from coordinate 27,209,701 downwards.
CAACGTGGTGGAAATTGTTTATCAGCTGTGGGAATCGAACCAAGTTTCTAAAATCCACAGGCTGACCATTGAAACACATATCCCATATTTCAAAAATATAAATAAAATAAATAAATATATCATCACGCTTTTTACCCATTACTGGGTGTGGCACTCTGTCTAAGCAGATCTCGGTAAGTGATATATTTTTTGCGTGAAGTGCGGTTACCAGCCGTCAAAATCACGCCCGCCAAAGATATTAGTGGAGGGGGAACCACAGGGGTAGATTTAAATTGGTGAAAATTGTTTGTCGCCTGTGGGGATCGAACCAGGGTTTTCAAGATCCACAGGCCGACTCGATACCACTGAGCTACCTACCCCATTTTCAAAAATATGTACCGTGCAAACTGATTTTTATTTATAATAACAGTAATATTTTGTTTCAAAAAGATCAAGTCAGACCGAATATTCAAGTGCCAATTTCAGATCCAATTAAGTACATGTTTATTTTAACGGTCTATTTTTGCAACAAATTTTAAATAAACCACCAATGCATAACATTTTAAAATAATTTTTATTACCAATTATATTTACAAGTAAATTAATATTCTATTTTCATAGATTTTGTAGTTAATTAAAAAAACACACACACACATTCAGAATACAAGTACAAATACTTTTAACGAAATGTAATTGATTTCAAATACGAATACATTATCTTAGTCTTCTTTGAGTTTACTTTTCATTTATGATACATCTACACGTCCTTTGAAGTCTTAGCGCACTCTTTAAATAACCACATTTCAATAGCAGCAAACAACATAATATTTCTCTTCATACCAATTCAAGCGTTCAAGGTAACTAAAGTTTCACTTACTTACATACAATTCTCGTTCGAATAATTTAAAGACACCATTAAAAATTATGTTTCTTATGCAGTACATTATTTATTTTATATAATGTCACATAAGTTACGAAAGGAATTTAAAATTTAAAATACTTTTATATTATTTTTGATATTATATATTTTGTAGTCTATTTTGAAAGAAGATAAATATATGTGTACATAGGTATATGGAATAAATCTATATAAAAATTATGAGTTTATGTATAACTATACGTACACGCAAAATTAAAAAATGATTGAATAAATATATCATCCCTCTACCGTGGTACTCGTATCTGATAAATCTATGAATGTGAGTGTAAAAGTGAGAATAATATAATTTTTTTGAAATTAAATATTTTGTCTGATTTTTTTTACATAGTTAGATGTTAAGCGTGTGAGCCTGTGTTTAATGAAAAGTTAATGAAAAATATATACCTATACATAGGTATATCTTCCTAATATAGCGGGTGTTTAAATAAATAAATACATATTTCACGCCTTTTACCAATTACTGTAATGTGCGATTACCAGCCGTCAAATCACGTCCCCCAAAGAAGTTAGTAGAGGAGGAGCCACAGAGGTAGATTTAAATTGGTGAAAATTGTTTGTCGGCTGTGGGGATCGAACCAGGGTTCTCAAGATCCACAGGCTGACTCGATACAACTGAGCTGAACAATATGGCGGTAATTTCTGCTGTATTAAATTTAAAACAAAATTGTAAGTATAAAAAATGTCCTAAATTAAAATATAATAAGTGTAATTTGTTTCATTCACGATATAGCCGCAAATTAGAATTGATAATTTGTGGCTCCTTATATATTACCATGATAAATAAAACAAATATATTTAATATTTTTATTGACAAATCTATAAAATTATTTGTTATTTCTCATGACAATCTAAATAGAAACAAATTCTCACTTTTTTATCTATTTCATAAATAAAACATTGTTACGCAAAGGCCAAAAAAATTAGTTCTTACTGATTGCTTTTCAGATCAGAAAAAAGACTAAAGAAGTCGATATCAGAAAATGAATGTTTCTAATGTGCTCAATTTATTTATTTTGCGCAATAGTAATATATTTCATGTTGTATCGTACTTTCATGTTTACACTAGGGATTTCAGTTTAGAAAGTAAAACTTTACAGTACCAGTACTGTAAATAGTTATTTACGTAAAAAGTCAGGAAAGTGTTCAATTACAGGATGAGTAGATAGTTTCATGCCAAGCGACAGCGAGGCTTGAAACAGCCTACGAACCCTGTAATTGAACGCTTTACTGACGTGTTACGTATAACATTTTACCTGAAACTTATAAACAAATAATAAATATTTTAAATTAATTTAAATTAAAAGAAATATATGACTTACATATTCAGTCAGTATTTCATGTTGATAAGTAACTAAGCACTCACGTTTCTTTCATTACCTACCTAGGTAGGCAATATGTTATTTTCCTGACTAGGCATGCAAAAGCAAAGCTTTCCTGATTCTTAAACGTCAGGCAAATGTTTATTTTCCTGACAGTTTCAGGTAAAATCTATTTACCGGACTTAGAACGTAAATCACTATTACGTAACAAGATTTGAAAGTAATGTTTTACTTTCTAGACTTCAAAGACCCTTTTAGGATTACAATGACAAATTAATAATGATTTGACATAGGAATGAAAACTATTTACGTAAAATTTAAAAAAAAAGATCAGCATGAAAACTTTGATTTTCTAATCGATCCCTCTGGCCGTATTGTAAACAATAAAGTTTAGTTTACATAAACATATATGATACCAAATGAGAGAATTAGAACTTTTTACATATAGAAGAGATAATGAGGCGAAAGTGACATTCTGAAGGAATATTAGTCATAAATAATTATGGATTGCATCTTAAATCTAATGATAACTAATTTAATGATCAAATTTTTTGTAGGATTCGTGCTATTCTAATACTTAGAGAAAATATTATATTATGTAACTAATAGAAAAAATGATATATTAGTGAAAGGTAGCGTTAGTTGAATCCTGCAACCACAGAAGTCCAGGAAATTCACTTTTCCAGCATGTTACAGATACTATTTTTTTTATCGAATCGACCTATATTATTATTATATATTTTATTTTTGACAACATTTTCCATCTATCTATCTATCTGCGAATAAAGTGCCTGATAATTACGATGCGATATTGTTTATTGCGTTGATAGTTATCCGAATCTTTATCCTTTATAAATGTTACTTTTCCGACCTAGAACACTAAAGTGATTATCCATGATGTCTGGCTATGACTATACCGAAAATATGATTCACTATATCTCTTCTTGTCCAGCAACGACAGAAACGTTATTTTTCAGGTAGCAAACACACCGGTCAGATCATTATTTTTCGTCAAAACAGATTTAAAAATACCAAAGTTCATTGAAATCCAAAGTACCTATACAATTAAATTACTTCCTTTGAGCAAGTAAAAGTACAGACTACGATTACGGAATATAAAAATAAGTATGTCAACTTCCATTAGCCTGCAGCGTAGTTGAGTTAATGTAAATATATTTTTAACGTTTCGAGACTTAGAAGGAACTGTTCTTTATTCTGCAGTCTATAACATGGTCGGTAAGTTCATGACCACTTAACTTGAGCTACAAAAGATGATAACCGTTAAACGATGAGAAACACAGCTGATATTTAGTGTGTAATTAGCTTACGAAATTCCTCAATAAATATAAACATTATCTTAGAAATCTTCAAATTTAGAACAACATGAAATTCATAATTCTATGATTAAGTAATTAAAATCATTTAATTTTAATATGAAGGTGAACTGGAGCAGAAACCAAGATATCTACGATCTCACACATCATTTTCTATATAGTACACACATATTTATAATTTTATTAAATGATTTAGAACAATAATAATTTATAAAAATCATTAAACAAGAATTACTATTATTATTAAACTATTAAATTCAAATCAACATTAATACTGGTTGATTAAATACAATACAATAAATAATTATTCCTTGTGTACAGCACAACTAGAGTGACGTCAACTATATCAAAAATATAAACAAATGAATAAAGTTGTGAATCTAAATGGTTCCCTAGTTTAAGATGACACGAATTTGTGGTTGAATAAACCTTATTCAAAGCTTAATCATAAAAAACAATTTACACAACAATAAATACAATAAATTATTTAATTTAACTTGTTTATTGTTGTATGTTATACAAGTACCTACATTAACTAAATAAAATTTGATATTTATTTATTTATGCTATTCTGCCCAACCGGAATTTAATTCCAATTTCAGTACAGGATCCGAACTCACCGAGCTGCAGTGTGGTAGTTCATATATTTGAGCTGGATTTTAACATTAATTTTATAATTGACATGCCTATATAATCATAATTAAAATGTTTTATTGTAAGTTGCTTAAAAAAAATCTAAAAATAAAACCAAACATTAAAATAGCACATAATTTCTCACGTATACTTATAGTCAAATAATAAGCAGGTACCATTGAGAAAATTTCAAGAAAAAAATCCACAATAACAATATTTCATCTCAAACAAAAGAACAAAAAACCTTAACCAAAATAAATACTACCCAAGCGCTTAATTTACCATTACCAAATTATAGGATCCAATAAAAAATTAATAGTAATCAAAACGAAATAACAATAATAACATCAACCGCCGTATACTCATCATCTTCGTATTGTTGTGGTGCTCTACAATCCGCAGCCAACAATAGCGTCTACGATACATGTGATGTGCAATGCGGCGAGGAGAATTTTTGTAAACCGGTTCCTCGCTCGCTTGATCTATAGTTGAAATCTCCGCGATAACAAGCGTTTTTCGTTGGCATTGCAATGAACAATTATACGCAGAAATGTTAAACAGGATTACAATAATTTGTTTTTACAAATTCCTAATTAAAATTTGTTCTGTTTGTATTTTTGTAACAATTAAATTATATTTCTTAGGCATAATATTGTAAATATGTTATACCTATAGGATGGTGATTCGAAGGACGCAACATAGCATTTTTAATGCTATTTTTGAAATGTGTAATTCCGTCAAGAAAGTTAAATAGTTTGTTGTAGAAGAAAAATGTCTGCATTTGTTGTCAATATTTACCTAGGGCAGGAAAAATGAACGATGTAAATAGGTAATTTTCTTAAAATAATTAATGCTATGAAATAACAAAGCGAATATGATATGAATTAAGAGATAATTTTATTTAATACATGTAAAGTTATTTATTATAATAATAACAGGTCAAAACAATAACTTTTAAATAGTACATTTGTTTGGTTATTTAATGGCACTGATGATTTTAAGAAAATTTTCGTAATTTTTTTTCGCTTAAAGTTAGAATAAAATCATAAATATTAGTGTTGAAAAATGCAGAATTTTCCCTATACAATAAACTATTTATCTTTTTAGATGTAAAATAATTAGGAAAACAAATAATTGAATATTTCAAAAATAGCACCCTATATATATTATAGATTACGATTAAATAAAATAATGATTTACTATTTTAAATACTATATATATATATATATATATATATATATATATATATATATATATATATATATATATATATATATATATATATATATATATATATATAAATATTTCAAATTTATTAAATCATCAAAAAGTGCGTATTTTTCTTCACGCCAAATATTTCTAAATTATTAGAGGATCAAATCTACCACATTTATTTGAAGTATTTATTTATTTCTAAAATAACTTACAGCAGTAAATTCTGAATCTAGTTAAATAGGGAGGAAAACAAAATTTACTATTGCGCAAAATAAAATGAAAAAGTAAATTACGTCGGTAACATAAATTTATATTATTTAGATTTGTATGTATATATCATTATAATTTAACAGGAAGTAACCTACAAAAATATAAATTTATAAATACCACAATATTTGGTGCAGATTTTGAGATAAATCTGATGAATATAAATTCAGTAAATTGTTGAATAATGTTCATGTTATCTCCATTTGTAGCAGAAATGTCAAGGTACACATTTCTACTTGATCCTTTTGATTACATTGTTAAAATGTATGTAATATCGGATTTTACTCATTTACAATCAAGCATTAAATAATATATCTAGAGTTCAATATTTTAATACGCTTAACATTCAGTTTGCTACGCTATTCGGCCGGTTTATTGAGTTTTCTAAAATATTCGGCTACAGCTGAAGTCGTTTGGCAGATAGGTACGATGTTTGGCTGGACAAAAACAAAAATTATTACAAAACCTATATTTTTCTAGAATAGCTTTTACATAAGAACATTACACGTTATTTCAATTTCAACTATAAAATACTGTTAAAAAATTATTACAAGTATTTTTCTTACTATTCTTCCATTTTCTGTAAGTGGATCATTATCTGTTAATGATATCTTTTATTTTTCATTAGTACTTTACAGATTATTACAATTTCACTATACTATGACTAAAATTATTTACTCTGGCATTATTATATTAATTTGTATGCATTTTGCTTAATTATATACGAACTAATATAATAACAGCTCATTGACAGTATCGCAAAATGTGTGAATAAAAAGTAATAATAAGAGAATACACGATTTTGGTTGCGGAATGCAGAAAGTAGTGGTCTCAATAGTAATAAGAGTTATCATTAACTTATCGATTAGTAACAGATAATGATCCAGTTACAGAAAAGAAAGGTATGAGAGAAGTCTTTTCTATAAAAACGTAATTTATTCAGAATATATACATTAAATATTTTGCTCATTTGCGATAAGAGTATCTCTGCTCTAAATTTAGCATCTTTTTATTTACGTGCTTGATTCAACCAAGTATTTAGAGCTTCGGTAGAATTGTAGTATCATGATCAAGTTTCGGCGCGACCCTAATGCTAAACTAAATAAATATATATATATATATATATATATATATATATATATATATATATATATATATATATATATATATATATGTATATGATGAAAACAACATTTTATATGCATTGATATCCTCGAGGATATTCCTGTTTGAAGGAGCGGGATAATCGTAGACAATACTTGATAGCTTGTTAAAATAATTAGTCCTGAGACAATGTACAATATCCTAGCCTTATTTGTACACAATACTGTCCCAGAACTATAACAATTTACTTTAACAAAATATCTCATTTGTTATCTTAACCTGATCCTTTTTCCCAATTAGATTATATTTCTTGTCCATGTGCTCTCTTAGTAGATAAAATCGTGACGATATACAGAATTAATTAGTGCGATAATTATATTTTGTAATTAAACTTATTCCACAACTATAGACATGATTATATATAGGGAATCATTATATATTATGAGAAATGTTTCTCTGACGTCATAGTTCTTTGTTTGTGTTCATCTGGTGAAATATAATGACGTAACCCCAATTTTTGTTTAACTGCGGTACTTTTGATACCGTTAGAACATTAATAGGTGTTTAATGTCATGTTAAGTGATAAATATAGAAATATATCCAATAATATATCTATTGGGAAACAATAATGTACAAATCAATCGTGTACTTAATTGATATTAACATTTTTCATTAATTAAAGGTAACCTTAATTTCACGTTACGCTATTTTTATTATTCAGAATAAATTTACTGACGAGTTGTTAATAATTATTGTTAAACCAGAAAATTTCAATATATATATGTTGATGGATTTTGGTTGTGAGGAAAGAAAGAGTTCGTATGGAGGAAGTGTTAATGTGGTCGAAATGAGTATGTGTCAGGATGAGAATGTTGATGGGTTCGTGCTACCCCATTTAATGGGATATAGCGTGATGTTATGTATGTATGTATGTATGTATATATATATACAGGGTGTTTCAGGACTAGTGTAACAAACTTTAACAGCTTATTCCTGAGGTCATTTTGAGCCAAAAATGTCATATGAACATAGGTCCTATTCCTTCTAGTTACCAAAATACAAGAGGTTTATAACTCTGTACAGTCACAATTAGATATTTATGACACAAAAAATTTTGTTAGTAATCTAAATCATTTATATTAATTTTGGTTATATTTTTATTATAATACTCTGTAACTCTTTGTTAATTTTCTTTTTTCATTTTTTAGGCACTTATGTATTTGTATATTTGTATATTTTTGTTCCTGTCCTTTTATTGGGCTCGTCCTGTAGGGCAGTGTAATAGTAATAAATAAATAAATAATAATAAATATATATAAATATTTGAAACTATGGTTACATTATAAATACTTTGAGGATAATTAGTACAATACAAGCTGCCCCTGGATCGCGCCATAAACTGCGACCAGAGAATCACTGTAATCTTTCAAATAAAAATTTAGATTTTACCTAATTTTGCATAAAATAATTAAAATAACCGATACTTGCCGTACCAGGAATTGCACAAATGATGTAAAATACATTTCTATTGCAAAGTTATTACGAACGTAATACTAATTTAGAAATTTGAAAATTATCCGACAGTTCGGTGGTGTGGTTGGCGTTAACGTATTCAAATCTGAAGATCCCAATTTCAAATCACACTTAAAACTAAAAATATACCAACTACCACTCTGCGGCTCGGTGTATCCAGACCCTGTACTGTAATTAGGATTAAGTTAATGTTGTACAGAATAGCATAAATAATTACATTTTATTGTAGAACTCTATACGGTGCAATCGCACTACTGATCTAATCCAAAAACTCATATCAACAGGAACCACTAACATAAGAGATCAATCGAAGAAATATTCTAAATTATCTCTAAACCAGATCATACGTATTTAACATTAAAAAAACAGTTTTTCAATAGCTACTCGGAAGTTTCCAAAATAATTTTATTCAAAAATTTGTCGTGAACAGAATTATTGTTTTTTTTTATTTGCAGTACTTGTGAAAGTTATTTTCAGGCACAAATACATCATGTAATTCTCGATGAAATTTATTGAATGTTCAATAATATAAATAAATAAAACTATTTCGAATAACTGCCTAACCCAGATACTCTTTTCCAACGGAGTCTATCGCTTCTTTAATGACAAACTGTAAAATGTTCTACAATTATAATGACATTTAAAACATGACATACGTAGGTTATTTATATTTATAAAACGCAAACCACATCCAAATAGAAATTCAAAAATTTTAATGAAAAATATCTCATATTACAGGCTAGCTCTTCAATAGTAACACATTTGCTAGACGAAAACGAACACGGGGAGTCCTGGATAAAAATAGTCAAAAAGAAGACGATACATTTTAAAATCAAATATTCAAAATGTGTATTATCTATTTAAGTCACATAATGTTATAAGCTTATATAATTAAATTTGTTATTTAATAATTATTTAGTAAGATTTAATAAATAAAGGCAAATCTACATGTCATATGGAATAATTGATGTTACTCTCAAATTTTTGATTTGTTTCTATTTATTTAATCGAGTTAAAAATGTAACTTTTAGCCATTAAAAAATTTACATATTTGCTTTAAAACAAGCGTTTGCAAATTCAAATCTCGCTGTCTGAAACTATGACTTCATTCGACCTTCAGAATTGTTTAGATCTTATTGCAAGCTGTATGTCCCCTGCAGATTTTATAATTGAAATAATTATTCTGTTGTGCAGCGTTGGAAAATTTTTTTAAAAATGATTCAAATATTAATTCATATTAACAAGAAAATTTATAAAGAGGACGTCATATAAATTAATATTTTTATTATCATAAAATAAACTAAGTTAAAATTTGAAATGGTATTACTAGTTAATATTTTTTATAAATCTGCTTGTACAGTATTATAAATGCAATATATTTTGAAAAACTGCGTTAAAATTATTAATATATTGTTTTTTAATATATGATTCCTTCCAATTGGATTTTGTCGAAGAAAAAATAAAATAATTAATATAAACTGAAAAAAATAATAATATTTGGGCAGAACAATGGTATTTATAAGAATATTCCAAGTGAAACATTTATTATTTTACAGATAATAACCAGAGATTTCAGTATCTATATAATAAAAATAAATCAAATGATTCAAATAGCAAAGAAATAAACTTGACCTATATCTTCAAATAAAATACATCCACAAATAATCACTTTAACTGATTATTACCTCAAAACTGTATAATGAAGTATGAATCTGACAGCACTACAAATGTGTCAAAAACTAATGAACCTAACCTCACTTGACGCAAAAGCAACATTTCGCTATCACCTACCTTTAGCAGCAGCATAGCACACTACGCCCAAGATGCAAACAGCTCGTAACAACTCCATGGTGAATTCGCAAAATGTTTGGTTCTAGCACTCACACTAGCACAACCACTCTAGAACACGATCACTGGCACTTCGGCTGGGTTATTCCATTCCTTGGTGCGGCGTTGCACGTAACACTCGCACTGCTAACACTGACTGACTGAATACGCCCGGCACCGGCCGAAGATAGCCTCGATGGCTGCAAGAAGTGCTGATGGTGGGGACTGGGGAACTCTTGGTCTTGACTCTTGAGATGTGTTGGTGTTGCATATGGGCGGACGATTGTGTCCTAGTTAGATTGGAAGTGTCTTCCGAGAGATTTTTGGGGATGGTTGTGCTGCCTTTTAAAGAACATATTATGAGCTTTACATTATACTCGTATGTTTCAATGATAAAAAAAGTTGAAGAATATTAGTAATATAAACATATTCAAATACAAACTAAAAATATTTATAAATAATAGTTATTATTACCCAGAAATTAAATATTCAAATATATAACCATGTAATTTGCAAAATTAAGGATGGTTTACCTTATTTAATACTTTTTGTACTATTGGTTTTTCTAATTCATTAGTAATTAAATTTTAATTATAAACACTACATTATTCAATTTATTGGTTATGCATCAGATAAATGACTGTAGTGTCAGTTAGTTGCATTAACAATGTACGCTTCAAGAAACGTGTTCAAAAATATATTTTTGTTCTATAATCAGTATGTCATAAAATATATGTCCTTAATTTTTTCCTCGAAGTATAAAAACACCCTGTGTATCCCAGAACTGATAATAAAGAATAAGCACAAGAATTTTTCTACTAGATTTGCAACTTTCTAAATGCTTAGATTTATTAGTGCGATACTTTATGTCCATAATAAATCCATATTTCTTTTATTAAATTAAAAAATATTATACTTTTTCGATTAAACATGAATATAAAATACGTAGATTTATTTTATTTTATATATTTATTTCAAATGAAAACATTTCTTTCTCTTCTAATACTTTCTTGAATATTCTCAGATTGAGAGACTTCAATGCTGCGTTAGAAGAGTTAAAAGTAAGTAATATATTTGTTTTGTTGTTTTTCTTCTTAAAATAGGTAAATGTCTTGTCAAAAATCTTTATTTATTTATTTAAGGTTCTAAGAACTATATATAATATGTCTTAGTTTGTTTTTTCTAGGTACCTACTACGTGTATTTAGAAATCGTTAGATTTGAGTGATTAGGAGACATCAGATTCATCAAATAGCTTTATTAAATTAATTATTATTCAGCTACTATGCGACTGAATAGTTATATCATATATATTTCATAAGTTCCAAAACAAATATAAAAATGTAGTTTACAGAGCCGAATTTAAGAAAAAGTTACACTAATTAAATCTTCCCCTCCACTAACATCTTTGGAAGCCGTGATTTATAGCCAGTTGTAATAATATGAAATGAATTAATAAACATTGCTTTCAACAATTCGATTCGGCATTTTCTTACTTAAGTGACACTTGATATGTCAGGAAAAATGGTGCAATTGGCTATAAGATGAGTAGCTAATCTAATCGAAAAATGAAATATCTATTGTATGAAATAAATGTATCATCACGTCTTGCGCAGCTGTCAAGTCGCAGCCCCCAAAGATGTTAGTGGTGGGGGAGCCATAAGGGTAGTTTTAATGTGGTGAAAATCGTTTTCCGGCTGTGGGAATTGAACCCGAGTTTTCCAGTCCACAAGCCGATTTGATACCACTGAGATACCTACCCCATCTATTGTATTACTGTTATTATCTAGCAGTAAGAAGCTATGGTTAACATTACAGCATTCGATACGACGATACAGAAATCGAATCCACTTCAAGCATTTTAGCTTGATGGTTTACCTATCTACTGAATTTTTAAATATTTTAAATTGATGTACCATATTGTATATAAACTACAACACTGCAACTCCGTGAGTCTGGACCGAGCACTGTAATTGAAATTAAGTTCATGCCGTACAGACTAGCATGATTAAGTAAATTATTTATATTCACTAATGTCGTTCTATGAAACTGTTAATTAATTTGTTTAGATTCATAATAACTAACCAAATTTGTTGAATTAATTGAATATCCAAATTTGTGTCACATAAATTGTTACGGAGTAAAGTTTCAAATATAAGATGAAGAGGATAAAATTTTGCATCTAAAAGCAGATTCTATAAAGGCAATTCAAATTTTGAAAGTGATTTAAGCAGATCGTAAAATAGTTGCATTCCTAATCTTGGTTACGAATTTATTTGAATTACAATTTAAATTTAAACCTGCTTTATACTATCGGCCAAACATCAGTCTGTATGTTTGATTGTACTTATTTAATTATTGTTTTAAATATATATGTGATAGTTACCTAAACATTATACATTTGTTTGTATTTGTTTTAGTTTCATGACTATAAATAAGATCGATTTTTGATTATATTTAAAATTAATTTTAGCACTGGGAAAAACAGTAATTTGAAATGTTTTAATTGATTTAAATGCAGTATTTAATTCTCTGCAAATTTAATTTAAAATATTTTCTGTAAAATAATCAGGAAATCAATGGTAGCAGAAAACTTAATTTCTGTGTTATTGTTTATGGCGAAATTTTCGTAAAAACTTTTATATACATCCTTATTATAAAATGAAGGGTTTTTACCCAAATACAACTAGTTAATGAAGTGGTTTACAAAGTTTGAATCACAAACAACTTGTGAATAAGTTTAAAGCAATTGGTAATAGTAGCATCTACATTGAAATAAATGGACTAGACTACTACTACTTATATAATACATTAATGAAGTATCTATACATGGTGGACCACCCACTCTAAATGAGTTTGCAAGTGTATGAGGAGATGATATAGTAGTATATTGACCTAATCAGTCAATCAGACCCCAGTGTATACTTTAGACATTAAGCTTTTCCATTCATGTGATTTATGATACATCGTTGCATACAAAACAGCAATAGAGATTACGACATGATTGTAACCAGATCCATTCATTCATATACTACGTTTTCGTAATTACCATCAAATACGTACTTCGTATTCTCATTTGCATCATTTTTATTGTCATTACTACTATTAATCAAAAATATAATGAGGAATACATATTTTTAAATATTTGTCACATTCCTATGATATATCTATATGTACAATATTAATTTATTTATTTATTCTGCACTGTATAACTTAATCTTAATCCCAGTGCAGTACATAATTCACAATACTCTAATAAATTGTCCGGTGGTATGGTTAAAAATTATATGACCTATCACGCTGCGGCTCGATGAGTCTGGACACTGTACTGTAATTGGGATTAAGTTCCTGTTGTACAGAGTAGCATAAGTAAATATGTAAATAAGGTTGATTTCGCAATTTACTTGTAGGTATTACTCTCATAATTCTATATTGAACATGTCAATGAAAGCATAAAATTTTTCTGTTCGGCTTGAAATCATTCACGAGGTGTTGAAAGTGGGATCTGAAGAATTTATCTCCGACAATTGGTACCCAATAATTCGTCCTCGACATTTGATCCTCGAATAAGTTTCTTTTTCATACATCACCACACAATTGCTCCTCAGGTAATTGCAAGGTCCTTGACATTTATGCTATTAGAACTGTAAACATTTATAGATCATAAAGACTTCCTTAGGTACAGGTCTTGAAGATTTATTTAGAATTAGTTTCTAATAGGAGTTCAGTTTTCAAGTATAAATATTTTCTAACATTGTAAGTAGCTTTAAATATTTTAATATAAGAAACTAGCAATAATTATTACGAATTTGTACGAGACATTGGCTAGTAGCACAAGCTCTGTTTTTGGGTGTTCTAAGAGCACGGTTTTAACATGTTAGAGATAGCTAAAACACCCAAAAACACTGCTCTTAAAACAGGCAAAAGCAGAGTTTGTGCTATCAGCCAATATATTTATGTATATAATGCAGAGAGATATTTAACTTTTATTAAACATTTTATAAAAGATATTGGCTGGTAGCACAAGCTCTGTTTTTGCCTGTTTTAAGAGCAGTGTTTTTGGGTGTTTTAGCTATCTCTAACATGTTAAAACCGTGCTCTTAGGCTTGTGCTATCAGCCAATATATTTATGTATATAATGCAGAGAGATATTTAACTTTTATTAAACATTTTATAAAAGATATTGGCTGGTAGCACAAGCTCTGTTTTTGCCTGTTTTAAGAGCAGTGTTTTTGGGTGTTTTAGCTATCTCTAACATGTTAAAACCGTGCTCTTAGGCTTGTGCTATCAGCCAATATATTTATGTATATAATGCAGAGAGATATTTAACTTTTATTAAACATTTTATAAAAGATATTGGCTGGTAGCACAAGCTCTGTTTTTGCCTGTTTTAAGAGCAGTATTTTTGGATGTTTTATTCTTGTGGTTCCCTCGCGCAAAATAGACCGAGGTTCTATAATCAGTAATAGGTAAATATGTATGAAATATATTCATTTATTTTATTTTATGTTAGCATAAACTTCATACATATTTGAAACTAAATATCGGGAACCTATTTTCTGAGAACAAACTTGCTGAAGAAGGATCAAATTACCGTAAACCGTTAAAATTTACTTCATTTAAAATACACAACTTTTACTTATAGCCATATTAAATATAATATTTATAAATTTATATTTTGATTATTTGCATATACAACCGAATGCCGTAAGCGTTAAACTGAAACAATATTTTGAAAAACTTTGATCAAACACTCATCTGATCCTGTTATTATATTTTAATTTGAGAGTAAGATTAAATTTTCGGTTTCTTCTTCTTCCTATAGCGCTAAAGCCCAAATCGGTCCTTGGCCTACCGGGCACACCAACCCGCAGATTTTATACTGGCGTACTGCCGGTATTCGTAGTCAGATACTACCTTATTTAAAGCGTATAAGTGACTAGCTTATAGCGCCCGAATGTGATAAATATACGTAGCTATATTCTATATTTTTAACGACAAATTACACATTCTCTGTCGACAGGCGGATTCGAACTGACGAACCTTGGTTTGGATGACGTCACAGTATGTTAAGAGATGTGCATTAACACGCTCGGCTACTGCGCCTGTAATTTTCGGTTTAGAATAAATAATTAATTTAATTTTAAATTATATTCGTATCAAGTATATACTGCTCAAAATTGAATAGGGATATTTTAAAAATTGAATGTACAATTAAAACTATAAATTATATTTAAATATTTATAAGAATATACAGGCGCGGTGGCCGAGCGTGTTAAGGCACATCTCTTAACATACTGTGACGTCACCCGAACCAAGGTTCGTCAGTTCGAATCCGCCTGTCGACAATGTGTGATTTGTCGTAAAAATATATAAATACAGTTACATGTATTTATCACACTCGGACGCTATAAGCTAGTCACTTATACGCCTTAAATAATGTAGCATTTGAATACGAAAACCGGCAGTACGGCAGTGTATAAACTGCGGCTCGGTGTGTCCGGTAGGCCCAGACCCGATTTGGGCTGTAGTGCCATCAGGAGAGATTTATAAGAGTACATAGGTATTATTTTTCTTAGAATTTATGCTAATTTTTATATAGTATCCTTTTTAAATAAATATTTATAATATAATTTAAAATTTTAATTATTTCATTAATTTTTAAAATATCCCTGTACAATTTTGAGCAGTGTATTTTGATTAATGGAGAAAAGTATAGTTGGATTATTGCGTGTGAAATCCAAAACAAATTCATCTCGATGTAAATCTGACTTTACACGCCTTTGGTATCAGAGGGCCCCAATCGCAGTCAAATAAATCTTAATCAAAATTCTTTTGTTCAGTATTCTTTTACATGAGCAGTGGCCAGAAATGTCTGGAATCCATTCTGCTGGCGAGAGATTTCTTTTAATATTTTGTTTGCATTTTTCGTAAGCCAACGAATACAAAACCAAAACCTGTATCCTGCAACTCTGCTTGAGACCTTATCGCGACTCCACACATATTACACGCAATAAATAACTACTAATCTTTGCTACAGCCAATTTTACCGAAGAATAAAAAAGAATGGTATGTTGTTATAGACCTATACAGGGTTCTTTCTTTCAAGAATAGGTAGACTATATTTCAAACATCTTTATAGCTGTAAATACGCATAATAAATAAATTTAAAATACTGAACATATTATGGAAACCGACTTAGTATCTTTTACAATGAGAGATATAGGATTGCGATTTGCGATGTTGAGAAATCCAGAGGAAAACATAAGTTGTCTTATTATTATATTATTATATCTTTTGTAGACACAAAACAAAGACAGAATTTGCTTTGAGGGTTTGAATTAACTCACCTTGATTATACCGTTATGCAAAAAAATATTTTTCCAGGTAATGGAGTTATCAACCATTAACAAAATATACTGCATGCTTGTATTAAGAACATAAAGTTAAACTTACTATTATTAGTAAAAGAAAAATTATTAATATCTAATCTAGAGGTGTATAAATATTGTGACGTCATCTGTATTTATTTTCAATTTAATCTTCTCATTGGCTGAACATTTTCAAGCTGCCCTAAAGCAGAACCAAAAACTTTAGTGCTTGGAATATCGGTTGAACAACATTAGCATCAACATTCAAATATCAAAATGTTTAGAAATGTATAAATATTTAACAACTGTAGGTTATATCTACTTAATTTTAAATATATATATATATATATATATATATATATATATATATATATATATATATATATATATATATATATACCGGGTGTCTACTTTTTTTCCGAACACGCAGAGGCACTCAAACAACTGATTTTAAAAAGCAATCTATTTATTTCTATATATATATGTACCGGGTGTCTACTTTATATATATATATATATATATATATACCGGGTGTCTACTTTTTTCCGAACAAAGGAAATTCAATGTAAAAATTTTGATTTGGCGATATCTCATTACCTATTAATTTTAGAACAAAAGTATACTGAAGAAAAATGTTCAGAATGAAAAACTGCATTCATAGAGTATAAGTTTGTTATTCAATTAATTCTTATATCCGAGTTAGAAGCAAAAGGAAATACACGCTTTAAAGCAATTATCAGAGTGCCATGAGAAATAAAACAAATTAGATAACTTAATAATATATATTTACTTGTCTAGATTGTGTAGAAAAAAGAAAATAATAGTTGCTATAATTAATTTTATTATTAAATTTAATGCTCGAATAAATAAATAAATTAGAGTAAGCTTCCAATTCTGGTCCAATAAGTCAAATAATGTCAGACACAACAAACAAGTTCTGATAATTGCTTTAAAGCGTGTATTTTCTTTTGCTTCTAACTCGGATATAAGAAACAATTGAACAACAAACTTATACTCTATGGATGCAGTTTTTCATTCTGAACATATTTCTTCAGTACAATTTTATTCTAAAAGTAATAGGTAAAGAGATATCGCTAAATCAAAAATTTTACATTGACTTTCCTATGTTCGGAAAAAAAGTAGACACCCGGTATATATATATATATATATATATATATATATATATATATATATATATATATATATATATATATATATATATATATATAAATTAAATAATTTGATTTAATATATTTGAAAAAAAATGTTTTTATTATCAACTTGGTTACATGTGTTGAGATAGAAGAATACAGGAACAATGAATACCTTATCTTAGTTACAAGGGTTTTTATTACCTAGCTTATCATAATGGAAATATACTGGAAGAATATGCTGACATCGCATAATTATTGTAGAATAGGAATACAGCCATTACATAATTATATATATATATATATATATATATATATATATATATATATATATATATATAGCAATAAATAGATTGCTTTTCAAAATCAGCTGTTTGAGTGCCTTTGCGTGATACTCACAAATATTGCATATATAAAAATAATAATATTTCTCTTATTATTGGGGGTACATGGCTCAGTGGTAGCGGGTCAGATTCCCTCAGCCGCTAATATCTTTAATAGCCGTGATTTTTCAATTATTGTCAATTTTGAATTCAGCTTTGAACCTGGAACTTTTATCCTTCGGTGAAATGCTTTTTAGATATCGAAAAAATCACGTGCCCGTAGTTCAGTTGGTTAAGAGCATATAACAAGATTCCATGTATTTTTTCCTATATATGTAATCATAATCACTTCGCCCCATATCATTCATATCCATTCCATTGTATCATTGTTTTAAATTCGATTAAGTATTTATAAGCTAGCAAGTAAGACACTGGATGCCAGGAATTGTGAAAAATTACATATTTTCAAAACGCTCTATGTCTTCCTCGCCATGTGGGAAACAGATCGCGCTGATCGTAGCGCTGTGATGCTGAGGGTATCCGCTAATCCACGTGGATTCAGATACACGTCAGCATGCAGTGCGCTCGGCCAGTCCACGTGTGCGAAGAAAAAATGCGCTTATGTGGTGTATTTATAATATAATAAAATAAAGAAGAAAAACCTGGCGGTATTATTTTTTTTTTTTAATTTCATCAATTGTTAAGTATTTAGTTTTAAAAAATTATAACTAAATTGTACTCGTAACTGATATTCTCCTAAAATAACAATGTCACTGTTGATTACTCTTGTGTCAAGTCGTTCAAATAAAAATTAGAGTAACATCAGATTTTAATCACATGGGTCAGTAACTCAGTTGATTAAGAGCATATAATCGAAATTCAAAGGTCCCAGGTTCAAATTCTAGCGATATCCCAATTTGTTTCTCTTATTAAATGAAATTAAATTTGATTACACTGCTACAGATTGTTCCATTTTCGTGTACCATCTTTGGGATTAGTTTTTATACTTTATTTGGGGACTATACGTCATTATTTTCTGCAAATTTTTGGATAATTTAGTAAAGCTTATTTTGGTTAATTGTTCCCATTATAAATTATTCCTAAAAAATTGCATATTGTGATAAAGGTTTAATACTTTTATGGTGTTTCCAGAAAATAAGCACATTTTTTTTCTGGAGCACAGTTTTGGGATGTAACCCAAACTTATGTTTTAAATAAAATCAATTAGAGGTTACAAGTATGTCTACCAAAAAACAGTCCTAAAAAAACTCTGTCTCTGTCGGTCTGGCTGGAAATACGTAATTTAAAAACCTGATGATATTTTGTATTATACTTTATATTTAAGCTTTTAAGTTAAACATTTAATTTAAGTTTGTTACTGGGCTGATTTAACCAGTGAAACCATAACCTTGTTGATATACCTTTTAAGGTTTTTATATTTATTTCATAAACGATAGTATTTATCACAAAATATGTTATGACTAAAATAGTACCTAATTTGATTTAAAACAACTTTTGTTAGAAACATTTTTCAGAATTATTATCGGTTCATTTGACATTTCAGCGTTTGTCAATTAGTTTTACAATAATTATTCAAAGTATGTCAAGAATAGTATGAAAGTAAAGCTCTCGAATGGAGAATTCTATTAAAAGTGTCGAATGATAATAAAGTGTCTGTCAATTGTTTTTTTTTTATATTGGAATTAAGCAGAATTAAATATCAAATTAAAGCTCTCGGACATAGAATTCTATAAAAATATAAAACATGATATTTAACAGATCGTCAATTATTTTTATTTCAAAAGTATACAAAT
This sequence comes from Pterostichus niger, assembly GCA_947425015.1. NCBI lineage: Eukaryota > Metazoa > Arthropoda > Insecta > Coleoptera > Carabidae > Pterostichus > Pterostichus niger. Next base: position 27,189,892 of record OX380336.1, on the reverse strand, counting down.
TATATCAAGTTCATCTAAACTTATGGTCGGAAAAGTACTGTCTTTTTTATTTCAACAATATTAAGTTTTACATGACTATAATGATTGATATTATTATGTCGACGTTATGACTGATTACGATAACTTGATGACAAAGTTTTATGTTTGACTGCTTGGTCTATACAAATGCATTAAGATTATAGGTGTACCTAGTTTATTGCACTCTTTATTTTACTCTGTAGTGTTACTTACGAGTAAATGTTATCATAAATAGATTTATCGTCTACAATAAGTCAAACAATTACTCAACCTGATTACTTTCCGCGAGATAAACATTAATTTTGCGGGAGACATGCAACGTGTGTGTTAATATTTCATTTCTCCGAATTATCTAATAAACAAAACAAAACTTGGGAATTTAACATTTCTGTGTGAGTAAATTTGTTCTAAATAAATTAATTCACATTTTGTTTATTTTCTGATAATAAATTAATGAGATAGTTCTCGTACATTCCAGCATATTTGTTATTTAGCAGGCACTTAAAGATAATTATTTTATTTTGACGTTTACACGGAAAGTGAATTTTATGCATCTTGTAATTACTTTAAGTAAAAAGTTTTATTAATCGATGCTTTTATACGAGTAATTATAAATTACTATGAGCTTAAATGCATTAATGATTACTACAAACATTAATTAAATATTTATTATATTTTCAGTTGAAAATACTTATACATTGAACATTATTAATTTGAAATTTGATTAATAAATATCTACACCTAAACACAAATTTGTAGTAAAATTTAAAAATGTCTTCTTTTATAAACGAACCTCTTTATTAAATGAAAATGTTAAAATTAGTATATTTAGGATTATCTACTGCAGTATTTACCAAAGTGTGGTACGCGTACTTTCAGGGGTACACGAAAAGGTTTCAGGTTTTAAATGCAGAACTAAATTTTATTGATTTTTACGCGTAAAATAAAATATAAAAGTATATCACTTATCGAGATCTATTACGGCAGAGTGCCACACCCAGTAATGGGTAAAAGGCGTGATGATATATTTATTTATTTATAAATAAATTTTATATTTAACTTTATTTTTATAATGGAAGAAAACAATTCATTAAATTTTAATGTACAAGAACGATGTATTGTAGAAATTCATACATTTTTAACTCATCGACTCTCAAACAAACGAACATAAGTGATCAGTATGGTGTCTGTATTAACGATAAAAATTTGAAAGAATTATATAGAAATCCTGGAGTTTCAAAATGACGAATCCGATTTTGGTTTAGATGAATATATTTATGTATATTATTTACTTAATCGTCAGTCGTCAGTCATCAGTCGTCATTTCTCGATCGCTCGCTTTATTTGTCCATAAACTTCTCCTGCAGTTTTCAATCAATTTGAACCCAATATTATAAACAAATCAAGTTACACCAGCGAGGTTAAGATATGGATACTTGCATCTCTTTTGAAGGACTCATGCATAGAATTGAAAAATTTCGGTTGCCAATTGTTTTAGGTAAAACTGCTTTAAAATCTATCGTATTTGCTGTCACAAAAAAAAGTTATAGTAAAATTCGCATGAAAAATTAAAAAAAATCTATTGTTAATTGTCTCACTAATTTGAGTTATACAGGATGTATCTGTACTTCGAGAAAAAAATTAAAGGATATATACTATAAGACGTACTGATCGTAGAACAAAAAAATATTTTTTAAATTCGCTAAATTATGATTATTAAAAATAGCTATCAACTAATGGCTAACAAAATGTTGCCTTTAAATAAGTTGCAAATTTTTTTGCGAATTTTAAAAAAATTCTCTTTTATCCATGATCAGTTCGTCTTATAGTATATATCCTTTAATTTTTTTTTCCTGAAGTACAGCTCCCCCTTTATATCACTGTCCGTGGAGCCAGTGCAAAAATCTGGGAGATGATCTGATTGCTGTTTTTTAAATTTTATTTTTCATTCGTATAATAAACTGCATATAACATTATGACCACGGTACGATGCTTACGGTATATACTAAAAATGCATTCTTAGGTGTTTAATCAATAACGAACAACATTCAAGGACGGAACTCTTTTTTGTAAATTGGGAACTGTATATATACTAGTATAGCTATACTATCAGAATATGTAAAGGTTTTTATTATTATGCATATTATATTATTATAGGTAAGTATTAGTAAATCAGTAGCGTGTACATATATTATATTTTCGCTAGTTTAACTATATAAAATAGTATCATTTAAAACTACCACAAACTTTTCTTCGGTCGAGTGGGATACACCGGTAAGATTCATTTCTGAAAAGGGGTGCGAAATAATTGTAAGGTTGGTAAACATTGCTTTATTAAATTGTCGCAAATTAGGAAAATGTAATGAATTAAAAATTCCTTCTTTCCATCAGATATATGATAAATTTCTCTCGGAATTACAGGCATTACCAATCTAAAATAAGTTTCCTATGAAAGCTGTCGTGAAAACAGTTTCCACTTACAAAAAATATCACTATATAGTTGTTTTTTTTTTGTAGTTTTTAAAATAAATGATATGTGTTCCATATTCCATATTATCAATGGTAAATAAAACAATTTACATGTTCAGGAGAGAAAAAAGATATATCTGCAGATCTTATAAAACTGTGCGTTTGCATCTAAATTTCAAATTACATTAAAATAAAATGACTCATTATATAGGATGTAACTAAATCTGTGTACCAAAATTTAAAGGTTATAATATTGAACACAATGATCATTAGTCAAAAAGAATTTTGTTGAAATTCGTAAATTAAAAATGGGTCTAACCAAATTAACAGTTTGAGCTACATAAGTAATTACAAATTAAATAATATACAAATAAATTTTTTTTTAAATTGTTATTTATTTTGTTGGTTAATCTTTTGCAATAACGTTGTAAGATTTAATTATAAATAATTACGATATGAAACACTGCATAAGATATTTTGTTTCCTTATTTCGTATCGGAATGTAACAATCAGTGGTTCCAAAAGTATTATTGTTTTGCAAACTATTGTTAATTTTACAATTTTCAACCAAATTCTATTTTTATTCATAATTAATGTCTCCAATACTATATAACTTTAAATTTTGTTGACAGGTTTAGTTCCACCCTGTATTTTAAGTAGGCTTATTAATTTAAAAATTGCCAGTATATTATTTTTATTCGATTATAAGCTAAGCAACATACATATATTATAATTATATGACTAATAGATAACTATTTTTAATATCTGTACTATTAAGGACTGCATATATCTATTTATAAGATCTCAGAAAGAATTAAAATAAATTATTTATTGAGAGGGTGTTTCATGCATATGTACCTGTACTCAGTAATTATATAAGTGTAATTTAATATAAATTTAAAATTGTAAATTGCAATTTGTTATCAAAGATCTAGACTTAGAGCTTATAAAAAATATTTTTAAATTATGCTAATTAAATTTAATACTTATTGATCGTTTAAGTAGGTAGCAAACAATTCAAGAAAGAGAAAATATAAATAAGTTTCGTTGACATCACGGTCAGTTGAAAGTAAATGAACTTTTGTGAACTTGTGTGAAAAGGGGGCATTGAATCGATTCCGTCACTCACTTCACTCCTTATTCAGATCTTCAAACATTCAAACAACCGGACGGACAAAACTGCGTGGGTTCAAAATTGCTTATCGCGCAATCTAAAGCAGGAAACTGTGTTGTTATGCTCTTTGCGAAAGAACACTCGAAATTCTTTCGAAAAAATCTGTGGTAAGTGTTTGCTATATTTGGATGTTAACATGCACGAAGCCTCGTACAGTGAAAATACGTATCCATTATATACATATATATGGATAATTTATCAATACATATTAGGTAATTTATTTTTATAACAATTTCTTATATATTTTTATAAAAATAAAATAAATAAATATATCATCACGCCTTTTACCCATTATTGGGTGTGGCACTCTGCCTAAGCAGATCTCGGTAAGCGATATATTTTTTCGCGTGAAGTGCGGTTACCAGCCGTCAAATCACGGCCCCCAAAGATATTAGTGGAGGTGGAGCCACAAGGGTAGATTTAAATTGGTGAAAATTGTTTGTCGGCTGCGGGGATCGAACCAGGGTTCTCAAGATCCACAGGCCGACTCGATACCACTGAGTCACCTACCCCATCATATATTATATATTTTTAAATTGCAGACTTTTCATATACATAAGATAAGTACTGTGAAATTAATATAAATAAATAAATAAATATATATATCATCACGCCCTTTACCCATTACTGAGTGTGGCACTCTGCCTAAGCAGATCTCGGTAAGTGATATATTTTTTCGCGTGAAGTGCGTTACCAGCCGTCAAATCACGGCCCCCAAAGATATTAGTGGTGGAGGAGCCACAGGGGTAGATTTTTTAAATTGGTGAAAATTGTTTGTCGGCTGTGGGGATCGAACCAGGGTTCTCAAGATCCACAGGCCGACTCGATACCACTGAGCCACCTACCCCATAAAAGAAATTAATAAACTAATTAATCTAGCTAAATGGATTACTTCTAGCTGAATCTTAATAAATCTAATAGTTGAATATAAAGCAGCTATTTCCAACAACAAAATTGGCCTGGAAAAATTGTTATTTGATAATTTAGTCTGCATGTATAAAAATAAACAAAAAAATTCATAACAATATTTAGTTTTGTAAAGCTTGTTTACAGATTTTATTTGTTAACATTTTAATATAAATTTTGTAATTTATACGACGCGTAACGAAATTGATTTATTATATTTTCATCAATCTTTGATTTAATAATTATAAAATTCAAGAAAGAAGAGAGATTCGAAAACATAAATGTCGCAATTGTAGCTGCAATTGCACATTGGTAATTATTTCAGGTTGGAAAATAGATCTTTGTGAATATATTTTCGGATAAATTCAAGGTTATCATTGAATTCAAACATCGATTTCAATGTCGTTCTATTTATACAACTCATTAAATACAATGAATTTTTAAATTTTAATTATTCGAAACTTTAGAAAGACCACATAAAAACTTTTATTGGATCGTGAGATGGACATAGACGTCTATTCTACTAAAAACACGTGTAACTATATCATTGTCGTACGACTATCGCTAAGCATTTTGTTCAACGACATTCGTAACAAAAAATCTTAAAAACCTATTCTATTAATCAAATCGTTATAAGTTATGGTTATGGTGGTTATAACGATAATATTCAACTTCATGTGTATTTTGACAGAATATATTTACATTTAATTGTTTCTCAATTGACAAATTGATAACGTGATCCTTGATTCATTATTTTATTAATTTCGATGTATTAATAAACAAGCCATATAAAAAAGAAAGATGGAAAACGACCCAAAGACAATATGAAATATATGCGAAAGAATTTGAAAACAATATTTCAGATATATCAGGTAGAGTGCGGTTATATAATCTGACCGCCCTACACAAATATTTAATTTATAAAAATATTTACAAAATAATAAATACGTAAACTTTAGACAACAATAAACTTATATGTATTTATCTATACTTTTAAAATATATATTAAAAAGAAATGAATTTGGTTAGGGCTGAAATAAAATATTAAAAACCAGATATAATCTAACCCGTCTAATTACTAAACTAAATACTACAAGTCAACGTAAGAATGACGACGGAGCGGATGCTGCCTCAGCGGTACTCTGGTGCGCGGTTAGCCAGCTGAAAAGAGAAATAACATAAGAAGTTACTCAGTGAGGAATCAACTGCCACCACACACCCACCCACAATCACTCAACAGATGATCGCTCGAAATAACACATACAACAACACGTCACTCTGAGAGTCGTCTCAAGGACAGCGCCAACCAGAGTGACCAGAACCAGTGCTCAACACCCACCCACCGGATTGCCTAACCTGGGCACCGGGAGTGTGGATTGAAAGCCAAGTAGAAACCCACACTCCACCCGCAATCGCGGGGTGTTAGCGAAACGTTGGGCACCTCCTGAATTAACACTAAAGATGGCAGGCCAGGGCACCGTTGGCACGAGGGCTAGCGGGTCGTGCTTCGTTGGCTGCATACTTGGCTGTCACTCCCCGTCAACCCCGCAGGGGACTTCCCTGGAGTGACCGCAGCATATGCAAGGAATAGGATCACATACTCATACACCACGTGTGGTAACACCACTTGACTCAACTCACCAATTCGTTCTCAAGCAATCTCCCTCCTAACACAACACGATATACAACCACTCACTGTCAAATCTCACCATAAACTGGAATGAAATGCATAGTTAATTAGCTATTTAAATGAAGTTCTTATCCAACAGCACTCGTAATCCACCTAAACGCTAGAATGAAGTAGAAAACATAATCAATTAAGAAATAAAGACCTTACGTTTAAAAATTACGCTAACAGTTCGGCTGTCCTGACCATTTCTCGTCCTCGAGGAATCAATCTGCAACTCTGTTTCCGTTTACCTCAGTGGTTAAGACACTTCTTTCCTGCCGCTGTCGGTGCTGTTGATGACGCTGAGTCTGCTGAGGTTGATGTTGATGTCTATGTTGATTTCTATTTCCGTTATATTTGTCTCTATGTTGTCCTGTACTCTCTGGTCCTCGTTGACGTTTTGGACACTGCGCACGCTTGTGTCCTATCAGTCCGCAAGAAAAACGACGTATGTCCGCTACTCCGTAGTTGGTCTGGTTTGCGGTAGAGTACGGTCGTTTGTTCTTATGGGGCGAATGACCTAAGTCGCGTCTAAAACTAGAAGTATCTCTTGTTGTTGGGCTATCCTTGACGGTTTTCAAAAACAACAGAAGTGACTCCGGCTTCTCACAGTCTTTTGACAGAGCAGCAGCGCGAATATTTCCATCAAAAATTCCACCGATGATGCAGGAGACGACCTTCTCTCCCGTAATATCACAAGCGTTTAACAAAGCGAGTTCCTCGTAGTAATACTGCAGTATTGGTTCATCCGACTTCTTAGTGCGCGCCATCATTTCTTGCAGCAGCTGGAAGTAGTCTTTCTGTGACGGGAAGGCCTCTAACAGCATGGTCTTCCAAGTGGCCCAAGGGTAATTGATCGTCTGCAGTCCCTTATACCATGTTTCTGCGTATCCCTTAAGTCGAGATGTCACATACATGATGGTGGTAGTTTCGTCCCAATTGTACATTGCACGTAAATCCTCTATTTTCTGCAGCCATTTCTCGCTGGATAATCCTGTATCTGAAGGATTGAAGAATGGTATAGACTCGCGGCTTTCTGGACGAACAGAAAAATTGGGTGGTTGAGTTGATAGATTAGTCTCTTGCATGCTTTGTACGTTTCGGGTGAGCTGCAGCATAATCTCCGACATTTGCTGCAAACTGTTTTCAGTGCTTCTCTCAGGTGACGACGACGGGCTCCTACTATGCTGTTCACTCTGAAAATAAGGACCGTTCCTATGCGACGACATTGCGTAATGCTGATCCAGTTGTTCAATCCAGCTATGCATAAAGAAGAAAAACGTTATTCAGATCCCACTTCTGAAATATTAAAAAGAAATGAATTTGGTTAGGGCTGAAATAAAATATTAAAACCAGATATAAATCTAACCCGTCTAATTACTAAACTAAATACTACAAGTCAACGTAAGGATGACGACGGAGCGGATGCTGCCTCAGCGGTACTCTGGTACGCGGTTAACCAGCTGAAAAGAGAAATAACATAAGAAGTTACTCAGTGAGGAATCAACTGCCACCACACACACACCCACAATCACTCAACAGATGATCGCTCGAAATAACACATACAACAACACGTCACTCTGAGAGTCGTCTCAAGGACAGCGCCAACCAGAGTGACCAGAACCAGTGCTCAACACCCACCCACCGGATTGCCTAACCTGGGCACCGGGAGTGTGGATTGAAAGCCAAGTAGAAACCCACACTCCACCCGCAATCGCGGGGTGTTAGCGAAACGTTGGGCACCTCCTGAATTAACACTAAAGATGGCAGGCCAGGGCACCGTTGGCACGAGGGCTAGCGGGTCGTGCTTCGTTGGCTGCATACTTGGCTGTCACTCCCCGTCAACCCCGCAGGGGACTTCCCTGGAGTGACCGCAGCATATACAAGGAATAGGATCACATACTCATACACCACGTGTGGTAACACCACTTGACTCAACTCACCAATTCGTTCTCAAGCAATCTCCCTCCTAACACAACACGATATACAACCACTCACTGTCAAATCTCACCATAAACTGGAATGAAATGCATAGTTAATTAGCTATTTAAATGAAGTTCTTATCCAACAGCACTCGTAATCCACCTAAACGCTAGAATGAAGTAGAAAACATAATCAATTAAGAAATAAAGACCTTACGTTTAAAAATTACGCTAACATATATGTTTAATATTAATCAAAATGTTTAATATTAAATCTAAAATCTTTACAGAATATCTATGTCAAATTTTACGACTCTAACGAGGCATATGGACTTGTCGTTCATTTATGATATAAAATAACGATTCATAATGATAAATATATTAGCAGAATAGGATTTTGTCGAAAATCGTAAAAATAACTACATGTCGCCTCGTAACGAGTTGTAAAGATAAATAATTTGTTATTAGAATGAATCTGATAGTTCGAGTATAGTTAAAGTGATCTGTCTTAGTAAATATATATTGATCAGATCCAAATAGCAAATGATACACGATATGTTAAGAGAGGAGATAATTACGAAATTAAAACATGTGCATATTGTAATTAATTAAAAACACGCACAATTTACATAATAGTTATAAAATTATTTTGATTCTCAAACTAATATACCAGTGCAAGATATTTTCAAAACATCTTGGCATTCGAAATTCGAAATGTTCCTGTATAAATTATACTCATTTACGAAAAGCTTCAAATAAAAGTAATATAAAACATGTTTGGGGCCGTGATTTGACGGCTGGTAACCGCAGTTCACGCGAAGAAATATATCACTTACCGAGATCTGCAACGGGGGAGTGCTACACCCAGTAATAGGTAAAAGGCGTTATAAAATGTTGTCCTCTGTGTTATTACAATTTGGAAACATTTTTATTTAAAATAATTCAGAATTCCTTGGCAGTGTGAAAGATATCGACATGTTATGCCGGATGTGCTAAGGTCATTTTAAAATACCTTATTGTTCATTATTCTGAGCTCTGCAATCTACACAAGAATTTACTCCTAACAGGTACAGCTTATAGTAGATATCGAAACACTTGAATTAAATATTTTCTTATTATTAGTTCTAGTTGTCATGTGCCAGATTTGAACTCCGTAACTCTCACTTATTACATACATTTACGATGAAAATCTTCTATTTAGTTTTAATCGAGCATTCTTTATTGAAGTATATATCACTGAATGTTGTAACGGATGACATTCGTTTAGTCCCGGGTTCGAATGACAAGTCTGTATAACGTTAAAATACCGCATTAACTAGCATTTCATTACATACTCTGTTCTTTAATTGGAATGAAGTTCCTATTGTGTAGAGTTAAATATGTATTTACTAAAAAAAATTTTTAATTCTGAAAAAGCCAAAGTACATAAATTTTTGATTGTGCCTGTATCGCTAGTATATAATTAGGCAATTTGTATTAATTTTATTCTTCAAATAACATAAATATACTACGTTTTTTACCCTATAGGGTGTCGCACTCTGAATTAGCAGATCTCGGTAAGTGATATACTTTTGCGCATTGTGCGTGAAATGCGGTTACCGGTCGTCAAACCACGGCCTCCAAAGATGTTAATGGAGGGGGGGGGGGGGCTACAGGTATAGTTTTGATGTGTTGAAAATTGTTTGTCGACTGTGAGAATCGAACCAGGGTTCTCAAATCCACAGGTCGACTCAATACGAATGAACCACCAATCTTATAAAAGCAATCAAATTACGAGTAAAAATAATAAAACTATTTAGATCTGTATTTGTTTTACAAACCAATTGAAAATGGGAGGAGCACAACATAAAAATGTTGCCGATAGCTTCTTTAAGATCACCAAAGACCTCACTATTTTTAATATTATTTTTTTTATTGGAGAATTGGATTGACTTATGATTATATTTTATATTTTTTGTTATTGAAGTACTTCTGCATTTAAAATAAATTATAAAAATCCTCTTCTACTATTCTACCTTCTATGAGAAGCAGCCCAATATAACCTAAATTAAACTAAACCATCAACACATCACACATGAAAACAAAGAAACTATTCTTCATTCGTTACACAAAAATACTTTCCATTGTTTCCAAAATCTTGCACAACACTATCAACAATCATTACCGGTTCATTTGCATACGCACTTGTAATTAATTCGCAATTAACAACATTAATTATCATAATGTTGCATCGTGTAGCCTCAACTTCACATCTTCGCAACTTCCAGTCTGATGGCGTGAAGGTACATCTCGCGTGCTTACACGGTGAACATATTTTATCTTAGTTTGAATGCGATTTTTTCGAATTCCCTTTTAAATGAATACTGTATTTTATGTGCAATATTATGCATTAAAGGCTAGATAGTTTATATGACATTTGAATACGATCTGTGGTGGTATATGTCTTAAATTAATTTTCTATATATTCAAGATATAATTTATTTAATTGTGTTTATGGTTATTTGCATACGTTTTGTTTTATGAATTTGTGACTTACTATTAATATATTGCTAAGAACAACCTGTATAATTTTTACTAATACGGAAAAATATTGAAAATTAAATATGCCACATAAATAATGAGTATATTATATGCATAAATTTGAAATAAGTATACAGGCATTCATATAGAAAATACTTTGTTGAACGTATTATTCGACGAGCATCCATTTTATAACTAAATAAGTCGTAAATATTTAGATGTCAAAGGAAGTTACTCAAAGTAGACAATATCTTGTTTATTTTTTGTATTTCTGGCACTACAATATGCTTTTTGTACAGATTCTGAAAATAAATGTTTAATTTAAGTATTTCCTTACAGGTAGGGATACTGTTAAGATGGAACGAGAAAGCCCTATAAAAAGACAAGTAATAAAATATCAAACTAAATACTTATCTAAGTCTCACAAAATTCAGCCTCCAAGTCAACTTATGAGGTCCTCGTCGGAGGCTGGCCAGCACAGTTAGTAACCATATTAGAGCTTATCAGTATGGTATAACACACTCTTTCACCTAGAACAAAGTTCACATGAAGGAGCTGTATGACAAAGTTTTGTGAGACTTAGACAAGTGTTTAGTTTGATATTTTATTATTAAACCTAGTTTCACCAAGAGAGCATTCAAAGACAATTAATTTTGTCTTTGTTGTTTTATATTTAAAAAGACAATTAACTCATAGGAAAAAAAGTACTAATTTCCGGATATGTCCAACTAGTAAAAAACCTATGCTGTTTTTAATTAACATTGAAGTAAATATTTAACAATTGATGAAATCAAATTAAATTATAAAGAAAAAATCGGGATAACATCAGAATTTGATCTTGGGACATATGAACTTAGGTCACATACATACTTTCTAAAATAACAAGTATCACTGCAGATGACTCTTGTGTCAAGTCTTTCAGTATATGAAACATAACAAAAATAGAGAAAACCATTGAAATAAAATCAAATTTGAATTACATAGCAACCATAGCTTGTGACTGGCGTACATAGGTCCCAGATTTAAATCATGGTGCTATTTTGATTAAGAAAACATTCTTTAAAAAAAATCAAGAAATATGATTTATGAATAGTTCCAGAGCCGTAACTTGTTATTTTTGCGCCCAAGACAAGAATATAATATTGCGTCGTCCCCTAAAATTTTGAGGTTTGAATTCATTAGATATGAGTTTTTTTTTTAAATTTTAAATATGTGAACAAAGCGAGTTTAGTGAAAAACAAATATATCACTTGTAATTTGTTTATTTATCGAATATTTCATATGAATTTTGGCAATTTAGAGATGTGTTATTAAAAGAACATGCGGGCGATGTAAAACAAAGTAAATTTGAAGAGTGTGCGTTTGATTATTTTCATAAAATATAGAAAATAAAGCAACGAGTAAAGCAAGTTTCAGTAAACTCTTCATAAGTTAAAAAATATATATTTTAAAACTAAAATAACCAGCTATATCCCTTAGATTCGTGCGCTCAAAGAAAGTGCCAAATTAGCCCCCGATGTAACAGGGTTCTAAATTCTCATTTTAAAACTGTATTTTTGAAATTAGATAATTTATATTCCCTGTATATAACCCGCCTTCTACTTAAGTATAATATATTTATTATTCATTACTCTAAATCTATCATCTACTACAAAGTTACAAATTACATTAAAAATTCAAATGCTTAGGTATATATTCAGCATTTAGCAACACTTACACTGTAATAGCTAGTATTATTTTTTCAAAAACACCGGTAGTGTGAACCTGCAGCATATATTAACATTTCAAGAGTGTTTTAACGTTAAATTATCATAGAATTTATAGTTTATCGTGTCTTATTATTCACTATTTGCTGTAATATATGACTTCCATACCAGGGGGCATTACATGTAGTTAATATATATTCCGTAGTCAAATCTACGCCGTGTTGTAACCGATTTGATGTTTAATCAGGCACCCGCTTAACTTGGACGATGACTCGTAAGCAGTTAGAACTTGGAGGAAATGAACGTCATGTCAGATACTCGTAGTTTATCGTTAACAGAATGAGAAATAAATCTTGGGATTTAATAACTTTTACTTTATGACAATAATCACAAAAGCATTTTCGATTTATGGTAGTTAGTTATGTATAATTATTCAAATACTATGGTCGGTAAAGATCAACAGAAGGCATTCGTAAGAAACATTAAAGATTTTTTTTTAATCACAAAACGGTGATGTAAGAATTTTATTTCTTCATAATATGCTATTTCATACTACCTACTCGTAACCAATCCTTGACATCTAGTCATATAAAAGTGAAGGACAAATTAAAATAAATGCAGTTTTATTGTGTTCGATACTCATATCCGTTCTGGTTTTTATAACTGCAATATGTAAATCTCATTATCTAACATTTGATTGAAAATATTTCAGTGTAAACTATATATATATATATATATATATATATATATATATATATATATATATATATATACAGAGTGCAGAGCGTGCACTGGTTAAAATAATTGTACTAGTATGTCTGTGATCTTAGATTTTTGGAAAAATAAAATGTAACATTTTTGAGTAAAATCAGATAGCCATAAAAATTAAAAACAAACAAAACAAAATTTCATTCTGATAGGTCAGTCAAGAATTAATTGTTGTATCCAATGTATTATTTTAATTATTTATTGTTATAATATTTAATATTTATTTAATATTAATTATAAAATATAGTAATATACTACAATGAACAGAACAATTAAGATTTGTAACTCTTGACTCAACTGTCAGAATGAGATTTTGTTTTATTTGTGTTTTATTTTCATGGGTATCTGATTTTTCACATAAATGTCACATTTTTTTTTAATCTACTACTACAGGAGCCCTAGTACAACAAATTAAAACTTTTTAAACGTAGAATTTAATTTTAAACAAATTATAACTCTTGTACTTTTGCTCTAAAATGTATAGAAGAGTCAATTTCTGCACATTTTTAAAATGCTATGTTAAACTCATATGTTCCGTCTTTCTGTGCACACCTATATACTGGATGTCCCATTTTACATTATCTTATTGAATATCTCGAAATGAAAGCATTTTACCGAAAAGTATGCCGAATCATAATCGTCATGGTTTTGAGGGGGACATCGAATTTTGACAAAATGGCCCCCTTAGCCCCCCAAGGGAGACCAGGAGAGGGGTCAACTTAAAAATTTTAAATGGGAACCCCTATTTTTTATTGCAGATTCTGAAAGAGCGTTAAAAAGTATATAGGTATTATCCGGATACTTTTTTTCAATTTCCAACACGAAATAACCCTATTAAAACACTTAATTTACAATTAAATTAATCACCAATCAGTAAACTTAACATGAAAATTCTTGATAAAATCAAATCATTCATAATTAGTTTATTTAATGTCCTGTTTTCGTCCCCCCAGTGTTAGGGATTGATATTTTCAGAAATTTAGGTAATGATTGAAACACCAAATGTTATTATTTATAAAGTTATTGACACAATATTAATTCATGAATATTTTGCACGAAAATCGTACTTTCACGATTACAGCGCCACCTGTTGGAAATTAAAAAAAAAAATCGGATAAAGCCTACATATTTTTTAACGCTCTTTCAGAATCTGCAATAAAAATAGGGGTTCCCATTTAAAAATTTTAAGTCGACCCCCTTCCCGGTCCCCCTCGGGGGGCTAAGGGGGCCATTTTGTCAAAATCTGATGTCCCCCTCAAAACCATGACGATTATGATTCGGCATACTTTTCGGTAAAATGCTTTCATTTCGAGATATTCAAGAAGATAATGTAAAATGGGACACCCTGTATAAATTAACTTTGGCAAATTTGAAATGATAAATTGAGGGTAGGTAGTTACTTCTACTTAATGATATTTTGTACTTATTTTATACACTGCGCAACAGGAAATTTGGATGAATCATGAGCCTAATTAGGTCTGAAATTGGCATTAGAAAGAACTGATCTTTTTGAAATAAATATTATTGCCAAATAAACATTTACATATGCTACACATTTTATATTTGAGGTGTTACAGTATAGTAAGAAATTAGGCATGAAATTTATATAAAAATATTACTGATTAGTGATTTCGAAATTTGGCAGGTAATAAATTTCAGTACATTTTTACATGTAGTGATATATAGTAAATTTTTATTCTATTTGTCCCTAATTTTGAGAATAAAAATATAAAATTCGTTTTTAACAGATTTATATACGAGTATATCATCAGCATCACGTCTTTTACCCTTTTCTGAGTTTGACTTTCGATAAGTAATATATTTCTACGCGTGAAGTGCGGTTACTAACCCTCAAATCACAAAGATGTTAAGTAAAAGAGAAGCCACAGGAGTAATTTAAATGTGATGAAAATTGTTTGTCGGCTGTGGGAATCGAATCCATGTTCTCAATATCACAGTCCGACCCGATACTACTAAGCTACCTACCCCATTTGTGCATTTTATTTATAATTAATAGTAATAAAAATATGTTTCAAAATGGCTTGTGTTCAGGTGTCATTTCCAGACCCAAATATGTACGTAATTCATATTAATTCTAATTGTAGTTCAGTTTATAGTTGAATTCAAAACATTTAAAAGCAGTCGTATTTTTATATAAATTGGATTCAGCGAGGTTTGATCTCGCGAACTTCCACTTGTAAAGCTGTACTAAGAGCACAGACACATTAAAATTACCTTCTTAGTACATCTTAAAATTTAATATGGATCACATTTTCAAATTAATTTAAAATAATATTTATTACTGTCTAATGTTTCTAAATTATTTTAAAATAAACGTTTCAAGTGAAAGTTAAGAATTAGCTACTTATTAAATTTTATACGACTTTTAATTGAACAATGTTTTTCAATAAAATAATTTATAATTATTTGACAGTGTAAAATGAACCATACTAAATGTTCAGCATAATTTTAAAATACTATATAATGTATACCAAACATTGTTTCCAGACAGGATGTTTACAATCTTTGGAACAATTGATTATCAACACTTTTAAAATAAATGTAGATTTTTATATTAGTATTTTAAGAAACTACTTAACAATTGATGTAATCAAATTAAATTATGCATTGAAAACGGAGTTCATAGTTTAAAAGTTCAACAAATGTAGATGCTTGAAATAAATTAAATTAATATTTCTTTAATTTTATGTATTTTCAAAAACTAATAATAGATCATAATTAGATTTTTCTATCTCGGCAGTAACTGGAAAGTACAGGAAAAGATAAATTTAATGTTTATTTTACACTAAAGAATCGATCATGGTCATTCGTAAATAAGAATAAAAATATAATTTATGTGATAATAATGCACAAGATAATAAAATTACGAGTAATGCAACAGCAGCAACCTTGAATTAAACAGGGAATTACTTTTACAATGCCACTCCAGCATTCGCATTGGCGCACTACATCCTGGGTTTTTACTTTTGCTTTAACTAACACTTCGTATTCTGAAGTAATATTGTTTCGAGACTAAAATGTATTTAGCAAGTCAATGAATTGTGTCAAGGCTAAGTTGATATTTTACATTTGCGTCGAGTAATTTGTATTCGAGTCAGAAAACTTGTGTTCATAGTTGTTTTATTACAAGCTATAAAATTGTTTGCAATCTTTTTATTTTTCCCATTGTTACCATGCTTTAAGTGTAGTAAACTTTTAGAAACCGATGTGATAGAAACTTCTCTTATTACATACTAGATTTCAATTCATTTAAAGATATATTTCCTGAAGTATTGGTGGAATTCTATAACCTTAAATTCAACCAGTAATTAAAATATAACACAACTGATTTGGAAATTGTATAAGTACCTACAAAAGATATAAACATTTTTATTATTGACTGACCGGACACAAACTCGTAATTAAGAACAAAAATGTAAATTTTTAACGACTTTCTATAATTTTCAGTTTTCTTACGCTCACCTAAATAGTCGATTAAAAAACAAATTTAGATTGTGAAGTTTCGTGCCAACCAAAAATCTGTTTTATACTATTCTAAGTCATCTTGGAGAGATTTATTGGCATATGGAATATATAGATTATATATAGTGTATAGATTTATAGTGTAATAAAGTGAAACAATTCAGAATTTGGTTTTGTTGTAATTAGAATTTATACAATCAACTCAGCTTTTAGAAATACAGACTAATTAAATATTATCTTAAGTATCTTTTTAAAAGTTGACTTAACAGAGTTTTGATTATCAAATTTATTACCTACAGCATATATTATAATAAATTAATGTTCCTAAGTTCATTATATATCGAGTTTGTGGCTTCTCTGAATTGTTGCGCATTACTTAGACGAATTGTGTTGACATATCTGGATAAATTAGTAGCTGAGCGTTGGTCTGGGATGGACTTGATCTTTATACTTTATCCCTGGTAAGCGTTTGGCCTTTTTAAATGTAAACTTATGCCTAGGAATGGTTATCTTTGAACCAACGATATCATCCTCTTATCCCTTCTCAGCACTTCACGTACAAAACAACAACAATAAATTAGTGGTAGTTTAACATTGGACGAGAAAAGTTGTCTCTTTTGGAGTGCAAGATGTAGTAATTTGTAATTTAGTAAC
Source organism: Pterostichus niger (assembly GCA_947425015.1). Lineage (NCBI taxonomy): Eukaryota > Metazoa > Arthropoda > Insecta > Coleoptera > Carabidae > Pterostichus > Pterostichus niger. Next base: position 27,172,603 of record OX380336.1, on the reverse strand, counting down.
TTTAGTAATATTTTTTTTATACGTTGTTGTTTGCCATCGTTGTTCAATCTGTTTAATTTTCTCTCTAGAACTTGTTAATTCTTTTTTCTACGCCCGTTATTAAAATGTCATAAAACGTACTGGTTTCCATGGCGCTAATCATATGTTGACAAGGCTGGCTTCGAACGTTTTAGTCACAGCTTGAGATATTCATCACAGGGTGAAGTTAGCTTCAGAAATCTATCATTGTAACGTAACTTTACTTTTCAAATAATTCATAAAACTTATCATTTCTTTGTTGTCTTAATTTACGAGCGTAGAAAAAATATAGAATGTTGCTCGTTTTATAAACTCTTTACATACTCGTTTTTTATACACGTGTAATTAAAAAATCGTTTATTAAACTCGTTACATAATATACTATTATATCTTAATATATTTTAGTTTACACAACTTAATCATCTGTTTATTTATTTAATTGAGCATTCGTCCAAAGAATCTTCTTACTTGGTAAAATAGAGCTACTTCGATTAAAGTTTCCACACTACCAGACCAATGTAATGATATATTTTTTTTTATAAAAAAAGCATAAGTCTCTAGATATGGGCGAAAAACTGATATCAATGACTAATTTCTAAATAATTGTAAATTGAGTAAAAGAAGACTTTATAGTGTCGTGTGAGAAGATAAGCAAGATAAATTTTAAACTGCAATCACAGTATGTTCTGTAAAAATTATATATTTAAAAGTAGTTTGAAATTTTATGTATTTGACCCTAAGGGACAAGACATGTACTGAACGATTTGGCGTAGGTAACTAATACAATATTCATAATTAGTATAATTGAAATCCGTGTGTATCGCATAGTAGAATTTCTCATCGTTCTTTATTTACTAACAAGCTTAGCTCAGTGCTCAACATACTCGTACAAGGCCATTGCTAGCGCGCCCCGCCATGCATTGCGAATTTCCGTTACCAAGCTCATTTCACTATCCGTATCCGTTCCTCAAGGGGTATCGTATTGTCTGGTGCAGTCCTGTTTTGTACACTGTCGTTTCGAATCTCTACTGGTATACTAGCTGACGCTCTTATTTAGTTATCTTATTAGGGTGGTTGAACATTCTAAAAAATAATTTTAATTATAAGATTATGCAAATTTGTTCACAATAAAATAAATAATTTTATTCTTTTTTAAATTCTAAAAAAGAATCGCACTAATAACTCTTAAATAAAACTACCTCCCAGTCTTGTAATAACATTATACATACGGGTTATGATATATTAGTATATTATGTTACTAGGAGTAGAAAGCAGTCTTATTTATTGAGCTCAGATGTTTGCGGCCGAGGCGATGCAAACTGAGCGAAATAAAAAAGAGCATTCTACTCCGAGTAGCATATACTATTTTTTCTTCAAGCATTCTAACGTAAATTTAAAGAATAAAATATAAATTATTTAATTTTTTCCCTAACTCGCTTTATTAACAGTTATGTTAAATGTACAGTTTTCTATTTTACAATTTTGAATATTTAAACCACTACTGGCAGTATTTGTATCGATAGTTCCAATATCCTAATAGATAGAAGCTGTATAAATTTCATTGTTTATTTCCGTACCTTGATTACTTCCAAATGTAACAGGTATGTTGCAAGTCATTTCTGTCGAAGTATCAAATAACTCAATATTTTCAAAAATGCTATTAGTTTAGTGTATTTACATATGTTTACGTTATGTTTGATATTTAATTCAGCCTTAATCATTGAGTAAAGTAAGTTAACATAACATTCTCAGAGAAATTCTTCACATTTTGTTCTCTAGTCCAATTGACAAATCTCTCATAAGCGAAATCATAAACCTTACGTGATTTTTCAGAAATCAATGTTTGAATGACTGACTTTGCGATTTCTGCTATTGCTGGAGGTGTAAATTGCATTTCATCCACTTCTTGAGACATTTTTTGTGTGAAACAAATAACGATATTTATCACTACTGGCTGTCAGTCAGTTAACCTCACTTCACTTCAGTTGCCAACAATGAAATTTGTTGTACGGAACACTCAAAATTATGGGTTGTGACTCCTAATTATGTTCACGAGATTTTTTTTATATATATTTTGTCATTTTAAGTACGCTGTACGATAGTAACTTACTATCGTACATCGTACAATTCCCCTAATTATCCTACATGTATGATAATTATCGTACGATTGGTAACGTTGAGCCAGTAGCCGGGCTGCCCTAGCAAGTGCTGCTGCCTGTGGTATATTTTATAACTAACATTATTGTACTAGTACAATAATGAATTTCATTATTGTACTAATAACATAATGACTTAGTTCTACATAGTGTGTGTAGTAGCATAATATGAATATTGTTGTATGCTTGAAGAAAAAAATATTTATTTATTTATGTTACGCTGTAGAACAAGAATTTAATCCCAATTACAGTACAGGGTCCGCACTCACCGAGTCGCAGTGTGATAGTTTATATAATTTTTAGCTTGAGTGAGATTCTAACTCGGGATCTCCGGATTCGAATTCCGTATCGTTATCTCCACCACCGTAGTAACGGAAAAGCTAACAATTTTTTTTCGGGTACTCAGCCATTAAAAATATACTCTATAACATCAACAATAGTACACTAACTTTGAAATTACGGTCTATAAAAATTGTAGCATCCAAGTTATTACTATACTATCATATGGAATTAAGGTTCCCTGCCAGTAGGATGGCATTAGTTCAAAATCATAATCATAATAATTCCTTATTTATAGGGATTATTGTCTATTTTTTTCAAGAAATAATGTATACGAGCTGTGATCGAAAGGTGTCCGGAACTATTATTTATTTTTAAAAATATTTATTTATTCGTTAATATTAATAAGGTTTCCTTCGAAGCAGTCCCCATTGGATAAAATACACTTATGCTAGCAATTTTTCCAGTTCTGAAAACACTTCTGCAATGCACTTTTTGATATGGCAAATATTAATATTAGAGAAAAACAGATTCCTTCTCGGATATTTATTTCTCAATTAGTTATATTCACAAATAATTTTAAATTTATATGAGCTAAAGGCATGCTTGCTGCTATTTTTGATGGTTTAGAAAAGTCTTATTTTCTGAAAGAATGAGATAAGAAATCTATCGTAACTGTGATTTTGAGAAACCAAGTTCGATTGTCAAGACCGACAATTTTGGGGGGCAGTGATTTAACAGCCGGTGGCCACAGTTGATGCGCAGAAAAATCTCTTATCAAGATCTTCTACAATAGAATGTCACAGTCAGTAATGAATAAAAACCGTAGTTATTAATTTTATTTTCAAATTACAAGAACATAGTTCCCGACTCCTTTCGGGACTAACTTGTCCTTCTCTGTACGGTTCACCGATGCTATTGTTATAGTTTTGACTATACCGTTAATGGTATTTCTTGAAGTTTTAATCAAAATTCGACATGTATTTGATATATTTTATTAATGTTAAAAAACTTGAATTTGTGAGACCAAAATTAAACGGTTTTTTTTTATTTCGAAACGCGGCAGCCTCTAATATCCAATTAAAATTTCGTAGCATGTATTGAAATAACATCCCGAAACTTCACGGCACAAAGAAATCCGTCACAGCATAATATATAGGCCGCTATGGCCGAACTGGGCAACACTAATGATATACGGGCCGATGCGGCTCAGCTAGACGGCCGTGTCTAATTGAAGATGCCGTATTTTTGCTCCAGTTTCCAGTTTCTGTTCTTCACTTCTTCGCGCTCACTTCAATGTCAATTAATCGTCGTCATGGTTACTTGCTTGTTACTGACTCTGCACTGTTCTCATGGGTTAACACTCATTGGCCTCAATGAGTAGATTATGGAAATTTTTCTAGTTAGCGTCGGAGGAAGAAATTAATCACTAAATGCAAGAGGACCCTTGTTTTATATATTGGTTCATGTACAATCTATCAACTTGTTGTAAATTACAGTTACAGCTCACAAGAATTCCTGGTGTATTACTAATTGGAGCACAGGATGCACATAGATCTACAAAATGTATGGGTATTATAAATTCTGTTATTCCAAAAAATAACTTAAGATAGCAATACAAAACATTTCATTATAAAATTGCTAACAGTATTATGAATGTATATCAATTAAATTATGTACATTGTTATAGTTTACATTTAGAAATTTACAACATATATAAAAATAATTATCCGGCGTTATCAGTGCATGAATGATATTGAGATGGAAATGTAAATTATGGTAGATCGGTACGTACTCTAATTTATTTAATTATTGTCTTATAGTGGATTTTATGGAGCGTCATTTGTTAATAAATATCCGCTGTTTTTCTACCTTCTATAATTTCCAGATAGTTAGATCAGTGAATAATAATATTGAATTGAGAAACTAATTTTATCATGTTACTATAACTAGATTCGTATATGAGCGCCCATGTGCCCAAATTCATTTCTATAATACAGAATGATGAGCTCTAATAAGAGCGAAACGCGTGTATGGTTACTAACTGTGCTGGCCAGCCTCTGACGATGCCCTCATAAGGTGACTTTTAGGCTGAATTTTGTGAGACTTAGGCAAGTGTTTAGTTTTATATTTTATTAATACAGAATGTCTCCTGACATACGAGTGCCACCATTGGTATATCGGAAACTACAAGAACTATAAATTCTGCTAAATTAGACAAAAATTGTCATATTAGTAGGACAATTTAACGAGCTTATTCTTTTTCAAAAAATAAATGCATAGATCACTAGATATGAATGAAATTTGGAAATAGTCTTTTTCAAATAATTGTAGTTTCAAAATATAGTAGATAAGAGATAGGAGATAAGGAGATAGAGAAGTTTCAAATAAAAATTGTAAATATTTACAATGTAGAACTAAAATAATTTTTCACTTGCCTAACATAGAGTTACATTCCTTAAAAATTTCATATTTAAATGTCGAATTTTTTCTCGTATTAATAATGTCAAGTATGCCTGATTTAATTAATATAACCAATAAATTGTAAATTATTAAACATTAACCAAGTAGCCTATGAATTTTATCTTTTTGCCCAAGTAAATAAAGTATAATGAATTAATATATTATAGAAATTAGAACTGTGTGCAACTTTTAATTCGAATCGGATTATTAAAAAAATATTTTATTAGAAGGTATTTCACTTTATTAAATTATAGATTACAGATATATAAATGACAGATGACCAGCATCATACTAAGCATAAATTTTATAGTATGACTATAAAATAATATGCCAGTCACAAAGCAAACAAAGCGGTATTTTTTTAATCGTGTAAAAATAAGCATTTTTAGCTACAATCATTTCGACCAATCAAAGCGCTACCCGATCGCTGATGTCTATTGCCGAATAACCTAAATGTAATTAGCTAAATATAAAAATAAATATGTCATCAGGCCTTTTACCCATTACAGTGTGTGACCCCCAAAAATGTTAGTAGAGGGAGACCCACAAGTTCGGGAATTGAACCTGGGTTTTCAAATTCACAGGCCGACTCGATACCATTGAACCACCTATCCAGTCTGAGCTAAATATTATATATTAATTTTAATATAATTCTGTCTTAGCTAAATTCAAAGTAAATCTGCTATTTTTTTGCTTAATTAAAGAAGTAACTATTTTTAATGTATCTTTTGTATTATAGGATGATATAATTAGTGCAGGAAATAACATATCTTTTAATTCTATAATCATTTTGTTTTCAATTATTAGAAATATTTTTTATCACGTTTTTCAATATATTGACACCAGTGCACCGTCGCGGCTGATAAATCAGCGAACGGGCTACCGCTGGCAATTTTTTGAACATTCGTCGGGGCGGACGCTCGGCGTACAGGTCTAATAGAAACAATAAGACTGATAAGTTATTTCATTCATTTTTATCAACTTTTTTCGAAATAGTATTTAAAATATTTACTAAATAATTTGAAAAATCGAAAAACAAAGCAAGTTGAAAAGTCGATAAAATAAGTGTCTAAATATTTAATTTTCAACTATCTTTTAAGTTTAAAAAACCTACTTACAATTAAAATTATTTGAAAAATTTCGCTATTTCCTCATTTTTGCTTATATCTAGCTTCCTATGCATTTTTTTGGAAAACAAAAACATTGGTTAATTGTTCTAATAAAGTGGCAACATTCGTCTAATTTAACAATATTCTAACCCTTATAGTTCTTGAGCATCCAATGTCGCTCTTGTATAGGAGATACCTGTATAATAATAAATCTTTATTAATAGTATTTATATTACACCATTAAGAGCGATATTTAACTAAACGTTGATCTACACCTAACCCATGATAACACACAAAAATAAAGAACATCTGAAATTATGTACACAGAATACAAATATAAAAAATATCTACAACTTCAACATTTTACTCATAAAGAAGGGTTATTTTTGACTTTTCCTTGAAAGCAGTAACAGAAAGTTGTTTAAAATTGACACCAGAATAACAAGAATGCTGGTTTTATTATTTTATTAATTAAGCAAAGGTATAAATATTTAATTCGAACAATGTAATGCATATTTGCTTTATGTCTGAAGTTAAATACATGTTCATATTTGCGCACACCAAAAATAAATCGAGACATGAGTTTTAGAAAAGTGTAATACGTTGAAATATTATATTTTAAAAGATTGAGAAACACCTAGTCGAATTGCAATATCTATCAGTTCAGGTAAATGATGCCGCACGTCACCATATTGTTTTTGCTTTATGTTTTAAAAGTGATTTATAAGCTAAAAGAAATAAATTTTATAGATTTATTGCTAACGGTTAGTATAATAACAATTATACAATAGATAGACTTGGTTTTAGTGTTTCTGGGTAGATCTGTGTAAAACATTTGATATAACGCCGATAAAGTATTTACGAATAAATGGCATACAACGAAAATAAAATTTGTTGTGTTATATAATAACAGCAAATTAAAATAAACTGTAACAAATTAGTTAGGAAGTACCTAAAGCTTTGTACAATCTGTTTCTATCTTTCAAATTTTATTTTCTATTTGCAATAATTTTTCAACCTTTAACTTCAAGTGATTTCAATACAAGATGAAGAAACATTTTCAGCCAATGTATCAGATTTTATAGTGCCTGTGTAGTTGCATATGTATGAAAATAATTGATTGCATCTCTGAACCAGTTGAGAATCCGGCCAAGTGTATTTAAATGTTATCAGATTTCCAGTAGAATTGTTCTGCCAGAATTAACTGTCAATCTTCTTCTTAATTTGAAATCTTGGATGGCATTACACATGAAGCGTAGAATTATCTTGTGTGTTGCTATAGTTCTTATCGGTTTCAACATTGCTGAATAAAGCATTATTTCATCTTAAAAAATGTGAAAATACTCCGAAGTAATAATAATTATAAATTTGTACCTCTAGTATCAATAATAAAAATTCATAATAAATGTGGAATACAATAATAATAATCTATATAATTTATTACTTTGAGAGACAATACATCTCAATACAAAAATAATTGCCAATGTTAATTAATAATTGTAAAAATATAGAATAAATATTTATACAGAGAAAATAAGTTATAGATGTAATAGTAATTATGTTAATAATTTTAGTCCTTCAGGGTGTTAGTAACGAAATTGTATACTTGTCAGTCGTACATCATTTCATTGTTCAGTTATTTAATTTAAATTTAGGATATGTAGAAAACATTTATTGTTTAATTAATAAACTTATACAGGGTGTTTCCCAACTTAGAGCAAATAATTAAAGGGTAAATTCTGTACGACGTGCTGATCATGAAACAAAAAGAATTTTTTTAAATTCGAAAAATTAAGGGTTGTTAACCTAAAACATTTTTTGTAGTACTGCACTGGATTCGCTTTCCTATTAAACACAAACAATGAAGTACGTATCAACTACGAAAGAATAATTACACAATTCAATTATTAGCAGTTATTTATAATAGAATTGTATTTAATTAATAACTTTAACATAATCATCCACCCAGTGGCAGTGGCAACGAAAAATTTTGGACTAGGAAACATGTGAAATAGTTTTGCGATTTAAAAACAAATTCTTTTTGTTTCATGATCAGTATACGTATTTAAATTATATATTTGAAATTTATGACTTAAATTCCAATAGTGAAAAACTTATTTTTGCAATATTAAAATTACTTCTGTGACTTCCTTCCCACTAATACCTTTGGGAGCAGTGATTTGACAGCTGGTAACCATACTTCATGTTAAGAAATGATAATGTATCTAAATATATCGCCACACTCAGAAATGTATAAAAGAACGTGTTTTTATCTAAACTTCTTTAACCTTTACTATTTAAGTAAGTTTTATTACAATCAGTCCAATTATCAAAAAAAAAAAACTTTAGTTAATCTTATTCTGTATTTAACATTTTTGCAGTGCTGTAATTGTAAAATTAGCAGAGGGTATACTCTAAGAATATATGTATTGGAAAACAGAGGGTAATATTAATTTTTCAATATCAATGAAAAAACGTTTTATACAAAAAGAACTTCAAATAACAATACTTTATAAATTATTAATACAGAATGCCGCATTTAAAAAAATAAAAAATATTTATTTTATAAATTATAGCCTTCAGGTAAATTAATTATTTTTAATTTTTAAAAAAGAAACACAAACTAATTCTCGTACATAGGCATACTAATCAAAAATAAATTTCCAATTTAATCTATCTATGCATAATAGGAAAGTATTTATAAATAATTTATAATAAAATTTTTATGCAATATTAGTATGCGAACTAGATCATTTTTTATCGATTACGTTTCAATGATAACAAAGTAAATATGCTCGCATGGTACTGCGCCAAATATCTACTTCGAGCACGCTGCTATGCTATTGACATTTTTTGACAGTTTATAAAAAATACATATTTTTGTGTTCATTCAGTATTGTCACTTAGTTTTATAAAAAATATTGTATACACCACGTACGCGAAATGTGTTTAATGCCCTCGAATAATTGTTCTCTTCGTCAAACGGAGTTTTATTCTCAGGACGCTAAACAGATATTTCACGAATTAGTACATAAATCACTATTTAATTATTTGTTTTAAAGAGAAACTTAAATCGCACTGGAACATAAACCGAAACCGGATTTATCCGACATATTTTTAAGAAATCTGAATCGGAACATAAACCAATTCCTATAATATTCAAGAGTGAGAACCTTAACTGAATCGTAAATATTAAATCGATATGGTACACCGGCTCATTGTACAAGTTCAAAATGTTGTAACGAGTGAATCAACGTCTATGTTTATGTCGGATAATAATTATAACTATATTTGATTTCCTTTTTGTTGCATTTTCAAAATAAATTCAATAAATCTACATTACGTTATTGAATTAATTTTAATTAAAAATTCATCGTTAATTGAACCCAAATTGAAGTGGTTCGCGTACCGCACTAAAAGATAACTATCGAACTGAAACAAAAAAAAAAACGAATCAGAAAGATTAATTGAATCTGCTTTGAAAACGAACCGCATTTTTTGTAATTTGTGGTTCTAAATTTTAATTATTTTAATATTAATAACTTTTTTCTTAAATATTTAAAAAATCTTGAGGGTATATTGTCACCTAACAGATTCAGAGAATATATGGCGTTAGTGTATTCTCTCCAGTACTAAATCTAATCTTTAATTTGACTAAACAAAAATTCAAGATAAATTAATACTTTTAATATTTAAACTTTATGATGAAAAACATCATTAAAATGAGAATTTGTCAAAATATGATCATTATCTCTTTATTGTGGATGCGATAATAAACATTCTGTAACTAATTTCAAGATCCTTGTATAAAGTAAATGACGAAAATTAAGTAATACAGTCATCAAGACCAGTTATATTAATATTAACCATGCACCTTAATATAGAATTATAATTTCATTACACGTGTACTTAAAATCATTAGCAAAGACCAAATAACAACCTAATTCTGTGTTTAATTTACTATAAATCACAACATGATCACAGTACAGGGTCGTACTAACACATTTCTTCCGTCGTGAGATTCCCACGTTTCCGAGAAGTGAAAACATGTCTCACGATGACAAGTATCAACCAACACGAACTATGCACACAATCGTAATTGTAGGTTACATTCCTACGTCTTTCACATATGTCGTGGTAATTAAATTAAATGTAATCTCAGGAAGTATTTAAATAAGACTGTGAATGAATCGTGAATCGTTGCAGAATTGTTTTGGTAGAAACGGTGATAACAATCAGAAAATAGTTAATTTCCTACCATTTTGATCTGCGACTGCTAAACTTGTTTTTGTTTTCTTTGCAGGTTAGAAAAGTTAGGTAACTTTGATCTAATTTTAGATAAGTGTTGAAATAATTTTGATTGGTCACCCACTGAGAGAAAAATTGTAGTTCTTTGTTAGTTTTGGCTCGGTCAAATTTGACAAATTGGTTCTTGTAAATTGTTGCTGTAATGTATAGCTGTAAAAGTTGGCGCCCATCGAATCTAAATACCGTTTTGTATTGGATGGAAGATTACAGGACGTTCATAATTTACATATTGTAATAATGTCTTCTTTTTATAATAATTATTCAAATCATATTCACTCAATTTTTATTTATCTTTTTTTTACTCGTTAACATTTATATGAGGTACATGGATGTAGTGATATTTTAATTATCGAGTTTGTACTTGATTTTATAACGTATCAAATAAGATATTTTTATATATAAATAAGTATCTAAAATATTATTTTACATTGTATGTAAGTAGGAAAAAAGCACGAAAAGTAAGTTAAAAATAAATAGATATTTTTTCGCAATCTGAACGTAAATAAATTAATAGATTATATTTTAAATATCTGCAATTGCATTGTGTGCAATTCAATAATTATGTAACTTTGAATTTTGTAAGTAAAAAATAATTAACCAAGTATGCGTCTTTAGCAATCTGCAATGTTCTACATTGCATTACTATTTAAAAATAGACATAATTAAAAGAAATAGAATTATACCATATAGATCATAGAAATATATATTGTCATATATAAGACCATTAGTGCGATAGCACGAGTGTAGATTTTCTTAAAGCAACAAGCAGGAGTGACCTAGGCAAAAATTACCAAAAGAAAATCATAGTCAAGTATGGTATTTGGCCTTACAATCTCTCGAAATATATTACTTGCTCCAAAAAAATTTACCGCAGTATTTTTAAAACAATGTCTGAACTACTATTACCTTGGTGATCAATTAAATTGTTTATTTTTTTGATATAACTAAGCAAAGTAAAAATAGTTAACAAACGTTATATCTAAGTAACGATTTGCGACAATTTTTACTAGTGAAATTGTCGTATATAATATCATAGGGGACTCAAGTTTTATCAGTAAACTTTTCTTGAAAACATTGTTTACCTAGCAACATCGTGAGAGTCATCTGTTCGAATAAATCACGAGAGCGTAGCTCGAGGGATTTATTCTGAGCAGATGACTCGAAGGATGTTGCTTAAAGGTAAACAATGTTTGAAAGAAAAGTTTACTGATAAAATAAGAGTCGCGAGTGGTATTTGTGAAGAATATTTCTCGAATGATATCTCTATATTTTTGTATTAAATTAAATATTTATTTTAAATGTGATTATTTTAATTAGGTATTAAAGTTGTTACAATTTATTGTGCAATTATTAAATACAATATTATTTGGAATATTAGATTTTTTGGAAATAACATCGCCACTACTTGTGCTAGGTTCTTCAGGAGCTATTTCATTTGTAGTAATGCAGTTTGTTGATCGTAGGTTTTGTATTATGTTTAAATGATGGTCCGCATCTAATTGTAAATAGGGTTTTATAGAAGATGCGCTGGAATGCCCTGTAATTTTTATAAGTTCTTGTTCACCTATCCCTTTTTTTGCTAATTCTGATTTCTTATTTTCTATTTCGGTACAAATTGCCGCCAAAGACGCATCTTCAAAACGATTCACTTCTGACATTTTAGAAAACTGATTGTTTATTTTGAAAATGTGGTGTTTGTTTCTCTTAGGCAACGGCGATTTGTCGGTGACAAATGGTCTTGGGCATTTACCGCGCGACAAACCCCCGTTGGCAAGCCATTTGTTACTGTAATTGTTTATGAAACTATGTAAAATTTGTCAGTATAATTGACATAAGTGAAATAATCGCTGTAATACTAAATAATGTAATTTGATTGGATGAAAAGTTATGAGAGGAATTGCCAATGTAATTTTTTATTTATCTTTACCAGATCACTTTTGTCAATTTACTTTCATTTTTTTCCAGTAGATACTTCAATTTTAAAAAAGTATAATTTTATTTATACGATGAAATTATTTCTAAATAGATTGTATTTGTAACAATTTCTTATTATATATAAAGAATCTATAAGATCATTATATATATATATATATATATATATATATATATATATATATATATATATATATATATATATATATATATATATATATATATATATACCGACCAGCAAATAGTTAATTTTTTGCTAAATTAGGATTTCCAAACTCGATTGGCATATTAATTGGGTATTGAGATGTTATAAATGTACAAAATTCATTTTAAATATTTGTTACACTATTCCTATTTACTGAAAATGTAATAATATTTGCAAAACAAAGTAAAGTCTGAAGATAACCTAACGTGCAGCCTATCATAATATAACACGAAGATTTAAAATCTATTTAAACCCCAGGTTTACATAAATAAGAAATATTGTCATTATTGCTATTGTTACTCATTTAATTATTATCTGTTTTATAGAGATCGCCATTTTCGAAAATTTTGATATCCGATCCGATTCGATCTGACTCAATCCGAGATTCAAACCGATCCGATTCGATATCCGATCCGAAATTTGTTCCGACATCCTGTCGGTCCGAGATCCGATCTGATATTCGACCGTTCTGAACCAATCCGAAATCCAATCCGAAATTTAATGCGACATCCGATCAATCCAAGATCCGATCTAACATTCGACCCGTCGTACAGATTTTGCTATTTATATGTAATCAACTGTAACGATGTATATTTTAATAAAAAATAACAGTTATACATTAATCTAAATTAATAATTTTGTTGTGAAAAACCAAGGATATAATTTAGTCGCAGTTATCTAATTGTTTCATAGTACATAAATACAAAATTTTACGTATCTTTATTATTTCTATAGAGTAGAATTGATAATAAAATGTTTTTATCATATTTAAAAACTGTGAATAAATATGTCGCTTCGGAAATTTTATCCGAACTTTGCATTGAATGTTGTGTCCGATTTTCGGATCTGCTATTTTATCGAAACTGCGGATTTCATGTTTTATCCGACTTTTGGATCAAATGTTTTATTCGAACTTTGTATCGGATGAAACCAATTCGAAATCTGACTTCGGATCGAACCGGATTGGATTCGGATATTTTCTTCAACCTCTGCTGTATAATCTTAGCTTGCATCACGAAATCAAAACTATTACTCTAATAAAAAGTAAGAATATTTTATCCTTTTAATTGAATTAAATAATACGTATTTATTTTCAGTGTCAAACTATGGCCCTTGGAATATTTTCATGCAGTCCTCCGTGATGAAATTATATTAATGAACTTATATGAAACCCCATCATAAAATAAATATCTAAATTTAACTTTTCTGGCTATTAACAAGGCATTTCCAATAAAATAGTGATTCTACAATACACGACTTTGTTAACTGTGATGACTACTAAAATACAACAAAATTGCAATCGGTAAATGATAAACAGCAACTCAGTCTGTGAAGAAAGAAGATACGTCACTGATTATGTTAGTACTGTTTTCTGTATTTTAATTACTTCATTTTAATTTTAAACAATGATCGAAAATTATTTAGTCACGTATTAAATTAAAAACTAAGCACGTTGTAGAAAGTGCAAAAACCCCATTGATGCCTCGAGTACCAACAATATTCTTCCAAGCATCGAAGTTCTTACACACAGTAAACATATCATTACCGTCAACAACTAAACAACTTAGCTACGCACAATCAAAACCAATTTCCATAAACAAAAGGCTTACATTACCATTTCCACATCTTTTATCTATTTTCTCTGCTATTCTTCACTTTCATTACCATTATTCCTCTCTTACTTCTTGAAACTCTTGAATTCATGGCCATTTGTTGGCATTTTTCATTTGTTCACCATATTTATTACCTACATGTGACGACTGTGACGTATGCAGTTGTTGGAAGCTCCTGACAAGTGAGAAAAGTCGTTGACTGGCTATATTCCCTGATGGCCATATTCAGAAACTTGCACTAATGTAAGCGTTTGATTTAATTGGTTATTGTTGAAATTTTAAGTGTACGTCCGTGTGTTATCGCCGAGTTGTGACGTATTCCGGCAACAGTGCTGCCACCGTTAGCTGATTACGGTTTGTTAGTAAACTACCGACGTCATATACATATTGTTTTTATTATGTATGTTTCTACATACACATACGAATATAATGATTAGAAGGAATGCGATACTCGTTACCTATATATGCCTGAGTCGAATGGTATGTGGTTACAGTTCTTGCTAACATGCTATTATTATGGTATAAATAAAAGATGAACTGTTCGCCATTAGTTAATTTTTTTACACAAGTTTAATAAATTAAATAATTTTATAAGTACAGTTTATCTTAAAATTTAAATAATGTAATATATTTCATTAATTTACATAATTATAAATAAAATATATCTTCACAATAGCCATTTCAAAGCATGGTCTGCTGGTATAACAGATTTCAGCAAGTGATATATTTTTAGGGGTAAACTTCGGTTACAAGTTGTCAAATTGGTATCATATGTCAGTGGAGGAAAAATTATAAGAGTAAACTAATACAGCTCCAATAAATATATAATTAATATACATGTCACATAGTTTCTAAATCCTTATAGTCACATTTCTGTTCAAAGATTCCAATTATTCCATTGCAAGAATTAAATAGAAACTGTCCGGAACAAAAAAATTACATAAGATAAAGACAAATTGTATATAGCATGTAGTCCTAGACAAATTATAATAGATGTCTGTATTATGCACATATCTTTACTTAGTTCATACAATGTAATATTTGAAATCTAACTAAATATAGTAGCATTTTAAGTAAAATATAAAAAACATATTTATTAATATGTTTTATAGAAACAATAACTTTTAAATATTTAACTTACATTAACGGTATTAATAAATAAATAATAATAAATCTAATTCTAAACAAGAAGATCTGCTACATCATGTAAATACTTGCTTATTCCACCTTTGAATTCTTTTCCTACATAATAAACTATTTTATAGATGGTATTTTTGAAAGCCATAACAGCCCAGGCAGGGTTGCTTGAGCGGTGATTAAAGAACGCCACTTCCGTATTATTGACTAAGATTCTGTATCCCTCCGCCTCGTATACTATGGTAGTTACAGTTAGCTCACCCTTCACTACTGGGTTCTTTATTTCGACTCCTCCAGCTAACCATTTTTTATTTATATAACTATTCATATAAAACTCGCTTTTACCCTTAGTTCTGAAAATAAAACATCGGATATTAATTGTCATTAATATATTAAATTAGTATTCTTTATTCATTATAGAAATCAAGCATCAGTTTTCCAAAAAGTAACTTGAAAATTATAATTTAAAACTGATTACAAGTTTCTACTATATATATATATATATATATATATATATATTTCATGACCACTTGCACAAACCAAACTTAACATTTTAAATATACTTTAAATTGATAATATTAAATCCAAAGTTTAACAACAATGTAAAATATTCTACTCTTTATGAAAATAGGGAACCTACAACTTAAAGTGGAATTAAAATTATTTACATGCAGTTGTATTTTTTGACTTACATACAGAACATCACATTCTGTCTCAAATAGGGTAGCGCAATAAAATGAAATATTCACATCACCAACTATATGAACTTAGTTTATTTCTCTGTTGCGACTAGTAATTGGTTCCATTATACATACTTACTAAGTACAACTTTAATTTTGGAATAAGAAAAATTACCTAAGATATAAATCAATGCATAAATTAATATTAATAGATGTATCAGTGGTGTCGAATCGGCCTGTGGATTTGAGAACCCGAGTTCGATTCCCATAGCCGACAAACAATTTTCACTACGGATAAACTACCCCTATGTTCACCGAGATCTGCTACGGAAGAGTGCCACATCCAGTAATAGATAAAAATCGTGATGATATATTTATTAAAAAAATTTATATTTTAAAGTAAAAATTTTGAAAAAGAAACCGAATTAACTTACATAAAAAAATAAAATTTATATAAAAAATATGGAAATGTATGATAAATAAAGGTAGTAATAGTTATATACCTAATATTAATATGAACTAAATTGTTCCATTCCTTATCAATGATATCAATAACTCCTCGGTTGTAAGTACGGGACACAATACTGATCAGTGATCCTGGCTGAAGTCCATGAGTAAGATTGAATTTAACATAATCTATTCCAGCAGTTCCAAACTCTCGTACTGATAGATTAAAATCCCTAAAAACATCATCTGTTTTACATTATTGAATTTCCAAGCTCAAGTGAAGCTATAATTACATAGATTTTACAATCTCTAAATCTATATGAGCTACAACTTTGATAAAATTAGACAAAACTTGACATAGTACATAATTTTAACGATGTTCGTTTTACTCGACAAATTATATAGATTAATAAATATGAATGAAAACTTATTTTTATTTTAATAGATGATAAATGATATTAAACTATTGATATTGATTATCTTACATTACATTATATTTGTATCAACTCATTAATAGTATTACATATTAATTTACTTCAATAGACAATATATACAGGCTGGGAACGTAAAGTGGAAACATAATTTTTCTAGAAAGTTATTATCAATACGGAAAACTAATTTGGATAAAGTTTTAGTACTTCTAATAAGCTAACTAAATCAGATATGATTACTTTTATACTTTTTAAATGGCACATTCTGTAAATTCTTTCACCAATTAGTAAAAAATAATTTTTGTTTTAAAAAGGTGTAAGGATCCTATCCTTCGAATTATGAAAGTTTTTGAGATATTAAAGAAAATATTAAAATATTTCTTCTCAAAATAAAATGTATCAGGGAAAAAAATAAAATATATTCGGGTGCGTTCATGTATTCTACAAACAAAACCAGTAACACTGTATTACTTTAAAAATACAGTTAAAATTAATAAATTCTTGTTTCTATTTAAAACAGTTCTTATTCATTCGGCCTGTGGATCTTGAGAATCCTGGTTCGATCCCCACAGTCGACAAACAATTTTCACCAATTTAAATCTACCCGTGTGGCACCCCCTCCACTAATATCTTTGGGGGCCGTGATTTGACGACTGGTAACCGCAGAGTGCTACACCCAGTAATGGGTAAAAGGCGTGATAATATATTTATTCTTATTCATTCTCGTAGTCCTAAATTGTGCAGTGTAGAAACTAGTATGGCATAAATTCGCTTGTTTAAACAATTAGATTAATTACTGTCAAACCTTTAATAATTATTACGTGCTTCTCATACTTGGTTTATCAATTTTTCTTTGTAATAATTTATTTAGACTTTAAGTAAAAATGAATTGTACAAAAGAAGAATTACCTTAGTTAACATGATATTTATTTTTAGTGAATTTTAGCAACTATCTGTATATAATTATTTATGAATAAATACATGAATAGTTTCTGTACTGATCATTTAAGGACTATATTAAATAAGAACTGTTTCACAGAGAAACAAAATTTGAAAAATATTGCAAAAATATATAGGTTTATTTAAAAAATTGCATATCATTATGCAAAAATGGAACACCCGGTATACTGCAGATATGTTGGCATTTTCATTTAAAATACACTTTGTTTAAAACAATTTTCGGTAATATTCAAAATAATCTAGTAAAAAAAATACAAACCGATCAAGTTTAGAAACACATGTATATACTGTACTCGTATTATGTATTACAATTATAAATGAACAAATTCAAATTTAAAAAATTTGCAATAGATTGAGTGAGGGAGGAGAATAAAAGTTAAAAATTTATACTTACTCTTCAGCTGCTGTAATACTTAACAAATTTATCACTAGAAAACATAACACTAAAATAATATTATATTCGTTACTATTCATATTTGCCATATTTATAAATAATTATTGTATTTAAAAGAAACAACTTAAATCACACTTGATACATGAATGAAATTGTACAAATATTTGATTGTATTTATAATGCCTAACTAGAGGTTACTGCTTATTTTTTTTACGGAAATATTTGCTTTATCATCTTAATGAGACAAAATACTAAATTAAATAGATATTTGTAATAAGTTATTTACATTTTACAATCCGCTAGTATTATCTGTTTACTTCTATAAATACTTTTGTGATAAGTTTTAAACATAACAAGGAAAATCTTATCGTAATTTCAAATGTAGTTTCCAAATTTTAATATGTCATAAATTAATTTATAAAAAGAAATATTCAATAAGGAAATTATTAATAATAAAAAAGTTATGTAAAATAATTACATGGATTTGTTCTGAAATGTATTAATATTATACTTTTGTGATAAGTGTTAATCATAACAAGGAAAATCTTACCGTAATTTCAAATGTAGTTTCCAAATTTTAATATGTCATAAATTAATTTATAAAAAAAAATATTCAATAAGGAAATTATTAATAATAAACAAGTTATGTAAAATAATACATGGATTTGTTCTGAAATGTATTAATATTAGTGTCTACTTTTTTATATTATAGAATACGCAAAGTTAAAATTTACATTCTGTCAAAACATCAACGTTTGACGTTGTGACAGATAAAATGTCAACGTTTGACGTTGGACCTGCAGCAGAAAATATTTATATTTTATAAAACATTCATAATTAAGTAGGCAAGTAAACTATTTTTATTTTGAAATGCATGCCTGCAAATGGGAAAAATTGTGCATATACCATAGGACTTCAATGCCGTTTAGTCCATTGTTATGTAATTTATTATAATAATTAACCAATATTATCACTAGATGATACGAAAGAGGAATATTAAACTTTCGTCCCTATTCATCCACATTATCGTAAATTAAAAAGAAAAATATTTATTCTTAGAAATTTGTCGATAATTATTTCTCTTTATTATTAATTAATACTTCACTTCTCGTCTCATTTCAATTTCTAGATAACTATATAATAGTTATTTATTTATTTATAATACACTGTACAACAGGAATTTAATCTCAATTATAGTACAGGATCTGGACTCTCCGAGCCGGAATGTGATACTTTATATATTTTTTTTTAACTTGAGTGAGATTCAAACTCGAGATTTTCAGATTCTAAAGCCGTAACGCTA
Source organism: Pterostichus niger (assembly GCA_947425015.1). Lineage (NCBI taxonomy): Eukaryota > Metazoa > Arthropoda > Insecta > Coleoptera > Carabidae > Pterostichus > Pterostichus niger. The sequence continues at coordinate 27,153,168 of OX380336.1, read as the reverse complement.
ACCACATTACCGTACTGCTGTACCAATTATTTATTGTCTACCAAATCTGTTATAACTATTGTTTTCCTACTTTCGTTATATTTACGTAACTTTAATTGATAATTTTGGGAAGAAATGTATGGCTTTAGGATCCTTGAATACTATTATTTATTTATTGGACGTTTCGATGGTTAACCCATCATCTTCAGCATTTATTTGAACAAACATACTTTCCAATCCTAATACATATCTGTTTTTCACATTGTCAATTTTTAAATTATAGTTGAAATTGAATAATTTAAAAATTGACAATGTTAAAAACAGATATGTATTAGGATTGGAAAATATTTTTGTTCTAATTAATGCTGAAGATGATAGGTTAACCATCGTACGTTCAATAAATAAATAATAGTATTCAAGGATCCTAAAGCCATATATTCCTTCCCAAAATTGAAACTCAGGATCAACATATTCCAAGTAAAATTTAATTGATAATAGAAGTGTTTAGAAAATAATATCTTTAAAAATCACATTTCCTAGAAAAATATTCGAGATTACTAGTTTTTTTTAATAGACATTTCTCATCTCGGGCAACGATTTCGTATCACAGTATTATCACTACACTAAGAAGGTATATGAAATAGATATTGCTTTGCTTTTATGTTATTAAGATGGTTGTATATAGGGAATGCAATACCGGTAAAAAATTTCAATACCGGTATCTCGGTATTTTCGTTTTAAGAATCGGGATACCGGTATTAATACCGGTATTGATAAATTTTAAAAAATTTAACCTATTTAACATTTATTTACAGTAGGGTGTGGTGTGTGCGTGTGGTATATAAATTAAGAGAATGTCAAATTTAATCAAAAATAATCATTTTATTTTAATAATTATAAAATATAAATAAAATTGAAGAACATCAAAAAATAAAGATAGGTAATTCTATATATGTAAAATAAACAACATAAATTTTTATTTTTTTGTTTCAATGGAATTAAAATAATCTTTTAGTAAACAAATATGATCGAATGTGTCGTCATTTAATCTGGATCTTATTCTTGTGCATATTTGAGATGCGGCTGAAAATGCCGTTACTGATTCCACACTTGTTGGTACTACTGTTTGTAAATAATCGTATGTTAATTGTAAATTCATGCCTTTAATACCTTCCTCTTCAAAAAATATCATTTCCTTCCTGATTAGTTGCTCAACTCCTTGCTTTTCCTATTTGCTAACGAACGACTACGATACAACTACGAATTGGCGGTCGGCAAGCTAATACTTGACAAATACGCAACGTTCCACTGTTCCATTATTTGGGATTCCACGCAACAAGCTTGCCATCTCTTCAATAACATAATTTTTAAAAGAGTTAAAGGTTAAAGTAATAAATAATAATAACATTCCGCTAAATTGTATCTTATACTTCAATTGAAAAAATACCGAAAAACCAGTATTTTTATGCTAAACATTCGGGATCCCGGAATCCCGGTATTGCATTACTCGTATCTAAGGTTTAGCAAAAATACGAGACTAGTATTTTATCCCCATTACTTCAAATATATTCTATATAAAAATTTCGTATTGCCAGTATTGCCAGTATTGCACAATATTATATAAATGTCGCGCGGCATGCACTATTTGTGTAAAACAAAAGGTTAGTTTCCCTATTGAAATTGCAATAAATGTAGTAAATGTTAACAGTTTATAATTTCCTGGAAGAGAATTGAATACTATTTTTTTTATCTAATGCTATTCTTTTAAATTGTTATGTTATATTTTAAATTATAACAGTTAAACTTTAGATAAAATATAAAACTTTAAACGAAAAAAAGAAAAAGTAAAAATAAATAAATATATCATCTCGCCTTTTACCCATTACTGGATATGGCACTCTACCTAAGCAGATCTCGGTAAGTGATATTTTTTCGCGTGAAGTGCGGTTACCAGCCGTCAAATCACGACCCCCAAATATATTAGTGGAAGGGGAGCCACAGAGGTAGAAAGAGTTATGGACAAAAAAGAAAAAAGTGGCATTAGATAAAGTTGTAGGTAAGCTATCTATGATTCAAAATTGTAAGTTTGAAGTAGATTTTAATAGTAATACTAATCAGTGTTTTTCGTTATTTTGACAAGTAGTACTCAACCGTCTTAAGTATTCAACAACCAGAATTAAACTCAATCATAGAGTGAATGGAGTCTGTTGTACTGAATTTTTGTACTTTATAAGTGAAGATGAAATGTGATGAAATTTTGTTACCTGATTCTGATTCGGTAAGTCAGCTCTTACAGTTGGATTTAGTTTAATACTAAATTTAGATTTAATTTTATTCTGAATTAAAATCAAAGAAGGATGAAGTTTAAAATGGGTTTATTTATGTAAGTTGGTGAGGTATTACAATCACACAAAAACCTAGTCATTAAAATTAAATGAGAACTGCCAATAATTAGTAAATTATAACTATTCCATATTTAGTTATTACCTTTTATCTTACAGACAAATTGTTAAAATAAAAACATATGCTACAGACGTTACTGTTTACATGTCTTGATGCTCCTTGACCTTTAATAACGTGTGCATTTTCATAAATTTGACTTTAATTTTGATATATTGGGACAAATGGGAATAAATATATTGAATGCCATGTTCTGATGCGATATTTTTTTAATTATCCTGCTGATAGTTATCGAAAACTTTATCCGGAGATGGACAAACCTGTCCTTAATATTATCGACATCATCGTAATCAGCATTTGTTAAGCGACAGATTTCTAAAAACAAATTTGACGTTTATAATTTCATAAATGTCATTATGCTTTTTGTGAATGTTGTCAATCACTATACAGGGTGTTTCACAACTTAGAGCAAAAAATTAAAGGGTATATTCTGTACGACGTGCTGATCATGAAACAAAAATATTTTTTTTTAAATTCGAAAAATTAAGGGTTGTTAACCTAAAACATTTTTTGTAGTACTGCACTGGATTCGCTTTCCTATTAAACACAAACAATGAAGTAGGTATCAAGTACGAAAGAATAATTACACAATTCAATTACTAGCAGTTATTTATAATAGAATTTTATTTAATTAATAACTTTGACATATTCATCCACCCAGTGGCAGTGGCAACGAAAAATTTTGGACTGGGAAACATGGAAAATAGTTTTGCGATTTAAAAAAAAATTTTTTTTGTTTCATGATCAGCACGTCGTACAGAATATACCCTATAATTTTTTGCTCTAAGTTGTGAAACACCTGTATATTAATTTAAATCACAATATATAATTAATAGAAAGTGATGAAGGAATGTTGTTAATTCCATCCGAGATTAAAGAAGCTGTATGCGATTGTAATTTATATTTATAAAATTAAATCATAAATGTCCCGCGTGATGGCTGCACGGGTTGAGAGCCTGACTCACGACGATAAAGTCGTGGGTTCGAGTCCCGCCCGTGACGGACACACAAAGGACATATCGGCATATGACCTAGTAGTTGGTCCGATATAAATATAAAAAAATCATAAATATCATATTTGTTGTACCTAGACTGTAAAGTAGCACTTTACAAACTATCAATTATCAACAAAATCCACTTTTAATTTCAACCAGAAAAAATATGTATATACCTAGGCTATAAAGAAGGATTTTTTGTTACAAATATGGAATATTATTTACCGGTTTCAGGATATTAAATATATGTTTAAATGCACAAAAGTAGGCAGGTAAGTAAATAATAACAGAATTCTGTATGGTAATAGTACCAGAGTGCCACACCAGGTAATGGGTAAAAGGCGTGATGATATATTTATTTTTATTTTAATATTACCATACTGATTTGTCGAAACAGTCAAGAAAATGAAAATAAAACACAATGATAATATAACAATATTAATACAAACGGAACTCAAAACAACAATAATACAAAGATTACTTCTCCTGCTTATCATAATATATATTAATTGTACAGTCTTTCAATTAGAGATGACCACGTTATGACGTTTAAATTAAAAATGTATTTATAAATATGATACAAAACAATTGTACAGACTTATTTGATTACCTTCTAAAATGATGACAATGACGTTATTCATAAAACAATTTCAAATAATAATATTTATTAATGACGTTAACGTGTTTATATTCTGAAACCGGTAAACTATTAAACAAACCACGGATGTTATGAGTCATAACAGGCCTTAGATGTCTTAAAATCCTCGCTCGACGAGCTCGGATTTCAAACTGACATCTGCAGCTGTAATGACACTTATAACATTCCTAAGTATGTAATAGCTATAACCATCTGAGTAATAAAAAATATTGTACCTATATTTTATGAAATCGTAGAATTATATTAAATTTAAGATATAATATTCAGCTAAATTACATTTAGGTTATTCGGTAATAGACGTCAGCGATCGGTGGACCACTAACGCTCTAATTGGTCGAAAAGGTTAAAGATGCCCATTATTGTACGATTGCATAAAAAAATACCACTCTGCTAGGACATTTGATTAGTATCATAGATCTTATAGTCATACTATGAGATCTCTGCTAAGTATGACGCTGAACATCTTTCATTTACATATGTATAGATCTTTCAACTAGAATGAAATAAAGTAAAATATCTTAAAATGATACATTTTTATTAATTGTATTTAAAAGCGGCGGCGTGGTGGCCAGAGATGTGCATCTACGTGTAATCTTTAATTGTCTACATCTACACGTAGACATTACGTCGACAATTCTAGCGACGTAGACAATGTAAACAATGTAGATAATGCATCTGACAGTTGTAAAATTCAACATAACCTAAATTTATTCCTTTGTAACTATTACATGTATTCGTATTCGTAAGCTCGGGTCATTATCGGTCTTTATATAATAAAACTAATAAAGCAAATGCTCGTACATTACTAGACGAATGTCTGTCTTGGGTCTTGGGCGAACTGTCATATTTTTAAAATCGATCAACGCGCCATCTCACCAGACGGAGTTTTCTTTGGCGCTATTTTTAACAGTAACCAGTTGACAAATTTTGAACGTTTTGCGCTGCACAACTAATTTTTTTTCATGTAATCCCTAGAATAAAAATAAAAATCTCTACCAACATTTAAAATTCCCTAGTTCTAGGGATAAAATTTTAATATGACTTAAGTGAACACAGGTGTTTTCATTGTCTACATAGTCTACATTGTTTACATGAAAAATGAAGACGTAGACTACATGATTGTTTACACGTAGAGAATTGCGTAGATTACTTGCAGTAGACTACACGCACATCCCTGGTGGTGGCGCGACATAATTTTTTTCGGCGGCAGCAGCGTATAGTCTTATTCCCAATATGTCAAAATTAAAGTCAAATTTGTGAAAAATACACACGTTATTAAAGGTTAAGGAGCATCAAGACTTGTAAACCTCTGTAGCATATGTTTTTATTTTAACAATTTGTCTGTAAGACACGAGGTAATAATTAATTATGGAATCGTTATAATTTACTAATTATTGGAAGGTACTTAAACATCAGTTCTCATTTAATTTTAATGACTTTAAGTTTTTGTGTGATACCTAGCCGTCTTACATATACAAATTAATTTTAAACAACAAAAAGGCTAATTTAAATAAACACTTCGTATTTCTTTAATTGTAACTCAGCATAAAAACAAACCTTGTTTAACACTAAACTAAATCCCATTGTGAGAGCTGACTTTACCGAATCAGAATCAGGTCATAAAATTTCATCACATTTCACCTTCACATATAAAGTCTCCATTCACTTTATGATTGAGTTTAATTCTGGTTGTTGTATACTTAAGACGGTAGACTACTACTTATCCAAATAACGAAAAACACTGTTTGTTATTCCTATTAAAATCTACTTCAAACTTACAATTTTCGAATTATAGATACAGATTACCTACAACTTTGTCTAATGCCATTTTTTACATATAAAGTACAAAAATTCAGAACAGCAGTCTCCATTCACCTTATGATTAAATTTAATTTTAATTGTTGTTTACTAAATAACATAAAGGCAAATTAATCTCTACTTTATATACGTATCTAATGTGACAAGAAATAGTTACCTGAAATAAAAAATAACTTTTAAAGAAACCTAGTAATTTGAAATATGTTTCTAGGTAAGAAAATTTTAATTTCCTAAAAATCTTTATTATCCATGTAATTTATTTGAATATAACGAAAATGTGAGAACAATACGGCATTCGAATCTGAATATCCCGATGTCAAATCCCACTTAAGCTAAAAAAATATATCCACTACCACTTTGCGGTTCGGTGAGTCTGGACCCTGTACTATAATTGGGATTAAGTTCCTGTTGTACAGCATAGCATAAATAAATAAATAATAAATATGTAGATATCCAGATATTAAGACGAGACGAGAACTAAAGTCTAGAAATAATTATCGACATATATCCCATAATAGTTATTTGTGTATTAAGAGCGTAAAGTGATTATTTGTTACTCGAACACGGTAATTGCAGGGCGAGCCGAAGGCGAGAGCTGCAATAGTGTAAGAGGAACAAAGACACTTTATGCTCGTGATACACACATAATGTTTTCACGATTGCATCTTAAAATTATTAAAAAACCTACGCGTATTGAAAATAAATTCGTTCTGTTAACTGTCAATATGACAGGTTTTTGTTTTGTTTGTATCCCTGATAACTATTGAAATAAGCTCGCATTTAATATGTTTTCCGCGCGTTGCCATTGGAAACGCGCGCATTTAACGTCTTTTTTGTGCGTTGAAATTGGAGACGTGCAAAAAAGATATTTTTCGTTTGTTCCACAGAAAACGTCAACTTTTCCATGATAAATGAGAGTGTAATTTTCAACTTTTCATAGAAATCGTAGAAAAAGATTGTTATTTTTGTTTAATTTAAGATGATATGAATGAAATGAAACGAAAGTTTGATATTTATTTTCGTATCGTCTCATGCCAATATTGATGAATTAAATTATATAACAATGGATCAAACGTCACTTTAGTCTTTTTCTATATTTTGTATTTCCCGGCATGTATTTTTAAAGCTCAATTAATTCTGAATAATTTAAAATATATAATTCACAAAATGAATGAAAAATCATTTAATAACAGCATTATAAATTTTTTGGTTGCTTCATAATATAAACACGGAGAAATATTTTGAAGATAATTTTAATTTATTACGTTTGCGTTTCGCATAATTTTATCTTTCCTGAAATTGAAATAGGCCACTGGTGATAAAATTACGGAAAATATACGAAAAAAAATACAAAGATTTTTGCAAATGGTGCAACCAACACTTTAGTTCGTAACAAAAGTAAAGTGGACTTTTTACGCCTGACAGTGCAAAAAATGTATAATTAAATTTCGTTCAATATATTCACAAATAAGTATCAATTCTTGTCAAAGTCCAAAATAATGTGTTATGTGCTTAAATGTAATTAAATCACAAATTTAATGCTACTGCAGTAATAATTTGTATTTTATTATTTTATTAATTTTAATCTTATAATTAGAAATATAATACACCACAGATGTAGGTGGAGTACGTGGGTGCTCGGACACACAAGCATCCACAGAAAGCACAAGTATAGGTATACAATCAAATGCAAACTCTAAGATTAATTATTATTACATTTATTATTAGTTTCCATTTGACTAGTGGCCAATTGATCTTAGACAAAAATGCTTCAAATAAAAGTTGTAGAGCTTGAAATTATGGACCTAAATCAGTTTTCAGATTTTATTTTGCACGTTTTGTAAGCGAAATAATCGCATTAATATTTTATAAGAATTTCTACTTTATAGTGATAGCCATGGAATTGAGACAAAATGATAAACAAATGTATGACTTTTAACTGTCAGAAAAGTTTAGTTTGAACTGGATTTGTGATAAAATATGTCATCACGCCTTTTACCCATTACTGGGTGTGGCACTCTGCCGTAGCAGATAAATTTTTTCGCGTGAAGTGCGGTTACCAGCCGTCAAATCACGGTTCTCAAAGAGGGTAGTGGAGAGAGACCCACAGGAATAGATTTAATTTGACGAAAATTGTTTGTCGGCTTTGGGGATCGAACCAGGTTTCTCAAGATCCAGAGGCCGATTCGATACCACTGAGCCACCTACTCCATCTTTAAAATAATTTATTCTGTCTATCTAATTAATACAAAATATTTCATATTAACACTTACAAAATTTGGACGCACCTACAATCAAAATAAAACTACGCCTTTGTAAGAAACTATCATACTGACCGAAAGCTACTTAAAATATAATTTTAAAAATACTTAAACCATGGGAAATTAAACCATATCCGACATGGTGTTTAACATAATCATATTTTACTTCGTGTTATTATTTTTAGTACTTTTAAACCGTTTAACATGTCAAAACCAACTTATAGTATTACACTTTATTTTAAGTCTGCTTTTACTGAACACATGAATACATTAAACACAGGTGTAGACATACGCATGCACATCCTGAAAACGAAAATGTGCGTGATCAGAACTTTACACGCATTTCAATAATTACGTGTTCAGTTTGTTTTTCATATGTATACGTACATTTGTTTTTATGTAAATCATAAGTACCAGTTTGTTTTTACAACTATATCCCACCCAAGGATTGAATAGTTTAACATCTAGTAGCTGGAAGATATAGTAATAGTACAAATTTGAACTATTAACTCTGTAAAATTTAAATGAGTGAAATGACATGTTGTAGCTAAGTAAGTAGCATATCCACCTATATATCTACATATTTATCTATTTTTTAACTATAATAATTCTACGATAAATAAATAAATATATCATCACGCCTATAACCCATTATTGGGTGTGGCACTCTCGAAACAGATCTCGATATATGATATATTTATGCCTGCGAAGTGCGGATATCGGTTGTAAAATTACGGCCCCCTAAGATGTTAATGTGAAGGAATCATAGGGGTAGTTTTAATATGGTAAAAATTTGTTTAAAAAACTAATCAATTGTTCAATTACATATCGAAATTACTTAATTTGGTAAGTAATTTATTAATTTATTTACTACGCAGCACAATAGAACAGCGGTTCTTAACCTTTTCTTTATTACAGACCTCCTTAAAATATTTCTTGTCGCCATCAATGTTTTACTTCTCAAAATGCATGAAATATTTATTTAAAGTTTGTTTTTAAGGGCTTTCATGTACGGAAAGAATGGAAAAATATATTAATTTAATGAATACGCTACTATTATGGATGTTCGAAAAATAGGGAACAATATTTGGGGAATATATCAAACCAGGATTAGAAAATAATCTTAACATACCCATGTTGGGAAACAGACAATATTTTTGTAAGTTATTATAGGTTCTTGTTCACTATTCTGAGGCATGTTATTAATTTGTTGATTCGCATTTCCTTACACATTGTTAGAATTTATTGTGACCGTAATATTTAATTAGACTTTATGTAGTACTTTTTGTTTTAATAATGAATGGTTATACAAACACAGACTTAGCCGATATGCAATTAATGTACGGACGGAAACATGATGATGCAATGGTAACATATCTAAAATATAATCCCATTTGAAGAAATATAACTTTGTGTTGTAACTTGAGAACCACTGGTTTAAAAAATTATTTTATTCTTTAAGCAGATGTCCCCCTTGGTCTTCTATAACTTTTCTTTATAATATTTTTTTGTAACTATAATAATAAAGAAAATATAGTCGGTGGTTGGTTTCGTTGTTACAGCCTGTATATTTATAATATTTTGCGATTGCCTAAGGCTCCGCCTAGTGTTATTCCGGCACTGCGAACAAGACTAGAAAAAACACTTTCCTTTCGTGTTAGACTTTTTTTTTTATGACTTTAAAACAGATTTATTCAAACATGAAATATACTTAAAAAAAATCTAGTAGGTAAAATATTGATTTGAATCAAAATTGTAAGATAATTTATAGATTTCTATTTTAAGTTTTAAATAAGAACTTTCAATAAAATAATGCATTTTTTTGCATAATAATATCCATGTAACATTACTATTTTTCCTCTCTAGAGAGAAGAAAATATCCTCACTATTTCACGAAAACAAATGTGATATTTCTGCGCATGTTGAGAATAAAAGTTTAATGCTGTGAAGTCTGGACACTTTGGCGGCCAACTAACAGGACCATTAAAATATGCTAACTTATTTGATTAAACACACGCTTCTAAGATAATGTATTTCGAAAGCAAATAAAATTCCTAATAAAATTTCTGGAATTTAGTCATAAACTCCGAAAGTGTGTACTACAAATACACACTTTCAAAATTTATCACTTTCCTCCTGACTCATCTTTTATACAAATATTATAAAATCGATTAAAATCATTACACAGGAGACTTTAGCAAGTCGTGATTCGATAAATTTTCCACAGCGCAAGCAAAATAAATGTGCTAAGCATATATGTATAAATGCGCCTACTCGTGAAAGTAAATAGTCCTTAACAGCGTAAGAGTGTAAACTAATCAGTGTTTCCTTCAGAGATATTTTAGTATACTGATCCTTAATAACCTGTTTCAGGGTAGTACGATCCAGGCTGAACGGCTAAAGGAGACGAACAACAGGCACATACAGCTTACATCACATACACATGCCTACACAAATGTTCAAAAACGAAACAAACATAATAATAATTTAAGATGAACGTATTGTAAACTAAACGAAATGTTTTGCATACAACCATTAAAATACTGTGAAAAGTGCTGTATCACATCTTAACAGATACGTGCGAAGAAATAATAATAATAATAAATAATTTCTACGCAAAAATACCAAAAACTAACTATATTTTGTTGTCTAAATTATATTAATTAATAATACGAGTATATTGAACTATTATTGCATTTCTCATAACAGTTTTTGAACAATTAATACCAAATTTTTAAATCGATTTCCATTATTAAATTAGCCATAAATTTAATGCTTTCATTTAACCTTTAAATTCATAAATATGTGCAATATAAAATATGTATGCAAATAGGAAAATTGGATAAGCCGAAAATTTAAATTAAAATTGTTTGGATTGATAATAAAAGCTTTTTTCATATCATGAATTTTATTTGTTAATACTGACGTGTCGGTCCCAGGCATTGGGCCATTTTCAAAGCATATGGTAGAAAGTCACATAAATTAAAAAATATATTTTTAAATTACATTTAAAAGTCAAAATTTTAAATTAACATTTTAATGTACGAAATCTGTTAGAAAAGTATCCGACCTTTGGCCGGGAAAAAAACTGGCATATCTGGAGCATTGGAAACCTAATCACCTTCAAAGTAGTCTCCTTGGGACTCCACACACCCTACTCCCAGCGGTGCCGCCATTGTTGGAAACATTCCGAGAAAGCCTCTTTCGAAATAGAGTTTAGTTTGGCTGTCGTTGCAGTCATAATGTCTCCTTTTGTCTGCAATCTCGTTCCTTTCAATGCTCTTTTAAGTTCGGGGAACAGCCAGAAGTCGCAGGGGGGCATATCAGGAGAGTAAGGAGCCTGTTGAATCACAGGAATCTGTTTTTTCTTCAAAAAAGTCTGAATCAAGTGCGAGGAATGTGCTGGAGCATTGTCGTGATGGACGCACCAATTTCCTGTTGACCACAAATTCGGTCTTTTGCGCCGCACAGCATGTCGTAAGCGACGGAAGACATCCCTGTAGTACTCTTTGGTGATTGTTTGGCTTTGTGGTATGTACTCATGGTGTACCATACTGCGGGAGTCAAAAAAGCAGTCAGCATCACTTTGACGTTGCTGCGCACTTAGCGGGTATTCTTTGGTCTTGGTGACGTGGAATGCTTCCACTGTGACGACAGGGATTTAGTTTCCGGGTCGTACCCGTACACCCAGGACTCGTCATCAGTGATTATGGTGTTCATGATGTCGGGTTCACTGTTTGTGGAGTCCAGCATATCCTGTGAAACTTCAACGCGAACTTGCTTTTGCTCCGCCGTCAGCAGCTGCAGTTATTTCTCGGATAGTCACACGACGATCCCGTATCACCACAGCGTTCAATTTGGCAATGACCTGGTAATTTCGGCATGTTGACGGCCGACCAGAGCGGGACTCGCTCTCCACCGATATGCGGCCGTCTTTAAACCGGTTGTACCACTCCTTAATCTGTGTGATGCCCATAACATCGTCACCGAAAGCCGCCTGAATCTTCCGAATGGTTTCCACTTGGTTGTCACCCAGTTTCTGGCAAAATTTGATGCAGTAATGCTGCTCCAGTCGTTCCGTCATTTTCCTTGCAATGAAAATCCGACGAGAGCATTACACACTATCTCACTCAAATGCTGCTTGCCAGCAACAGATGCTATCGACAGGCGGGAAAAAATTCACGCATGCGCACGAAGGTTCAAGATCAACTCATGCAAGCGCGCTTGATTTAAATCCATCAGGTTTTCGCAAAAAAACGAGGTCGGATACTTTCTTTTAAATGTGATTTAAAAATATTTTGTTTTATTTATGTGTCTTTCTACCCTATGCTTTGAAAATGGTCCAATCCCTGGGACCAAAACGTCGGCATTAACAAATAAAATTAATGATATATAAAAAAGCAATTTTAACAAAATATGTTTCATTTTCAATAACTATAGTATATTGTTTAAAACATCAGTATTCAGGTGCCGAGTTCAAACATAAAAGATACATATTTCATATTAAACCTTTTCAATACAGTATTAGTTACCACAAAAAATATTAATTTAGCACATCATTTAATTTATAAAATATCTATACGTATAAAGAATTTCAAGGTATGTAAATATTTTTGTTATCATCTACTTTATTTTAAAAATATAAGTAATAAAATATTTTTTAAATACTTGAAATTTATTATAATTATTATTATATTTAGTTATTATTATAACATTCGTTTTATTTTTATCTGGTTGCAATATTTCATAAATTTAATTTTAAATTATACGAGTATATTCGCACCTTTTCAATTTGTAATAAACAATAAGATAAGTGCATCCTATTAATATTATCTAGTGTGTAATGCGATGTTACACGCTATATGTAGTATGTAAGTACAAATAAAAGTACCTATCGTACCGGTCATTATTTTAGCTACACCGCCAAGCAACGAATTAACTAACTGTTTGATTCTACATGCACGTTTAATTGTAGTTCCGACCATAAATACATTTAAATCAGCTAGTTTTACCATTACCATACCCACAAAGACTACATCAATTATTTCCTAGCTAACTAGATTACATAGAAACAAAACAGAATGAAGAAAAAGACATGAATTTCATAAATAAATTATTCCTACATATCTGTAAATATCTCTCATTTTATCCGTTAAATTATTATTTGTCAATGTTTATTGTAACATAAAATATAACATTTTATATCAATATTAAAATTAATTAAATGAAAGTAAAGTTTATTTATTAAAAAATCCATTTGTACACTTATCCCCGAATAAATATGGCTAATTGTTGTACTTCATTTCGACTATGGGCCGAAATATAAAAATTACTTTCAGAATTTTTACACGATTATTTAGTTCATAATGAAACAAACTGTAACTAATAAACCGACATATCAACTTTTTTAAAACGTACGAATATACACGATTGTACCAACAAATCTAAAAATTAAATTGAGTAATGTCCAATATTACAGTATATAACCTTAAACCTACGCTTAAACACTAAAGTAACAATCATTATGTGACTATTTTAACACGTTGACTGCCAACTACGAGATAACTCGTAGATTGCGTTCTTTGCTAGGACACCGACTACGAGTTATCTCGTACTGTGTTTACCATTTCGCGCAGCTACGATTAAACTCGTAACATATCAGTGCTAATATGGATAGATGGCTTCTGGGAAGAGAACAATACATCAATGCTGGCTACATGAACAGAAATTTTATTAATAAATAAACAGAAAATATAATTATAAAAAATTTATTCAAAATCAAGAAGTAAAAGAATATTTTTATTGTTTGTGAAACTTTTTAAAACAATCTTCCACACAAAGGGCTGGCTTCTCTTCACAGGCCGGACAAAAATAACGCGTTTCTCGACGTTTTTTTGCTTGGGTACATATACGACATGGCTTTGTCGGACGTTTTTTAAAAAAAATACATTTTATATGCTTTTTGATGATTTCTATGTAATATAATTAGAGTTTTTAATAATATAAAATGATTAAATGAAATTGGCTTTTTAGACCGGAATTCTGAAAATTGCCGTGGCAGTCAACGTGTTAATAGTAAATTCGAGTTTAATCGGAAGTTTGAATTTAAGCTGTTACAGTAATTCTAACCCTAAATCGAGAGCATCGAATCAAATGTATGTAATGTAAACTGTCCCGTTGATGTAAACGTGCATAGTAATTTAAATTCGGGGTCTCTACTTGCCAATTGCACCATCAAAAGTCAGCTATTAAACTTGATTTACTAAATAAAGGTAAATCGAATATTTGATAACAATATTAATTTATTAAATCAAGTTTAAAATTTAACTGGAGCAAATAGCCGATAAAAATGAAAATGTCTAAATAGCATTTTTATTCATAGGGTTTTAAATCTAATTATATTTTTTCATATTTCCTTAAAGATAACGTTAAAAGATAGAACAAAAAAATAAACTTCATAAATAACAGTCACCGCACACGCATATAAGGAATGATATGAGCGATGCTGCAGTAAGGACAAATAAATACAGACGCCGACGCCTAAATAAAACTGTGTAAACGCCGTGGTTTAAACCAAATATCAAGATATTCTAAGTTCAAATTCCGAGATCGATGAATATTTTTGTCAACCTTAATTAGATTACAAAATCTCATGTTATCTTCTTTTTAACTTTCAGATCAATTGAAGCAAGAAATATTTTAAGTTCGTCAACTTTTAAAGAGACAATTTGAGTAATCGGTACGGTGTACGTATTTATATCAATATCTGCTGAGCCGAGTTTCCCTCAGAAAACAACGGGATATGAGACGATTAAAATAAAAAATCTGATGTGGACACCACATGACTTCCTTGTACGCGTATTAAACTATGGATATTTTTTTAATTGCACATATTTGACATTAAATCTTTTATTTTTTGTTCTAATCCATAGCAAACTTAATTTTTTTTTTAAATCAAAAAATATATAATATTTAAATTTAGATATCTCGTTTATGCAAAAGGCTAATTTAAAAATTGTTAATGTGCTAAACGCAGAATTTAATTCTCTAAAACTTTTATTTGCAGCATTTATTTCTAAAATTAAAATATTACCATTTTTTTTCAAGGAAAACTGTTAGCAGCTTCATGTAATGTGCCACTTCCGGTTAGTCTATTTTAACCAAAATCTATTATGTTATTTCCATTGATATAGTAGTCTTATATACCAAATTTGGAAAGTTTTAAATTATATTTGAATATAGTTTTTCACGAAAATCTATTATAGGCTTCAAGTAAAGTACCACTCCCGGTAGTTGTATAATGACCAAAAAGGGAGGTGCACAACTAAATGTTATAACAGTCCTAAATATAAAGTTTCAATTTTCTACGGCTTACCGTTTTTGAGTTATGCGAGATACATACGTACGTACAGACGTCACGACGAAATTAGTCAAAATGGATTCAGGGAGGGCCAAAATACCTATTTCCGTTGAAATCTGACAACCGAAAATTTTCGCGATTACAATACTTCCTTTACTTCGTACAAGGAAGTAAAAACCAAGTAATTGATAAAAAAAACTACTTTTCTCTGCAATTTTCTTTTGAAATTTCGTTCATATCTCGAAAACAATTGGTGATATAGAGTTGATTTTGGTCTCAATCAATTTCCTAGCTTAAATTTCATTACCCTAAAGAATTCACATGCCTTTATTTTGAACTACTAAATGTTCGTGAATTTTCTCCCTAATTTTCTTTCAAAATGACTTACTAAATAAAATTTTCCGGAGGATAAGACTTAGATCGATTTCTGAGTCCAAAAGATATCAGGTTTCATCAGAATCATTTAAGCCGATTCCGAGATTGTTCACACATAAACAGACAAACAAATAAGAATTGCTCGTAATAATAATAATAATAATCTAAAGTTAATTTATATTATGACAGAAACATTCTGATGACGCCTGGATTCGAACCAGGGACCTTCCGCATACCGGGCAGAGGTGCTAACCGCTAAACCACGTCACCTGTGTTCGAAATATGGCATCTACTGAATTTTTCTGTCACCTGTGTTCGAAATATGGCATCAACTGAATAATATAAATTAACTTTAGTCAAAAACTACAGGTATGATTACCTTTAATAATCACACAACTTAATAATATTAGCTATAATAATAATCATTTATAATTTTACATGGAAATCCTATATAGATTACTTAGACAAAGATGACTTTATTTAAATGTATATGGTTCATTTGATTATTCGGTCGATCGTTTTTTTGAACTCTCCTGCAATCTTCAATAAATTTTAACTATTTTATTTTACAAGTTTAGGTAGGCAAATAGAGTAACGAGACATTTGTTTTTTTTTAATTTTTGACAAATTTTCACTTCTGCATTATTCAAAATTATATATTGCTTAGGTAATGGACGAGCTTCAAATATGGATACATCCTTACGACTTTGTAAATAATCTGTACTAGCGTTTTACTTACTTAAAATCATGATATGAACTTTATCTCCTATCATATATTCATACGAGTCATATATGCAACTAACTATAGATCAGTTTAAATTTATGATCACATTACGATTATGAATGTGGTCAATGCCATGACCACCGTAACTTAATTTAAATCTAAGCATATCAGCTATCTTAAAAATTCGACCGTAACCTATACGTCAAGATGTAACCCAATCTACCACATGAAAGAATAAACCAGTATTGCAGAGTTCCTGTTCTTCAGGTTAGTTGCATGTTCAGGCTTCACGAACGCAATCAACACGATGTTCTCAAACAATGGCGCCCTGTACGATCAATTGTTTCATCGTTCCCAGAGGCCTATCAGATTATGATATGTTACGATAATGGCGCAATAATTAAACTCATTTATACCACGCAATACGAGTGTGACAATACAAAACAATATTATTCATGAGAATCTAGTAGCCTAATTGTGAGATTCTATTTTGTGTTTTGTTTTTGGGATAATTGGATTGGTTAATTAAAATACGCGGAAGTAATGCGGAATTAGTATATTATAAAAATTACAGGTTGTTTTGATCTTTATCATCTGGTTATTATATGAACCGCTAAATTCGGGTACTTGTTAATTTACTTAATTATGTACCGTAAGGATATTAAATATGTATAATTACCGACAAAATTTGTGGAATTGTTGTACATGTACATACGAATATATAATTTTCATTCGTTATTCACTTATTCTAAATTTCAACTGAAAATTATTTTCCAGTTACAGGTTGTCTGGTAAATAACTGATAAAATTAACAGTAATAAGTATTTACAACTAAATTAATTTTCAACTTTAAAACTGGATTAGAAAAACTTATTTCTTTATTAGTTTATAAAAAAAAAACTTTTCTATGAGTATATTTTTGGTGAACGATATTAACAAAGTTGACTATTTTTTCAAATTTAAAAAAACACACGGTATACTTATGTATATGTTATGTTTATTAATAATAAGACTAAATTAATATATAATTAATGTTATACAGGCGCGGTGGCCGAGCGTGTTAAGGCACATCTCTTAACACACTGTGACGTCACCCGAACCAAGGTTCGTCAGTTCGAATCCGCCTGTCGACAATGTGTGATTTGTCGTTAAATATAAAATATAAGTTACATGTATTTATCACACTCGGGCGCTATAAACTAGTCAATTATACGAATTAAATAATGTAGCATTTGACTACGAAAACCGGCAGTACGGCAGTGTATAAACTGCGGCTCGGTGTGTCCGGTAGGCCCAGCCCCGATTTGGGCTGTAGTGTCATCACTATATATTTTAAATTTAAATCATATTTAGTCCTAGAAATTGAATGAGTTATGACTAATTCCATTTATTTACAAGAGTGAAACGAATAGATCAGTATAAATTATAAAAATATATTTATTCTTTTACAAATGTACAAAAATATTTACAACAAGAATTAAGAATGATATCGCAATATAAAATATAAACTATTTTAATAAATTATATTAAAATTATCTTTCAAATAAAATTAATTCGTTGTGTAAACAAACCTGCTCATCACTTAAAAATAATAATTATAGATACATATTATGATATTAATATTGCTTTCATTATTCTTAATAAATTTATATCTATTATGTGTAAAATATAAATTACTATTTATTTTATAATCACAAGTACAACACAGCATGAAAATCATTATTGCAAATTTAAATAACATCATTTTAGTCATTGTAAATTAAAATTATTTTCTTTTTTTAAATTTATTATTTTGGTAACATTATTTACTTTCAGGTAAAAAATTTTGATGGCAACCTCCGGACAATCATTCATTTAAAATAAAAAATCAGTTTAAAATTACCCTTCAAATGTGCAATCAAAACTGCAGTATCTATCACTGAAATATAAAATGACGGGAAAGTCGATTGTTAAATGGACGAGATTCGCATCAAGATTAAGTTGGCATTCGTGAGAAACACATTTACCCGATTGCACTGACATGTTGTTAGCTAAATGTGTTTTAAACTACGCGAAAAAATCGTATTATAATTAAAAATCTATCTAATGTGTAAATTTTTAAACGTTATAATTTCAATAATATGCGTCAAAATAATAATTATTTCTGAGAAATATTGTCTCACCATTGTTATTTAATTAAAAAATAGCTGACAGCTTCGGTCGTGAAATAAATTTTGCTCGTATCTCGAAAACAGTGATATCAAATTATTTTTGGTCTCAATAGATTAAATTGCTTTTAAAATAACATACTAACTAAATTTGCCAAGGGATGAAGCATAGGTACATCGTTTTTTGAGGCCAAAAAACATTAAAATAACAAGTTTCGTCAAAATCATTCGAGCCGATTCCGAAATCGTTCACACAGACAGGCAAGAAATTCCTAGTATTAGAATATAATAGCATTAATATTTTAATCCTGAATATGAATAAATTTGAACCTAAAAATATGTGTAAAATTAAAACATGGTGTTAGCTAACAATATAGTTAATATCGCTTTATGCAATTCGGGCGTTATGTATTATTAATTTTAATTATTAACATCATATTATTTAAAGTAATATAGATGCTTTATCATATGAACAGAATAATATTTCTAAGTTTTCTGGTGACATTTCATTATAAATATATATTATATCCCGCACAAATATATAGCGTTAACCAATCACAATCAAGACATTATTTTCCTGAATTGTTAACAACCAGTGAGCGCCAAACCAAATTACATTGTACATTCAATTGTTCTGAGTTTTAAATATAATTTAAAAATATTTTATTTTAATGTGACCAAATGCTTTGAAAATGGCCCAATCCCTGGGACCGAAACGTTAGCATTAACAAATAAAATTAATGATAGGAAAAATGCCTTTATTATCCTTCCAAACAATTTTAAATAATAATATATCAGCGTTCCCGTGTTATTATATTTCAGTGTACACTACCTATCTAAGTCAAAACCTTTTACTTACAACTCAAAATGACATTAACAGCAACAACAATAGCCCCCCAAATGCTTAAGCTACTTCTCCATCCTGCTCCAGTCAGCGCCAACTGCTTGGGGATATCCTTGCACTGATTCTTATTCCAGCCCCGGACTTCTGTCTTACTGTCGCGCGCCAGGAGGCATATTTCTATGTCGCCCTGGGACTCCTCGAACTGCTTGGCCAGATCACCCGAAGTGTTGATCTCTAGAGTGCGTTTGAAGTACGGTAGGGTGGTCTCGTACACGGTGTACTGGGGGTTCTTCGTGTCTCGGATGATAATGTAGGGATCTGCGATGTCAGCGTTACTCGTGACGTACCATTTGAGGTAGATTTTGTTCTTGTGACTGGAAATTATTTGATTTTCATATTTATTAAATATTTATCTCTGTTAACTATAGACAAATGAGAAATCATTGGCAACTTGTATATTATTTAAAGGCACCAGAAGACATACGTTACTTATTTTGTTTATTTATTTATTTGGATTTTTAACTAACTTTGTCATGACAAATATCCGTACCCTAAGCGGAATTCTAACCCGCGACCTAAGGTGTGCATTGATCCAACAGCCATTGCACTGACAACTGGATTCAGTTTGAATTACATTATACTTTTTAGTTTGGATTTTAGTTTGAGTTTCATCCAAGATGTTCCTATCAATTTATAGTATAATGTAAATAAGATATTTTAATTAATTTCATTAGATTTCGTACAACTTTCTAATAGAAATAAACATCCAGCATCATTTTTCTATTCGACATACATACATTTGTTGATATATTATTTGAAGTTGTGTTTCTGCATTTGCTGTGTGTGCAACTTATAATTATAAAGTCTTTTAAGAAATCAGAAATTATTAAGTAATTGTATATTTTATTTATAAAATTGTCAACTTGTACTACTTTGGAACAAATAGTTTAAAAGTGTAAATCGACGAAAACGAATTAAAATCGAACAAGAAATCTAGCATAAATGTAAACGAAAAAAAGTATAATGTAATTCAGGTGTCATTGTGGTCTATATATTCAAAAGAACTATAGTTAATTATAAATTTGATAATATTTACAGATCCAATAATCGAAATTTAATTACTTACGATTTTTTTCCATATGAAGATCCTGTCTATAAATAGAAAATAAAGAAATTAAACTTACATTTGAACATCTCTAAATTTAAAATCAGGCTGAATATCATATAGTCCTGGTTCGTTTTCCATGAGCTTCGTTGTGTTAACATTAGATGGACACACGAGTCTATCATCGGGTATCTCGAACAATTGCTGGTCAATTAATGTAGTAGGTCCACCACACGTCACTTGTTTATAGTGATCAGCCAACACCAACATGTTAGTAAAATAACGATGAAGAGGACGGACAAAACAGTCACAGTTCAGTGGATTTCCTGAAATATAAATCCAAATAGAAAATTAAAAATTGAACATAGATACGCTTATTGGACGTGCATGCTAAGAAAATTTAATAATTTTATTTCTTTCTTATTTAAAATGTATTCATGTCATTCTACTAAATAACTATTGTCAATAAAATGTTGGGTATTTTTAATACCCAATATTTATATTTTAAATAAAAATAAATAAATATACGAAATGTCGTATCACCCCTGGATGTGGCGCTCTGTCTTAGCAGATCTCGTTAAGTGAAACATTTCTCGATCCTCAAAGATGTTAGTGAAAGAACAATCACAGAAGTAATTTTAATGTGGTGAAAATCAGTATCGCGGCTATGGAAATCAAACTCGGATTCTCAAAAACTACAGTCCGATACGTTATCACTGATATATCTTCCCCATATATTGTAACTTACTTGGCTTTTAGGATATAATAACATCTCCGTTTGAATATTGTGGAGGTAAGTGGTATTTATTTCTTCAGAATCATGACTCCTTGATTTTATCTACTACTAAATGCAAAAATATTTGTGCCGAAGAATTTTAAAATTTTACATATTTGAAACTCCAAAACGGCCGCAGAAAAACGGATAGAAAATAGCTGGGTTAAAGTAATAAAAATAACCCAAATAAAATGATAAATAAGTGATTGGTTTCAATATGTGTAAGTTAATTCAGCTTTGACAGAAAATTTGAGAATCTGGGTTCGATTTCCACAGCCGAAAAACCATTTATTTTCATCATATTAAAATTATCCCTGTGACTTTCCTTGCACTAACATCTTTGGGCGGAGGATCGTGATTTGACGATTGGTAACCGCACTTCACATATATCACTTACAGAGATCTGCTACAGTACAGCGTCACATCCTACAGGGTAAAAGGCATAATGATATTTTTTTAAATCAGAGGATGTGAAATCAAAACTTCTGGAGACCGCTGATTTAAATAATTCTCTTAATAAACGACAACGTGAGACATTCAGGAAAAGGGTAAAATGCAGTATTAAATCATGTCAACTTTGCCAAAAACAAATCTAAAGATTTGCGAGTGTAGAGTATGCGTTCTACGGGCTTCAGGTTTTTAAATTTAATTATGAGAAAAGTGAGCCTTGTCAAGAACACATTCAATATTTTTATAAATTAATGAAATTCGTAATAAATTAAGCTAAAATATAATAAAACGGATTATGTGCGTTCTAATATATATAGTATCTGGTAAATAATACAATTTTTGCATTTTGAATTTTTACACTACTTGTATTTTATAATATGCAAGTAACATATACATAATATTTAAATCACTCACCAGCAAAATACACTTGCGTGTTATTCGCCACCATATCAGACAGCGGTTTGCTGAAGGTTTCGAACTTGTTGTTAGTGATATCCAGGACGTCCATGTGGCCCACACTCTGCACGTGGTTCCAAGGTAGCTTGCTCAGGTGGTTGTTGGCCAAATGCAGCTCGGACAAGTTGTACGGCAACCGGAAAGCTTCCAGTTCCGAGGTAATATCCTCTAAGTTGTTATAGGAGAGGTCCAGCATTCGCAAAGCTGTTAGGTTGCCGATTACACCTGGGTACAAACAAAGGATATTATGCGAAAATGTTCATTTTATTTATTTTTAAATATAAGTCAGCCAGTAAGTCAGTAATGTTTTGTTGATTGCCGAAATAACTTCCGGTGGAGTATTTCTTTAATAGTAGTTTATATAATAAGAGAGGAAAGTTCGTCATTATTTGTCGAGAGCGAAGATTGAATCCTGAGGGCGTCGCCCACAATTTAATAAAAAAAAACTATTAACAGCATGTAAAATTAGTAAACATGAAATACATTCCTTTATACGAAGAACTATTTATTAATGTTATTAACTATCATGAAATTTGCGAAGTACGTCATAGTTTTATGTTAACAATTTCACAGAAAAGTTCGGATGTCAATATTAATATTGATTTTTTTTAGGTGACACAGCTACTGGCCTTAAATCACTTTATTTCTATAGGGAGTACTATTAATTTCCCTCGGTAAATAATGAAGCAAGTAATAAGTTTGATAAGAATAAAGTTAACATTATTTACCGGTTATATATAAAATATAGATTCTGTGGATTATGTTATGTAAGTCGTTTTTCTTTAACAGAAAACCGAGTAGCAAATGACACATTTTTCAAATATTTTAAAAATCGTGGAAAAAAGTAAAAACAGTGAAAACATATCTCCTTGGAGATCATTTGAATTTAACAACATACTATCGTAATTTTGATGTCTATCAAAATAATATGACCTATTTATTTTTCCAGATGTTTGTCATGAAATATTACTACCTAGCAATTTTTTTGGTAGTAATTCTGTTAATTTCTATAATTATTTTCATAACTAAACGTAGAAAGTGACATGTAAAACAATTATAATTGAATTATCAATTTTTTTTTGCATTATGATTAGTGGAAAACAATCCAAGGGATATTATCGTATATAATATCACAAGGAACTCAAGTTTTATCAGTAAACTTTTCTTGAAAACATTGTTTACCTAGCAACATCGTGAGAGTCATCTGTTCGAATAAATCACGAGAGCGTAGCTCGAGGGATTTATTCTGAGCAGATGACTCGAAGGATGTTGCTTAAAGGTAAACAATGTTTGAAAGAAAAGTTTACTGATAAAATAAGAGTCGCGAGTGGTATTTGTGAAGAATATTTCTCAATGATATCTCTATATTTTTGTATTAAATTAAAAATTTATTTTAAATGTGATTATTTTAATTAGGTATTAAAGTTGTTACAATTTACCTTGACACTTTTTTGTATTTTCTGATTTCTTATTTTCTATTTCGGTACAAATTGCCGCCAAAGACGCATCTCCAAAACGATTCACTTCTGACATTTTAGAAAACTGATTGTTTATTTTGAAAGTGTGGTGTTTGTGTCTCCTAGGCAACGGCGATTTGTCGGTGACAAATGGTCTTGGGCATTTACCGCGCGACAAACCCCCGTTGGCAAGGCATTTGTTACTGTAATTGTTTATGAAACTATGTAAAATTTGTCAGTATAATTGACATAAGTGAAATAATCTGTAGTAATAAGTGTATTAAAAATTATCGAAAATTGCCTAAAAATTGCATGAGTCTGTTTTGATTATAATTTGATAAAACATGTTCGAGACGATTATTTTTAATTAACGTAATATATTTATCAGATTATTTTCCTTTTTTAAAATTTGTAATAGATTGATTAGAAATCAGAAAAAAACATATTATTTTATTAAAAAATATATATAAAACTCTAGGCAAAGTCTCACAAAATTCAGCCTCCGAGTCACCTTATGAGGGCATCGTCAGAGGCCGGCCAGCACAGTTAGTAACCATGGACGCGTTTAAGAGCGAAACGCGTCCATGGTTACTAACTGTGCTGGCCGGCCTCTGACGATGCCCTCATAAGGTGACGCGGAGGCTGAATTTTGTGAGACTTTGCCTAGAGTTTTATATATATTTTTTATTATACCTAGTTTCACCAAGTGCATGAATGACAATTAATTTTGTCTTTGTTATCATTTGACTATATACTTTGAAAGATGTTATCTATAAATTCCGGTTGCTATGCTATCAGTACTGATGATATACTTGTACTAACCTTTCCGAATGTCAGCAATGGCATTATGGCTGAGATTGAGTCGCTCCACTTTACCGGTGCCGAACACGATGTCGAACGTGAGCACCGGCATCGCGTTGTACGACAAGTCGATCTCTCGCAGCCGATAAGGGATGTACTGGTTGCTCGGAAATGATTTACGGGAAATGAAGCTAATCTTGTTATGACTCAGGTTCAGCTGTAATGAAATATCATCAGAGAAACATTCACTTCAAATATCTGGATGAACTTGAATCCTACAGTTATAATAATACACATTTCATATGTGAGCTAGACAGATCTCATTAACTCTGACTACTAAAATATGTTTCAAAACTGTAAGATACATACACGAAGATTATTAAATAATAAATGTATTCGTATTTGTTGCTATTATAGGGTAGTGGTATAGAGTCGACCTGTGGATCTTGAGAACCCCTGTGTGATTTGACGGCTGGTAACCGCACTTCACGCGAAGAAATATATCACTTACCGAGATCTGCTTCGACAGAGTGCAACACCCAGTAATGGGTAAAAGACGTGATGATATATTTATTTAATACAAAACACCAAAAAAAGTTTGAGTTTGCTAAATTAAGGATAGTTTACTTGAAATGAATATTTTAGAGCCACTGGATTAGCGTACTTTATTGCTTGACCTGCTGCATTTAACTAAATTAAATTATTAATTACACAACATCAGACATTTATTTGGTGTTGTGTTAACAATTACTTGTAAGAAGATTTAAATAAAATAATTAAAAATAGCTATCAACCAGTGGCTAACAAAATGTTGCCTTTAAATACGATGCAAATTTTTTTGCGAATTTAAAAACAATCTTTTTGTTCCATGATCAGTAAAGCCCGGATATTTAGGCTCTTAAAAACACCCAAATAAGCAGGCATATAGGCCGGCAATTACTCTAAAATAGGCGGGATTTTAGGCAGCCTAAATGTAAATAATTTGTTTAAAAAAAAATAAACGAATCCATTTTCTAATATTAGTACTCGTATCTACTCTTCGTTAGAAAAAAAAATAATCATTTTAAACAAAAATTTACGCAATCTGAAAAATAATAATGTAGAGTTCTCATTTTAAAAACTATTTTGCAAATTAAAATTATGTAGTATACTTTAATTCACAAAATATTACGAGCAATTGGTCTATGAAATTTTCGGAAAGGGACTGTCTTCGGTCTGTCAGAACATTGCTTGTAAGTTGAAAACTTCGTTCGACATCACAAAATGTGACAGGAGCGTTCTTATATTTAGCCATATCGTCTAAAGTTACCTCAGCTCCATTGATTAATGACAAAGACACAATTGAATTGCCACGTAAAATTTTAACTAAAAACCGTTTTTTCTTTCGGCATTTTAAATTCACACACAAAAACTTGATTAAAGTAAGTACTTTAAATATGATAGGTTAGGTTAAAACACTTTGTCGAGTGCTGAATTAGTCAACGAAGTAGATGATAAACCTTGTCTGCTCAATAAAAGTTAGAATAGGCAACAAAAATAGGCAAAATAGGCTGTATAAGGTAAAATAGGCACAATAACCAAAATATACAAAAAATAGGCTCTTAGGCACGAAAAAAAAACCTTCCATTACACGTAAACATATTACCTATGTATAGAAAAACGAAATTGCCTGAAGTATATTAAAATTTGAATCTAGGCAATTGCCTAAAAATCCGGGCTTTAATGATCAGTACGTCTTATAGTATATACCCTTTAATTTTTTCCAGAAGTACAGATACACCTGTATATATGTGGTAGTGAGATTGAACATTTACGAACTAAAATATTCAGTCGTTTTCGTGCGTCTTGTATGTTTTAGTTAGTACTGAAACAACTATGGTAGTGGCACAAACAAACAGACATAATGAAATTTTGGTACACCCAAGTGTGAATGATATAGATTGAAGAAGAGCAAAGGAGGTAACACAATTACCTTTGTCTTTTTCACAGTATTTTCATAAATTTAAATACGACCGGTTTCTATCACTAAAGTGATGTAATATACTCTTAAAAAGAGACATACATAATATGCATAACATCACTCTATATTCCATCAAATCAGGTAGCACAAACCTTTGAGATATTTACTCATCAGATTCATCAAATAATCAAACAAAAAGGAGACAAATGACCAATTTAATATACTCTATTTATGGCATTAGATTTTTTCTTTTTATCTTTAAGCATTAAATAAAGATCATAAAGATTATATTTATACGCAATGTTCATTTGCACCAAAAATCGTTAATTACTTAAATACATTATTTTCATTTTTATATCTTTTTATATTGTAAAAATTCAAAACTAATGACTTTCTATATTAAATATAAATATGTCATCATGCCTTTCACCCATTATTGAGTGTGGCACTCTACCGTAGCTGATCTCGGTAAGTGATATATTTAAGCGGGTCTAGTGCCGTTACCAATCTTTAAATCTCCCCCCTACCCCTAAAGATGTTAGTAGTATGGAAGCCACAGAACTAAATTGATGAAAATTTTTTGTCGGTTGTGAGAATCGTACCTGGATACGCAATCCGACTCAATGCCATTGAACTACCTAATCAATAAATCGCTTTTATAATTCCCCTTGATGTTTGATATAAATTCATTTTATGTTTAGTTTAATCTGCTCTCATTTTATTATTTATCAAATTTTATCATGTGGAAATTACACGCTCTATTTCGAACAAATAGCTCAAATACGTATATTTCAATTCATTCAATCGACCATACAGATCTGTAAAACTGTAAGTCGACAATACAATGATAACAATGAGGGAATAGTTAGTTTAAATTTAAATACCTTTATACGGTTATCTCTTTCATGACTCCAATTAAACATTTGCATCAAGCGGCGAACACTAACTGGCAATGAAACCAGTAAAATTCGCATCAACCCTTTTATACTTAAATTGAAACAGAACAAAGTACTGTTAAACTTAAACAACGGTAAACAACTATAAAATTAATGATTTTGTGTTTCATTTCACTTGAAATTAGATTAGTGTACATGTATAAACGTTTACTAATTAGTTTTAAAATTAAATTGTATTATATGCTGTTAACGTAAAGCAACATGACATTTGACTAAGAATATTTAAACCTCGAATTATATTAACATAAGGTATACTATGCAATTGTATAATAATTAATTTTGCCTATAACAATTGTACAATAATATATTAAATATAAGAATATTAATTGACTTCCAATGTTTCCAAATACAAGCCCTGCATCATATTAGTTGGCTCAAATCATATTTTTATATTTTATATTTTATTTTGCAATTTTATTTCTAGTTTTGTATGCAAGATAATTTAAAGAAATTTAAGTGAAATATATACTAATATGTTGTTAACGTACAGCTGAAATTATTAAATCATAATTAACTTTGATTTGTGTGTTAAATTTGGTTTTGTAAAAAATATACTGTCAATACTTTATATCTAAAGTATACTTGATGATGAATATAGTTAAATACTAAAAATTAATTGTAAAATTAAAAAAATTAATATAAGATATATGCATTTGAAATATTATTGAAAAATTTTGAACAAAAATATTATTACGGGTGAATTATGTGCGGTTTTACAATTTTAACAAAGTGAAACAATTCATAAATCTATTTTGTTCTAATTAATATTTTTATCTATTAACTCAGCTTCGAGAGATACAGACTAATTAAATTTTATCTTAAGTATCTTCTTAAAAGTTGACTTGGCACAATTTTCCTTTATCAAATTTATTAGTGCTTATGTACGAGTAATAATTTCAAGTTCCTTAGATCATTAATTATCGAAATTATGGCTTCCCTGATTTTTCACGTTTTGCTTCGATAGTGTGTGTTGACATATCTGGGTAAATTAGTAGTTGTGTATTGTTCTGGAATGGATTTGACTTTTGCACTTCATCAATATTTTCCATGGAAAATAACAATATTTTGTTCGTGGTACTTTGTTTCTAATCGAGACAATTCAACTTTTTAGCGTGCAAAATGTAGTCATACTCAATTTGTAATTTAGTAACTTAGCAATATTTGCTTTCATACGTTCTTTTTTGCCATCGTCACTAATTTGTCAATATTAATTTGTAAATACTTTTATAATTTTTTTCTTTCATTCTTTTATATTTTAAAATATTTATTTTTATACAAAACACTGTGTTGACTGTATTTTATTTATATAGTTCTTCTTATTTTATCGCCTCATTGTAATTCTCTCTAGCCCGTTACAAGTTATTGTTATGAATGTCAGAAAAAATTAGCGCTAAACTTTTGTCTAATATAATCAAAGTGTACCTCTTATAGTTCTCGAGATCCCAATGGTGAGCCTCTAAATTGAAACACAATGTATAATGAATAGTTGAAAATTACATATTTAAATTTTTTAAGTTAACAAGATTAATAAATTATTAAACGTTAATCAATTAGCCTATGCATTTTCTTTGCTCAGGTAAATAAAGTACATGAATTCATATATCATAGAAACTACAAACCTGGTAAGTTACTTAATTTTTTTAAATTGGACATATTTACTAATAGTTTATTAAAATAAAAAAAACAAAGCAAGTTAAACTTCAATGAAAAGGAACAAAATATATTCAAATATGTAATTTTCAAATTCCATTTAAGAACATATAACTTCACATCATATCCTAAAATGGACAGCTGAAAATTTTATTATAGTGCTTTCGTATAGAATTAATATTACTTGAGACTATTTTCTATCCCTCATTTATGATCCTACATCCAATAATGGGTACAAAACGTTACGACATATTTATATATTTTCGAGTCGTAGAAAATAGAAAATTTCACAAATTATGTTTCTAACTCAAATGAGATCAATCTACAAAATTCTACCAAACTAAAATGAATTATTTATCCACATCTTGTACTTTAGCCCCATTTAGCTCTAACATTGTCACAAGTATCAATCAGAACCGCGGGAAATAGAGATAAAATATTGATTGGACGTACCCGTTCCAGCGACAGGCAATCATCAAGCAGTCCATGGGTTTTATTGTCGATCCTCTCGATATGATTGTGAGAGAGATCGAGAGTCCTCAGCGCCACTACACCTGCAATATATTGGAATCAGACAAAGAGCATGAAAGTGGAAGAAAATGTTACATGAAACGGAAACGCTGAAACGGTTATTCAGTGACGTTGTTACAATAGCAATCAGTTATTATTTTGATAAGTAATAGAAATTAAAAAATGGTAAAAAGATTGAAAATATTTACAATGAATAGATTAAATTTTTTAATAATTAATTTATATTTAGTTATATTAATAAAAATTAATCATAAAATAAAAATTAATTATTGAAACATGTTAATGTTAATATTGTTAATTCTTTTGTGAATTGTAGTTTAAATTTGCTAAAAATGTATAATGTTTATTATTTTTATTTTATAAATTGATTTTGTTTTGTATTTGCTAATATATCAATTATCTTCTATATTTCCGTCACTTTTCATTATACAAGTCGAAATAAAATTTAATAGAATAATTTCTAACACTGTCTGAAATACTTTCTCAATATAACATATTTTATTTTAAAACTAGAAATATTCTTAAACGAAACTTATTCAAATAAAAATTTTATACTATCGAAATCTAAATAAAAATTGAAGGAATCATTGAATTTATCTTCTAAATAAACTAACTTCCAAACCGCTGTCAAATTAATTTAAATTGTACTCTGAAAACTAAATAGTACTTGAATTGGATTAAGGTCTGTTTAAACTTTTTTTAAATATAGTTTAGTTCATTTTGATAGTTCTAATCGATTTTAAATATTAAAACTGTTTTGAGACATCGACTGACAATTCTAAATATAAAAATGGAAATTTATATTCTAATATAATTACTATAACCACTTCTTGTACATTTCAAAGTATAATTTTAATTGATAATATATATATATATATATATATATATATATATATATATATATATATATATATATATATATATATATATATATATATATATATATATATATATATATATATATATATATATATATATATATATATATATATATAAGTAGTATGATTCTTCATAATTTTTATATAACAATTTTCAAGTTAGGTATATCAGTAATCGTAAAATAAAATAAATAAATATATCATCACGCCTTTTACCCATCACTGAGTGTGGCACTCCGCCTAAGCAGATCTCGGTAAGTGATATATTTTTTCGCGTGAAGTGCGGTTACCAGCCGTCAAATCACGGCCTCCAAAGATATTAGTGGTGGAGGAGCCACAGGAGTAGATTTTTTAAAATTGGTGAAAATCAGTAATCGTCGTCCTATATAAATTAGTTATAATTATGGAAGAAGTTTTGAATAGTATTCAAAGAGACAAAGAAATACTTTTAAAGCAAGAATTAAGAATAGAATAAAGAGTTCAGAAAATAAATTATAAGATAGCGAACTACTAGGTAACTACATTTCTTCTTCTACGCTCCAATACACAACAGACTAGAAAGACAGTGTTAGACAGTAAGAGAAATAAAGAACCATTAGGTACTTACTTTGGAGGGCGCCATTAGGAATATATGAAATGTTGTTATGCGTCAGATTGATGGTGAGCACCTGCAGTAGGCCCTCGAAGGCGCGAACGCTGACGTTGTACAACTGGTTGTGCGCCAGGTTCAGCTCGAATATTACCGGCAAGTGTCCGAAAGCTGCCCGTGGAAGGTGGGTTATATTGTTACCCTTCAAATACACATTAATATTATAGTGCAGAGTTTTTCAACCAGAGTGCCGCAAGATTTTTAAATATATCCTTTAATGAAGGACTTCAATTTACCGTTTGTGATTAAATGGAGTCTAAGTCGCAAATCATAAATGTGATGCGGTACTAAATAACCTTAACAAATTTAATAAAAAATTTAAATAATATTAGTTCTAAAGTTTACGTAGCTATCTTTAATCAAACATATCGATAATAATTACAAAAATGTATAGTCTCTGCAAAATATAAATATCATACAAAAAATTACCGCATAACAGGGAAGTCTAATAAAAGACGATTAGACCACTATCTAGCATTTAAATTATAATTTTGCGTAGATAGATAGAGTTAAATGAAATAAAAACTATAGGATGAAACGTATAGAAACATATTTCTAGGAATCGCATGTTCCTAAACGATTTAAGAAGAAAATCAGAAAATATTAATCGTAGTAATGTGATAACAATGATATTTCTAACAAAACTGTTTTGAATAATTCAAAATGTAAGCTAAAAAAGTATGTTACCTCTAAATACAAATACTGCAACGCTGAGATATCACTCAGCGCCTGCCATGGAATCCTGCTAATGCCATTTCTATTCAAATTCAACCTTTGCAATGTTAACAAACTCAGGAAACTTCCTTTCTCTAGTCTATTCTCCAACTGATTTCCACTGAGATCCAAACTCAACAATGCATTCATACTCGGCCAGGTTTTAATCGGCACTTCTTTCAGTTTGTTGTCACTTAAATCCAGGTGCCCAACAGAGATCGGCAGCTGGAAAATCTTCTCCAAGTTATTTCCCTTCACAGTCAAAATCCTGGTGCTTGCTAACCTCGCCAGTGATCCTCTAGCAATATCCCTGAACAAAAATATTACATTCTATAACAAATAACTTTTAATTATGGGTAAGTGGCTGAATGGTATCGAGTCGGGCTGTAAATTTGAGAACCCGGGTTCGATTTCTACAACCGACAAACAATTTTCATCACGTTTAAACTACCCCTGTGGCTCCCCTTTCACGAATATTTTTGGGGGACATGATTTGACGGCTGGTAACCGCACTTCACGCGAAAAAATATATCTCTTACCGAAATCTGCTAAGGCAGAGTGCCACGCCCAGTAGTGAGTAAAAGGCGTGATGATATATTTGTTTATATCTTTAAGCTCAATTTTTAAAAATAATACAGTAGATTCGTAAAGCGTATTAGCAGTTAATAGAACTTTTGGTATTATCTATAATTATAATAAATGAAACTTAAAATAAATATATCATCACGCCCTTGACCCATTAATAGATGTGGCACTCTGTCGTGACAAATCTCGGTAAGTTTGCACATGAAGTGTGGTTACCAACCGTCAAAACATAGTTCCCAAAAATGTTACTAGTGGTAACCACAGTAGTAATTTTAATGTTGAGTAAAGTTTGTCGTCAACGGGAATTGAACTTGACTTGATTCAAATCCACAGCCCGACGCGATTTTACTAAACACTATCTACTCCACCAAATTAAAAAACAAATTTAATGTTAATTAACATCTATTTTTAATCTAGGATAAAATATAATTGTTTCGTGAATTGGAAGAAAAGTTGAAACCGAAATTCACTTTATGAATCTGTTTAAACTCGAAAATAAAAACTATCATCTTGTAAATTAGTTAATAAAATTAGGAAAGTGACAATCGAGCGCTGAACAATTATTTATGTCAAAATTAACCTAAAGTTTTGCATATTTTATTTGCTCACAGCTAAAAACTTGCTGTAAACTATTTAAATGACTTATTATATTTTAAAGTACTGAGCTAATATTTAGAAATCTTCAAATATTTTAGATTAATCCTTCGAATTATTTTTCAATATAAACACTACTCTACCAATTAAAGCTTTCGCTATATAAATTAAACTAGACAATAATTGTCACTATAATATAATAACTGTGTTGCCAATAACTGTAACTTTGAAATAAAAATCTGATGTGGACACCACATGACTTCCTTGTACGCGTATTAAACTATAGATATTTTTTTAATTGCATATATTTGACATTAAATCTTTTATTTTTTGTTCTAATCCATAGCAAACTTTTTTTTTTTTAAATAAAAAAATATATAATATTTAAATGTAGATATCTCGTTTATGCAAAACGCTAATTTAAATTTTTTTAATGTGCTAGACGCAGAATTTAATTCTCTAAAACTATTTGCAGCATTTATTTCTAAAATTAAAATAATACCATTTTTTTCAAGAAAACTGTTAGCAGCTTCATGTAATGTGCCACTTCCGGTTAGTCTATTTTAACCCAAATTTATTATGTTATTTCCATTGATATAGTAGTCTTATATACCAAATTTGGAAAGTTTTTAATTATATTTGAATATAGTTTTTCATGAAAATCTATTAAAGGCTTCACATTTGAATTTTATCTATCATGAACTAATATTGTCATTCACATCCATACACTTTTCTTGCAGATCACAACCACATTTATAATTCCACTACATTTAGAAATACTCTACCTGAGCTTGTTGTGGCTGAGATTAAGCTCTAGAAGGGTCGGCAACGCTCCGAAAGTACTGGGCCGAATGATCTCCAGGCTGTTATAACTGAGATCAAGCGTACGTAAGCTGAACAACACCTGGAACACCGCGTTGAAGATCTCCGACAAGTTGTTATGCGATAAGTCGATGGTGTGCAGCTCGTATAACTTGGGGAACGTGTGCCGAGGTACACTCGCGATTAGATTATGGGAAGCGTTGAGGATCTTCAGGCCAGTCATATTGTGTAATGGAATCTAAAAGTAAATGACTCATATAAAATGTGTTTTATAAGATTAAAACGCTTGGGTATTTTGTTTGCATTTAATATATTGAATATAAAAAGTTTAAAAAAACAACTGTGATAATTATAGAGCGGATTCTAAGCTATTTTGCTTACATCTAATATTGAAAGCAAACAAAAATTTTACTAAATTTTGTACGATTTACACAAAAAGAAGTAATTTGCCTCATGTTATTACATGCTTTTTTTGTGATTTTTAAGCTATTTTTATTTTAAACTTATTTTTAATCTTTAAGCTTTTCTAAAATTCATATTTGATCATATTTTATTATTTATATCTACATAGTGGATGAATATCAGTTATATATGATTAAATTTTCTTAGAACTCTTAGTTCTATGATACTACTAGCACCGTTTTCAATCGAAAATATGAACACAAACATCACGATGAGTTCACTGAGCATCTATTTTCTCTTTTTTTATTGTATAAGAAATATAATGGTAAAATTATCGTTTGGTGATAAATTGATTCATATTAATTTTAGAACAAAAGTGTAAATACCAAAGTTAATTACATTCAATGAGTTCAAATTTATGGATATAGTATGGACGTTGAGATAGAGATATAGAAAAGTTACAATTTGTACAAAAGTATGTATTAAAGAATTAAAACGACTGTAAATTAAATGTCAAAATGAGTGGATTGTACATTCTTTTAACTACTACATTTTAATTACGAGGCTACAGATGAGCCCATTTTAGACCCAATAAAAAATTTTAAATAAATTTTTATATATTTACTTGACACGACTATTTCGAAATTAAATGAGAGATTCGAGTTGCTAATGGATCTGAATAATAATAACCAGATTAAATTGGTACCTATTAAATAATAATATAAAATAAAACATTACTGATGTATTTATTCCGTGTTTTTAAATTGAAAAAAAAAGTGTTGATTTTTAATTTGTATAATTTATTGTTTTATTTGTATAATTTAAGAATTTTGAGAAATAAATAAATGAAACATTAAAAATTACATTGTGGGTTTTTTTTTGGTTTACAAGAGCCGCGGCGCTGGCTGACCACCCCGCACCCCGGCGCAGAATATGCTTAAGACGGCCCTGCTACTGCTTATAAAATTTTGTTATAATTCTTTAATGTATAAGTACAAACAACGTATTTGAGCGTTTTTTCTAGTACTTATGTTTATTTCGTAATGTTTATCATAAAATATGTAACAAATAAAATGAACCCTAATTTGAATCAGCAATTTTTGCGTAAAACACTTTTCGAAATTATAATCGGATCATTTGTTATAAGTAAAGCCCGGATATTTAGGCTCTTAAAAACAGCCAAATAAGCAGGCATATAGGCCGGTAATTACTCTAAAATAGGCGGTATTTTAGGCAGCCTAAATGTAAATAATATGTTTTTAAAAAAATAAACGAATCCTTTTTCTAATATTGGTACTCGTATCTACTCTTCGTTAGAAAAAAATAATCATTTTAAACAAAAATTAACGCAATCTGAAAAATAATAATGTAGGGTTCTCATTTTATTAACTATTATGTAAATTGAAATTATGTAGTATACTTTGATTCACATAATATTACGAGCAATTACTCTATGAAATTTTCGGAAAGGGACTATGTTCGGTCTGTCAGAACTTGCTTGTAAGTTGAAAACTTCGTTCGACATCACAAAATGTGATCGGGGCGTTCTTATATTTAGCCATATCGTCTAAAGTTACCTCAGCTCCATAGATTAATGGCAAAGACACAACTGAATTGCCACGTTAAATTTTGACTAAAAAACGTTTTTTCTTTCGACATTTTAAATTCACACACAAAAACTTGATTAAAGTAAGTACTTTAAATATTATAAGTTAGGTTGAAACACTTTGTCGAGTGCTGAATTAGTCAACGAAGTAGATGATAAACCTTGTCTGCTCAATAAAAGTTACAATAGGCAACAAAAATAGGCAAAATAGGCTGTATAAGGTAAAATAGGCACAATAACCAAAATATAGAAAAAATAGGCTCTAAGGCACGAAAAAAACCTTCCATTACACGTAAACATATTACCTATGTATAGAAAAACTAAATTGCCTGAAGTATATTAAAATTTGAATCTAGGCAATTGCCTAAAAATCCGGGCTTTAGTTATAAGTAGTAAAATTTTAATCATTTTGAAAATCGTTATTATTTTTTACAATATGTGAAAAAAAAGTTATTAAAATTATAATATAAAACTAGACATCTCATCACTAAAAACTGCCAAAAATGGTATTTAAGCTTTCGTCAATTGTTTTATCCAAGAGTTATTCAAAATATACCGAGTTTAATATCAAATACAAATGCAGTAAAAGTGTCTAAAATGATATGTAAGTTTTTGTTAATTGTTTTTATAAAATTCGCTCTAATTAGGCCGTATTTAGTATCACTTTTTTCAAAAGTTATAAAAATTATACCGAGTTTATATGAAATTATGTTTGGGAAAATACTGGTGTGGCAATATTTGCTCTATGTTAATTTGAATTCTAATGCCAATAATAATAACAATTCTTTAACGTCAACACTTCGTTACCGAGATAAACAATTATGCATAGCACTCTATTATTAGATAATGAACTGTAAAAATTTAACGAATCGTTACCTAAACGAGTTGTTAAATGATTTTATAAATGCGGGTATAAGATATAATCATATAAGAATGAGCCACCAGATCCAGGCAGTGAAACAAATTCTTCAAAATCTATATTAAGACATCATATTTTATCATCTACTTTCCGTTATAAAAGCAATTATCCTTTCCCTTATAAGTAGCCATATCATTATCCTCACCTGATTCATTTCTGTGATCCCGTTATAGGAGAGCTGCAGCTCCGTGGCGTAGGTGTTCTCATCGAATGCTTTCTTGGGAATAGAAGTGATGTTGTTATAGGATAGATCCAGCACTGTTATGTTGGCGCAGTTCTCGAACGCTCCGGACTCGATCTTGGAGATTGCGTTTCGAGATAGATTGATATTCGTCAAGTATAGATCCTTGAAAGCGAGCTTTTGAATCTCGGTTATCTTGTTCTCTGATACGTCTAAAATCTGTAATGAATTATAGTTTATAAAAAAATAATGGGGAATTCAATTTTCATGTGAAGTTTTTACATTTAATTTTTTATCATATTTGTTTATAAAATTCAAATATTGTTACAAAATATCATTAATTAAATGATCTGTAACAAGCTATTTCTTGATTCGCAAAAATTGTTGTAACACAATTTATACTTTATACAATTTTTCGTATGATACGACGTGCTTGAATATCAAACAGACTCAAATGTGACAATTCTAGCTTTACATTTTGATTTATCTAACGACTGTTAAAATTAACAGTAATAGAACCTATATAGTAATAGTTATTTACATTGCAAGACCGTTATACAGAAATTTTGCATGCGAACCTGTTAGCTGTGTGAGCCTGTAAATTTTAGGTAACGGTCGAGCATTGTACAATGTTTTATGGGCATTTGAATCGCAATATATGTAAATTTAATAAAATTAATTGCAATAGTATAACGCAATAACAAAAATGTTGAATCAATGTAGACTTTGAAAATCTGATAGATTTTGTTTAATCAAAAAGTATTTAAGTGTCAAACGTTTCAAATAACATATGTTGTCATGATAACCAATGTCAATAGACCGTTATAATTTTTACACGGGCTAGCACGTTAAAAGTCTCGTAACCCCTAGAGACGGAGCTAAATAAACAGTTCTTTACTATTAAAATGCCCATAAAATGATTAACTGTGATCTTCTGTACAATTTTTTTTGTAATCTCCAGAAATATATCCAAATTTTTTACTATCCACGTTATGAAAATTACAAAAAAGTACCGAAACTGATTTAAAATCTATGGTTTACATTGTATAAAGTAACGTAAAGTGTTATAAAGAACATGAAAAATCAAAGAAAAATAATACTAAAATAGAAGCAACAAAAATCACGAAGTTTCTATCTAAGTAATTATTAATATATTTAGTTTTGTATGCTACCTGCATGTTTGTCTTATGTTTATATACGTAATTTTATATATCTATAAATACTTAATTTTGATTAACCATGTTTTTCAATTATTCAGACATGAGTTTATAATTCCTATTACCATGAATAATCGACGTTTTATTGTATATAACAGGATTATAATTATAAAAGTAACATACAGTTGAATGAAAAACTAGACATAAATCACAGAAATAATAAATTTGATACAATACGAGATTCTTGTTTTTCTACTGAAAGTAAATGTAATGAAAATAAATAAAATATTAAATAATATTACAAATGGCATGTCTCAGTGTTGATCGAGTCATTAATATGCATAATAGCATTTCAACAAAACGTGCCTTTCTTGAAATGATTTATTTTAACTGTAAGACTTTAAATATATCCGGTTGAAACTGTCTTTTGTCTAATCGAAACTGGGACGCATCGGTTCAAGTAAACTAGGCCCGAATAAACACTGCTCGTTCATCACTCCAAGTCCAACATAATTTCCGTCATTTCGAGATTTCATGTATACACGCTCTAATTCACAATATTTATCATCATTCTTCAACTCTTAACTTCACAATTCTTTTAATATTTATTAGAATACACAATTTCTACACTAAATTTGTGTCTATACTTTAGAAAATAGAAATGAAGTCTTAGGAAGTGTGTCACTAGTATAATTTGTAATTCCTGGATTTATTTTATTTGTTGTTACTTCGAATTTACTATAATAAGCGTATGATTATATAATATATTTAAAACGATAATGAATAATACTCGAATGGGCGAAGTAGTTCACCATTCCGACAAGGACGTATATCCATTTATCAAGATATATATTGGCCCATAAGTTGATTTAAAAAATATTTTTAAAATGATAAAAGATATTATGCATGAAATTTATTACTCTAATTTGTATTTATTCGTATTTGTACAGTGTCGGCTGTATAGTCATCTTAAACCATTTAAGGTTTTGCAAGAGTAAAGGATGAGATAAAAAGAAGACTGGATCGAAATTGTACCTTCACTCCTAGAACTATATTCAAAATACAAATTTCGTATTGCTAGTGTAACAAAGTGAAACAATTCAGAATTAGTTTTTGTTATAATTAGGATTTTTCACTATCAACTTCGAAAGATACAGACAAATTAAACCTTATCTTAAGTATCTTTTTTAAAGTTGACTTGACAAAGTTTTGGATATCAAATTTATTAGTGCATATGTTTGTAATAATTTCAGTATTCTTCGATCATTATTTATCGAGTTTATGGCTTCTCTGAATTGTCGCGCTTGTTAGCTATTATGTGATGACATATCTGGGTAAATTATTAGCTGTGCGTTGGTCTGAGATAGATTTTGATCCTTGTATTTCATCCCTTAGAAGCGTCTGGTGTTTTTTATGTAAACTCGTGCATGGGAACAGTTATCTCTAACCAAGTCAACGATTCCACCCTCTTACCCCTTGTCAGCACGTCCCATGGAAAACAACAACAAGTAGTCAGTGGTGGATTGACAAGATGTAGTCTTGCCATGTAGTAACTTTACTTCATATGTCGTTGTTTGCCATCTTCGGTCAAGTTGTTAAATAGAGATTTAATATGTTTCGTTTAATATCTATCACTTTTGTAATTTTGTAACTTTTCAATTTATTATTTATGTGTAAATAAGATTTCAAGACTGTGTCCATTCCAGTCGTGTTAGACTAGTATTTCACAAGATTATAGAAATATATACAATATTAAAGGATATACATTTTTAGTTTGACTGTTATATTAAGTAACTATCAAAAAAACCTATTTTCATATACACAATATTGCTTCTTAATTCTGTCTCTGAGTATTTACGGGTGGCATCCATTGCGACTGACAAGTAACACCACCCAACTGTCACTCATCGATTTAAATGAAACTTGGCACACTAATTGAACTCTAAAAAATATTGAATCTCCATTTTTTTCTTCCGGAAGTTTGCTTTTTAGGGGTACAAACCACCCCTGAAATGTTGTAAAAGCAAGAATAAATGAAATTAAATAATACCAAAATATTACGCGTTCAACATTGGTTACCCAGGGGTAACCTCGAAAATAGATTCAGCGACCCCAAAACCCCCCCGAGTAACTAAATTTGAACCTAAAACTTTATTTCAGTTGAATATCGTAATGTCATCCCCCCCTCCCATTTTTCACCCCTTAAAAAAGTGCATATGATCAAAATGACCCCGACAATAGATTTTGGCGATCTCAAAAACCTCTGGGTGTCCAATGTTGAACGCGTAATATTTTGGTATTATTTAATTTCATTTATGGCGATTCTTGCTTTTACCACCTTTCAGAGGTGCAACTTCCAGAAGAAAAAGAATAGGGGTTCAATATGTTTTAGAGTTCTATTAGTGTGCCAAGTTTCATTTAAATCGGTAAGTGACAGTTGGGTAGTGTTATTTGTGAGTCACGGAGCATGTATTATTTGTGTAAAATATGAGCTTAGTTTTTCTATTAAAATTTCAATAAATATTATATCTGTTAACGCAATTTTTTATCTAGTGAAAGTTTTTGAAAATTTTGTTTATATATGTTATAGCACATAAAATTTCGATAAATTTTAAACGAAAAAAAGGAAAAATTCTGGACAAAAACGAAAACAATGGTACGAGTATGAGTTAAATTGTAGGCAAGCTTAAATT
This sequence comes from Pterostichus niger, assembly GCA_947425015.1. NCBI lineage: Eukaryota > Metazoa > Arthropoda > Insecta > Coleoptera > Carabidae > Pterostichus > Pterostichus niger. Next base: position 27,112,206 of record OX380336.1, on the reverse strand, counting down.
ATTGAACAATATTTTATTTATTTCGAAAATCGTAAGTTTGAAGTTAATTTGAAATATGAAAACTGCACAGCGTTTTTCGGTATTTGTGCCACTAGTAGTCAACTGCCTTATTGTAATGAAATATTATCATTATTACCGGCAAATATTTATATTACAAGCAGAAATAAACTGATTTCATTATTTTCTCTTTTCACAACATTATTATGTTCGTTTAATCAACTTTTTATTCATTTGTGTTACTTGAAATACGTATCATTAATACTACCACATTGTAAGAAGAACCAAAAGTTTTGTTGAGTTTTTTTAGAACATTAGACATGATTGACTATGCATACAAAATAGGTGATATCGTGTTAGACAGTGAAACTGAATTCAAAGATCTTGCGTAAAATTTGACTGACAGCTGAGATTTGATAAACATGTTGAATTTGTACTCGAACCAAATACTCGGATGTATGCATCGAATGTCTACTGACTTCACCAATATATACGCAGTGAAAACTGTATATATGTCCCTAGTTAAACCAATTTTATTGTATGCGTCTTCAATCTGGTCCCTCTATTATAAGTCTTACATTGCTAAAATTGAAAGTGTGCAACACAGATTTTTCAACTTGATTGCGTGGGAACTAAAAATTCCGTCCCTCAGATTCACACATGACTACAGCTTTATCGCGAACCTCATTAATTTGAGTTCACTGCGCTAATGCCAGGAATACTTATATTTAATATACTTTTATATTATTAATAGGAAAATTGACTCAGAATATCTGTTTGGAAAAATTGTTCTGTATGAGTCAGCACGAAACCTACGGTCGGATTCGCTAAAGCTATTTAATGTTCCATTTGCACGAACCAATGCATTCTTTTATTCTCCAGTGTTAAATATGCTTCGAACTGTAAATAACTTTCAATTGAATTACACTGTTTCCGAAACAACTTTTAAAAATCATGCGCATAAAAAATTATTAAACGATTTTAAATAATAAAAACAAAGACAAAATTCATGGTATGTCTGCTTAGTAAAACCAGGTTTAATAAATAAAAATTAAAACAAACACTTGTCAAGTTTCACAAAAATTTTCATCTTCCGAGTCAACTTATTAGGTCATCATCTGTGCTGGCCGGCCTCTGAAGATGACCTATTAAGTTGACTCGGAGGCTGAAAAATTTTGTTAAACTTGGCAAGTATTTGTTTTAATTTTTATTGATTTTAAATAATTTTTTGTTTACATATACAGACCTAGTCATTTCTGTTAACTTTTGTAATTGGACGATTGCCTGTTAGTATTTCAAATAAAATTAAAAAACTTCAAATATCGTCAAAGTCCCAGTCAGTGAAACGGCCTTTGATTTATAGTGTAACCAAAACGGCATCAAAACTTTTCTTACGTAACCAAACCTACATTTACGATATACAAGTGGTCAGTTTATAGCAACAGCGAGATGAGTACAAAAAATGTGCATTTATTGATTTAGTCATTTCTCCCTGTCGGTAAAACAAAATAATTATTTTAGTCTTGTTCAATTTGAATTATTCGAAAAAGAGTACTAAATAAACTGTGAGAATATTTATTTTATAAATTACTCATTAATTTGTATTATTTTTTTAGATCAACTTCATATTATTTGCACATAGTGATTTATTTTTAAGCAACCCATCAGTTTTGCACATTACCTAATAACTCTAAAAAAAAAATTAAATGTATAAGCTTATGCAAGCAGGGAGGAGAACATAATTCTATGGTTAGTGAAATAAAATTAGAAGAGGGATATGGCGGAGGTATTAAAGTGATGAAATGGATAACCCTAAATATTCCCTTTTCAATGAAGTAGAATTTGCAATATCTTAAATTAAAAATAAAATCGTTAAAAAAAACATTAGCAAGTTTATTATGAAAAATAAATCTTTCATGTTGGTTAAGAAACAAAACTGACAATTGAGAGTACATATACATGCAAATAAATTAAATTATTTATAATATTATAAGCGAAAATTCTGTTCATTTTTATTACTTCTTTTGCCTTATTTCACTGCCCACCTAAAGATTTTATTTTTCATATAAAATATGTTAACGTTTTTGAACTTTTTAACTACATACGGGTACATCATTGAAAAGAGTCAATTTAAAAAAAGTATAATTTTAATTCTTCCGGCAGACCCCCTTATAATTTTATTTCACGAACCCTCTTCTTTCTGTATAAGTGCATGTATTTAATTTTCTCTCTAAAGTTATTAATTAGCTAACAAAACTGATTGTTGTTTTAAAAAAATTAACCTACAGTTGGTTTTTAAATTACTACGCATAATTTCAATTTATTAAATACAGAAATTAGTGCAATACATCCAACCAATCTAAATAATTAATAAAGTATTGACATGTGTGAACGGATCTGTTTCATTTCCAATTTCATTAAAAAGTGATTAATTAAAAATGCTTTAGTGAAACTGATTCATGTGATGTGAATACAGCTTAAAATCTTAATCATAGGACATTAATTATTTCATCATTAAAACTAAATACTATACATTTTTAGCTAATCTATTAATAGTTTTCACTAACCTCAATATAGTTAAGCTGGAAGAACATCTGAAAATCAATCTTCTTGATGGCGTTCCTGGCGAGATCGATGGTGCCAATACGAGTGACGGAGCCGAAGGTGCTGCGACCAACGTCAGCGATGGCGTTGTCAGAGAGGTAGAGTCGCCGCAAGAAGCGCATTCCTCGAAAAGAGGTCGAATCCAAGCGTCTCAACTTGTTGTGTGACATATTCAAGACTTTCAACACGGAGTTACGAGCGAAAGCTCCCCTGAAATGTTTTGTTTATGTGATAAATTTATTTTAAAACTTAAATGCAAAATAATCAGTACTAGTGGTAAAATGAAAAACTTTAATTTGTTCTTTAATTAATATTGATTTTTTATGAAAAATATTGTATAGAAAAAATGATCGAGGCACAGGGGCTCATTGTTTTACTTGAAATTTATATACAGGGTGATGCGTCAGAAGACGCAACATAAGGATTTCAATGTTAATTTTAAAATATTAATTTATTGGCTCTCCTAATGGTTTTTAGCAAAATAATTCAATAAATATTTGTAGATAAAAATATTATGCGGAGCAGAAACAAATCATTAAATAAATGTTAATTTTAATCTAATCACTAGTGCCATATATATTATTAGACCTGTGGTTCACAAGAAATAGCATAAAATTACATTCATTTTAAATAGCAATCTATTTTTTTCCTAATAACCAGAACATTTTTTCTGATTTCATGTTTACGTTTATCGTTATAGTTATTTATGCACCACCAATGGTATGTACATGATAATAGATAGAGGGCTACAGTATCCAGCCTCAAGGCTCTTAACCCGAGGAACGGATGTCGCCCAATTAAAAAAAATGTTACTTTATGCTATTCTGGCCAAATAAATATATTTTTCAAGAAAGACAATCAATCTCTATGCCTTGATCATTTTTTCTAAATAATCTTTTTTACTTAAATCAATATCTAATTAAAGAACTAATCAGAGTCTTCTGTACTAATACTGCCAAGAGCCCTCCGGCTGGATACCGCCTCTGTGTATTATCATCTTGTACCGTTCGTAGTGCATATAAAATTTTATTTTTCACTAGAATATATAGAATTAGTTTTATTTTATTATAATTGTAATTATATAAGAATATATATAATAGTATTAATCAACTGCGGCGTTGGGTGAACGAAGCAGGCGTTATGAACGGAGCGCTCATAATGCTCGCTCCGTTTACGGAACGCTACATTTGATTAGTACTCGTGTACACATTTTTATAATCATAATTATTATAATTTTTTTTATTTGAATATAAGATATATTTACAACTGGCCTGGAGGCCATCCAGCAAATTTGATATTTTTACAATTATAAATTAAAACTAATTCTACATATTCTAGTGAAAAATAAAATCTTATACGCACCACGGACGTTACATGGTGCATAAATAACTATTAATATATGAATCTTTAAAGCACAAGTGAAATGAAATACTCTTAAAACATGCAATTAATTTAGAATCATGTTTAATAGATAAATTCAAAATGTTTATTATTTTGCATCACATCCACATCTTTAGTTCATTTATGATAATTATTATATTTTTCCTAGTTATTTACGACATGCATTTTTTAGATCAGTTTAAAATTTATTTTAAACTTCATTTATACAAAAAAAATAAGCTATTCATTGAATAAAAAAAAAACTTAAACAATGACGTTTAAATACATTCTGGTCATACTAAATTATTTAATCGATTTATAAATTTTTATTCAGGTTTCCAATCTCAAAATTTATGTTTATCTTAAATAAGACACTGGAATATTAATGTTTTATGACGAATAACCTGTATTAGGTTCATTCTTTTACCAATTTGTAATTCATAAATATATAAAATATACTAAATATATTATATTTTATGAAACCTAGTTTCACCAAGTGTATGAACGACAATTAATTTTGTCTTTGTTGTTTTTTATCATAAATATATACTTATACATATGTGAAATAACTGGCAAACTTATATTTATTCTGATTCTTAATATTAAACGCTGCCGTAAATAAAATGAATAAACATATTGTTAAGAAAGCAGAAATAATTAAAATAAAGCAATTTTCTTGTAGAGGAGAGTACTGAAATCAAGAAATCCTACCTCGTCAACTCAGTGATACTATTGTGCGAAACATTACAAAAACCAAGCTTTGTCAAGTCGGCCAAATGCGACGAATCAATTTTCTCGATGTTATTGAAACTAAGATCCAAGATCTCTGTATCTCTAAGGCCTCGAAATTGATTCCTTTTCAAGTCCTTGAGCTGGTTGCCGTGCAGGTCGAGCGTCTTGAGTTTCTTGAGCGGCTGCAAACTCTCAATGGGCAGACTGGACAGCAAACCATTTGTTAAATGGATCTTTTGTAGCTTGGCTGCCGCTTCGCTACCGGCGAATATGTCCGGCGATAAAGAAGAGAGTTTGTGATGGTCGATGTTTAAAACTGTCAAGTTTCCTAATATCTGTGGAAAATACAATTATGGTTAGTTAATGTTGTCGAGAATTGTGAAAGTGATACAAATATAATTTTATAATAATATGGTACTCATTTCACAAGTATGAAAGTATCATATTATTGTCCTATTAATTTATATTTTATGGTGCTATTCTGTAATTTTCTATAACGCTACAGTTCTGTAAATTTAAACAAAAGCGCTTTGTTTTTTATTGACAAATACATTTAATGCCATTTGACAATCAAATATGATGCGTTTTTGTTCAGATTTACAGATCTGTAGCGTTATAGAAAATTACAGAATAGCACTATTAATCCGATTTCACTATTCCAATTTTACACTGATAGATTAGTTTTCCATATAGGTACGTACAATGTACTGCATTTCCGTAGCAACAAAAAAATATACGCTGAACTGTAATCTAATGATAAAAAAATATATTTGCAACAATATTAACAGTAATAGTAGATAATAGTAAAGTTTCACTTCATTAAACAAGATTCTCATTAAAAAACAAATTAATTAAATAGCAAAATTAGTACTTCATTTCTAATTTAAATACATTTGTTAAATTTGTCGGCTCTCGTTGATATTCGCAAATACAATTAGTTTGGATGTAAGGTCAGTTACATCGCTCTGATGTGAATTTTAAATTTATATTAATTGTATAATATTGATTTTTATAAATTATGAAGAGAAATTTAAAAAAAATTTGTTGAATATTTATTAGATTCAATAATTTTTCCCTTAAAATTTAAATAAGAGCTGTGCTGTGTAAATGTTATTATTGAAATATATTCAAAAAATTTTTTTAAATACTATCACTACGCCTTTTACTCATTACTGGGTGTGGCACTAAACCGTAGCAGATCTTTGTAGGTGATATATGTTTACACGCGATGTGCGGATACTAGCCAATTCGACAAATGTGTGTTACCAGTTATCAAATCACGGCTCCCAAGATGTAAGTAGTGGAAGAGCCACAGGGGTAATTTTAATATAAAGTTTGTTTTCTTAAATCTACAGACCAACACGACACCACAGCTATATACCCCATTAAAAAATATGTAAATTTATTATTACATTTTTACTTCCGTGTACGAAGTAAAGGAAGTATTGTAATTGCGAAAATTTTCAGTTTTCAGATTTCAGCGGAAATATACATTTTGACCATCCCTGAATCCATTTTGACTATTTTCGTCGTGACGTCTGTACGTATGTATCTCGCATAACTCAAAAACGGTAAGCCGTAGAATGTTGAAATTTTGTATTTAGAACTATTATAACATCTAGTTGTGCACCTCTCTTTTTGGTCATTATATAACTTCCGAACGTGGTACTTTACTTGAAGCCTATAAAAGATTTTAATGAAAAATTATATTAAAATATAATCCAAAACTTTTCAAATTTGGTATATAAGACTACTATATCAATGGAAATAACATAATTTTGGTTAAAATGGATAAACCGGAAGTGATGCTTTACATGAAGTTGCTAACAGTTTTTCTTGAAAAAAAAAAAAGGTATTATTTTGATTTTATAAATAAATAGTGCAAATAAAAGTTTTAGAGCATTAAATTTTGCGTCTAGCATATTAAGAATGATTAAATTAGCCTTTTGTATAAGCGAGATATGTAAATTTAAAAATTGTATATTTTTTTATTTTTTGTAATTAACTTTGCTATAAATTAGAACAAAAAATCTGATGTGGACACCACATGACTTCCTTGTACGCGTATTAAACTATAGATTTTTTTAATTGCACATATTTGACATAAAATCTTTTATTTTTTATTTTTTGTTCTAATCCATAGCAAACTTAATTTAAAAAAAAAACAAAAAATTTATAATATTTAAATTTAGATATCTCGCTTATGCAAAAGGCTAATTTAAAAAGTCTTAATGTGCTAGACGCAGAATTTAATTCTCTAAAACTTTTATTTGCAGCATTCAGTTCTAAAATTAAAATAATACCATTTTTTCAAGGAAAACTGTTAGCAGCTTCATGTAATGTGCCACTTCCGGTTAGTCTATTTTAACCAAAATCTATTATGTTATTTCCATTGATATAGTAGTCTTATATACCAAATTTGCAAAGTTTTAAATTATATTTGAATATAGTTTTTCATGAAAATCTATTATAGGCTTCAAGTAAAGTACCACTTCCGGTAGTTGCATAATGACCAAAAGGGGAGGTACTAGATGTTATAACAGTCCTAAATATAAAGTTTAAATTTTCTACGGCTTACCGTTTTTGAGTTATGCGAGATACATACGTACGTACATACGTACGTACAGACGGCATGACGAAATTAGTCAAAATGGATTCAGGGAGGGCCAAAATACCTATTTCCGTTGAAATCTGAGAACCGAAAATTTTCGCGATTACAATACTTCCTTTACTTCGTACAAGGAAGTAAAAATAAGAAAAATTACGTCAAAAATATGCAATAAAAAAATGTAGGTATAGCATAATACACGTACAAGGAAGTCATGTGGTGTCCACATCAAATTTTTTATACTAGTATTTCATTTTTCTTATTTTTTACCGTAATACAAATTTTTATATCGTTCCAGACTATGAACTATATATTTTTAGAAGCAACTGCAATTTTAAAACGACGTTTTATAGTAGATGGGAAAGGTGGCTCAGTGGTATCGAGTTGGCCTGTAGATTAGAAAACACGGGTTCGATTTCCACAGCCGACAAACAATTTTCACCACATTAAAACTATCCCTGTGGATCCTCCTCCACTAACATCTATGAGGGCCGTGATTTGATGGCTGGTAACCGCAGTTCACGCTAAGAAATATATCACTTACCGAGATCTGCTACGGCAGAGTGCCACACCCTGTAAAAGATGTGATGATATATTTATTTGTTTTATACTAAAATAATTTTAATCAAAAGGAACCTTTTTAAAAATACAACACACTAATAAAATGTAATTTCTCGTTGGATATCTTTTGATGTTTGTTATAACTAATATTTACGCACTTTGAACGCCTGTTTAGGAAACTCCACCAAACTGCTGTTGATCACATGTAGTTCATTTAACGTGTTGTTTACTCCGAGGAACGTGTGCTCATCTATCGTCTCAATGGGAGTATCTTTTATGATCAAATTTCGTACTAATAACTTGTACAGGAGACTACCAAACAAACGACCTGAAAATTAAATAAGTATTTCAATTAGTCTTCAACAGAATATACAGGAGAGATTATTATAAACCCTCACAAGTTGTCGGATATCAAGGTAAATTAAATTATTTTTCAATTTTTGAATAGCTATGAAAAATATTATTATAAATAAATAAATATGAATATACAGGGTATTTCACAACTTGTTTAACCCCATATTGTACACAACGTAGTGATTATGAAACAGAAAGATTTTTTCACAATTAGCAAAATTTGTGAGACTTCGACAAGTGTTTATTTTAATATTTTATTAAACCTAGTTTGTCCAAGTGAACGGGCAATTAATTTTGTCTTTGTTTAATTTAAATTGCTATTTAGTAGCTTTTTCCTTTTTTCGATAGATGGCATTGCCGGTTCGACAAAATTTCTCAAGTCATTTTACTGTTTGTAAGGGATCTTATTCTCTGCTGGCACAGTTCTTCGTCACACAGCTCCTTCACGTGAACTTGTTCTAGGTGAAGGAGTGAGTTATACCATATTGATGAACTCTAATAAGAGCGAAACACGTTTATGGTAACTAATTGTGCTGGCCAGCCTATGACGATGACCTGAAAGTTGACTTGGAAGTTATTTTTTTGTGAGACTTAGGCAAGTGTTTATTTTAATATTTTATTAGCAAAATTCATTTCGTGGTTTTTTTTTAACAAATAGATTTGGGACCCTGACTGAATAAATGCTTGTAATATTGTGTTAATTGTTTATCTTATACGCAATAATTTATACAATACTTAACGTTACGTAAAACATAAATTTAAATGTCTGTTCTCGGTTTGCTCGGATTGCTGGTTAATGTTACTTTCGCTATAAAATAATAAATTTTATTAATTTTTATTTAAGAATATTTCTTTATATAATCTAATAAACTTTATTTACTTATTATAAGAAAGCACCCAAATCGAGTGGTACCGAAAATGTTTACATTTAGTAAACTAACCTTCATAATGCGAATTTTGAAAAATAAAATCTGTTTCCTAATTAGTACATTGAACACTATATGGGGTTAAAATAAGTGCCATAAGTTGTGAAACACTATGTATAATAACGCCTTTTACCCAATACTGGTTGTAACATTCTGTCGTAGCAGATCTCAGCAAGTAAAATTTATGCGCATGAAATGCGATTACTATTGACAGTATAATACTATAATTCAGTTGTATACAAAATATTGTATGCATCTCGGTCGCGAAATGTGTTTAGTGCCATCAATTATTTTCGGTGAGCAAAACAGGCATTTCACGCACTAATTACATAAATAATTATTTTGAAAGTGAATTATAATTTTGAATAAAATAATTAATTAAATACATATATAGGTACTATATTTATATCACAAGAATTCAGCATTGTTATTTACCTAAAGCAGCCACTCCAAAAATAACAAAAACTAATAGGAAAATACGATACTTTTTACTATCTTTTTAGAAAAATATTAAATTCGGTACAAAATTTTAAAATATTTAAATTAATAATCTTGTTAAATTTTGTATTTAAAATTTAAATGAATAGTAGTAAAATTATAATATTTTTCCCCAATATGAATTGTCAATAAGAAAGAAACGAAATAAAACTATTTAATACAAAGATATTTTTAAATGTAGAATGTCGCATTCAAAAGCTTTTTTCGAAGTGAATAAAAAGTTTAAACTAATATTAAGCAAAATATTATACGTGAAAGTTTACATAAGAAACAATTGTAATATTATTCTTAGATTCTTGGGAATATAAAACCATTAAATTAATCTTTAAAAAATCACATTTCTCTTTTGTCATTAACTGTCTCTAGCTTTTCAAATTTAAGGTAAAAAAACTGTGTCAATGTCTACTCGACGTAATTTGATTTTGTTTTTTCAAATAATGACAACACAATAACAATTGAAATGAAAGGAACAATATGATCTTCGAGTATATACTATAAGCGAATTTAATGATTTAAACACCAATTAGATTGCCTTCACTTCAATTTTAAGTAAGAAATATCAAATCAAAAGTTTGACAGTGATGCTTAGTTGATCATTTATCAATTCATCTCGATATGATATTGTTTATTTAAGAAAAACTTATAATTTGAGTAACAAACGATGCTACTGTCTATTTGTCAATTAGTATGTCGTAAATCTATCAATTGAGCTTCAATCCATGAATTTCAAAAATAAAACTAGTTGGTCATAGATAGTTTTGGGAAGTGACTCGAATTATTAAAATTATTTAACGTCATCATTAGCAGAAGACTTGAAATTTCCAAATTATCAAACCAATATTAGAAAACAGAAATTTCCAAAACAAGTTTACAAATCATAATGAATAATCATCGTAAGTTTACGTCACACTTCACACAATAAATTGCGTCGACTTGAATCAACCCACAAGTCTCGTCTGCAGCCTCTGCGATCTGCGTTCGTTACTTTGGTAGTTTGCATGTGCGACAATCTGCATGAATAGCGTTTATAAAGTGATATCCAACATGAACATTTTACGATTTACGTTCTTAGCGAAATTAATTGAGTAATTACTGTTAGCTGATAATTGCCAGTGTGGCAGTGGTAAAATTGTCGTTAGCGACCGCGTCAGCCCGGTATGATTTATTCGGGTGTCGGATGTCGGGTCCTAATGAAACGATTCAGCACTGTAATTCCAGCCTATCTGCCCGGTTAATTTCGATAATTTTGCTAATCACATATTAATTTCGAGTTGGGTTCGCAATTGTGCGTGTATTGCAGGATAATGAGACATTTGCTTTAAATTAAATTTAACATATACTCAAATAATGCTAATATATTTACATTATTAATTTTTTCTATGATCGTGCAATAACTAAGTACTCATTTTCAGCGCAAAAAGAGATTGTTTTTCGCACAACGTGCAATAATATAGTTGGAAAATTAACTTAACTATGTAATTTACAAAATAATTGTTTTTGACGTTTGAATCGTAATTAGTAGAATTAATATAATTAGTTAAAACTCGATCCTAGAAAAGATAATGCGTGCAACTCGTATTAAAAGTATCTTTATTGCGAACCCATAAATGATATTTTTCTACGATTACTATGAAAAGTTGAAATTTATACTCTCATTTGTCATCGTAATGTTGACATTTTCTGTGGAACAATCGAAAAATAACTATAGAGATTTAAAGCGCGCGTTTCCGTTGGCAACGCGCGAAAAAGTTATTAAATGCGCACTTATTTCAATAGTTACCAGGGATACAAACAAAACAGAAACTTGTCATATTGACAATTGACAGAACGAATCTATTTTCAGTACATATAAGTTTTTATTTTAATAATTTAAGATGCAATCATAGAATGTGTGTATCACGAGAGTAAAGTATCTTTAATCCTCTTGCACTATTTACCGTGCTTGATTAACAAAGAATAACTTTACGCTCTTAATACACAAATAACTATTTAATACTAGGTACATAAATTACTATTATTTACGCACTTCCGAGATCATATATCACTTTATATGCTTCATTTGGCTACGCAAAGTGATACTTTTATTCAATTTTCTTTTGAAAATAAGCTTTAATTTGATTTTTATGGACAATAATTAATTTGTACATCAACTTTTGGTGATATACATGAAAATAAATTGTCATTCTTTTCTACGTAGATTAATTTTATCTGAGAAAAACAATTACGAAAATTGATTTAATGGTGCTCTTTAATTTCATTGTTATAGATTTGTAGTTAATACTAATTCTTATGTAAAATAAAAATCAGAATGACAATTCTTGTTGTATATACAAAATAGTTGTACATTAAATTTTGAATACACTCCGATTGTAACTAGAGTTTATAAGCCTCCGCATATTAGAGCCCTCGGCTATCTCCTCGAGCGATAAACGCTATCATACTTGTACACCCTTAGTAAATGAACAACTATTTTATCCAAAACTATCACTAACTATTTGGCGCATTTCAAAAATTCATCCGTATTCTGTTGCTTAATTATAGTACGATATTACATTTCAAATAAAATAATTAAAAGTATAATGGATTCAATTTCAAAACACACATTTACTAATCAAGGTTAAGCCACAATAAACAAGAAAAAAAAAGATTTGAATGAAAATAGAAAATTGAAACATCATTTTATTTTGAAAAGGTACCTAATACTTTTCTTTAATTTTTTTTAATAAAATCTTTGAAATAAATTACAATTATTTAGTATAATAATTAACTGTACATCGTATGTTATTTTTTTTTTTAATTTATATATCGGACCAACTACTAAGGTCATATGCCGATATGTCCTTTGTATGGTCGCCACGGGCGGGACCCGAACCCAGGACCTTATGGTTGCGAGTCAGGTCCTCAACCCGCGCGACCATCACGCGGGACAAATATGTTATTTTGTTATTATATTATTTACACAGGTGTACTAAAATGTTTGTGACAGATTCATGTCGTAATCAAAAGTAGGTGTCTACTTATAGAACCTCTCAAAAATCTAAAATTATTACATGAAAGTTGAAATGCTATATTTCTATACAAGGTCGGTAAGTGTCTCATAACAAACCAAGAAAAAGTTAAAAAAAACGAAACTCGCGAAAATACTTAACGATCGAGTGTTGAATAATATGGCAACGAAACGAAAATTACGATGAAACATCAAAATGCCACTCAAATGTGGACCATTATATATCATAATAGGATTATTTTGTATTATTTCCATAAGCACCATTGTCTATTCGCGAAATATGACAATAACAAGACTAGATAATATAGAAAAATGAGTTAAAAGTTGAATACTCGTAAGTAAAAAAATAAAATAAAAATAAAAGATTCAAAACATCTAGAATGTATTCCTTATCCACTACCTTATTCCCTAGAAAATGAAAGAAAAAATCTATTGAATATATGTGTACTCGTAAATGTATAAATTATACTCTTCATACTACCTATAAAGGTGAAGCTTAAATAATAAGCGTATTTTATAATTGAACTGTACATTAAAAACATTTTCATATCTACTGAAATATGTATCTGTAGTTTTGCACTATAAAATAGTAATATTAATAAAGTAATACTCACCAATATGACATCGATAAATGATAAGCTCTTCTACTGGTAGTACAAACGTCGCCAAATTGTTCAAACCGACACTGATACTCGCCAAATTTGTATTTTCACACCTCACGTAAATACCGATATCACTTTCTTTCACACATTTACAAGGAAATAACAACAGTTCTTCATCAGGACACCGATATCTCGGTCCTGGCGGGATGTAGATCCCTTGTACAACTTCCTGAATCCATAGCGCACTTAGCAAAAACAAAAACCAGCCTCTGTTCTTCATTTTGGGTCTGTAACAAAGGAGTAAAGATTGTTAGATGTTGAGTTTCACTTGTTTTGTTACAAATGTGTTGTGTTGTACTAATGAACCGCGTTTTGAAATTGACTTGAATTTTGTAAGCGGGTGGGAATTTTCTATTTACTATTGTTTTAGGTGTAATTTTGGTAATTCTTTATCAAAGATAAAAGAATTGTTGCGCGATTGTGTCTTATTAGAGTTTTGCTTAATTTGTTGACAAAGTACTCATTAACTTGTTTGTTACACGAAATAGAAGTGAAAAATCTTATTCCTTTTACAGTTAATAATACATATTTTTTACTATAATTTCATTTATCAGATTCAAAATTATGTCAAACGCGTCGGACTGTGAATTAGAAAACCCAAGTTCGATTTCCATAGCCGATAAATTTTACACCAAATTTTGGGAGCTGTGATTTATCGGCAGGTAACCGCACTTCACGCGAAAAAATATATCACTTACCGAGATCTGCTACTAGGGAATACCATACCCAGTAATGGGTAAAAAGCGTGATGATATATTTGGTATTGGTGTAGCACATATCCACCTCCAATTAATTTTTACCATAAAAATGCGTTCTGTGCTAGGTCAGGCATGGTTAGGGGCTTTTTTTTTCGTTCAACCAGCTTCAAAACTGATGAAACCCCTGAAAAAAAAACATCCCTTACCATGTCTGACCTAGTACAGAACACATTTTTATGGTAAAAAGTAGAGATGGACGAATATCAAATTTTTCGAATTCGAATATCGAATACGAATATTAATCAGATCTCGAATATTCGAATACTCCTAAAAGTTAATTTATTTATTATTAATAATTATTTAATTATGTCCTTTTCATTATTTGAATTAAATTATTAAGATAAAATAAAATTAAAACAAAAAGTACAAACAGAAAAGAAAAAGACGAAAACTTCAAATTTAAGGTGAAACGCATGGGCTGGCGAAAAACAAATTTGAAATATGGTACGTCTTCATGGTTTTGAAACAAAATATCTTTGTATTGTAGTATTGTAATAGCTTTAAGTTTATGTACAAATGATAAAGGAAAACATAGTCAAAAATTGAGGTCAACATATGGCGCGATATTCGAGGTATTCGAATGTTCGCTAAACTGACGTTAATATTCGAAAATCTCGAATATCGAATAATGTCAATATTCGCGGCATTCGACTATTCGCCGATGATATTCGCCCATCTCTAGTAAAAAGTAATTGGAGGTGGATACGTGCTACACCAATACCGATATATTTATTTAAATTCTAAACATTTTACTTTTTTTTAATTCATATATCGGACCAACTACTCAGGTCATATGCCGATATGTCCTTTGTATGGCCGCCACGGACGGGACCCGAACCCACGACCTTACGGTCGTGAGTCAGGCCCTCAACCCGCGCGGCCATCACGCGGGACAACATTTTACTTATTTCTCCTTTTATATTGTATTCGTATTGTAATTAATATTTTCATAATAATTTATAGAGTAGAGTAGAATAGAGTCGATTATGATGTGAAATTGAAATATATATTTTTATGAATCTCTTCAAGTATAGAAGAGAAGGAACAGGCGAACACAAAAAGTTATAACATGTGATTTACAGTGTGCTCTGTTTCCCACTTCTGTTATGTATGATGCTTGTTTTCGCAATCGAAAAATAAATAAAAGTATACTTTTGTAAAGTGCTCCAAAAATCCCATTAAATTTGAAAGTACAAAACTTTTTTGCCTGCATTTTGTGTTTTATTATCAATTTTCAAATGATAATAATGGTATAGTGTATCTCTCAATAGTTTAAAATAGAAAGGGATATCCGTATTACTAGTATCATTTTATACTTTAATTCTATGTCGTTAAATTTCTAAAATATGAAAGGTATTAAAATAAAAGTTCTGTAAAACAGAAGAACTAATGATATAAAATTTTGTTAATTTAATATAAAGTACTCGTATAATATTATTATATCATCTATATTGCGTTTAGTGAGTATAGGCAACTGTTTTGTTTTTAAATATTATTATTGCATATAGGAAAAGATTATACTCATATTCATATGTATATTTAAATCGATGTATTTTAATATCTAAAAGACAAATAGCATTTTGAATTATAACAATGCCGTTCTAAAACAAAAACGCCATAAAAATACCTTAAATTAAAATATTTTTTTGTTGTTGATTTATTGTTATATCTTTACTACGTGAATAAAAATATTACATAATTTCCTTCCTACTAATATTTGCCAACATTAAACATCAAAACCAGAACACTATACAGTTAAACTGGAAGTAATTTAAACATTCAGTAAAGGAAAATTTACTTCTCAGCATCTATTACAACCGTACAACGCCTTCTTACATTATCTTTAAAAGGATAATCTCGAAATACATAATAATGTTGTTGCAAATGCCATAACTTATAATGTTTTTTATTTCATACATAACAAATAAAATAATTTTTGATACAATGAATAAAAATTAATTTATTTAGTTTTACTATATAAGACATCTTTATAGCACGGAACTAGTATTATCCTTAATTAAGTTTGTCCAGTATCTGAATATTAGGTACCTACATAATTTTAGGTATTGCAAAATTTATTCTTTTCGCCAAAAGTTGTTCCTGACCTATAAAAGTATTTGGTTGAAATCAATGGAAAATAACAGGACAAGTTTAAAGATAAAAAGCGAGCGACCGATCGACCGAATTAGCGACATATTCATACCTACATCCACCTACACTATATATCCAGAGTTTACATATAAACAACTTTACTTATGACCAATAATACAGACACCTTACATCTTATTTAAGGTGCGACAATCAATACAATCTGTTTAACAAATATAAGAATCCCCTCTTTTCTGTAACTCGAGCATTATATCGATCAATTTATTAATGACAACTCTTATTTTTCATGATTACAAGCAATTGTAGTCCAGTAGATAAAAGCAACGTAAAACTTGAGTTTATTAATTGACAAGTAAGAGGTCGTATATCTCACAAACTTCAAATTATAACCAAATATACGATTGTGTCCACGTAGTTCGGATTTTATTATAAACTGTAGCCAGCCTGTACCGTAATTGGGATTATTGGTGCTATTCTGTAATTTTCTATAACGCTACAGTTCTGTAAATCTGTGCATAGATTTTTATTGCCAAATACATTTAACGCCATTTGACAATCAAATATGATGCGCTTTTATTCAGATTTACAGATCTGTAGAGTTATAGAAAATTACAGAATAGTACCATAAGTTCCTGTTGTATAGAGTATCAAATATATAAATTACTCTATAGATCTACCACTTTGGGATTCTGTTACCAAAATTATTTATTCTGTTATTTCGATTTAAACATTTTGAACTCACACGAAGCTGCCTGTATAAAAGATATTACTTTTTAACTACACTTTTACAAAGCTGTCAGTGAGATGTCATTTTATTATTATTTTATAATAACATAATAACAAAATGCATAAAAATAACATTAAACTTCCTGAGTAAACGCAAAATATCAAAATTGTGGTAATCTATAAAATAATCATGAAAAGAAAATTCTCATACCAATCAATTACAGATATTAATCCAATTATAGAACAGAGGGACAAATATGTAACAAACGCAAAGAGAAATGCAACTTTCTCAACACCTGTACATTATATTCACGGATCTTCGTCAGTTACAATCTAATAACTAGCCATCTGCATTGCCTATAAATGAATGCATCGTAAATAATAGATTGCTTACCTTGATATTCAACTATCATTCCTTTCTTTATTTCATTAAAAAAACTAATTTTTACGCGTACTTCAAACAAATTCAAGGCTATTTCCAAAACAATGTTTGCATGGAATTATTACATACACGAATATACTATCATGATTCATCACAATACTTTTATTAATAAATTTATAATTTTCCCACAGTAGTAAGAGAAATCTTAACAACATTGTTTAATTTTTAAACATTGCAAATTTCTTTTCCCGTTGTTGAACTCTATAAAAACAAAGAAATTTCACTAAAAGTACTTACAATAACAATAAGATTCACGCTTCGTAACTCGAGTACCGTTCTTTAAAATGATTTAATCATAATATAATCACAGTAGGAGGAAATTTGACAAACAACAAATAGTAGATCACAAGTTATGAATAATAAACAAAGCACAAAACAAACGTAAATACAGAATCATTAAACAAATCAAAACAGTCTCATTGTTCTTGAATTAGTGATACTCAAACCACTGCCATTCGAAGACTACAGTTTGCGGAGCCAACGTTGTTACCTACCGGTGTTTTCCACCCACTGATTTCCCACTGAATCATCTTTACCGTACAAGAGTATGTTTACGGTTAAAACTCTGAAGATACGCAGTTTCATATTCAGTTTTTCCGCAGCATTTACAGTTTGGAACATGTTACGATGCATTAAAATGCAATTATTTTTATTTGTATTGCCAAGGACGCCTATGTATAAATTAACAAGAATTAACGGGATTTTTTTGTAACTGGGTTAATAATTTCCTGCTTCGCCTACTTAAATTGTTAATATCGTTTTTTATTCCTTAAAGATTAAATTTGAAAGAAATATAACAGCAAGTAAAGTTACCACCTCACTAGGTGTGACCCGACTACCCGGTTATTCTGGGTTTGAACGATTTGGCGCTAGAGTTCGGATTTTTATATCATCAGATTTATAAAATTTAGAACTTTTATACTTGATACATGAAGTAAATACTAATGTGAAATGGTAATTATTCGGATAGTCAATTAATATCTTTATTTATTTAATTGTAACTGGTCAACGTTTTGACAAAATTTATTCACCAAGCCGAGTTAAAAATAATAAAGTAATATAGAAAAATATATAGCATATAAATTATGTAGAATAAAATATAAATTATAATTTATTATAAAATATTAATGTATTTAATGATTCGCGAAATTAAAACCAGATTTCTTTAGAATAACAACATAATATTGCGTGTTGTCTAGTTGTCTTTAGAAACATTATTGTTATTAGATATTTTTTATATTTTTACTATAAATTTTTATATCGGTTTTAAAAAGTTTAATGGAATGAAATACAATATCAATTCCATACAAAGTTTATAATGAAATATATACAGAGTGTTTTTATATTTCGTAAAAACATAAAGAATATACATATATTACATGACGTATTGATCATACAACAAAACGAAATTTTTTTAAATTCGTAAAATGTAGAAGATAATTCATGAAGTGCATATTTTTAGTGCAACTAGCTGACACTAAAAGCAGTAATTTATCTTATGTTGTGTAATGATTAAATTGACTATTGTAGTGTTTACAATTATAATTTAATTATTAAAATTATTATTATTAAAATGGGGTAGGTGGTTCAGTGGTATCGAGTCGGCCCGTGGATTTGAAAACCCGAGTTCTATTCCCACAACCGACAAATAATTTTCACCACGTTAAACCTCCTCCACTAACATCTTAAGAGGCCGTGATTTGACGGCTGGTAATCGCATTTCTCGCGTATAAATATATCATTTACCGAGATCTGCTCCAGGGGAATGCCCCACCCAGTATTGGGTAAAAGGCGCGATGATATATTTATTTATATTTAATTATTAATTCATTAGAACTAACTACCATGCCAATTTTTACAAAAAATATTTACTTAAGATAAACCATCCTTAATTAGGCGAATTTTGAAAAACAATTCTGTTCTTTGATAAGTACGGCATATTACATAGACCCTTTAATTTTACTCCCGAAATTTAAATACAACCTGTTTAAGAATTCAAATCTTCCAAGAAACGTTATTTAGGGCTTTACTCTTTTCTATTATGTATGTACTTTCATTCTTAATATACAAATAAATTAACAAAATACTAAACAAAAAATATAATACTTTGATAATAAAATCTTTTGTCTTTTTATATAGACATAGTTGAAATAATTAATAATTATTATTCATTAAATTCCGTTCACTAATGTATATAATTAAAAATATAATTAAATATGTCCCTCATTTGATGGTGTGCATTTCAATTTTATTGCATTATGTTCTGTTGCACATATTCACAATTAAATTTTAATTTTTTTGCGTAAGATGTGTAATTAAGAAAGTTATGTCTTGTGAAATACACTATGAATGAAACATTAAGGTAAACTGTACTTTTATTTTGTATTGTAAAATATAGGTACAATTAATTATTACAATGTGATATGTATCCCTACAAGTAATATAAATAATAAAAAATTTAAAATTATTAGCCATAAGAAGCAAAATATAAATAATAAATAAATAAAAACTTATTAGTTTTTAACAATAAACACGGAAACTTAAGTTAAAATTTAAGCAACAAATAATTTAATTATAATTCTAAATACATGTGTGTACCGATTTGAATATAATATGTTGATCACTCCTTTCATTTATGTTTCGTCACTTATATAAAAACTAGTCCAAAATATACCGCAAATATTTCATTTAACCTTTAAGATTAATAATACATAATACATAGTTCCAGTTACCTGATTTCATACGTGCCATATCTGTCAATCATTAATTAACTATTACTAATAAAACCGAAAATGGAATACATTAATTTCATAGACATTTTCTAATTATTTAAATAGCTCATCAATGTACCCGAACATTCTAATTCCTTTAAATTTTATATTATGTAATAAATTGATAAAATTGCAACTGAATAATTTATCAAAGCTTCACCTTAATAAATTGCTTTCATTGTTTTATTATCTTATTTATATACAGGGTGTTATATTTTAATAGACCCAGCAAATATCTCGCTTATTTATAAATTTAGCAATATCTTTCATATAACATGATTTATACAGCAACATGTAAGCTAGTTGATGACGGATGTACATTCATTATATCATTTTCGGTTTATTAGTAATTAATATCAACTTTGAAATTTCAAATGGAACCTACTATATTTTTTTACAAATTTGAAAAGTGCATCAAATTTGCTTTACAATCATGTAAAATAATCCATATGTCACATTATTAAAAAGTAAGATGGCGGGCACTTTAATATACACCTAATCGGAAAGAGAATAGTGCATGACTGTTGAAATAAAACAATTAACTAAAAGAATTGTAATTATTATTATTAAACGAAATAATATTTTTTTGTCATAATAATACAGAAAATAAGAATAAGGAACACTTAATAATAAAGCAAATTTGATGCACTTTTCAAATTTGTAAAAAAATATAGTAGGTTCCATTTGAAATTTCAAAGTTGATATTAATTACTAATAAACCGGAAATGATACCATGAATGTACATCTGTCATCAACTAGCTTACATGTTGCTTTATAAATTATGTTATATGAAAGAAATTGCTAAGTTGATAAATAAGCGAGATATTTGCTGGATCTATTAAAATATAACACCCTGTATACAGGATGATTCTGCGAAGACGAACCCCCCCTTAACTTTTTTATTATAAGAAATAGAAAAATTATCTTTATATGGAAGTTTTAGTATATTAAATATACTATTTTATGACACATATAGAAATTTTTTATAAAGTCAGGTTTACATGATACGACTATCATCTTTTATTTTTCAGATGAGAACCTAGAATTATTTTATTAAAATAAAAACCGCCATTTTTTTCTCTTTTCAATGATGTATTACTTGTCATAAATGTATATGAAAAAAATCGAGATAAATAAGATAATTGAGATATTTACAATTATTTTTATTCGACTATTCTAGGAGGGTATACGAAATTAAACACAATGTAACAATGTAAAATGAATGACAAAACCCGTGAAACAAGTTACAAATAAATATTTGCATTGTTGTCATTAATTTTACCTTGTTACAATTTGTTTAATTTCGCATAGCCACCTAGAATAATTGAATAAAAATAATTTCTGATTTCTCAATTACCTTATTTATCTCGAATTTTTT
This sequence comes from Pterostichus niger, assembly GCA_947425015.1. Taxonomy (NCBI): domain Eukaryota; kingdom Metazoa; phylum Arthropoda; class Insecta; order Coleoptera; family Carabidae; genus Pterostichus; species Pterostichus niger. The sequence goes on along the minus strand of OX380336.1, from coordinate 27,090,693 downwards.
CATATACATTTATGACAAGTAATACATCGTTGAAAAGAGAAAAAAATGGCGATTTTTATTTCAATAAAATAATTCTAGGTTCCCATTTGAAAAATAAAAGTTGATAGTCGTATCATGTAAACCTGACTTTATAAAATATATCTTTATGTGTCATAAAATAGTATATTTAATACACTAAAACTTCCATATGAAGAAAATTTTTCTATTTCTTATAATAAAAAAGTAAAGGGGGGTTCGTCTTCGCAAAATCAGCCTGTATGTATGTATCTCCATGTATAAAAATAATAATAATAGTTTATATATGTACGAACACATGAGCTCAATTTTTTTATATTACTTGTTCCTCTATAAGACAATAATAATAGTTATATTACTTTACTTAATTCAGAAAGTATCAACAAACCTGAAATTTGTTTGTAATTTTAGTCACAATGAAATCTAGCACAATATTTACTATTATTTATTTATTTATTTGTTACTCTGCATAATAGAAACTTAATCCCACTAACAGTATAGAGGACCTGCAGCTTATAGTGGAATCCGAACCACTTAATGTTAGACACAATCGTGTTTATATATTACTCGTATAAGTTAAAGTCAGCGAAATTTGAGGACACGATAGATACCCTTGCTTGTTTATTAATTAACACAATTTTATTTCGGTTTTATTCACTTGACTACGATTATCTAATTATCAAAAACATGTAATTCTAAATAACCAAAATTCCGGAATCCATATATTTTAAATATACAGGTTTTATGCCAGCTAATATAGGATTTTTCGAAGGGGAATGCTGATAATGATTTGTATTTTCCTGTAACAATTTTTTTAATTCACTTTAATTCGGTAAAATTATTAAGCTTGTAGCCGACTTACAAAGCGCGCATTTAAATGTACGTCATTATATCAACAATCATTAGACTGTAATGAATTGTTATTTTAATTTACGGAAAAAGTAATTCAGATTTTATTCATTGTTTTTAAAATAAAAATATATAGGTATCAAATGAAACGATGTCATTATCAAGCAAGTAAATACTGTCATCCTCACCTTAACAATCAAAACTTCCTTTACCAAAAGTCAAACCGCATCTTCAAGAACTTTCCACCAACTTGTAACTTAACACATTTCTTTTTACAATAACACGATGACACTACACCACACTCTGTCACTGTATAAGCTCTCGAAATATTTACACTATTTACAAATTTTTAGTGGTTATATTTCTGTAGAATCACATTGTCTGTCTTGGACAAAACACTGTTAACTTCTTGTATACTTCTTTCACCGTAGAAGCATTCCACCTACCAAGGTAAGCACGCTGCCAGAAAGCAGTTTTGATGGTTTTTGGGACGAGAGATACCTGTTGAATGTTGAACTGAATTGCGGGACTTTCACTTAAGGTAATTTGTTGAAATTGAGGTTATGTTATTTGTTGTGATGAGGATAATTATATTTAGATAAATACTCAAATTTACGTTTATTATAAATACAAACTAATTTTATCTTCTTTCGGTTTTCAAATTTTTTACTCGTCGACTTAAATATAAATAAAATAAATAAATAAATATATCATCACGCCTTTTACCCATTACTGGGTGTGGCAGATCTCGGTAAGTGATACATTTTTTCGCGTTAAGTGCGATTACCAGCCGTCAAATCACGGCCCCCAAAGATATTAGTAGAGGAGGAGCCACAGGGATAGATTTAAATTGGTGAAAATTGTTTGTCGGCTGTGGGAATCGAACCAGGGTTCTCAAGATCCACAGGCCGACTAGACACCGAGCCACCTACCCCATAAATCAACTTAAATAATTGACAAAAATAACAAATTTTAAATAGAAATCCTGGATAGCGTTCCTAACTAATAAATATGACTTTGGTAAAGGTTTGTCCTTCACTCAATTACTCTGTCACTTTTCTTTTGTCCCTCAAACTCTTCTTACAGTTTTTAATGGTTTTTAACAAAAAAAAATTATTTGCAGCTAAGTTCAACTTGTAAAATAATCGAAACATTTCATTTTCTTACATATTGCCAACTTTAGGCAAAACAATATTTATGCAGTAACCAAAATTATGTAATAAACCTTCACAAAAATATATGAAGCCATGTGTGTCGCTAATATCGCTTGTACAGCCTGGGTTTAAAATATTATTATATAAATTATGATTTACTTAAATTAATCTGTCGTATTACGTCAAACTGTGGAATTGAGAACTTGGATTCGATTCCCATTGCCGACAAACAATTTTCAGCACATATCTTTGGGGGCCGTGATTTAACGGCTAATAACCGCACTTCACGCAAAAATATATCACTTACCGAGATCTGCTTCGACAGAGTGCCACACCCAGTAATGGGTAAAAGGCGTGATGCTGATGATATATTTAAAATTACGCTCGATAAAATTATATTTCGATTGCTCCACGGAAAATGTCAACAATGAGAACGTGAAAAACCAATAAATTTATTTTATTTGTTGTTATGGTATTGGATGACAAATAAGAATGTAAAATAAAAAAATATATGTCACGCCTTTTACCCATTAGTGGATGTGGCACACTGCCTTAGCAAATCTCGGTAAATGATATATTTCTCCGCATAAGCGTGGTTACCTATCGTCGAATCACATTCCCCAAAAATGTTAACAAAGAGGGAGCAACAATATAAAAATCTTTTTTTATCGTAAACTAATATTTTTAAACGATAAATCTAAAACTATAAATAAATATGTAAATCCTAAATCAATTAAAATATTGCAAAGTTCTAAAATAAACTATTTACAAAAAAAATATTTTAATTACATGGTTCAATGCGACTAACCGCAGTTTTGCTATTATACTATGATAACAACAATAGCAAAAATAAATAGAACAATACGCAATTGGTATAACTCAAGATTATTTATTAATTAAATAAAAAAAAGATACTTAACTAGATAAGTAAAAAATTATAAGGAAGATCTACAAGAGTGATAGACGATATACCAGGGACAGATCTACATAGCACCTAATAGAACTAGAGCCCTGAACCTATAAGTACCAAGGACACTTCCTGGTCTCATTCTTGATATTTGATAAAATATGAAAGTTATAAAATTTCTGTTGACGAAATTATTAATAATCGCCACTATTTAAAGGTATAAAAAACTGTATAAAAGTAATATTATTTTCCCGAGTCTGTATATATTGTATTTTATTTTATTAACGCCTTGAATTGACTGGTCAGTATTTAAACCTTTTTCTTTAGTATAAATCATTATTAATTAGAGATGTTTAATATTTTCGATCAAGAAAATTTGGATTATCAAGAAAAATTAAATTAATAGAATTTTTCGCAGAACTTACTAAGATATTTATTAATTACTGTAATAATTTGTAAAACACAAATCAATATAAATTTAAATGAGGTCTATATAAGATCTGAAAGATACAAATAAAAATAACAATTTTATAGGTAAATTTTTAATAATTTGTTATTACAATTTATTATTTGACAAGAGTATAAATATATTTATTTAAATCTATAAAGAAATAATAAATTAAAATTGAACTATTCTAACCCATAATTAAATTAAACTAATTTCTGTTACTAATTTGTAACAAAGTATCTATATTTGTTTCCACAAGGATTTAAATTGTGAATTATTATAAAGGTTAGTTGCATTTTAATTTGCCGCATATGAGTAATTGTGAACTTTAGAAAGTTGGGTTTATTCTAGAATGACTCAAAATATATCATTATTAACAAATAATATAATAAATATGTTGATACGTACATTGTATTAAACATTTGTAATTCAATAATAACAAATAGTAAGATAAGTTTCAAAAATCAAAATAAAAAAATACCACACCTGTTACAAAATAGTTATGCAAGCTGCCTATATTGAAACATCTAGTGACATCTATCAATGCTTGCTAACAAGTCAACTTACTCTTTCTTTCATAGATGGCTGCATATTTTCATATTGATCTGCATTTTAATCTTATAAAATATGTTCTCCTGGTATCGTACTGAAGTTTTAAGATGCAAAAGGGCGTATGTGCACACCTATGCTATTTTCCAAATATTAGTACTCCTGCTAAACATATTCCCCTATTTATTATTTCAAAATGAGAGAAGCATAACTCGCTTAATCCACCAGATAAGTATAATAACTTTGGTGGCTCCACGTAACCGTGTTCTCCTAATACATATGTCGAATTATTGGTTTCAATACTTCATATATGCTTTAATCTTTTATTGATTAATTTTCTCCTGAAACCCATATTCTCCTGGTACTGTATCTCAATTTGAGATTCAAAAACGTCGGAAGTCCAAACTAAACACGTCAGCAATGACGCATATCTCCCACAAAACATTATCTCCGGATTAAAATTCGATGTTATAAAGTCAAAAACGGCCTAAGTCCGAACTGATTCCACTAGAATTAACGTATTAGTTCTACAATAACATGTTCTCCGGTTACTATATTATTGAAGTGAGAATCAAAACGGCCTAAGTGCAAATCGACAGCACCATTGTAATCCTTTCCAACGTGTTTGCCTAATAGATGAATACAGATTTGAGAAGCAAAACGGTGTAAGTACTAGACGAGACAGGTCCGTGTTCTTATCTCACTCAATTGGTTCTGGATATCATGGTCTCCTGACCATTTAGTTGATGTTGAAAATCAAAACCACGTATCCAATATTGACGAGTGTTTTCGAGACCAACATTACCCACATTACCTTCAGATTAACTAACGTGTTTGCCGGATAGTGAAAATCGGATTTTGAGAAGCAAACTGGCGTCCAGTTCAAATGGACGAACGACGTCAATTCATTTACTCATGATGTTGTATCATAATTTACCTTTCTATGCTCGCCTGTAAATTTCTGTATAACGGTCTTGCAATGTAAATAACTATAACTGTTCTGGCAATAAACGATAGTGTTATAAAATCAAAATTTATATCATACAAACTGATACTATGTTCAAATTACACGAAAAAAAAAGTTTTTATCCCAGTATATAATCATCTCTCAATTTTTTAGTCTGGTTCGCTTTTTAACAACAAAAATAAAGTAGTCTTGCTTAAATTTAAATTTTGAAATAAATATAAAATATATTAAAACATTTATTACACTACATTTCTCCTCTTATTCATTATTTTTAAAACATAAAAAACAACTGATATAAATTATTTTTATTTTAAAATACTAAGCACGAACACTTAACTGCTTGAAGTGTGAACATTATGTATGAAGTGGATTATAAATATTTAATTAGAACAGAATATTTGTTTGATTGATCTTCATCTTGTCATCTTGCAAAATACATGTAGATGTTGTAGACGAAGTAAAATTTAAAGTTTCATATTTAAATTTATGACACGTCAAAAATTTTAAAATACTATTGTATATGCATGGTATAAATATAAACAATAACAATAACTAGTAGTAGTAATGTGCTAATATTCTGCATTGAATTTCTTAGTACATGAGAACTCCACTAAAACATGTTCTCTTGATACATTTTTGTTAAGTGGTTCTAAAATCCCTCGTAAATCCGGAAATTTATTAATTAACTGCCAATAAGGAGAGGTCTTACACCTCTTAGTTAATAATTTATAATTAGTTGATTTTATAACTTGTATATAACAAAATAAGTAATGTTACAGTTTTCATTTATTATTAAATTGAAAGTAATGAATATTTTTGCCATAATTTTTTGAAATGTAAACGCTTAAACATGGTTACTCCTATTTCAGCTGTTCTCCTAATAGAAACATTGTTCATGTCAGCCATCTCGGATATCTTTCATACCGTAAATATTTGAGCTTCTTTTATGGAACCCCGTTTTATATGGAACGCCATCTTACTTTTTATTCAATCTTTTTTCCTATACTTTAATTCATGGTACATATCTATGGAACGCCGTCTTACTTTTTATTCGATCTTTTTTCCTACACTTTAATTCATGGCACATATCCTTAATTCAATTTCAGATATCTCGAATTGAATTTCAGATATCTTAAATTCAATTTCAGATATCTGTAATTCAATTTAAGATATCTCTAATTCGACCGAATTAAAGATATCTTAAATTCAATTGCAGATATCTGAAATTCAATTCGAGATATCTGAAATTCAATTTAAGATATCTTGAATTGAATTTCAGATATCTGAAATTGAATTACAGATATCTGAAATTCATTTCGAGATATCTGAAATTCAATTTAAGATATCTAAAATTCAATTTAAGATATCTTGAATTGAATTTCAGATATCTGAAATTGAATTAAAGATATCTAAAATTCAATTTAAGATATCTGAAATTCAATTCGAGATATCTTAAATTCAATTACAGATATCTTGAATTCGAATTGCAGATATCTGAAATTCAATTCGAGATATCTAAAATTCAATTAAAGATATCTTAAATTGAATTCCAGATATCTGGAATTGCAATGTATAGATGAAAGAAGTGTGTAGTAGTTTACAGGCGCTGAGTGTTGCAGTCACAGGTTGTCGTAAATGTATTAACTAACAGGCGCTCGTCACATATTGATAATAAATGAATGACTAGGGCTTTCGAAGGGTTCCAGCATCTTTTGTTCTGAGTGTAATGTGTAGGAAATTATTTCTGGCAAATATAATTTCAATATTGGAAGGATCCATTCTATGAGATGCTGTTTAATGCAAAACGAATTTTTATATTAAAATCATTAGTTATGTAGTTAACTGCTACATATCAAAATAAACCAGTACTATATTAAAATTTAATTTATTTTAATTTAAAAATGCTGTTGGTCGACTTGCTTTAAATTATTGACAGAGCTGCCGGAAATCGAGATGATTATTAACGACGTTCTGGCGGCAAATACAAAGATACTAGAAATGAAACTTTTTAATATACAAACAAAAATTTAAGCCGAAGAGAGACGTCATCAAAATTTATAACTAGAATAATGACGTCAAAAAGCGGCTGCATTTATAGGGTATACAAAAAAAATTAAAAATTAAAATATAATGTGTGTTGCATAAATGTATAATAAATTTCAAAACATTTTAAAATTAGAAATGATATATAATTGTAATTGATATTTAAAATTTGTAGTAGGGCTTACGCAATAGGATTTTAAATAATAAGAAAACTAAATTAAATTTATTTTATAACAGTATTTATTATTAGTATATTGTAATACTAATGAGGAAAGATTTTTGCATTACTACTATTTGTTTTATTTTTCATGGCACTCTGTAAACAGCTTAAAGATGGAAATTTTAATTTACCTGAATCTCGTGACAAGATCATCGTATATAAATAAGGGCTCGTTGGACGCAGTTTTTAATTCTGAACAACTTTTGTATTTAAACTTTTGCTCTAAAATTAGTAGGGAAAAATTAATGGCGTAATGAAAATTTTACCATTGAATTTCCTATATAACAAAAAAAAATTGACACCCGGTATATACATATTTGTTCAGCAACAATAAATATAGATTTGTACTTTTTTATGTAAATCTATATGCCAAGTATTATTTATTATACGTTTAATAATGTTACTAATAATTTTTATCTCCTTTTCACAATAATACTTGTATATATGTGCTATGAAGAGGTATAAACGCAACTTTTAAAATATCTTGTCAATAATCTGGCTGACAATTTGATTATTTGGTGCATTAACTGTTTTCTATTTGTTCATTTACCTAACAGAGAACAAGAATACGGATTGCGTAGATCAAAATGTGCATGTGTAGCAGGGCCGTCTTAAGCATCTCCTGGGCCCTAGACAATATAATATTTAAGGCCCCTACACCCCTAATAATTTAAAATTTTATAAGAACAAATAATTTGAAAAATATATTTTAAATGTAACAAAAAATTAAATAAACCATACATTTATGTGTCAGGTACATATATTAATATCATAACGAGTGTAGGTATATATATATATATATGTAAGTTATTACAGATACAAAAAAACTAAATAACTTAGTTGTAATAGACCGAGGGTTTTTTATAATCAGATGCCCCTCTTATTGTACTTATACAGGAACTTTCCTCGATTTTTTTTCAGCAAAAATGTATATAATATTTTCATACTCAATACTATTAAATACAAGTTAGCGAACCACTATTCCCATAGAAGACGCTGAATCCGCAAGAATCCCCACTAGTAGTTGTAGTCATATTTCATTTTTTATGTTAGACTCTCATAATGTAGTTAGTTAAGAATTGACCTCTGTTTTGTAAAGATCTACTTTTGAATGTTATAATAAATCTTTGTGTGAAATAATTTTTTTTAAAAACTCGAATCTCAATTCAAGTTTCGTAATTGGCGCAGTCGAAGTAGGATACTCAAACGAATAATTATCGCAATTTTCGTTTCGTATTTACGATTAATTGAGTATCAAGAAAAACCTACGGAAGAACCACGTCCAAGAACGTCGACGGAGCACCCAAGCTTATCCAGACCCTGCTGCACACAGAGTCCCGTCTACACCCACACGTTTCTATCGCAGAGACCAATGGACCAACGGATATTCTTTCTGTAAGTACTTATGTCACTTAGAGTTATTATTGAAACAGATTCAGAGTCAGATTCAAGTACAGATTCAGACAGTTCCTCTAACTCACTTATTTTATCCCAATCAAGTAATATCCTTGATCAATCTTTAATTAATCAAATTAATAATTTAAATTTAAGAGAAATGGCAACCCCAATTTTAAAAAGGGAATACATTGATATGATTCCTGAATTTTTCGGAGATAATAAACTTCTCCCGCGTTTCGTTGAAATATGCGAAAAGTTAGTTAACAAATTTTACAACAATAACGATGTAAATGACTTTCAAAATGAGTATCTCATGTCGAGTATTCTCGCTAAGATCAAAGGCGACGCCGCAGTCAATATTGCTAGTTGTACTATTACCACATGGGCAGACGTAAAAACTGCTCTAGTAAATACTTACTCAGATAAGAGAGATTATTACACCCTAAACATCGAACTTTGTGAAATTAAACAAACGAACGAATCGCCGTTCGAATTTTACAATAGAGTTTTAGAACTATTAAACTTACAAATTTCGTACCTAACAAATCACGTCCATGTAGACGAAGCAAGAATTTTAATAGCTTATTTTCGTGGTTTGGCATTAAGAATTTTATTAAGAGGGCTAAAAGAACCCTTGGGCACTCTCATGAGAACCAAAAATCCAAAAGATCTAAACGAAGCATTAAACATGCTGACAAATGATTTTCAACTAGAAACAGCACAAAGATCGCTACAAAAATTTAATAATAAACCTAGTTTTAAACCAAAACAAAGTTTTCATAATCATATTGGCAGATCACCACTCTTGAGAAATGTACCACAACATTCACAGCCACAATACTGGCAACCACAACACTCACAAACACAACATTCATATCCAGCACAACACTCACACCCAGCACAAAGACAAAATCATAATTTTGCAACAAACAAACCCCCAACACAAAACGCGAAAACAAATGTTTTCAGACCACAATTTAATTCACAACAGAAATTTCCCAAGCAGACGCCTATGAGTGTTAGCACGACACACACATTTACACCAAAATCAAACACAAACTTTTATCGTCCTCAAGAACTATATAACACGGAAATAAACGAAATAACAACTGACGAACACGAATACGATGACATTACCTATGAGCAAGATCCTGATCCAAATCCTGATAATTTGGAACCAGAATTTTACCCAGATCCTTTTTTAGAACTAGTAGCCTCGGAAACCGCATAGAATTAATGAATTTGTCACAAAATCAAAGTGAATTACCCTTCATCATCTTTCCAGAATTTAATATTAAAGCGTTAATTGATACAGGCAATACGCGTTCGTTTATAAATCCAGAAACTGCAGAAAAATATTTTAAGTCAAAAATTAAAAACGATCCGTTTCAAATAACAACAGCTCACGGAACTTCTACTGAAAAATTTAGCGTTTTGTTACCATGTTCAAAATTATTTAATAAAACCGACATTATATTAAACTATCATTTATTCAACTTTCATAATAACTTTGATATCTTACCCGGATTAGATAATTTAAAACTGTTGGAAGCAAACATTGATTTAGCACGCGACAAAATTATAACACCCACACAAGAAATTCAAATTCAGTATCACAAAATAGTACCACATCCTTATTACATAAGAATTCCATCAAATTCAGAAAAAGTTACAAAATTGTACGTAGATAACATTGCAAATGGAGATGCGCTTATCTCTGAGACACATGTGAATAACTTGATAATACCAGAAGGCATTGCAAAAGTGCAAGATCATCAAATTCTGTACCCGCTTATCAACACCAGTGACAATGACCTGATTATAAAATCTTTTAATCGCATTCAAGCTCAGTCTTTAGAAAATTTTGAAATAAATAATTTAAATTTTAATAAACAATATTCAAAAAAATCTTTTGATCTTAACAAAATTCGAACAGAACACATGAATAGCGAAGAAAAATTAGCCATCTCAAAATTATTAAAAGAATTTTCAGAAATTCTTCATGATGAAAATAACGCTCTAACTTTTACGAACGAAGTAAAACATAAAATCCGTACCAAAGACGAAATCCCGACATACACTAAGACATACCGATACCCGGAAATTCATAGAACGGAAGTACAATCACAAATAAAAAAAATGCTCGATCAAAAAATCATTAGGCCATCCCATTCACCCTGGTCATCTCCAGTGTGGATCGTACCTAAAAAACTTGACGCGTCCGGAAAAAAGAAATGGAGAATTGTTATCGACTATAGGAAGCTGAACGATAAGACTATAGACGATAAGTACCCCATTCCCAACATAACCACTCTACTAGACAAACTCGGCAAATGTCAATATTTTTCAACACTCGATCTAGCATCCGGATTTCATCAAATTGAAATGAGTAAAGAAGACATTCAAAAGACCGCATTCAATACAGAAAACGGACACTATGAATTCTTAAGAATGCCATTTGGTTTGAAAAACGCACCCGCGACATTCCAACGAGTCATGGATAACGTTTTAAGAAATTTAGTGAATGAAATTTGCCTAGTTTATCTGGATGATGTTATCATATTCAGCACCAGTCTCCAAGAACACGTTGAGAGTTTAAGATCAGTATTCGATAGATTAAAGAAAGCCAATCTCAAAATTCAACTAGACAAGTCTGAATTCTTTCGAAAAGAAGTGGCTTATTTAGGGCATGTTGTTACACCCTCTGGCGTAAAACCGAACCCCGACAAAATTATAGCTATCAAAAACTACCCTATTCCGAAAACTACCAAACAAATAAAAGGATTTTTAGGCCTCCTAGGATACTACCGGAAGTTTATAAAAGATTTCGCTAAATTGACAAAACCACTAACCAAATGTTTAAAAAAAGGTGCTGAAATCAAAATTAACGACCCTGATTACGTAAATTGTTTTAATATCTGCAAAAATCTTTTAATTAATGAACCGATACTTCAATATCCCGACTTCACTAAATCTTTCAATTTAACTACCGATGCGAGCAATTTTGCTATAGGTGCAGTTCTTTCACAAGGACCTATAGGTTCAGATCTCCCTGTTGCATATGCAAGTAGAACATTAAACGAATCGGAGCAAAATTATTCTACAATTGAGAAAGAACTACTCGCGATTGTCTGGTCAACAAAATATTTCAGACCGTATCTTTTTGGCCGGAAATTCAAAATTATCACCGACCATAAACCACTACAATGGTTATTTTCGCTTAAAGAACCAAATTCTAAATTAGTACGTTGGCGGCTTAAATTAGAAGAATTCGATTTCGAAATATCTTATAAAAAAGGCTCGTTAAATAAAAATGCTGACGCTCTTTCTCGTATCGAATTAAATGTTAAAACAGTAGAACCCGGTACCGAAAATCTTTTCGATTGGTATATCGAAAATTTTGACGAAACATTCAATACAAATAATGATTCGCAATCTATGATTGTAGAACCAGACGATACCCCAGACTCAGACTCAAACTCAGACACAAACAACACTGTTCACTCAAATTTAGAAAATCCCATTATCGGAATTCCAATAAGTGAATCATCTGTTAATGCAGGTAAAAACCAAATAATTATATCGGAAGTATTACATTCACCCTCAAAACCTAAATTAACTAAATTGCACTCGGATAAAATGCGAATTAATATACAATTATCTAAAACTAATTTCGAAACAGATTCAATAAAATTCATTAAAGAATTCGTAGTTCCAAAAGTAAAATATTATTTATATTTTGAACATCCTGTTTATGAACAATTTACTAAAGTCTTACAAAAACATTTCAAAAATGCGGAAATCAACTTTGTAAAATGTAACACAAAATTATTAGATGTAGAGAATGAAGACGACATACAAGAAACAATACAAAATTATCACACGGGCAAGACCAATCACCGTGGAATTCACGAAGTTTACAACCAATTAAAGAAAAAATATTACTGGCCAAATCAAATAAAGACTATAACAGATTACATTAACCAATGCGAAGTTTGTTTAGCCTCAAAATATGAACGAAACCCAGTTAAGCCGAAATTAAACATAACACCAACACCGAACAAACCTTTTGACACTATTCATATCGATACACTCAGTTTAGAAAATTGTAAATTTCTTACAATAATTGATGCTTTTTCAAGATATGCGCAAGCATACAAAATTAACTCAACAAATGCAATTGAAGTGACAAGTAAACTAACAAAATTCTTTTCTCATCATGGCATTCCAAAATTAATTATCTCAGATAACGGAGTAGAATTTAAAAATTGTTTATTGAAAGAATTGCTAACTTTACACAAAATCGATATACACTTCACTAGTTCTCAACATCCAAATTCAAACGGTCTCGTGGAAAGATTCCACTCTACTCTTATTGAGCATATTAGATTATTTAATTTACAACAAAATTTCAAAAACGAAACAATCGAAGACAAAGTTCACTATGCTATCCTAGCTTATAACAACACAAGTCACACCGCGACCGGATTAAAACCAATAGAAATAACAAATGGTCACTTAGAAACAAACTCACCCCTTGACGTAGAGCTAGAAAAACAAGTAACACAAGATTACGTGCAAAAACACAAAGAAAAGACCAAATTAGTCTACCAGAACATTAACGAAAAAATGCATAACACAAAATCAGATTTGATAAATAAATTAAACGAAAATCTCGAAAATTTACCTAACATTCCTCAAACCGTTTTCGTACACAATAAACAAAAAGTCAATAAAACAAAACAACCAAAGTTTAAGAAAGAAAAAATTAAGACAATAAATCAAAATTTAAAAACTGCCGAAATTGACACAAATCCTAATGACAAAAAACAACCAAAAATACACCTGTCAAATATAAAAAGACCAAGAAAAATAATTCATAAAAATTACGCTATTCCAGGTCCTTCCTGTTCACGTACTCCTACGGATTAAACATCAAGAATATTACACAAAACACAGGACTACTGACAATAAACCTAGGACTAGCAAAACTACAAAAAACCACACATACGTTCATTCACTACTACGACCTACAACCACTCTTTAAACAATATGACAGTCTGAATACACAATACAACAATCTCAAACAAACAATTACAAACAATAAAATAATTTTGAAAGAATTTGAAAACGATGACAAGATTATCCAATTTATTCAAAATTCTATTGACGAAAAAATTAGTCACTTATCAGTACACTTTCAAAAATCTAGATCAAAGAGAGGATTAATAAATGGCCTCGGATCCGTAATTAAATCCATAACGGGTAATTTAGACGCTGATGATGAAAAACGATACACAAATATTCTAAACCATTTACAAAACAATCAACACAAAATAGACAATCAATTAAAACACCAATACTCTGTCAATAACCAATTAATCGATTATTTCAATCACACAATCGACACTATCAAACAAAATGAGATAATACTCAAAAAGAAAATTGAACAATTGGCACATATTGTTATCGGTGAAACCCAAGATCAAGAGAGATATTTTTTAAAAGAAATTTTTAGTCAACTAAATACTTTACTAACGTTAACTCTTAATACTTTGCAAGATATAGAAAATTCTCTAACTTTTTGCAAACTTCACGTTATGCACCCAAGTATAATAAAAACTAATGATCTGTATGTAGAATTGAATAAAATTTCAAAATACTATAATCATGAATTACCTCTCGAACCATTACCGGAAAATATACCAGAATTAGAAAAATTAATTACTGTAAATTGTAAACTCCAATCAGATAAAATAATTTATTTTATCGAAATTCCTATTAATTATGAAACAGATTTCCAATTACTTCATCTCATTCCAATACCTACCCGATATCAGTCTGAATTTGTAACAATTATACCAAGTAATGAATATTATTTAAAATCAATCGATGGTCATATTAAAGCTCTAAATGGCGTATGTACTAAAGGAAATAATAATTACCAATGTCCAAACAAAATGTCAGAAGTAGATGACAACTCCTGCGAGAAGAATATCATCTCAAGAAACAAGAACGAAAATTGCGAGTACTTAAGAATAAACATTAAACGAAATCATATAGAAACTTTAGAAGAAGCGAATCAATTTTTAGCCGTATTTCCTAAACCTGATGTTATTCAAGCTTACTGCAAGCACGGCGACGAAATAAAGAATTTACAAGGCATATTCTTAATTAAAGAAGACGATTGCCAAATAAAATTTCAGAAGCAGAAGTTAAACTTCAAAGAAGGTACCTTTGGCAAACCAACAACAATAGAAAACTTCAATATCAAGCTTAATACTTCGCAAATACCAAAAATGACAGTCGACCTGAACTCCATCCAAGAATTAAAAATACCAATAAACAAGTACGAAGAAATAGAACAAGATCAAGACAACAATAACATCATAAACTACCCCACGATAATATTATACGTAATTATTATCATTGCTGGCATCATCGTGACGATAATTTACGGAAGAAAATGGCTTTTAAAATCCAAATCAACCGAACGTCCAGACCTTCAATCGAGAATATCAGCCAATAAATCGAACCTGATTCTTCCCGATGAAGCTCAATTTTAAGGAGGGAGGAGTTAGCGAACCACTATTCCCATAGAAGACGCTGAATCCGCAAGAATCCCCACTAGTAGTTGTAGTCATATTTCATTTTTTATGTTAGACTCTCATAATGTAGTTAGTTAAGAATTGACCTCTGTTTTGTAAAGATCTACTTTTGAATGTTATAATAAATCTTTGTGTGAAATAATTTTTTTAAAAAACTCGAATCTCAATTCAAGTTTCGTAATTTACATCTTGCTCTATGCATAATAAAGCTAAAGAACTTAATTTTTCTTGGCACAATGAACTACGAAGATAATTTTTGATTCTTTTAAGTACTGAAAAGCTTCGTTCCCGTTTAGGATTACTTATTGGAAGCGTTAAGTAAATTCGTAATATAATTTCGATATTTGGGAAAGTTGATGAAATTGTCGGATTCATAATAAATTTATAAAGATCTTGAGGAGTTTTCAAATTATTATTGAATGCTAAATTTAAGAACTGATAAATTTCATCATCAAACTCTTCAATATTAAGGTCGGTTTTATAATAATCTTTTAAGTCTTTAGATAGTGTATTAATAATTTTTAGATCTCAAGTAGAAAAGTCTGCAAAAAATATCTTAAACCTGTCATTAATTAATTTGTAACTTTTCCCTCTCGATAATAATTCTAAAATTAATTTATCGCATATGACGTAAAATACATTAATTTTAAAATGTTCCCGTCCATTGAAATTTATTTCAAGTGTGTCAGATTCGTCAGAAAATTTCTTCCTGTATTTAGTTCTACGAGTACCTTTCTCATATTCTTTGTTGGCAGACATGCTAAGAGCTTCGTTTTCAAAATCATCAAAAAATTTTCGCATTTCTTTTATAAAAGCTACCAGACTTTCATAAAGATCTGTTGCAAGTTGAAGACATAAATTGGAATTCTGTAGTGATTTACTTGTAGAATTAGTATTTCATCCCATATTATAGTTAAAAGAACGAATATATACATTGTATCGGAGTGTCAGTGTCACATTATAATTATTGTATTATTTTGCATTTGTGTTACTAGTTGCCATCCCTCAATAGAATTCATATCAAATGTAATAATTATTAAAATTATTTTGGTCAGAAAATGACTTAAAACGTAAAATGTGTATATATTTTTGTCAATTTTTTTCATTTTAGTCGAACGATTCGGGCCCCTCAGAGTGACGGGCCCCCAGCACTAGCCTATTTTGGCTAGGCGAAAAGACGGCCCTGATGTGTAGTCGACTACGTTAGAATCTTATGACTTCAAGTTTTAAATTAAATACATAATACAGGTGTTAATAAAAAAAAAATAGTTATAGACGTTTAACATTAGAAAACAGCTTTTCTTTATGTAAAATACTTCACATAAATGTTATAGAGAACTAATTCTTTTTTTCCAAAAAATGCATTTTAATTAGACATTTTGAAACATTAGAATATCGCGACTCATGAGACGCGCCCAGTTAAAGTGTGATTTCTTAATTATTACAAATATTTGACATATGCTATGGTATATACTAATCAATCATTTTAAATATCTCGTAAAACTATTTGAAGATTTACAACTTAATTTGCTTCGTATATAATCAATAATTATTGATGGCACATGCACTTTTAGGACATTTTCTATTGATATATTATTGAATTGTTTTGTTTTTTTCTAGTTATCTATGGAGTGGATCTTATTGGAAATTTCAGAAAAGTGTTACAACATCTATAGAATTATTTATTAGATAGTATTATGATTAGACAATTATTTATAATTATAAAAAATAACATTTTAAATCGAAGTTTGTCTACATAACCTATGTTTTACAATGTGGAATTAAAATGCATTTTTCAGGTGATCTATGAGGCAAATTAGGCTGAAATTAATAATTATGAAATTTCTTGTATCGCAAACGTAAAAATGTAATTTTCACTTTTAATGTTGGAAAAAATAGTATATAATACACGTGGGAAAGGACCATTGCAAAAATCTTTCCTCATTAGCATTACAATATACTAATAATAAATACTGTTATACAATAAATTTAATTTAGTTTTCTTATTATTTAAAATCCTACTGCGTAAGCCCTACTACAAATTTTAAATATCAATTACAATTATAGGTATATCATTTCTAATTTAAAATGTTTTGAAATTAATTATACATAATATTGAAATTATATTTGCCAGAAATAATTTCCTACACATTACACTCAGAACAAACGATGCTGGAACCCTTCGAAAGCCCTAGTCATTCATTTATTATCAATAATTGACGAGCGCCTGTAAACTACTACACACTTCTGTCATTAGTACATTTACGACAACCTGTGACTGCAACACTCAGCGCCTGTAAACTACTACACACTTCTGTCATCTATACATTGCAATTCCAGATATCTGGAATTCAATTTAAGATATCTTTAATTCAATTTTAGATATCTCGAATTGAATTTCAGATATCTTTAATTCGGTCGAATTAGAGATATCTTAAATTGAATTACAGATATCTGAAATTGAATTTAAAATATCTAAAATTCAATTCGAGATATCTTTAATTGAATTTCAGATATCTGAAATTGAATTAAAGATATCTGGAATTACAATACACAGATGACAGACGTGTGGAGTAGTTTACAGGCGTTTGAAGTAAATTGTTTTTAGATTATAATAATATATAAAAAATATGCATTAAAATAATAAATACCTATATAATATTACATAAATATATAGTTTTTGCAACATTTCATTTACAATGCGCGGCTAAAACAATGTTTTTGTGCATTGAACTATTAAAATGCGCCTGTAAACTACTACACACTTCTGTCATCTATACATTGCAATTCCAGATATCTGGAATTCAATTTAAGATATCTTTAATTGAATTTCAGATATCTAAAATTCAATTTAAGATATCTGAAATTCAATTCGTGATATCTTAAATTCAATTACAGATATCTTGAATTCGAATTTCAGATATCTGAAATTCAATTAAAGATATCTTAAATTGAATTCCAGATATCTGGAATTGCAATGTATAGATGACAGAAGTGTGTAGTAGTTTATAGGCGCTTTTTAATAGTTCAATGCACAACAAAATTGTTTTAGCCGCGCATTGTAAATTGAACTATTGCAAAAACTATATATTTATTTAATATTATATAGGTATTTATTATTTTAATGCATATTTTTTATATATTAGACATGTAAATATAATCTAAAATCAATTTACTCCAAACCCCTGTAAACTACTCCACACGTCTATCATCTGTGTATTGTAATTCCAGATATCTCAAATTCAATTTCAGATATCTAAAATTCAATTAAAGATATCTTAAATTGAATTCCAGATATCTGGAATTGCAATGTATAGATGAAAGAAGTGTGTAGTAGTTTACAGGCGCTGAGTGTTGCAGTCACAGGTTGTCGTAAATGTACTAATGACAGAAGTGTGTAGTAGTTTACAGGCGCTCGTCAATTATTGATAATAAATGAATGACTAGGGCTTTCGAAGGGTTCCTGCATCGTTTGTTCTGAGTGTAATGTGTAGGAAATTATTTCTGGCAAATATAATTTCAATATTGGAAGGATCCATTCTATGAGATGCTGTTTAATGCAAAACGAATTTTTATATTAAAATCATTAGTTATGTAGTTAACTGCTATATATAAAAATAAACCAGTACTATATTAAATTTTAATTTATTTTAATTTGAAAATGCTGTTGGTCGACTTGCTTTAAATTATTGACGGAGCTGCCGGAAATCGAGATGATTATCAACGACGTTCTGGCGGCAAATACAAAGATACTAGAAATGAAACTTTTTAATATACAAAAAAATGTAAGCAGCAGAGAGAAATCATCAAAATTTATAACTAAAATAATGACAGGGTATACAAAATAAATTAAAATGTAATGTGTGTTGCATAAATGTATAATAAATTTCAAAACATTTTAAAATTAGAAATGATATATAATTGTAATTGATATTTTTGAAATTTGTGTAAAGCTTACGCAGTAGGATTTTTAATAATAAGAAAATTAAATTAAATTAATTGTATAACAGTATTTATTAATAGTATATTGTAATACTAATGAGGAAAGATTTTTGCAATGGTCCTTTCCCACGTGTATTATATACTATTTTTTCCAACATTAAAAGTGAAAATTACATTTTTACGTTTGTGATACCGATAAGAAATTTCATAATTATTAATTTATATAAATCAAAAGAGTTGTATTTGCAAATGCACATCACGTTTGCTTGGTCACCATGTAAAACGATTTGGAGATTTATAGATTAATTTGCGGTATGTAGCAAATCGTAGTTTAATTGGACATGTAAATCAAACTCAGGTCTTTCAGCAAAAACATTTTATTAACGGCTGCATACAAAAATAAACTATAACGTGTACATTACAGGATTAGTAGATAGTTTCATGCCGAGCGACAGCGAGGGTTGAAACAGCTTACGAATCCTGTACGACGCTTTATGGCGTGTTACTTTACCTGAAACTTATAAACAAATAATAAATATTTTAAATTAATTTAAATTAAAAGAAATATTTGACTTACATATTCAGTCAGTATTTGATGTTGCTAAGTAACTAGACACCCACGTTTCTTTCCTTACCTGCCTAGGCAGGCAATATGTTATTTTCCTGACTAGGCATGCAAAGCAAAGCTGTCCTGAGTCTTAAAGGTTAGACAAATTTTTATTTTCCTGTCAGTTTCAGGTAAAATATATTTAGTATTTGAACAATATATACAAACATTGATATGGATTCATTCAAGTTGCATAACTCATATTTTTTTTATTATTTCTTATGCCGAATGACCCACTGAAAAAGAAAATTTATTGATTTCATGATATTTATTCTGGTTTCCAAGTAATTATATCATTACATTTTTTTTTTAAATACAAATTTGAAATCTACTTGAAAATTTACTTTACAATAATATACAAGGAAAGTTCATAACTGAGGTGCATTTGCTTTTTCTGCTCAATACAAATTATGAATTGACGTTACTTTAAATATCATTTATCCTAAGTAACAACCCCTCCCTCCTTGCTCTTTTAAAATACATTTCTCCGCTTCTGTATTCCTGTCGAAAAGATTCTTTTAATTGGCGACGCAGCTAATTTGGTACCATTTCCCCATTAGAATTAAAATGCTTGCCTCCCTTCATTGTAGGATTTGCACCAATCAAATACGGGTTATGAGTAATAATTACTTTTCCTCAAACTATTTTTGTAGTCTCTGATGAATCTCTGTTGCATATACAACTCAATTGAACAGAAATTAAATGATTACACGTTATGCAACCGAATTATACGCCATCATTAATAAAACTGATAGTATTGATACGGTCAAGTTGCAATTATTTACGGCGTTAGTTAACATGCCTACTATGATGAATATAAAACGTTTTTGTAGTAACTCATCAATTCAGTTTGTAAAAAAATAAAATTCAAGTCAATTTTGAATTTTACGAATTATTATTATTATGTTATATATCTGTTCTCCATCAGGCAAAACAAATCACCTTCCTCCCCAGAAAAATATGCCTGGATTCAAAGTACCACTATACTATTATTGTAAATGGATGCATGAAACACGTGGGGCGTAGCTCCTCTGGCACTAAGAAATGCAAATATTTTTTCGCATGAACCTGCAAACAAATTAAAAGACGGAAGTTTGAAACGAGAAAAATAATATAATTACTTAATCATGTAGTGGAAATGAAAGAAACAAATGAATATAACAAAATATTTACCAGTTGAAGGATCGATTTTTCTATCTCTGGATAATGTTCCCGATAACTATCAGCAGAATAAATTAAAAAATATCGCATGGAAATAATTCTATTGAACGCTATTTTCTGATGCGATATTATGTCAATTTTCCTGCCGATAGTTATCGGGAACATTATCCAGAGATGGAAAAACTGGCCCTTATTCTGACATATTAAGATTTGTTCATTTTTCTCTTTCATATACGTGGAATCCTATACGATTTGATTAAAATTCATGTCAATTCAATATATATTTTTCTCAAAATATTTTTAATGTGTGGATATTAAAGTTTTTATCCGTTGAATTTAGAAAAAATACTGAGTGAAATAAGCAAATTTTATAAAATAGATTCCATTTAAAATACGAGAGTATAGAAGTAAAAAATTTCATATTTCACTCATTAAAGTAGTCTTATAAAATATAAATTGTTTGTTAATTTAACCGTTCTTGTAACTCCTATATTTCTTAAGATAGCATATTCCGAAAACGAACCGCAATGCGGTCACGATTTTACTACGGTAACAATTTTATCGTTGCCATGGTAAATAAACTGTCGGAAACATTTTAGGAACCGTTATCGCATTTTTGTTTTCACGGTAAACGTGGTCTAAATTCGGAATATATAATGTGAATATTGGGATAAATATGATGAATAAGGACAAGTGTATGAATCTTGATTTTAAATTCATTGGTTAAATTTTTCGAGTGTTTACCTGCAAATGTGTGGAGTTCCTTCCTCATATTTTTTTCTTCATTTTCAGTTTTTACTATACAGTGTCTAACTGCAATTGTGTTAATTGTATTTTTAAACAAGCGCCGGCGATGCTGCCTTCATTTCTTTATAGATTCGTAGTTAGAGAAGTGGGCGTAAGTGAAGATTTATGAAACAGGTGTACAGGAGCGAATGGATGGATGTGAATGAAGGTTTGTTGCGGGATGATGGATTTTGGTTGTGAGGGAGGAAAGAGCTCATATGAAGGAAGTGTCAATGTGCTTGAAACGAGTATCGTGTGTCAGAATGAGAATGTTGACGTGAACTGATTTTTTATGACTCTTTTAGTGTATGTGAAGGTTTCAAGGGTTCGTTCTACCCCATTTAATGGGATATAGCGTGATGTTATGTATGTATGAATATCGAAGACGGTACATTACGTACGTCAAATTCATTAAACAATTTTAATTCATGAAATAATCCATAAGTTGTAGTTTATATTTTCGTTTAGTCTTATAAAATATTCAGGCCAGTGCAAAAGACTCACAAGGTCAAACAAAATTTTAAAAATAAAACATTCTTTAAAACTAAGTTAAATACATTATTTTAAACATTTTATTACCTTGTCTATCTCTGAAGATCACAGCACATTATACTCTCACTAACAAATTTTAAACAATCCCTATTAATCATTAATAAAAATACTAACAGCATTAAATGTAAATGAAGCTGCTCCAAATATTTAGTAAGAAATAGTATAATAAATAAGGAGTAAGCTTAAATATTATTATATTCAGAATGTCAAGAATGATTTTTTTAGTTGTTGCCTACATAGGGTATAAATCAAAACACTGCCCATAGGTGTTTAACATTGAAAATCAGTTTTTCCATTCGAAAAAGTTCCCAATTAGTTTTAGACAAAATTTCTTCAAATAAAAGTTTGAGATAATTAAATTCTGCATCTAAATCACTAATCAGATTTATAAATATTGCTCAATTGTAGCGATAGCCATGCAATTGTTACAAAATTAGAAACAAGTGTATAACATTTGAACTGTCAGAAAAATGAATATTTAATCAGAAATTAAATTTGAAGTTAACTTCGTTTATATTTCAAGGTTTAAATTATTGGTGCTATTCACACTATTCACACACAATAAAATATGGTTAAAGTTTGTCAAAAATAATAAATTAAATTTCGCGAAGTACACAATAATGAAAACAAGAACCAAAGTATTTATTTAATAATAACAATTAGAAATAAATAAAACATAACAAAATAATTAAAATGAGTATTGTGTCCCGCATGGTGGCCGCGCGGGTTGAGGGCCTTATTGACGACCATAAGGTCGTGGGATCGGGTCCCGCCCGTGGCGGCCATACAAAGGACATTTCGGCATATGACCTAAGTAATTGGTCCGATATATAAATTAAATTAAAATGAGTATTGAGAAATGAATTAAACATGTACTATTAAAAAAAAAATGTGAAATGTTAAGAAACAAAATTTCTAGTAAATTTTAAATATTAAAAAATGTCACCATTTTGTGCCAAACAATAGCCAATTCCGTGGTAGAAATCTTGTCTAATATTAGGAAGTAGTTTGATATTTATTCTTCTGCATTCATTAACAACTGCATATTTGAATTCATTAATATCGTTATATCTTTCTCAATTAACAACATTTTTTAAATAATCCTACAAAAAATAGTCACATAGTTATTTGGAAATGTATTATTTAAATATTATCATAAATTATGAGCTGGGCAACCATCATATTGAATCCATATGATTTCATAATTTAGATTGGCTAAAGCTAGTCCCACATTTTCAATTAAAAGTTGTAAATAACATTTCCTTCAAAATTATGTCTGACATTTGTATTTTGCAATCTTTTATTAAATGTACCAATTATTTCAATTCTCTTCATGAATCCTTCAATATTAGTTTTACTCGGAATTCGATGGTGCGTCCATTAAATCCCATATTTTTCTATAACTCTCCCCTGAATTATTTTATTTGATTATTTACAGCTTTTCTCAAATATCAAATATCAAGTTTGTAGTTTACTATAATTTTTATTTCTGATTAAAATTATTGGTATTACAGTTATTTCGATGATTAGTTAGTACTTATTATTAGCGCTTTAACACTTGGTAACAAAATAAATAAATAAATATCATCATCACGCCTTTACCCATTACTGGGTGTGGCATTCTTCCGTAGCAGATCTCGGTAAGTAATATATTAGTGCAGTTACCAGTCGTCAAATTACGGCCCTCAAAGATGTTAGTGGAGGGAGATCCACAGGGATAGATTTAATTTGATGCAAATTGTTTGTCGACTGTGGGGATCGAACCAGGGTTCTCAAGATCTACAGGGCGACTCGATACCACTGAGCAGCTTTGCTTCATGATAAAAATGATCCATTCTTATGAATTCAGTTTCTTTTGCAATCTAAGAGGTAATGGAGTTGCCACTTAATGTTAAAATAATCGTATCGTCACTGCTTCGCATTTATTAATTGCTGCCCAATCGGTTAGTGGCGCTAGATTTTCAAATTTAAATTTTATTATTTATTTTATTATCCAAGTAGTAAACAAGGAAAGTTGCAAATATTACTTGAATTATATTTAAATAGATAAAATATAATTTACATATATCTTTAACAAACATAAATTAAATAATGTATATATTTTATCTATTAATATTAAGTTATAATCTTCATGCAAAAGTATGGTTCGTGTTGTTTGGAATGCAAGTGAACATGGAGATCAAAAAATCTTCAAGCAAAAAAAGTATAGTTCGTGTTTTCTGGAATCCATTTACAGAAAGATGTTTGGAATAATTTTTATTTCCACCTTCTATGTAAATGACACTTTATAGGCATTTATTTTAACTAAGTAAATGAGTAATATTTTACAAGAGTCATAAAAGAAACTAATTAAAAATTGCAGTATTTGCAATATTTTATATATTTTCTTGAACTGCAAGAAAATCGTCTTTGAAGTCTTCGTCGGGCATTATATCTATTATTTCAAATTATTTATTTCTAAAGTACGAAACTGTTGACACTGACAGTAGTAGTTTTTTAATAACAACGATCACAACACCATGACAACGTTTATAAATTGTCCTACCGCCAACAATATATTTACAAAATGTAATGTACTCATATATAATTATAACAAGTAGTATGAAAATTGCTGAAAATATTTTGATATAAATTATGAGTTGGTATGGAAATGGAAACATAACGAATGCGAAGCACGAGTTGTGTTTCCTATTTCCGTAACAACGAATGTATATTTATGTCAAAATATTATCTGTCAATTTTCATACTGAGTTGTATTCGGCTTGAGAATTTACCAAACAAGAGTTAATTAACAAGAATAGTTATGTATTTATTTGCACAGTGATGAAAATTCTACATTTTTTCAGTGTACATTTAATATTCAAAATTGACGTTTATGAAAATATCATTTATTTTATTCGTAACCAAGGATATTAATAACAGTGGTATTTCCGATGAAATTTCACTAGTGATGAATTTCCGACGAAATGTACATTTCATTGGTGCATTTTCAAACCAATTCGTGATCCTATTGGTTGACAGTGACGTGTGGTGAATTCTCATCTTTATAAAACTAATAAAAATCAATTTAAAAAAGTGCTGTAAAGGTGGAACTTTGTAGGCGGCACACCTGCAATTAATCTTTACCAGACGCACTGGATTATGGAGGCTCGCTTCTAGCTCGCGCGCAAAAATTAATTTATTTCACTGATCACGTATATAACTATTATGCTATTTTTCTCTCATTACCGTAACAACAAATTTAGTTTGTTTCTTGAACTGTCAAAGTGTTGAGTAGATCTTTAATGACCTGTGAGTATATTCTCAAAATATAGCACTATAGTTATCCTCATTTCATTCATACGATTATTTGAAATATATACTAAAGCAAAATACTCATGCTCAAAGTATAATCTCACTAGCATATATTCACTTTTGTTCATACCACCCAATAAGTCTGAACAAAAATTATTATTTTAATTTTCTTCATTATTTTGTTTACACTTTTACATTGAGAATTGGTCTATCAGTATAACGCTAGACAAATCTTTCATTTGGTTAAAAAAAATTCCAAAAAAATTCAGTTTTCAACAATGAACCCTTATTTATCCTTACAGTAAATATTTCTATAACCAATATAAAGGATTACAACTTAACATCAGTATTAATGGCTCAGTGGTATTGATTCGGCCTGTAGATTTGGGACCCCGGGTTCGATTTTTACAGCCGACAAACAATTTACACCATATTAAAACTACCTCTGTGCCCCCCTCCACTAGCATTTTTGGGGGTCGTGATTTGACTGCTGGTAACCGTACTTGTGCCACACCCAGTAATGGATAAAAGGTGTGATGATATATTTATTTCAAATAAAAACAAAAATAAACAAAACATCGCCAGTTCCATGATATTCTAAAATAATTCGATAAATTCCTGGTTTGCAACTCATGGTCCTATAGCTTGGCCGGCGAGGTCCCCTGATGTTACCCGAATGGGCTTTTTTAATGGGAACATCTCAAAGATCGTGTTTACACAGTAAACAACGTTGAAGAATTGGGAGAACGAGTTTTATAGGCTTGCCAAGATGTACGAGGACATCAATTGAATATATTCTTATTACTGTAAAATAAGTTGATGAAATAATAAGTTTATAAAAAACAATTATTTCCATAGCTTACTTGGTTATATTAACTAAAAAACAGATTACAAAATTATTATTTTTAAACGCAAATAACGCGCTTTATTAAATAGAGAAAAATATATTCTCTCCAATAAGAAAATAAAAAATATATGGTTCCATTTAAATATAGTTATTTGTGTATTAAGAGCGTAAAGTGATTCTTTGTTACTTGAACACGGTAATTGCAGCGCGAGTCAAAGGCGAGAGCTGCAATAGTGTAAGAGGAACAAAGACACTTTACGCTCATGATACACACATAATTATTTCTACGATTGCATCTTACAATTATTAAAAAAAAGTATGCGTACTGAAAATAAATTCGTTCTGTCAACTGTCAACATGACAAGTTACTGTGTTGTTTGTATCCCTGGTAACTATTGAAATAAGTGCCCAGTTAATATCTTTTTTGCCATTGGAAACGCGCGCATTTAACGTCTTTTTCGCGCGTTACCATTGGAGACGTGCAAAAAAGATATTTTTCGATTATTCCACAGAAAACGTCAACTTTACGATGACAAATGAGAGCGTATTTATCAACTTTTCATAGCAATCGTAGAAAAAATATATTTTGTCCCATATTTATTTTTTGCCAATTATATCAATTTTCTTATTTAAAATGCCACGATTTTGCTCATTTAACCAACCTCGTACCTCTTCAAATAAAAAAGGTACCAATACCGTGCAAGCTTATTCTAGTTGTTTCTAATTATTCATAATTTGTGCAATCATCAAAATAAAAATAGAACTAAAAATCTTTTTTTTTAAATCTCGTTTATAACAATAATAATAAAAATACAACTACGTCTACATAGTAAGAATTCTAACAAATCTCTTGTATTCTGTAGAGGATAACCCGCTTCACGACAGTGGAATTAGGAATCTCCATCAACGCGGCAGTGAATTAATGTTCGTTCCTGCAAAATTAAGTAATAATTTTAAATCAATTTATACATATATGAAACATATATTATAACTAGAGCTAATACTTTAATTACAGATCGATTACGTATTATTAAGACACGAAAACTTATTAATATAGATTGAATAGATTTCATCATCGGTTCTCGTTGAAACATTATCAAAAAATTTTAAAATATACACAAGACCATCTACAGGTATTGGATACTTGAAGATGGTCTTGTAAATCGAAATACGTATCGTAATAAAAATATTGTTTCAAACTTACCGAGTGTTTTCTATATAGTTAAATTCTTATTAAAATAATTTTCATTAGAAATTTAAAGTTAGCAGAACTATAAAGGAAAGTGTATTTTATATAACACTGTGTTCTGAAATATGTTTCACAATCTAAATAAATAAACATTTTATCTTTCAATATGCATGGTGTATGATAACAATTAAACAAATAAATTAAGCTGTTCTCTTAGTTTACGTAACTGTCTATACTCGTAATACATAAACATTTTTTGCTTTAACATATTTTTAATCTATATATTTTGATATTTATAATTTATTGTTTTATTCTGATATTGTTACATGTTTATCTTTATTTTACTGTTTTTTGTGTTATTCAGACATTGTTACTTATGTAATTTTATTTGCAATGCTGATGTACTTGTTTTATTTGATTGACGAGACTAGGTAAAATTAGGTTTTGTCTTCTTTATCTCAGGAAAGTATTGTTTCCATCACTGATATTTAACATTTACCACCCCTCACAAATAAAAATAATTTTCTTAATACAAATTTAATTGCACGTCTTTCAATAGTGTAGAATGCAGTTGGGAAGAAATTTTGTCCAATTTTCGATCGTGATATAAGACGTCCTTCAGAGTCTTATCGACTAATTGTTGTTTTGTCTGGAAATAATGACATGTATAATGATAATTTGCTCTTTAAACTTTGGATGCAGAAGCTGCCTGTACTTCTATAAATATTCCTTTAATACCGATTTAGGAACTGTTAATTATTGCAGACCGAATTTGAGAATCAGAAAAACGGAATATTTCAGCTAATAAAAGTACTAACAAGTTTAAATCTTAAAATTCTATTTCCTGTCCAAATTCAGATAAAGAAAATGTAGAAAATAATTCTCTAAAAAAATTAATTCGGCAATTATAACCAGATGTTAATGAATCAAACTTCCATCACAAAGCTCAAAACAATTATAAAATATTTCACCAAACTATTTATGACCGTAATAGTTCTAAATTATGTTTATATTATTTTATATTTGGCAACAATGTATTCAAATGTATTCAACCTTGTTCTTTTAATTAACAAATCTACTTCTAATAATTATAACGAGTAAATGTTCCTACTGTAGTAGTAGTGTAATTTTTAAATTAGGTCGCTTCAATGTTTTGACAAAATAAATTTATTTTCTACCAGATTCTTTATACAGGGCGTTTCTATACCTCTGCACGAAGCTAAAGGCATACAATAATTTGATATACTGATTAAAGAACAAAAATATTTTTTTGAAATTCGCAAAAATTAGGGTATTTCATTCCTAGCGAACAATTTTAGTGTCACTGGTTTAAAGTACATTTAATAATAAAAAAAAAGAAGGCTTTACACTAGGTACCTACATAATAACTAATTAATAAATGATTATTTGTAGACAACGTATATACTTTTACTTCATTAGTAACATAATTATAAATATTTAAATATACTATTAAACCAGTGACACTAAAAATGTTCGCTAAGAATGAAATACCCTAATTTTTTCGAATTTCAAAAAATATATTTTTGTTCTATAATCTGTATATCAAATTGTATATGTCATTAAAATTTCATGCAGAGATATAGAAACACCCTATATAAACGAAACATTCATTAATAAAACTATGTATACTGATATGTGACTTGTTTTGAAAATCTTAAAAACTTTTTTACCTATATTCGTGAAAATTTCAAAAAAAAATAGTTGACCTAATAGAAAGTTTAAACGATACATTACCAAAATAATTATAAGATATCTCTAAATTAAATACCTCCATTGATGATTACTGTATTAACTGTACATTTATGATAGTTATCAGTCTTATCGGGTATCTAAAGATGAAAGATTCAATCCTAACCTATCTATTTAAAAGTGTAATTTTGAAGTGAATATCATTTTGAACTAGATGTTAGTGTTATTAGGTAATATTCTTTGAGTTCTTAATTACGTGTTTTCTGTTTAAGAATTTAATTGCATTTAATTTTATGTAGGATTATATACATTTCATCTCGTATTTATAATATAACATTAATTTATTCGTATAATATTATAACAAATGCTTTATCGATCTCATATAATATTCATCCCTTAATCGAACCAAAGGACTGCATGCTGTTAACAATTGAAAAGTCAATAAATGATGAAACGTCAGTACAATCAATCATTATGAGAATACATATGACTACACATCTATTAAACCCATGAATATTTTACTACGATGAAAAAATGTAAGTTCCTGCATCCCCTACATACTCACGTACATAGAAAACAGCGTGATGTAAATTCTCCGCCGCCTCCGCCGTCTGCAGCATCTCTAGAGGGTGCGGCCGCTGCAGCGGATTGCAGGGGCGTCCGTGATTTGGGGTAGGTGGGTCCGGGCCCGCCCCGCCCGATGCATTCGGTCGGCGCCGCGGGTCCTGGCGCCGCCGTCGAGGGTGGAAGAGGCGGCGGCGAATAGCGATCCCGGCCCCTGGTTTTGATACCGGGCCAACTCCGAACTCCCGACACTAAAATAACAAATTGTTATAACCGAACAAAAAGATACGTCGCTCTTTTTCCGCGACCAATGTGAATCGCTAAATTCATAATCCTTATAGAGCGGCAATTCGCAAAAATATTTGAGAAAGAAATCATCGACTATCATTCTACATTGTCGTTTAATTATTAAAATTTGTGAAATATAAGAAATAAGTGCATACTGATGCTTTAACACCCATTAAAAATTTTAACCAACGAATATATTATTGTTGAATAAATTTGTAACAGACCTTCAAAATTAACAGAGGAGATAGTAAAAGATAATCACTTTTATTTCAGCTTTTCAATGTTGTTAGTTACCTTTACTTATGTCATTCCTTTTTGTTATAACAAATTCAAGTGGTATTTAAATAATGATTAATTATTTTTCCATCGAATCTGCAGATTCCTCACTTGAATTTCAGTTCATCGCGTTTAATTGAGTTTCGAGGACTATTCAGTTCTGCTTTGCAACACTGTGTTGGAATAATTCGTGATTGGGTTACGACGAATAACTTAGAGCAACTTAAAAGAAAGACCAGGTTATCAACAAGATGCAGAAGAATATATTCTCACTGTGATTTAGTGCTTATTCATTAATTTAAAATAAAATGATAATTTTCAAGAAATGTATTTCAAATCACCGTAAATATTTTTATGATACGTCAATACATAAAAAAGAAAATATTATTAAATTATTTGATATACTGATATAAAACTAATATTTTTTTATCTACAAATTTAAATTTAAAATTATTTGTTTATGCAAAACTAATAGATCAGCAACATATAATAAAAAAAATAAAAAAGTCCCTTCTGTTCATTAACTGTAACAGTAATTAACAAAAATATCATACATTTATCTTATTCGGAATTCATTTGGACTAGTAACAATTTAAAATATAACAGACTTGCACTTCTTATAACACAATTTTTATCAGCCTTATAGCCCGATTCAAAATTTAGAATTAGATAATAATTTTTTGAGAATCACACTGTTCCACATTCATTACCGAGTTAGAATGAAGTATTCTTTTTTTTTTGAAGATCCAATTTTGGACCCAATATGAGAAAAAATATTCTTAGAATGTGTTCGATGTATAATAATTTAGATATATTCTCGGATAAAATAAGCACATACAAAATGGGAATAAATTATATTCATTAAATAAGTTGTCACTTTATAAGTATAATTTGAAATTTTAAACTAAGTAATAACGCTCATGGTCTGTTCAGTTTCTACTAAATAAAAAACTAAACATACTTCAAATATAATTTTCTGATTTTAAAATTGCAGTTTCCATCTATTGTCTAATCACTTGCATTTACTTTATCCCTTAAATCTATAGACAACATGTAAACGTAACTATGAATTTTTAAAAACACATACGGTCAACCAGTGCCGAATTAACACTAGGCGGGGCTCTAGGCAAACGCAAACGAGGGTCATTTCAACTCGTTGAACTGTATAATTTTTTTTAAACTTCATTTTGCAGGGCGCCTATTGGACGGGGGCCCCTAGGCAGTTGCCTAGTACTACCTATTGGTTAATCCAACACTGTGGTCAGCAATAAGAGAGTTGTAGGTGCTGTTAAAATATAGCGTAATATGAAAATAGTTTTTCCAAAATCAAGAATACATTTTTGTACTCTCAATTTTACATCTAACTGCTATAATATTATGTTTTCTTTTATTACTACTCTTCTAAACTGTAAGCAATATATATTTTATTTGCATTTCTTTTTGATTAAATATTTGAGGGTAGAATACGAATTACTTTCCAAAATGTAAATTTAAAAACCAATATTCAAATCATCCTGAATCTTTTATATGCTCTTCAAACATTGGTAAATATATTGTTACAAATCTGTTGTATCATAGCTATAACTTTGAATACAAATAAAATAAAATAAATATATTTATCACGCCTTTTATCCATTATTGGATGTGGCACTCTGCTGTAGTAGATCTCGGTAAGAGATATATTTCTTCGCATGAAGTACGGTTACCAGCTGTCAAATCACGGCCCATGTTAGTGCAGGTAGATTTAATTTGGTGAAAATTTTTTGTCGGCTATGGGGATCGAACCAGGGTTCTCAAAATCCATAAGCCGACTCGATACCACTGAGCCACCTACCTCATATATTAAAATCTAGTGTACTAATATAATATGAAAAATAAATGGACATATTTCAAACCACAAATTTTGAAATACTAATTTATTTTCAAGTGTCTTTATAAAGTACGAGTACCTCATGAAATATATCATCACAGCTAGCAATTTTGATGTTCATTTTTACGCTGAGTGTATGACAAATAACACATCAATTGCGTAAAATGAGAATTTCACAAAGTACAAACTTCAAATGAAAAAGGTATATATATTATATATATTTATTCACATCGAAATGAGGAACAAGTACTACTGCATAATTTTTAAATATTCTACTTTTAAACATGTGGATAGAAAAGTGAGTAAACCCTTTATAATACAAATACATTTGAATTGAAGCATAGAAGATCAAGATATGAAACTTTTAAGTCTAATTTTCTCAAAAATGCTAATTTGTATATTTCAAAATATGATTTTCTATAACACCGTAAAATTTTATTCAATTTAGACGAGAAAATTTTGAGAAAAAAATATAATATACGATAAAAACTGCTTTTGAGCGATTTTTGGCGTATTTTTTTTTCAAAAGTTCTTAATTTAAATTTGATAAAAATCTATTGTGTTGTTGAAGACCATATTCCTAAATCCTTAAAATTTTAAAATAAAAATTGTACCTAGCAGTTTTGATATATGAAACTTAATTGTTGAACGGAATTTTTGCAGTAACATAATTGTAGTTAATTAATGTTAATAAATTGAAATCATAATAAGAATAATATTTTGTTTCAAAAAGATTAAGTCAGATCATCGTTCTGGCGCTAACTTCAGATCGCACGATTCACCTTAATAAAATTTATACATAGTGGTTTAGTAATATTTTGCTATTTAATTATACTCTACCATCTGAAGATATGTCACTTGAAACTTTCATATTGAAAGTTTCAGTTTGAAAGGTTCATTTCTGAAAGTTTCATTAATTATATGAAATTGACAATAAAAATTGCAATGAAAATAGTTTCTTAAATTTGTACATAATTAAAAAACAACAAAGACAAAAATTGGTGAAACTAGGTTTAATAATAAAATATCAAACTAAACACTTGTCCAAGTCTCAAAATTCAGCCTCCAAGTCAACTTATGAGATCCTCGTCGTTTTGTGAGTTTAAAATAAATGGTACAAGCAGAAAGAAAGAAAAGAAAAAACTTAGACAAGGGTATACATATTCGAAATTCAAGAAACTATGTATAATTTATAATTTAACTGAATAAAATACGAGTACATTCTCGTCAAACAGTAAAATTTTATTCAGTCTTTTCGTTTTTTTTTTTAGTAATATGTCGAAACTGATTCGATCTGGTTCAGTTTCTCAGATTTTTTAAGATTGGCGAATTTACAAAAAAAAATATGAACGAGTGCATCACTTGCAAAGTAACAAACAACGCGAACTAAATATATTTGTATAATGTTCTCGATGCTGCAAACAGTTACGCCTTTGTAAGAAATAACGCACGTAAATTCGTATTCGCATTGAATAATTTTAATCTTTCTTTTTATAACTTTTATTTTGCAATTTTAGTTGACGTCGAAAAAAAACTGGAAGCAAATATTATGAAGCGATGAACTGAGTAACCTATAGGAAAAATTGCATCATACATACATCAGTACAATCAGTACCTCTTTTTCACGGTTTTACTCAATTTTATAATTGTGGTATTTCGAGAATTTTAAAAATGTATTTATACTAAATCTTTTTACTGTGTAAATCGGTCATCGATCACAGGTCTCGTTAATAGGAAGTTACGGTGAGACAGAGTGTAGTATCAATTCAGAAAATGAAGCCAGTCTATAATTCAAATGATATCTATATTAAATTTGTATGTTATTATATTTGCTTTGCAGGATATTGATATCAATTAATTATAGTACATATAATAGGAACCTACATTTTATAATGAAATCGAAACTATTCGAATGCAGTCTATTTATATGTATATTTGAATCAGCGAATCAAAATCATTATTGTCCATAAAATATATATTACCTTATCTGAAAAATTATTATTTTAACCTTCAACTACAAAATTAATCTAAATTATTATTATATAAATCAAAATAGAAATTTCAACTCTGTAGACCTCTATTCTAAATACATTAATTATGTCAGATTTTTATGAATAGTAAATAAATAAAACTGGTAATCCACACCACAGACTTCAAATACCTATCTTTCATAATTCCATAAGCTTGGTATTTATAGGAAAAGCAAAATTTGTTTTAACAGTAAACATATCAATGTATCAATTTAAATACTGACAAATATAACTATAAAAATATACTTTACACATTTCAACAAACATAATAACTGACGAAATCTCGCATACAACCAAACCAAAAATACATCTTAATTTATAGTATGTATGCATAAACTTCATAAATACATATTTTTACAAATTAATTAACATGAAAACACTAACAGAAAATCAATAATGAAATCACCACATAAATTTTAAAAAACAAACTGTATTAACACATCCCTGACGCTCATAAATTTTTAATTGATAAATTCATTTAAGCTTTGAAAAAACACTGATCTCTGATTTTTAGCAGTCTGTATACTTATTTTTGTTAAATGTATTAACTACCCTTTAGGTAGTTAATCTGTTTTATCTTAATATATTCTCACTCTAACTTATGGCTAGTTGCACGACCAAAAAAAAAAAAAATAGCATAAATTACATTCCCATCAACCATTTAATTTGCTAAAAATGTAAAGTAAACACTTGGCTATGTTTCACAAAATTCAGCCTCCAAGTCACCTTATGAGGGCATCGTCAGAGGCTGGCCAGCACAGTTCAGTTAGTAACCATAGACGCGTTTCGCTCTTATTAGAGCTCATCAGTATGGTATAACTCACTTCTTCACCTAGAACAAAGTTCATGTGAAGAAGCTGGTGACGAAGAACTGTGCCAGCAGAGAATAAGATCTCTAACAAACTAGTAAGATGACATGAGAAGTTTTGTGGAACTGGTCATGCCATTTACCGAAAAAAAGGGAAAGCTATGCAATAGCAATTTAAATAACAACAAAGACAAAATTAATTGTCATCCAACACTTGGTGAAACAAGGTTTAATAAAAATGTAAAGTAAACACTTGGCTATGTTTCACAAAATTCAGCCTCCAAGTCACCTTATGAGGGCATCGTCAGAGGCTGGCCAGCACAGTTCAGTTAGTAACCATAGACGCGTAGATGGCATGACCAGTTCCACAAAACTTCTCATGTCATCTTACTAGTTTGTTAGAGATCTTATTCCCTGCTGGCACAGTTCTTCGTCACCAGCTTCTTCACATGAACTTTGTTCTAGGTGTAGAAGTGAGTTATACCATACTGATGAGCTCTAATAAGAGGAACGCGTCTATGGTTACTAACTGAACTGTGCTGGCCAGCCTCTGACGATGCCCTCATAAGGTGACTTGGAGGCTGAATTTTGTGAAACATAGCCAAGTGTTTACTTTACATTTTTATTAAACCTTGTTTCACCAAGTGTTGGATGACAATTAATTTTGTCTTTGTTGTCATTTAATTTGCTTTTATTTATATAAATAATGTTTAAAATTTACTATATGTAGAATTTAATGAAGCCATAAAAGTTGTTTGAAGCTAAGAAAAATTAAAAAAATTATTCCTTTAGTGATAAGATACTTGACTTTAATAATATGTTCAAAGATATTAAAAAAAAATTAAGACGTTTCGATCCTAGTTTAGGATTAATTTCAAGTCTAAAACACATCGAAATAATCGTAATATTTTTGATTTCAAATGTTAAAAAACTAACTTAACAAACTAAAACAAGTTAAATAACGTAAAAAATGAAAAAATGAGCTATGTATTTTTTCATATTGATATTAGTGCAAATAATTGTCAAATTAGAGTGGAAAAAGCGCGTTCATTTTGTGTTAGATCATTTTTTCTCAACATAATTCAAAAAAGATTTATTCAAATTGTATATATAATGACAATAAGTCAACACAGTTCATAATTTTTGGTATTTGAATCACAGCAAAGTTAAATTTTAGTTTAAATAAATAAAAACAAATCGTATGTTTGACAGCAATGTTAACGATTCCAATAATTTCATATGACGTATCGCTATACTTTATTTTTATTTATTTAAAATGTAATTTTTGACGGTCCAGCTGGCCATTAGCGCATTTGAAATCGCTGAATTTGCAATGGGAAACATAATTACTCTGCCCATTTTTTAAAATAAGACCTCATAATATATTTAAGCGGAGTTATATTCAAATATTCATAAAATATTTTTTAAATGTTGTTGGCAATGAACTTATTTTCACTGATAATCTCCATGGAGCATTGATTCTTTCCAGAATTTTTTTTATTGCATTCCAATAACGTATTAATCTATGTTATAAGAAAATCGTAACGACACCAACACACAAAGTAAAATAATTTAGGTTTTACATTTTGCTTAAAATAATCAAGTTATCGTGGCAACTTGTATCAAATAAATAAAATTGACTATAAAAAACAATTTTGAAATGTCTAACTGATATTTTTGACACGAAAAAGTTTGCTTAGTTAGACCAACTAATAATAAAAATCAAAGAAATTTTTAACCATGCTTAATACAATGTTTCTATTGCCTGTTAATTTAGTATCGTACATTTTTCTATAAAATAGTGAATTTGAATAGGTTTTGTTTTTGTTGGTAAAATAGCATCCGTATATTACTGTAAAATCAGTTTTTGACATTTGTATAAACAATTATTGTACGACATTAAATAATAAACGCCAAGAGCACATAAAACAATACATAGAGAGCAAGCAAACTGTTTTATAATGGAGAAGAAATTCGCTCGCAGTTATTTCAATGCAAACATGGCGCTTACAACTGTTAACTTTCGGAACGACACTAGTGTAGAACAATGATGTTACACAGTAAATATTAGAGTGCTTTTCCAGCATGCCAATTGAAAAAGCTATAAAATTACTATTAAAATACAAGCAATTTCTATTACATTTTTCCACTTGCATAGCACATATGATATGTTGGTTGCATAGAAGTTTTACATGTATATTCATAATCTGTCATTGATTCATATGTACATATTGAAAACATATTATGTAATATTATTTGTATTTAAAAATACATATATCATTACGCCTTTTATCCATTACTGGATGTAGTACTAAACCGTAACAGATCTCAATAAGTGATATATTACGCGTGAAGTGCGGTTGTCAGCTATTAGTAAAGGGAAAGCCACAGGGCAAATTTGAATAAAATAAATAAATAAATAAATATATTATCACTCATTTTACCCATCACTGGGTGTGACACTCTCCCGGAGCAGATATCGGTAAATGATATATTTTTTCTCTTGAAGTGCGGTTACCAGCCGTCAAATCACGGCCCCAAAAGATGTGTGGAGGGAAAGCCACAGGGGTAGATTTAAATTGGTGAAAATTGTTTGTCGGCTGTGGGGATTGAACCAGGGTTCTCAAGATCCACTGAGCCACCTACCCCATAAATTTGAATGGACTAAAATTTGCCGGCTGCGGGAATCGAACTCCGGTTCTCAAATTCACAGGCCGATGCAATTCCACTAAACTATCTACTCTAAAATAAATAAAAATATTTAAAATTCTATGTAAAATTTAAACAATCGAATGTATTTAATTATTAATTCTTTTAAATAACTATTGCCGATAGAGCTAATTAATTACATACACTAGTACAATATATATTTGTTAAACCAGAACATTTAACAAATCAAATTACCATATTCAACATACAAATGAAACTTCAAACACCAAAAATCTAATTTTACACAACATTAATTCCATAAACAAAAGCGTATTTCAGCTGTCCGAACAATTACAAGCCAACTATAATACCACAATCGCTTATAATTTCCAATGCAAATGAGCACACACATTATCATTATAATCTCTAATCTCTAACTGATCTCATGTGCCGCTGACTTACTACAGTGGTTCGAGCTACAGACGCTTGGCGCCAGCGTCTCGGCGCCACTGTACGGCGCTACGTATCTTTTCTCGCGGATATAATAATAGTTTTATTTACTTTATTTATGGATGTTTTTGGCCACTTTCGCATTATGTTCCCGAGAAGTGACATTTGTCAAAGTTTGTTTGGTCCCCACTGGAATCACACTGTCGCCATTTCATTCGTTTCTGAGCTTTTGTTTCTTCTTCTTTCTCCCTTCCGCTCTGAAACTAGAGGTTTTTGATTTGATTGTAAAGGTTTTGTTTTTTTGTACTTGTTTGGTGTGTTTTATTTTTCATTTTGGTTTTATTTGGAAGGAATGAATAGTTTTGTGAGAAAGCGGGAAGAAAATTAATAAGAGTTTTTCCTTCCAATATTGAATTTTAGTGTGATTAACGAATAGCGAAACTTGAACGTTGTGGTAGGATATCATTTTGAGTAAGAATATACCACTTAATTACTGTATTACAAGATATTATACGAAATCAAGCATAGTATTAAGTTATCACAGCAAAAGCAAAACATAATCAGGTAATATACTGGTAACATAATTTTTTTTTACAATAAATACTGTAAATGTGCGTATTGATCGAATTATTGCAATAATAATAATAATATGAATATATCATGACGCATATGCGATATTCCTATTTTCTCACTTCGTTACTGTTAAGACATAATATTATTGTAGTTATGCTCTTTTTGATTAATTTAATTTATTTATACGATAAAATTATAGTAAATAATTTGTTTGATTTGGCATAGCACTAGTTAGATTCCTTATGCCTTCTAGTTCCGAAATAAAGTAGTATAGCAAGAGGATTACATAACATTTATTTACTCAAAATGGCGTCTTCAATACATTATTAAAATATTTTACATTAGCCGTGAATCACTCTGTATTATAAGATGATGCATATATATGTTAGAAAAATAAATATCTGTACGTCATAAAAGTTTTATTTCAGAATCTTAAACTGATTCATACGTAAACATATCTCCAAAAAAATTAGAATGTTTTACTTCTATCTTAATTTTAACTTTGCTCAAAATATTGTTCACATTATTTGTCTTTACTTAGCTAAAAGATTCAACGAAATTGTTATGCATGGTAGTGTGAACTATTTATTACGTTACTTGAATTATCCTAT
The DNA here is from genome assembly GCA_947425015.1 of Pterostichus niger. Taxonomy (NCBI): domain Eukaryota; kingdom Metazoa; phylum Arthropoda; class Insecta; order Coleoptera; family Carabidae; genus Pterostichus; species Pterostichus niger. Next base: position 27,051,328 of record OX380336.1, on the reverse strand, counting down.
TTAAAATATCTGATGTGGACACCACATGACTTCCTTGTACACGTATTAAACTATAGATATTTTTTTAATTGCACATATTTGACATTAAAACTTTTATTTTTTGTTCTAATCCATAGCAAACTTAATTTTTAAAAAAATCAAAAAATATATAATATTTAAATTTAGATATCTCGTTTATGCAAAAAGCTAATTTAAAAATTCTTAATGTGCTAGACGCAGAATTTAATTCTCTAAAACTTTTATTTGCAGCATTCCTTTCTAAAATTAAAATAATACCATTTTTTTCAAGGAAAACTGTTAGCAGCTTCATGTAATGTGCCACTTCCGGTTAGTCTATTTTAACCAAAATCTATTATGTTATTTCCATTGATATAGTAGTCTTATATACCAAATTTGGGAAGTTTTAAATTATATTTGAATATAGTTTTTCATGAAAATCTATTATAGCCTTCAAGTAAAGTACCACTTCCGGTAGTTGTATAATGACCAAAAAGGGAGGTGCACAACTAGATGTTATAACAGTCCTAAATATAAAGTTTCAATTTTCTACGGCTTACCGTTTTTGAGTTATGCGAGATACGTACGTACAGACGGCATGACGAAATTAGTCAAAATGGATTCAGGGAGGGCCAAAACACCTATTTCCGTTGAAATCTGAGAACCGAAAATTTTCGCGATTACAATACTTCCTTTACTTCGTACAAGGAAGTAAAAATTAGGTACATACAATATAACTATAACAATTAATAGTAATTTATATACCTATATATATATATATATATAGAGAGAGAGAGAGAGAGAGAGAGTTACATAATAAATAATCTATGAAATTAAAATTAATTATATTCTGCATAGATCTAGTTTTCATTGGTTTATAAGGTTTTTAACTTAATTTATAGGTACTTGTAAAATGTAGAGCATTCTTTAATATCTTATAACGTGTTCCAATTCAACTTTTTCTTTAAAAGTTACGGAACATAAATAATATCAAAAACTTTGTTACGATGTATATTTCTTCTATAAAACGTTTCACTGATTTTTAAAAACTTTAATCGTAAATTTCCGTCTTAAGAAAGATATTTAACAATCAATATCAAATTACGTTTTAAACAACTTGACTTGTTACAGTTGAAGTTGCAGCATTACCTTACTATAAAATACTTAAATTTATAATTTATCAATTTACTGTTATGAACTATACATAAACGTATATTTTGAAATATAAATAAAAATTATTGTTTTATTCAAAACTCTTCTATATTATTTTAATAAGTACATTAACATAAGATCAGAATCGAATTAAGAACAAATAAACTATTAAAATGAACTAGATATTATGTCGTGGTATTAATATAACCTTACAACATTATATTATATTTTACAATTGGAATTAATTTACCTAAATAAAAAATATATCACCCTTTAATATCAGTTTAAGCAAATATGACAAATATTATTCATCTGAAAATTAGTAATAAGATCAAGAAAATTACGAGAAATTTAATGTTATTTCAATATATCCTTTAGTGTTTGAGTTATGATTATATACATTTTTTCAGTCAGTAAGATATAAAGATTTTTAATTATTTATTAGTTTCGCTATTCATCAATCTGTTATAAAACTTTGAATATTCCATGTGATTCATACTACTGTTGTTATACAGATTATTCTATTCCCCAAAAACATTTCAATTTTAATAGCAACTCCCTATTCTCAATAGTATTTAAAATAGCAGTCGTTATAATTTTACCAATCAACATTATTCCCTCGCAATAAATTACTTCAAAACATCCTAACGAATTAACGATCACACCCCAAAAACTATTTTATCACAAGTGTCAATAAAACAATAGAACATCAGCAGATCGGCACATTTAATTACAACGCCGCAACTTAAAACCAACATGGCCATTTCAACATAACCTCACACTTGAAACATGGAGATGCACAGGCTATTGAAATGCGCTGTCGCTATGTGTAATTCAGAGTGATGATGGGTACAGCTTTAACGAGTGCTTAATTATAATGAGTAGAGTTGTTAATGTAATAAACCTACCCTAGCAATACAGTTAAGTGACGTAGTGTGCCAGTATTCGCCCCCTAACGACCTCCGCGAGTCGCGACTGCTCTCGCTTCGCCCCATCGAATTGATCAGTGTAAATTATGTGCAAGAGTACTTTGTTGAATTCCATTGTTGCTTTTGTTTATTACTGGATATGGAGAATTCTACTTTGTTGTATCTACACTTGATTTCTTATTTACTGTTAGAAGGATGGAGAACTAAAAGGAAAGCGATTAATTGCTCAATTTTGACTCCTCTCTTTGTGGTATTTAACTCATCCATTTTTGTAGTTACGGTTTCAGTAAATAATTATTGTAATAGAATTGTACAACTTCTCTTTGAAGCTATAAATAATCTTTAATTTTTACTTGAAATATAATTAATATGTTTGTATAACTGAACAGTTAAACAACAAACAGCAATTGATATCAATAAACAATAATAATAATATTTTTAATGTATTTATTTATTACTATTAGTATATTAAAGCATACAATGTGTAATTATAATTTATAATTGCTAAAATATTACTATAAATTCTTTGCTCTGGGTGGTCGCGACAGTATTTTTTTGTCCTAAAGAAATAAAGTTATTTCTTATATAAAATAATTTTTATTAAACCTTGTTTCACCAAGTGTTGGATGACAATTAATTTTGTCTTTGTTGTTATTTCTTATATACATTATTAGTCAAACTTAGTTGAAATAATTTATATTAGCTAATTAAATGTAAGTAATCATTACAAAAATTATAATAAAATTTAACTTATTTTGGTGTTTCAACGTGGACATTATTTATAGTTATGTCGTCTGTCTCAAATAACTTATTAAGTAAGTCGAGCTCAAGAACCATAAGATACATTAGGTTGATTAAATTAGGCACTAGTTACCGCATCAGTTGCCATATTAACTATGTTTTAGTTTTTACATACAAATAAAAAGGCAAATTTTGGAAATATTTATCTTTAAACATAGCTTTAATTGAATTAGCATTTTACTAAAAATATGTCATTACGAAACCCAGAGCGTTCATTACGATACGCAACATTTTGTTTTAGACGGTTGGTAGTAGTGGATGACATACTAAAAATGTGAAAATGAGAACATTAAAATTTAATTATAACCGCAAAATCTAAACCATTGCATAAATGACAATAACAACCACAACCTTACATATACAAATTTCCCTAACTTGATTCGATTTCAACATTTCAATATATAAAGACGCAAATTAGAAAAAATAGTATAAATAACACATTTTATAACATTTTTATTTGTCCCGCGTGATGGCGTGATGTTGGAGCCGGACTCTCCACCGTTAGGTCGTGGGTTCAGGTCCCACCCGTGATGGCCATTTACAAACCACATACTCGGCCTATAACGTTAGTAGTTGGTCCGATATATATTATAAAAAAATACTTTTATCGCACTTGTCCTTTAGAAAACGAGTCGTAGGCGAGTTTTCTAAACTTAACGCGCATGAAAAAACGTCTTATAAAACTAGTTCTTTAATATACTATTAAATTATTAATATCTTTATGCCGACAGATAAAACGTGAATCATTTATTTAATTTCATTTCATTTCCGAAGCTATCCCTATTCTTATCGTAATTTTCAATATTTTAAATTTATTTTCCGCCGGTATAAAGCATGCAAAATTAATTCTGTTTATTGATTTTAATATAGAATTTTATGCTATACTTGAATTTGAAGCTTTTTTCTCTAAAATAATAAGGGAAGCAGAAAATTATAAACATACGATTTTACATATTAAAGTCCTATGCTCCGGTGTCGTGGTCACCACCCTGTATTTTGACATGAATTATCACTGTAACTTTAGTTTTAATTCATATCCTGGAAGATAGTTGTGCACTTTTATCATAAGATTGGTTTAAACTGGTAAAAGTGATCTATTGTAATTTTATGAAAGTAGCAAAACAACTTACAAACAAGATATTTAACCATTCATAATCATAATAGTGTTCCCTTTTCGGTATCTGCACTCAAATTTTAATACCTTCTTATGCATTCAAATTTATTTCTCCCTAAAACCAAAAGGACAACAATATTTTCCTGCGGAATCATCCCACCACTAATATTTCACGATAATTATTCCTTTGTAATCCGTGGAAACCTTTTACTGCTCCCCGATAGCATTTGTTTTTCTAGAGTATGAATAATAACGCAAAGATATTCATTTTTCTTCAAAAGATATTCAAATGTTTTTCGGTCGCTGCTGATACGGATACATAAATCATTCTCGAGATGACTAAGTTTTATCATTGATTTCTATCTTAGACGATATGGAATAGGGGGCTATGAAATTCTGTGTGGCACTATGGAAAATTGCCACACTTGAGATGTTTAAAGATATTTCGTTCGGAAACGAAAAGTTTTATATGATTTGAAAGTGTTTTTATTATGAAGAGGTTTCAAAGTTATATTTTTGTTGTAAGCCGTTAGAAGATTATTGTGTAGTTACGGTACAGTATGAGTACTTGTATATTTTGTGTCAAGTTTATGATTAAGAAAATATGAAAATTTATAAGATGGCTTGCTGAAGCAAACAGTGCCTATTCTTATAATGTCACCAATTTAAATCTACCCCTGTGGCTCCCTCTCCACTAATATCTTTGGGGGCCGTGATTTGACGGCTGGCGAAAAAATATATCACTTACCGAGATCTGCTTAGGCAGAGTGCCACACCCAGTGATGGGTAAAAGGCGTGATGATATATTTATTTTATTACATACATTTACCGGTTTCAAGATATTAAACCTATGTTTACATGCACAAAAGTATGCTGGTAAGTAAATAATAACTGTATTCTGTACGGTCATATTACCATACTGACTTGTCAAAACAGTCAAGAAAATGAAAATAAAACACAATGATAATATAACACTATTAATACAAACGGATCTCAAAGCAACAATAATACAACGATTTTTAATAATTTTTTGAAGATATTTAATGTAAAGATACTTAGGAATGAGTCTAGATAGAAGACTAACTTGGGCACACCACTTACAGACAAAAACGAAACAAGCCGATATTAAGAATAAAAAAATGTACTGGCTGCTAGGTCGAAAATCTAACCTATCTCTTGCAAATAAAATTCTTTTATACAAAACAATAATTGTACCTATCTGGTCATATGAAATCCAATTATGGGGCTGTGCGAAACAATCAAATACCAATAAAATACAAAGACTGCAAAATAAAACCCTAAGACCTATCGCAAATACGCCCTGGTATGTTAGCAACAATATATACACTCCACAAGGACTTGAACATTAAAACGGTGCAAGAACAAATGAAACTCTATTCAGAAAAATATGAAAAAAGACTTGACCACCACCCCAATAATTTAGCCATCAACTTACTAAATAACGCAGAGGACGTAAGAAGATTAAACAGAAGAAAACCTCTGGACTCCTAACCTAAACAAATTATATTATGTATTAAGAAAGATTAAGAGGGACACCATCACTGGATGGCGACGTCACCAAATGAAATGTAAATAATTTTCTTACAATGTATTATATCAAATTTGCTGGTTAGCCCAGAGAGGCTAGTTGTAAATCAAAGTAACAAATAAAAAAAAAATTAATGTAAATATTATGTACACCTTGTCCATCCATCTCGATTAGCGCCTTGGCCAACAAGTTCATTCTTCAATACCTGTACAAATAACTAATAAATTCATTTTTCTAGCAATAAAATTGCATGTACTTTAATTGGAAAAAACTAAATTATTTTTATGAGAATTCACAACACGTCACTGTCAACCAATAGGATCACGAATTTGTTTGAAAATGAACCAATGAAATGTATATTTCGTCGGAAATTCATCACTAGTGAAATTGATATCGGAAATACCACTGTTAATAATAAATGATATTTTCAATATTTTCATAAACGTCAATTGAAAAAATCTGTCATCACTGTAATACCTAATTAATATTGTGCAAATAAATACCTAAATATTCTTGTTAATTAACTCTTGTTTGGTAAATTCTCAAGCCGAATACAACTCGTAGTATGAAAATTGACAGATAATATTTTGACCTAAATATACATTCGTTGTTATGGAAATAGGAAACACAACTCGTGCTTCGCACTCGTTATGTTTCCATTTCCATATCAACTCATAATTTATGTCAAAATATTTTCAGCAATTTTCATACTACTTGTTATATTATATATGAAAATATCATAGATATTAGTTTTCCTGTTTCCTAATAACAACAAAACATTGTCGCCTATACATTTGCATGTTCGATAGTACGGTGATGTGGTTAGCGATACGACATTCGAATTAGAAGATCCAAAGTTTGAATCCCACTCAAGCTATAAATACATGAACTCGGTTAGTCCGGACCATGTATTATAATTTGGATTAAGTTCATGTTATACAGAATAGCATAAATAAATAAATTGATATTTCAAATTAATTGTTTTACTCCTTTCTGCTCAGATCTGCGTTTGTGAAAATAAACTTGCTTAAAACTATTTCAATTCACATTCATTTTTGTATGGAGTAAGTGGCTCATTGGTTTCGAGTCGGCCTGTAGAGAACCCGGGTTCGATTTCCACAGCCAACAAACAATTTTCACTACATTAAAAAACTCCCCCTTCTGCCCCCCCACAACTAACATATATGAGGGCCGTTATTTGACGTCTGGTAATCGCACTTCACGCGAAAAAATATAACACTTACCGAGATCCGCTACGGTAGACTGTCACACCTAGTAATGAGTAAAAGGCGTAATGATATATTTATTTTATTTTATCAATGTTTTCTTCTCATTTTGTAATATTTATTATGCGTAAAGAGTCTTTTCATTAAATAAGGAAATTCTACAATGAATGATTACAATTTTTCTTGGAACAACAAGAAAATATGTCATATAATGTTAAATATGTCTTCCTTTATAAATACACAATTATTACAGCAATTCTGAAGCTTACGCTTCATATCATTTCTTAATATGAATAAACAAAGAAATCTACTAAAAGGAAAGTATATAAGTGTTCCAACAAAAACTACAAACTTTTCTTTTGCAAGTAACTATGAGACATCACAAAGTTTCACATGATTCCCTAACTCACTGAACATTAACTTAACCGTTAACCTTCAGACTACAGACTTCCCCTATTCGGATATTCGCAACAAAAAAATCTTTCTTACAATAAACGCGAATCGCATCCAACAACTCCGAGTTCCGGACGATCAACATCTTCAGTGCGCTGCTGCTGCACTCGTCACGCTCAACCGGAGCCGCCGTCGCCGGAAATGCGTCAGCAGCCCGAATCACTTCCGGTGGAATCTGGCAACTTTCGTGGATACACCAAGGGGTACAGGCATGGAAAGCGATAGAGCTCTTCCTACTACTTTGTAAAAAATGTTTAATGGTGACGCCTTCAGTTCGTGTAGAAAAACTTCACATCTTTTAATAAAAAGTATTCTCCTTTATTTATATCTGCAGTAAGCAAAAATTTACCTTTATACTTCAATGACAAAATAACCTCTTCCAACTTTTCTAGGTTGTTATTCTCAATCAGCTAAATTGATTATTGTTTTCATCCCACGGTTTTCTTTTGGAATAATGTCACAATGACTTTCTATATAATTTACGACGTAATTCTGGGTTCATAGACGTCTAAATTAAAAATGTAATTATTAAATTAAATTGAAAATGTAGGTACAATCGTTTTTAATGTATGCGTTTAACGAAGTAAATAAGAAAATAAAAGTAAAAAGTATACTATTTTCAATTTTTTGGTTTAATTTTTTAATGTAATGCAAATGTCACACTTTTCACAATTTATTGGTTTTTTTTAGAATCTATGTTCGACTTTTTTATATTATAACAGTATAGAATTATTATGGGGTAAGTGGCTTAAAGGTATCGAGTTGGCCTGTGAATACAGGTTCAATTCCCACAGCCGACAAACAATTTTCACCACGTCATAACTAGCCATGTGGCAGAATCTTTTGCCTTTTAGAGTAGATCCTTTAAAAGAAATAGTAGATCATAGGATCAAAATTGTATTTTCGCGCCACCGTCCGGCATTAGCAGTATTACATAACTAAAAATCGTCCGGAAACAAAGTTTTTGCCAGCCTAGGCCGGCAAAAATTAGTGACTTTTTATGGTTATATGTTGGCATCACTAGTATAGCGAACTCCTGAACGTACGAAATGTCAAAATATTGCATTGGCGTAAACATATTATGATAAAATATTCATAGTTGAATATTTTCAATACAAGAAAACATAATATTTATACATAAATATTTTAAACAAAATTGTAAGTAATTATAATTGAATTAGCAATGTAAAATCCAAATAAAATATGTTTATTTTTTAGGTTATAATACTGGAATGACAAGTCGTGAAATAGACAAAGAAATGAATTATGTTTTATGTTTATTAAATAAAGTGTACAGTGTAATTAAACTTATTGAAGATGTAAATTGATGAACAATAAATATTTAATTAAAATTAAAAGTACAGTTCTGACAATTAGATGATACCAACATAAAAAAATTCCCTGACATTTAGAATGTGAATAATAAATTAATCGTTTTTATTAAATTTACAAAAACGTAGGCGCGAAAAATCTTGTGTATTACACGTCCAGAAACTATTTTGCGAGTGCTCGTATTTAAAGGCCTCGCCTGCGGCTCGTCCTTTCAAAATATACTCAAATAAAAATAAATAAATATATCATCACGCCTTTTATCCATTACTGAGTGTGGCACTCTGCCTAAGCAGATCTCGGTAAGTGATATATTTTTTCGCGTGAAGTGCGGTTACCAGCCGTCAAATCACGGCCTCCAAAGATATTAGTGGTGGAGGAGCCACAGGGGTAGATTTTTTAAATTGGTGAAAATTGTTTGTCGGCTGTGGGGATACTCGCACTCGCAAAATAGCAGTTTCTGGACTAGTGATACAAATAACTATATATTGACTGATTATTTTAGTATATATACTATTAAAGATTATTATTATAACATTTTTTCCTGAGAATACTATTTCTACAGATTATATTAATGTGTAAACAGTACTCACTAAATTTCGTTTTCTAATTTAGTTGCTAAATTTAATTTTATAATTTAGTTGATGTATAATCCCAATATAAATGCCCTGTGGTGACGCTTTGTTTAGTTAGGATTTAAGATTAAGAATAAATGGGTATATTTAATAAAAAGGTGCAAAAGTTTATCAACAAAATGAGATGTCAATATTTACCATGGAGTATATAACTCAGCGACAACGAAGACTGTTTAAAAATTATTGTAAAAAAAACATTAAAGCTATATGTTATTTCATATAGGTACTGAATACAAAGCAAAATAATTTTTTCAAAATTCACAAAAATAATTGCACATTATTTGAAGCAGATAAGTTACAGTAATGAATAAAAATTAGTAAATCTTTAAATTAATTTAATTTAAATGAAGTAACTGTTCTTTCATTGTTTAATGTTTCCTCATTTACATTCATTACTGTAACCCATCAGTCCAATGTTACAAAAAATGTTTGTTTAAGGTAACTTATAATTAAAGCCTGTTATTTAGGCACTTAAAAACACCCAAATAAGCAGGCATATAGGTCGGTAATTACTCTAAATAGGCGGGATTTTAGGCAGCCTAAATATAAATAATTTGTTTTAAAAAAAACTAAACGAATCCTTTTTCTAATATTGGTACTCGTATCTATTCTTCGTTAGAAAAAAATAATCATTTTAAACAAAAATTAACGCAATCTGAAAAATAATAATAAAATAATAATGTAGGGTTCTCATTTTATTAACTATTATGCAAATTCAAATTATGTAGTATACTTTAATTCACAAAATATTACGAACAATTGCTCTATGAAATTTTCGGAAAGGGACTGTCTTCGGTCTGTCAGAACTTTGCTTGTAAGTTGAAAAGTTCGTTCGACATCACAAAATGTGACAGGAGCGTTCTTATATTTAGCCATATCGTCTAAAGTTACCTCAGCTCCATTGATTAATGGCAAAGACACTATTGAATTGCCACGTAAAATTTTGAGTAAAAAATGTTTTTTTCTGTCGGCATTTTAAATTCACACACAAAAACTTGATTAAAGTAAGTACTTTAAATATTAACACTTTGTCGAGTGCTGAATTAGATAACGAAGTAGATGATAGATGGCGCTGATAAACCTTGTCTGCTCAATAAAAGTTAGAAAAGGCAACAAACATAGGCAAAATAGGCTGTAAAAGGTAAAATAGGCACAATAACCAAAATATAGAAAAAATAGGCTCTAAGGCACGAAAAAAAACCTTCCATTACACGTAAACATATTACCTATGTATAGAAAAACGAAATTGCCTGAAGTATATTAAAATTTGAATCTAGGCAATTGCCTAAATATTCGGGCTTTACTTATAATTAATTATGCGAATTTCGATATTTTTTTGCGTTGTAAAATAATATAAATAAATATATCATCACACCTTTTACCCATTACTGGGTGTGATACTCTGCCGTAGCAGATCTCGGTAAGTGATATATTTCTTCGCGTGAAGTGCGGTTAATCAGTTAAAACACGGCCCCCAAAGATCTTACTGGAGGGGGCAACAGTGGTAGATTTAATTTGATGAATATTGTTTGTCGGCTGTGGGGATCGAACCAGCGTTCTCAAGATCCTCAGGCCAACTCGATACCACTGTGCTACCTACCCCATACACCTGGTAACAATATCATCAAATATTTTTATGAACCCGAAAAAGAGATAAAACTGGGACTAAAAACAGTATTAGATAGAGAAAAATTAAGATAACACTAAGATTTGAATTCAAAACATTTGAACTTAAATTAAATTCTCTAATAAACTGAGCTATATTCTTCATGTATTGTAAATCTAATGTTAATCCAAATTATTTCTGTATTTTTGTTATGTGTTAAATACTGAAAGACTTGACACAGAGATCATCTACATCGATACTATTATTTAAGGAAAATTCCCAGTTTCTACACTTCGTACACATTCTTATTTACAGTAACAATTTAAACCAGAAAAGAGTATTCCATATATGTGGAGTTCCAATTAATTTTATTATTTTAGATTTAATTAAGATATATACCCCTGCAACATAGATTGATACATGGGAAGCCCCTGCCACACAACCTTCGAATCTGCACCACTGGCATCACCCTCAACTTTATGGGTATGTTTACGGCGGAGAGAAAATACGCTCAAACATTAAGATCCTCCTCGCGATACAACGAGGAGACCGGACAACGTCGACAGCGCATCCTATACCGGAAGATTGTGTTACATTTGTTAACTATTTTTGCTGAGAGTAAGTAATGGCGACGATTTATATGACTGGCGGACAAATGAGAATCGGACGTGCATGCAGGATCTAAGCGGTCGTGGGTCACTGCGATACATTAGGATGGCATTTGGCGAATCTATACACGTAATTATTTTAAGTGCGTCGCCATTGGGAAAAACTATGAAGAGAAGAGAATTGGTTTTTTGTTTAAGTAAATTTATATGATGGATTTTATGTCGGTAGGTTTATTAATACATATTTATGAATTATGGCTAGGATAAAATGAATTTTATTTAAGATGGGGTAAATAATTTTGTTGTTTATTTATTTATTTATTTATTTATGTTACGCTGTACAACAGGAACTTAATCCCAATTACAGAACAGGGTCCGCACTCACCGAGCCGCAGAGTAGTAGATTATATAATTTTTAGCTTGAGTGAGATTCGAACTCGGGATCTCAGGATTCGAATTCCGCATCGCTATCCACACCACCGTACTGACGGACAACGATAATAACATGACTGACTTAAAAATTAAAACTATTCAAGAAAACAACCATGATACAAAAGTCCGTTTTATTATTATTTGGGTATACATTAGAATTTTTTTCCACAAAAAAGATACTCAGATTTTTTAGAAAACAAAAATATAAGTGTTTGTTATGTTTCGTAATTGTTATTTTTATAATGACGTAATCCTAAATAATTATATATTATTCAACGAGCATGTAATGGTAACTACTACTCATGGAGATGAAATTTGTAATATATACCGACGAATACTCATTCGGTCATTACACACTTTTTAGGTCTAGATAAATTTGACAACAATAATTATTAAAGGTTATATGACGTCATTATCAAAGTTTTGTTGCATAGTCATAGCAACGTGAGTAATAAATTATGTCTCAAGATAACGCTGCATTGTCATAGCAACTTCTATATGATTGGGCACAACTCGTGAGTAATAAATGATTACTTGTGGCCGTGAGTAATAAATTGGAATTATCTATCAAGAAATGCATGTAGGTATTACTAATGGCTATTTGCAGCGCCAAAAGATAAATTTTAAACGTGGTTTAAATAAATAAAAACAAATCGAATGTTTGACTTTGACAGCAATATCAATTATTTCACATGTGATGTAACTTTGCTTTGCTTTTATTTATTTAAATCAAATTTAAATTTAACTTCTGACGATGCAAATGCTCAGTAATGGACGTCGAAAATGTTATTATTGTTATTTGTAAAAAAAGGAACTTTTGTTTAATTTCAACGTCATCGTATCTCTTATGGTTCTCAATATCGTCATGTACAGGTATGCCCATTATATTTATGCCCTATCATAAAAATTACAATTTTATTCGATTACATTAAAAGTATGCGACAGAGTACTCGGTTAATATCTCGTGGAACTCTCCCGTGATCATCTTTACTTATGCAATAAATTGTAATGTATTACTGTAGATACAATGTAAAGACAAACAATCAAACACATACTAACAGACTGTAACAAATACCGAAGACAAAGACTAATACATAAAATACCAGACACATTAAAAGCAGCACTAACAGACAACGACCCCGAAATGACTAAAAACCTACTAAACTTCCTCGACGACATAGACATAAAAAACGAAATATAATATAATATGGCGTAATATAACTTAATATGATATAATACAATATAGCATAATATGGTGTAATGTAACACAATATAATTTAACGTAAACATTATGTATATAACTGTACCGGAGCACTAGTGGCCATAGCAGCCGAAGTGCTCCTAAAATATAGATTAATAAAAAAAAAAAAAGACAGAATGAGACAACTGAACTACTTATTATTTACAAAAAAAAAATTATATCCGATCCGACTCGATTCAAGATCTCAAATTTAAAAAATCTGATGTGGACACCACATAACTTCCTTGTACGCGTATTAAACTATAGATATTTTTTTAATTGCACATATTTGATATTAAAATTTTTAGTTTTTTTCTTATTTTTTGTTCTAATCCATAGCAAACTTAATTAAAAAAAAAACAAAAAATATATTATTTTTCAATTTCCATATCTCGCTTATAAAAAAGGCTAATTAAATAATTCTTAATGTGCTAGACGCAGAATTTAATTCTCTAAAACTTTTATTTGCAGCATTTATTTCTAAAATCAGAATAATTCAATTTTTTTCAAGAAAAACTGTTAGCAGCTTCATGTAATGTATCATTTCCGGTTAGTTCCTTTTAACCCAAATCTATTATGTTATTTCCATTGGTATAGTAGTCTTATATACCAAATTTGAAACGTTTTGGATTATATTTTGAAATAGTTTTTTATTAAAATATATTATAGGCTTCAAGTAAAGTACTACTTTCGGAAGTTATATAATGACCGAAAAGGGAGGTGCACAACTAGATGTTATGACAGTCCTAAATACAAAATTTTAACTTTCTACGGCTTACCGTTTTTGGAGGGTCAAAATGCGTATTTCCGCTGAAATCTGAGAACCGAAAATTTTCGCGATTACAATACTTCCTTTAATTCGTACAAGAAAGTAAAAAGCATCAGCAATTGGGAAAGCAACTCAACTACTAGTAAGCCAGCCCTAAACTACTTTAACTGCATTTTGGAAAGAAGCAACAAAGTGTGGTAGAATTCCACGTTAAAAAAGTCACCCAACTGTCTTTCATTTAAGGTCAGCCCAGCTTTTGCCAGAAACTGGGCGGAGTGTAGTGTATTGTCTTTATGTCTAGGATGCATGGTCCGGCCTGGCGATTCCGTTCGGATATTGAATAATTATTATTCAATACTTAGCATAATGTAAATAAACCAGGATTGGCTTTAGGGCCCGCCATGTATCTCTAACAGAACAGAACAGATCCAACTCGATTCAAGATCTGATTCGATCCGGCATAAATAAAATTTGCTTATTCCAAATTGCGAAGTGTACTTATTAAGTATTAATTAACTATGTTTGTATTTCTTTAGAAGCCCAGCTTTCGCCGGGCAATAAAAAATTATTTTAGACTCATTTGAGTTGCCCCTCTCCACGGAAATCTTTAGTAAAAGGCGAAAGATTTATTCGCAACTTGAAGAGAGGCCAGAGTGACAAATATACCTGACAGTACACCTATAGATAATTTTGGACAGGTAAAAGCAACGCAGAAGTAATAGCATTAAAAATAATTTAAAAGAATGCATGATATCGTCTTTATTCTTTGGCTGCACTTTCAATATAAACAATAATCTTTGGCACATTGCTGCAGAAATATTTTTAGCTAAATATAGTTGCAATAAGGTGAAATATTATTGCAGTAATTTAACCAATACACTATTATGGAGAATTGGAATTTTATCTTGTAGAATAGTCATAAATTAATAAATAAATATTGTTAAAAATTATTTAAAAATCAGGATTCACGTACTACAATATAAAAAATATCAATTTCCAAAGGTAACAGTTATAAGCTAAGTTCTACTTTTATATTTTATACATATAAGATAAACTGATAAAATATTTAAATAATGCTGGAAGATTATACCAATTTTTCGTAAAACATGCACAAGAAACACGTTCTTATTTCCTAATTTTAGAGAGAGAAACACTGCTTTTCTTCCCTAGGTAGCATGTTTCTCTCCCTAGAGAGATGTTTTTCTCCATAGAGACTACGACTATTAGCTGTTTGCGGCGTTTTCTAGGTAATTAGTTACGCAACCCATATTTGACAATTGTCCCGATAAGACGGTAATTTTTGTGCACTTGTTACGAAAAGTAAAATATGCTTCGGCCCTCGCTTACGTCTCGGTTTGCCAACTTCACACGCGGGAATAATCGCTTGTTTCCCTCCCTTGATGCATAACATACTATATTTATATTTATTGAAACATTGAATTTTTTAAAATCGCGATAAAAATTCTTGAACAAAATTAACGCCCACTTTTCTGACGTCACATTACATAAATCACGCAGTCCATAGGATGCTTGCTCGTCGCATGTAAACAAAAATTCTTCATGTCCCTATGTCGCGGTTGATGTGTTCTATTATAAGTTAATCTATTAAAAAATAAATTCATTTTATATATAAATACATATAACAAGATAAATTCTTAATAAAAATGTTTTCATTTTCACAAAAGATATGTACTTGTTTTTACTTTTTCCAGTAATAATTATGGCATTAGATGGTGTTAATTTTGTTCAAGCTAAAACAGAAGTGTATAGTTGAATAGTGACCGAATTTATATCTGAAAATGAGTGTTTCACAGCTACAGAATCTAGAGGTGTGAAAAAATTAAGATTAGGAAATATTTGTTTACATTTTATACATAGACATTGCAGTATTATTTATATAATTTACAACCACTCAACTGAATACAAAGTATCCCAATAACAGAGGGCCGGAGTTACAAAATATTAAATTTACAAGAAGTAGAACAATTTTAAAAAAGGGATTTACATAACTGTGTATAAGAAAATAAATTTTGAAAACAAAAGCATCAATAGAAATTTAAATAGTTAAAACAAATCTAGATAGAACATATTTAAGATGATTATATGAGTGACTGAAAATATCAAGATCTATTTCACATTCGCAGTTGTTATGTTACTTTTGCTGTTATTAACAACAATGTCAAGAAATGCTTGAAGAAAATGTTTTGTTACTTTGACATTTGTTAAAAATCATAAGCAGTTTATATTTTACTAGCTTAAACGCGCTGACAAAGTATGTAATATTATGACACACTCCGTTTTTAATCATGTAATTTTTTTATCTAAAACGGACAGGAAAATAAACATTTGCCTGACCTTTAAGACTCAGTCAGGAAAGCTTTGCTTTGCATGTCTAGTCAGGAAAATAACATATTGCCTACCTAGGCAGGTAATGAAACACGAATTTTGTCTAGTTACTTAGCAACATAAAATACTGACTGAATAATGTAAGTCAAATATTTCTTTTAATTCAAATTAATTTAAAATATTTATTATTTGTTTATAAGTTTCAGTTAAAATGTTATAAGTAACACGTCAGTAAAGCATGGTACAGGATTCGTAAGTTGTAATTTCCTTTCCTTTCCTGACTTTTTACGTCAATAACTATTAATTTATAATTTTTAACTAGTTATAATTCATTATTTGTAGCGATTATTATATTATTTCAATAAATAATGTTTAAATAAACAAAACTATTGAAATATAATATTCTTTTACAGATACAAAGTGCTTACAACGTTACAACGCATCTCATCCAAATCAATATTTTGTTATTTATTACGTTTAGGTTAAGAATTACCATTGCTAACATTTTTTTATAAAGATTATATCACAAATGCAGTTCACATATTTTGAATTTTGGTTTCCTGTTTGTTGCGCTGTATATATGAATGTATGATCTTTCTATAAAAATGATAATTTTTTTTTTAATTTATATATCGGACCAACTACTAAGGTCATATGCCGATATGTCCTTTGTATGGTCGCCACGGGCGGGACCCGAACCCACGACCTTATGGTTGTGAGTCAGGCCCTCAACCCGCGCGACCATCACGCGGGACAAATGATAATTAATAATCATATTTATTTATTTCATATTTATTTATAATACGCTGTACAACAGAAACTTAATACCATGAAATACGGTTACCGGCCGTCAAATCACGGTCACAAAAATGTTAGGAAAGGGAGGGCCCCAGGGGTACTTTTAAAGTGGTGAAAATTATTTGTGGGCTGTGGAAGTCTAACACGGGTTCTCAAATCGACTCGATATCCTTATAATATTTATAATTGATATTTAATCATATTATTTTATGAGAGTCGTGAGATAAAAAATTATGCAGTACCAGGAAAATCAAACCGTGTATGTGTAATCATATAAGTATTGGTATGGTGCGTTGTAAAAAACAATTTCCTGACCACAAATATTTTTATATCTTTCCACTTATCATATTACACACAAAATAGACCTTAATACACAATCAAACAATAGAATATTTACAGATCAGTGTGCTTTTAAATGTGCTATGTGCTGCAGTTTTAAAAATAATGTAAAATATGATCATTTCATTAAATAGTTTATGTAATTTACTGATTTTTGAAAAACAAATTAATGCTTAAGGAAATTGGTAAGTGATTAATTTGAATATATAAATATAAATATAAGTATATCATCACGCCTTTTACCCATTACTGGGTGTGGCACTCGATAAGTGATATATTTCTTCGCGTGTAGTGCGGTTACCAGCAGTCAAATCACGGCCCCCAAAGATGTTATTTTGAATGTTACTATTATTTACGTATAAACAAATACAAATAACTTATAACTTTCTGATAGTGGTATGAAAATTTTCAAAGCAGAAGTTTTAGATCTGGTAACCTAATGCCAATTAAAGTGATTTATAGACTATTATTTTTATTTTTAAATTAATGCTGAGTACTAAAAGTTCTGTAAACTCAACGAATCAAGTTATAAACGACAAGGCAGTATAAAATTCCGTCAGTACGGTGATGTGGACAGCCATATGGAATTCGAATCCGGAGATCCCGAGTTCGAATCTCAGTCAAGCTAAAAATTATATGAACTACTACACTGCGGCTCGGTGAGTGCGGACCCTGTACTGTAATTGGGATTAAGTTCTTGTTGTACAGCGTAACATAAATAAATAAATAAAATTAGTAAAATAACATAACAATTTATGAAATATATAAAAAAGAAATAACAGATAAAATTATTATATAAACGAAATAATAGACGATTAAACTTAAGTAAATATAAATGCTTACTTAAAATTTACGACATATGTGTAATGCGGCCCATAGTATTTATCAAATTTATTTCATTATTAAAGTATGTTCTTAGCAAATTCTTCAATTATATTAATTTTTCTTTTTTTACCGTAAAATAAAAAATAAATTAATATATTTTGACACCTTTTACCCATTACTGGTTGTGGAACTCTGTCGTAGCAGATCTCCGTAAGTAAAGTGCAGTTACCAGCCAATTCGACAAATCTATTTAATTTCTTATATACAAACGAAATTATAAAACTACTGTTTTATATTTTAAAATAACAAACACATTATTTATTGTTATAAAATGAATTAGAATTTCGTAGTACATTCGTCAATACAACAGATTAATTTATATATTTACATTGCTACAGAATAAATTAATGTCCCACATACATCAATCACATAATCAATGCACATTTTACTTTATAATTTCAAACCCTCAACAGCTAACTCATTCGCAAAGTGTCGCAACGCCGAACTTTCAATTCATTTATTTCTGACGGAGCATCGAAATCTTCGCCCGTACAACTGGCAAACTCACACATTCGCCACTGTAACACTCGTTCGCTCTCCATCCATTCATTTCTTGCTGTCGCTTCGCATTAAAATAAAAATGCATCTATATTTTCATTACACTAATGCACTTTATGAATGAAATGCTTTATTTCCATTTCACTGGTTATAGATGCAGTATTGGATTTTGAGCGGTAGATGGAGAGTACATAAGAGTTGTTTTGGAAGGCAGATCGTCCCCAATTGCAACCAATCACATATCTTAATAAAATGTTTGCACAAGCGATGCTGAATGGCTCGAACAAATGTTAGATTTTAGTGCTACACGATAAATCTATATTATTGTTAACTGACGCTGGAATTTTTGTAATGTGATTATCGGCGCTAATATTAAATATTTGGGCATGAATGATGAATGCTAAATATAGCTCAAAAGTTGATTATGCTTTTATTTGAACTATTCTCAACTAACGCGATGAGTCTTAATATTGTTTATATCAT
The DNA here is from genome assembly GCA_947425015.1 of Pterostichus niger. Lineage (NCBI taxonomy): Eukaryota > Metazoa > Arthropoda > Insecta > Coleoptera > Carabidae > Pterostichus > Pterostichus niger. The sequence continues at coordinate 27,032,139 of OX380336.1, read as the reverse complement.
TTCGTATTTTTAAACTATAACACAAAAATATTTTTTGTTGTAAATTTGTTTCATATTAAGATCTAAAATTTCGCACTGAAACTATATTCTAAAAACATCCCCACTGTTTATTACGTCATATTGTATAACAATACAAAATACACAGTGTAGATCAAACAAAAATACAGTTATTATGATATTTTTATTTATTCTTGAAATTTTTCTTGAATGTACTTGTAGTATCATTTGTATTTAGAAGCACGTGCTATATTTTCATAAAATCGTTTCGGTTAATCTTTTGACCTTCTACAGAACTTTTCTACAAAACAAATATAACATAAAAATAGCAAGCAGATCTCTTTTGAAACTAGAACAACAATTAAATTATATATCAAAATCAATTTTTTTTAAATATATAAATATATATATTTTTTAATTTACATTTTTATTTATGAGCCCAAAATAAGTATGATTGTCACCTCTCCAATTTAAGCCCGGAGACTCCGGTTGTTAGTACGAATTTTCGGTCTCCGATTTTATAAAAAAAATCTTTCGATTGAATATTAACTTTTTGAAAAAGTATGAGAATAAACTTTATAAAAGGTAAAGTATGTACAAAATTATAATTATTTAAGCAACTTGGATTAAAAATGTCTTTATTATCTACTTAATCTATATTTATCCACTTTCTAGATACCATAATTAATAAAAGAGCTAATACGAAATTTAGCACTAGGATTCAAATTAAGCTGCCAATAAACATAAAATAAAAAAAAGTATAAACATCACAAAAAGGAAAAATAAAATGTGTAAAATATTAGTTGTAAGCCAAGGAACATATATTTCAATTCCTGTATAAATATAAATAAAATGGCTGTATCTGAGTGACTCAGATTCAACTATAAGCTGTAAGACCCTTGTACCACTTAATAAGTAATAATAGATTTTACTTATTAAATGCTTGTACTGTAATTGGGGATTCAGGATAGAGTTAACGCAGAAACAGCGCACTCTATGCTCCTTTCGCTCTCAGATCATGTGTTAGACAACATATACTCTTCACTTTTTACCACAGCTATGTTAAAGCAGTACTTAAATATGGAGTTATTATTTGGGGAAGCTCAAAATTCGTAGACAGGTTGTTTGTAATACAGAAAAAAATTATTAGATTGTTAAGCAGTACTTCATGGAGAGATCACTGTAAACCATTGTTTCTAAACTTACAAATTATGACATTTTTCTCTTTATATCTGTATAATTTAGTAATGTTTATGTTTGATAATAAAGAACAAATAATAATATGAGCTCTAGAATGTAACAAGACACACCTTCGACCTGACTATTCCTAAACATAACTCTGCCTTATTTAGGGAAGAAATATATGGCTTTAGGATCCTTGAATACTATTATTTATTTATTGGACGTTTCGATGGTTAACCCATCATCTTTAGCATTTGTTTGTACAAAAATATTTTCCAAACCTAATACATATCTGTTTTTTACATTGTCAATTTTTAAAATTATATTTGAAATTAGCTTTACGGATGAGCAACTGTCATAATCGTAAAAAGTAACTTGTGAATTTAACAAGATAAACCACATGTGAAAAAACATATTTAAAATCGGTGATATTTTTCACATGTATACTGTTGAGATGGCAGACAGAGAATGAGAAACTGCCCTATTTAGATCAGGCACTGTGTATGATGGAATAAAATTATTTAATAAAATTTCCAATGAAACTAGGATTTCAACTAGAAATCGTTTCAAATTTATAATGAAAAATTACTTTATTAATGCTGCTTTTATTCATTGAATGAATTTTACAATTATAACAATCTTGTAATTTAAAATATGTGTTTTTATATACTTTCTCTGACGTTGTAAACCTCATATGAGACTAACTACATAATAATAAATTTTAATCTAAATAAAAATATTTCGTTCCATTTTTAAAAAGCTAAATGATTTTCAGCGAAACCGAATGTGCAAATTACAATATTGATACAATAAAAGATGACAATTATATTTATCTGCAATTTTGTAATTTAAACCTGTAGACCTATAGATCGACAATTAGAAATTTAAAAAAATAGTTGAAAAGAATAAAAAAAGCAAACTAAATTCAATCTATAACACATTGTAAACACAACTTAGGGGATCTTCTATCGTCCCCTAGAAAACAACAATCGAATAAAATGAATAAAAGTTTGCGTGATGTTGCCAAGAAATAACTATACATCATGTTCCACATCCCTTATCTTTCATCACCGAAATATCCAAAGCGGGAGTGGGAATCGAGCCGCCGATATCGCATCGTTAAGATTTATGCGTACATATTTATTGGCACAGATTCTTGATTGAAGTGCGGGAATCGGGAACTCTATTCGTCTTAATTCTCAGCGTGATAGGGGCGATTTTTCATCGACGCAGTGAGATAAAGTTGCAATTTTAGATAGTGGCGTTTAGAAATGACAAACTGCGACAAATTTTGCCCCCCGTTGACGATAAGAACGTTATGATATGTCAGGGAACTCGTATTGTTGGAAAGTAAGAGAAGTCAATTTGCGTGATGTAATTTTCTTGTTCAGACTCCTCTTGGAAAATGTGTACTTAGATCTAGCATGGATTAGAATTTATTTATTGTATTCCGAGAACAGTTTTCAGAATTGCAGTGAGATATTAATTCTGATAACACTGCAATCAAGGAAGAATTGCAACGCTGCGTCAAGGGCTAGGAAATATACTAGATCCATATAAATTCATAGACTTTTCATATCCTATTAACTGAAATAAATTGTCTATATCGGTGAATATCATTTTAACGAGAATGACGCAACTGTCTATTGATAAATTATCTTACGTTATAAACATTATCTATTTTTATTTATGATTAAGAATGAATTAACAAGGCGAAAATACATTCAGGTAATACTTCTAAAAATATTTTTCAATGATGCAAAGAAAGTTTTAAATATCTGGCGGATAAGCAATTTAATCTGATATTGTATACTAGTTGTTCAAATCTGAACAGTTCAGAACTGATCCGATTTTCCTCTTGTATGTAAAATGGCCTAATAAACTGTTTCGGTGAAAAATATTGTCATACGGCTCAAAGGAATTTTCTCTAACAGCTTACATCTTGTTTGATCTGATATGGAAACTGCTAATAGCACCGTAAATGACACGGCACGTAAAACTTGACACCTGCATCAGTTAGAACTGTGTGTGAAGAATATTGTTCAAGCTTATCTAAAACCAGAACTGACCCAATTGTATCTGGAGTCTTTTATTGTAAAATTCCAACCAGTCGCATGTAGTTATATTTTCATATATAATATAACAAGTAGTATGAAAATTGCTGAAAATATTTTGACATAAATTATGAGTTGTTATGGAAATGGAAACATAACGAGTGCGAAGCACGAGTTGTGTTTTCTATTTCCATAACAACGAATGTATATTTATGTCAAAATATTATCTGTCAATTTTCATACTACGAGTTGTATTCGGCTTGAGAATTTACCAAACAAGAGTTAATTAACAAGAATAGTTATGTAGGTATTTATTTGCACAGTGATGAAAATTCTACATTTCTTCAGTGTACATTTAATATTCAAAATTGACGTTTATGAAAATATTGAAAATGTCATTTATTTTATTCGTAACCAAGGATATTAATAACAGTGGTATTTCCGATGAAATTTCACTAGTGATGAATTTCCGACGAAATGTACATTTCATTGGTTCATTTTCAAACAAATTCGTGATCCTATTGGTTGACAGTGACGTGTGGTGAATTCTCTTTATAAGTAGATAAGTGAAATTTGAATTCACAAACTCTCATTTGAGTAGTGTTGGATTAACCAATAGGCAGTACTAGGCAATTGCCTAGGGACCCCCGTCAAATAGGGGCCCCGCAAAATGAATTTTTAACAAAATTGTGCAGTTTAGCGAGTTTGAAATGCAGAAAACGCTTCTTCTGAGTTGACCGTTGCAGTAGTCATTGCAAATGTTTGTTTTTCCTTTTTCTTTATGAATAATTATATATAAAGTTTTATGTTCGCTGTTTATTTTACTTATGAATAAAGTTTATTTGAATTTTAGTTATTGTATTTTCATGTCACGGGAGGGGGACGTTGGGGGTCTCGTTTGCGATTGCCTAGGGCCTCGCCTAGTGTTAATTCGGCACTGCATTTGAGAGATGATAGTTTTATTCACGGAGCCATAACTATCCCTCTAGTATTAATGACGCAATTTAACGAACTTATGGCTACGAATTTGATATATATTTTGTTAATATTTTCATTCTTATGATATCTTCTGCGCGATATTTGAGTTGTAGATTACGGACCAGTTGTAACAATTATAATTACAGTTTGATTAGCAACTAACAACTGATTAAGCAAAATTTCTTTTTAAGATGATCTATATCAATAAATGTGTTATTTTAATTTTACCACCAGGAGAGTGGACATATTTTCAATTTTTCTGAAGCCAAAATTATTGATGTTGTGGAAAATAAAAAGCATATACTTATTTTAGAAACACTACATATAAATTTACACCATGATACCTCGATTAATTATCAAACTGATGCGTATAATAATTTTAAATATGCTCAACATTTTTAGGGAATTTAACAATTTAATTTTTACATATATTATTTTTAATTATTTTTTGTTTTTTCTATTTTTATTTTTCATATGTATCTTTTTTGTTATTATTAACATTTTACAAATTTTGTTTTATATTTTTACGTATTATAAAGGTTTGTTTGAAATTTTGATTAATTTGTTAGTTTTATATTATAATTATTGTATTTGTATTTTAAGGTGCTGATGATGAGCTAGTATTTTAGCTTGAAACGTCTACAAATAAATATTTTTAAAAAACATACTGGATTCTGAAGCCTTTTCTTTATTTAATATTGTTATATAATTGAATCCTGTTTTAAATATATATAATAAAAGATTAGTTTAAAAAAAAACGTAACGCTGTATTATACAATTGACTGTTATATTCTCTCTGAATGTCGTATAATATATACTTTCTAATATACTCGTAAACCAAGAAAATTTCAAACCATAAAATAATATGACTTCTTATCTCGACGCACGACCCATTATTAACATTCATAAACATAAAACAATAACATAAGTCACAAAGTCGACACTCGCATCGCACATAACACATAACCCCGCCAACACACAAAACAATAATTCTGGCTCGACATCGAGACATATTTCACGCCGGCGTGACTCCTGCATCATCGAGTGTAATTCTTCAACATTCAGACATTCGCCAAGTTGTAAAACTGCTCCGCTACGATTTCGTTCGGAGGGGTTATGACAAGACAGTATTCGCGCTCCAGTGAATTTAGACATCCGCGACGATCATTTGTAAACCGAACCGTTGGGGCGCGAACAGCGACCGAGGGGCGCAGCACCCTTCGTTCTCCGTGGAGCACTAATGGGTTATTTATGGTCGGCCCCAACAAAACAATTTTATTGCTATGACCGGCTGAACTGAACAACGACAGTCGCGGAGTAGGAGTGTGTTTAGTGTAACGATTCACATTTACGATGAATGTATTTTCTATTGATACGACTTGGAGGATGTTGTAATGATAGATTTATCAGTTTTCAATGAAAATTTAATGTTAAACTTGATAATATATCTTACAAAAATACTCGTAATATTGTAATCTAAAATCCAAAATGAATCAAATGTGGACAGCTAGATGCTACGATACAACTAAATGGTTTGTAGACGAAACATAATTATTTGAGGGTTCAAAAACCAATCATCTTGATATTTCAATTTTTTATTCTAAATAGATTTTATATAAATATTATAATAATTTAAAAAAGTTTGTTAGAGATCTTATTCTCTGCTGGCACAGTTCTTCGTCACCAGCTTCTTCACGTAAACTTTGTTCTAGGTGAAGAAATGAGTTATACCATACTGATGAGCTCTAATAAGAGCGAAACGCGTCTATGGTTACTAACTGAACTGTGCGGGCCAGCCTCTGACGATGCCCTCATAAGGTGACTTGGAGGCTGAATTTTGTGAAACATAGCCAAGTGTTTACTTTATATTTTTATTAAACCTTGTTTCACCAAGTGTTGAATGACAATTAATTTTGTCTTTGTTGTTATTATAATAATTTCTTTTTCAGAAATTTTGCTCAAATTTTTATATCACTGCGAAATTAAATTAAATTCTTTATTTCCATAGACATGTTACATGTATTGAAAGACGTCATAATACATAACATTGTTTTAGATTTACAATAATTGTTGGTAAGCACGGACAGAGACAGCTACAATACATAGAAGGTCAAATCCCCAAGTCTAAAAATTCATTTAAGATATAAAAATTATATTCTGAAAGAAATTATTTTAAATGTGCAGAAATGTTGTTAATACAATTGCAATTCTTTATTATATTTAGAAGATTGTTAAATATTTTTAACCTTGTATATAAGGCGTAGCTTTTACGATTTCATACTTTATCCTAGGCAAATGAAAATTGTTTTTGCTTCTAGTATCAAACTGATGTATGTTGGAGTTTAGTTTACAATGATTAGTTGGTTTTAAATTATAAATAAATATCTTCTTTATTCAAATAAAATAAATGTCAGTACCCATTACTAAATGTGGCACTCTGTCATAGCAAATCTTGGTAAGTGATATATTTATTCGCGTTAAATGCAGGTACAAGCCATCAAATCACAGCCTCAAAGATGTTAGTGGAGGGCTAACCACAGGAGTAGTTTTAATGTAGTGAAAATTGTTTGTCGACTGTGAGACTCGAACCGAGATACCGACTCGATACCACTGAGCCACCTACCCCTTTATAAGGTCATTTGTGATTTTTCATATCTGTTATTCTATATTTCTGAACATTCTAAAATTTAATTTTTCATTCTCTAATTTGTTTGTTATATTCTATGATTTGATATAATTTGCTATATTTTTCCTGTTTTGACTTGAATGCAGTAAAATATATCCCCTGTACGAAGGCCACGATTGGGATCTCGGAAACTATAAGAGCTATAATTTTACGATATTATTTGTTTTTCCTAAGAAATGCATAGGATACTAAATACTCGTATGAGTACAAATACAACAGCGATTTTTTTCAAATAATAAAGATGATAAGTTATTTCATTAATTTTTAATAAAATTTGTTGAATTACTATTAAACATATTTACTAGTAAGTATTTCAAAAAAAATTAAAAAGCAAAACAAACTTGGCATCGTTGAAAAAAGGACAAATAATGTGCTAACCTTGTAATTTTCAACCATGCATTCTATTTAAAAAAAAACTATGTCAAATCTCAAATATGGGCAGCTGAAAAATTATATTAATTCTCTATTGTAATCTACAATTTTTATTTGAAACTTTTCTGTCTATCTACTACTATTTGAGTAATAATAGAATGATCAGATCAGTAGAATTAAATATTGCTAATCTGACCGAATATATATGAACCTAAAAGCTTTTTTATTTAAATAATTGTTATGACATTATTTAATAAGCTCTGTTTTTGCCTGTTTTAAGAGCAGTGTTTTTGGGTGTTTTAGCTATCTCTAACATGTTAAAACCGTGATCTTAGAAGACCCAAAAACAGAACTTGTACTACCAGCCAATACGTATGTTTAAATGTACAGATTCTTTTAAAATCAAAATTGTGTAGCATTTCTTATAAAATCAGATTAAAATTTTGATAACCTAATTTACACTTCAACTAAAATTTATTTGTATTTTAAAGGTTTAGTTTTTAGTTTGTCTAGATACTCGTATTCAAAAAGTAGAAGAATCGACACGAAAATGTTGTTTTTAACCACTTGTAAGAAATATCAACATTTTAACGTGAATTATCAATATATGATAAAAATCTAGTCGCTCTACTAGATTTTAGTTTTTAACGACACTAAATTTAATGAGATTATAAGGTTTCTGATATTTTGGATCCTAAAAACAATATTTGAAATATAACAATTTTTGGTAATAATATTTATTCAATAAAATCGACAATTATAAAAAAATTTGACTGACAAAATTTAATTAAAAAATCAAATTATTTATTCTATTCATTATTTTGAGTAATTTTATAAAACTAATTTTTTTATTATTGCATAAGTTAGTTTTTAAATTGTATCCCAGAAATCATAATTTTTATGATCGTTAACCCTGTTCTCATATTATGTAAATAAATTTTATAATCTTCATAAAATTCATCATAATCTTCAATAGAAGAACCATAAAAATGTGACATAAAGAATAATCTTTCCAGAACAAAAATGTAAAGAATGTTGTTATAGTTTCCTTTTGTACGCTTTTAACTGCACTAAGACTTTCGGCATGTCCGGTAAAATTTAGAATAAATAAATAAACAGACAAGACTGCCAACAAGTTCAATATAATATAAACAAAGATATTAATAAATCGTAAACGAAAGATTTGCAAATGTGTAACACGAGACTAAAAATGCATTTGCAACAATGCCAATAAATACGAGATCATTAACTCATCTATTAATTTTATTAAACAATAAAAAGATATATATTATTAATGACTAGTTGCACCGCCGCCACTTAGTAAAACAGTATCGAATCAAATTGATGACAGCAATGTTTATTAATTCATTTCACATTATTTCTTGATTCTATATTATTTTACTTAATTTACACTTAATATTTAAGAAGCAACTGGGCAACTGACCATAAATGAATATATTAAATAAATGCAAGAGTGACCAAAATTATTATTAGTACTGAAAAATAATTACACTTGAATTCATGTAAGATGAACCATTCGCTTAATTGTATTTGAAGTTGACGCCAAACACTGATTTAAAAAAAGATGCTATTGTTGTACGAGTACTAAGTGAAATATATTATGTATTTAATTTAAAATAGTCGGAATTTGGACATGGGAGTAAATAAAACCACTTCAAATACTTTAACATTTCGGTAATAATATTGCCATCCTCGGAGGAACTACAATGGAGAAACGTAAAGATATAATACATATAATATAACAATGTCTCAGGATAAAAATAACATAATTTATAAACAATTTGAGTAAACTAAAACAATAATACAATAAATACGTACCATTTTGTAGTAGTACAATGAGTAAATAAATTAACAATCGTAAAAAATATTGCTACAAAATTTCAGTAAAATACAATAAAAGTTAGAAACCACATGTTCGTTGTTTGGTGAGCAGTGGAAGACTATGTATTGTACTTACATTTATATTAAAGGTTTAAAGTATTGTAATAAATTAGAAAACATTATATTTTTTGGGCAAATAATTATAGAAAATGATTTCAAAATTTTAACTTAAGTTTTCAAACACATCTGAGGACGATTATAAAAAGTTTCAGTATATTTACAAACATATATGTGAGTACATTTTTAATAGGTATATTTTTAATGAAAATTTCATTTTGCATATTTTATTTTTTCCTAAAAATTGTCTAGTTCGAATTGAATAAAAATGTATTGAATTATAGCCCACTATACAGGCCAAGTTAACGTGTTCACCCGTTTTTAAGAACGGTAACAGATACGATATCGGTTAAATTAGACAAAAATTGCTCTATTAGTAGGCCAACTTAGTGATATTTTACTTTTCATTAATATAATTTTTCATATGAAGCTAATAATTAACTATGACACTGTTAAATAGCAAGTTTTTTTTGGTTTTCAACGATATAAAACATTTGTACTTTATTATAAAAATAACTACAACTACACTGGAATAGTTATTTACGAACTGAGTGCGGCAAGACGATGTTCCCGCATAGCGCATTTTTAAAGCACGAGCTACTGCAAGGAGCTAGTGTCTTTATTAGCGGAAGACGTCTTCACGCACGTAGTTTATATAATATTTTTTATTCGAGTACTGGTATTTAAAAAAAAATACATCTTTAATTTCAACTTGTACTCCAGAATCTGAAAATTATACACAATCTTTATCAATTGTAAATCAAGTTGCTCTAGGAACTTCGATTTCTAATTGTCAAAATGTTACTATAAATGTTTATAATAACACTTGTAACAATTGTAGCTCTTCCCAATCTAAACATATAAGCTGGTAGCACAAGCTCTGTTTTTGGGTGTTCTAAGAGCACGGTTTTAACATGTTAGAGATAGCTAAAACACCCAAAAACACTGCTCTTAAAACACGCAAAAACAGAGCTAGTGCTACCAGCCATAGTTTTTTAGTTCAAATATCAAACCTAATCTAAAATAAATTAATTAATTTAAGCATTTTATGTTGTTATAATCTGACTTTTTCATTAAAATAAGTCATTATATTTCACAATATGTGTTTATTCTTATTATTTATATAATATTAGTCGCGATTTTGTTTGATTACAATCTGCAAGAAGTTGAATCAATGACGTTTTTAGTTACGAAGTTGTCAAATAGATGGCACTGATGCTGACAAATATTGAAAGAATTTTAACAAATTACTGTTATTCCCAAAACTTTTAATAAAAGAAGGGAAGTTGTATTTTATAATTTAGATTTGATTATTATCAAGACAGATTTATTTTAGAATGTTCCAAAGGGCCAGTGTTTTTTGCAATTTTTACAGTCGAGTCGAGCGGGAAGCATTTAATCCAGATTGAGTGTTGCGTGCAGGAAGTATAATTTTGAAGGTTACGAGTACAAACATAGCTATTGCTTTATATTCCGAAAGAAGACTTACATATATCATTATTTGGAAAAATCAAGAGTAATTTAATTGAATTTGATCCATTTATAAAATAAAATAATGGAGTGGAGTGGCTCAGTGGTATCGAGTCGGCCTGTGGATCTTGAGAACCCCTGAGGCGTGATGATATATTTATTTATTTTTATTATATAAAAAATATAATAATGCGTGAGGCAATTGAGCAAGTTTTAAGACAAATTTATCCGCGAATAATTATAAAACTGTAAAATTCTGTTTAAAGAGAGCTGAAATTTTTATTCAATAGAATAAATAACTAATAGACGGGCAAAATTTGTTTAATATCCTATCTAGATGTACTTGTTATTCTAATTATTAATTTGTTTTTAGTTTAATTCATGTACATTATGAAATTTTATTGTTTTTCATTAATGATATATAAATAAGACAAAAAATAAAATATTTCTTTAATTTTAAAAATAAAATAAGTATTTTATATCGTTGAAAAGCGAAAACACTCTATTTAACAGTGTCATAGTTCAGCTTCATATTATAAATAACAGTTGGTACAGTACATTTCTTCATTAACAAGTACTTACCTTAAGAAAGAGTTGCGCGGGGTGTATTTGGATGGGTGACCGTCCCAAGAAACCTGCGTTGCTGTTGACTAAAAGACCTAAAAACGCGGATCAGGGCGTAATGGCGGCATATGACCTGAGTAGTTGGTCCGCCAAAGAAGCCAAAAAAAAAAAAAAAAAGAAAGTGTAAACTAAAATCCTATATCACTTCATTTGTAAAAGTTATGAACTAAAAAATCTGATGTGGACACCAAATGACTTTCTTGTAAGCGTATTAAACTATAGATATGGTTTAATTGCACATATTTGAAATTAATTTTTTTCTTACTTTTTGTTCTAATCCATAGCCAACTTAATTACAAAAAACAAAAAATATATAATTTTAAAATTTACATATCTCGCTTATACAAAAGGCTAATTGAATAATTCTTAATGTGTTAGACGCAGAATTTAATTCTCTAAAACTTTAATTTGCAGTATTTATTTCTTAAATCAAAATAATACCATTTTTTCAAGAAATACTGTTGGCAGCTTCATGTAATGTATCACTTTCGGTTAGTCCATTTTAACCCAAATCTATTATGTTATCTCCATTGATATAATAGTCTTATATACCAAATTTAAAAAGTTTTGGCTTATACTTTAATACAGTTTTGCATTAAAATCTATTATAGGCTTCAAGTAAAGTACCATTTCCGAAAGTTATATAATGACCAAAAAAAGAGGTGCAGAACTAGATCTTATAACAGTCCTAAATACAAAATTTCAACTTTCTATGGCTTACCGTTTTTGAGTTATGCGAGATACATACGTACGTGATGGGGATGGTCAAAATGCGTATTTCCGCTGAAATCTGAGAACCGAAAATTTTCGCGATTACAATACTTCCTTTACTTCGTACAAGGAATTAAAAAATTGACAAAATTCAACTTCATCGATATCTAGTGACATGCATTTTTTCAAAAAAAAGTGAAACATCACCAAGTTGATCTAATGAAGGAACTTTTGTCTAAATTAACAGATATCGTATCTCTTACCGTTCTCCAGATCCTAATGGCGAGGACGTTAATTTTACTATCCTGTATAGAGATCTATAACTTAGTAAATTCCATTCGAACTAGACAAATTTAGGACAAAAATTAAATATGCAGAATAAACATTTTATAAAAAATATATGTCTAATAAAAAATTATTAAGAAGTAGATTAATATATATATATATATATATATATATATATATATATATATATATATATATATATATATATATATATATATATATATATATATACAGGGTGTTATATTTTAATAGACCCAGCAAATATCTCGCTTATTTATCAACTTAGCAATTTCTTTCATATAACATGATTTATACAGCAACATGTAAGCTAGTTGATGACGGATGTACATTCATGATATCATTTCCGGTTTATTAGTAATTAATATCAACTTTGAAATTTCAAATGGAACATACTATATTTTTTACAAATATGAAAAGAGCATCAAATTTGCTTTACAATCATGTAAAATAATCCACATGTTACATTATTAAAAAGTAAAATGGCGGGCACTTTATTATACGCCAGATCGGAAAGAGAATAGTGAGCCATGACTGTGGCATGAAATAAAACAAGTAACTAAAACAATTGTAATTATTATTATTAAACGAAATAATATTTTTTTGTCATAATAATACAGAAAATAAGAATAAGGAACATTTAATAACAACAAAATGATTTTATAACAAATATTCAAAATAGCCTCTTCAATACATTTTGCACAACGTTTTGAAACAGAGTAAGTAGCCCTTTATATTTGGTTAGCAGATAAAGATTCAATTGCTGCTTCATTTTTATTCTTCAGTCCGTTTAATGTGTTTACTTGTTCATTACAAACAAAATCTTTCACGTAGCTCCATACAAAAATCAAGTGGTTATATCGGGAGAAAATGCATTGAAGAGGCTGAGAGTCTTTTTGAATGTTTGTTATAAAATCATTTTGTTGTTATTAAATGTTCCTTATTCTTATTCTCTGTATTATTATTACAAAAAAAATTATTTCGTTTAATAATAATAATTACAATTGTTTTAGATAATTGTTTTATTTCAAGCCACAGTCATGGCTCACTATTCGCTTTCCGATTTAGTGTAAAATAACGTGCCCGCCATTTTACTTTTTAATAATGTAACATATGGATTATTTTACATGATTGTAAAGCAAATTTGATGCACTTTTCAAATTTGTAAAAAAATATAGTATGTTCCATTTGAAATTTCAAAGTTGATATTAATTACTTATAAACTGGAAATGATATCATGAATGTACATCCGTCATCAACTAGCTTACATGTTGCTGTATAAATCATGTTATATGGAAGAAATTGCTAAGTTGATAAATAAGCGAGATATTTGCTGGGTCTATTAAAATATAACAGCCTGTATAAATATGCAAACGGGTTTAGAGAAATTAAACCAAAATTTTACAATCATTTTGCCTTATTATTTGCAAATAATTCACTTTTTGAAATGTATTACAATACTTTCATATTTTTCTTCAAAAATATAATACGATATATGTTACTACTGAAATAAAGGTATTAACGAGAACACTGACAAAAATGTATGCGAGTGCTGAGTATGAAAATCGATGGAAATACACTTCCAACGCCAGAAAAACTGAACTAACTTCGACATTTCGAAACAAATGTACAAAATATGTGAAATTGAGCAATAGGTATACGGTATCCTATATAACATGAACAACAGTAAAATATTAACAGTTTTATATTTAGAACAATTATTTGAACTAAAAACCTGTAATTTATTACTTTGAGATAATACTCATTTAAATAAAAATAATATTATAAAAACTGGAATTTAAATAAGCTTCCAAACTAATTTATAACAATAGGCAGAACCAACAAGTTGGAAAACCACTAAAAATGTATTTTCAATGATTGCCAACTTATCAAGATGGCGGCCTCCATGCAAAGCACCAAATTTATAGTTTAATGCTATATAGAATCAGAGTTCCCTTTTTTAATTCAGTGGTTCAATTTCAGACTAAATTAGGCGCATGATTCACTTTAATTTATATTTCGAAAATATTATTATTAATATATTACCATTTTATTTCATTTGCTGAAAGCTAAAATACATTATAGAAATAAATTATAGTGTTCACATAATAAAATATAAATTGTCTTGTTTTTCTAATACAGGTACATAGTAATGGGAACAGGTATGTAACGTAGGAGTAAAAGTGCATTATTTTATGTTTATATTTCAAAGATTTGTACATAAATGTAAATACCAGCTAATATTTATGTACACTTTACACTTACATCATAATACAATATACAAGGTTGTTTACTATCTCGCAGCAGCAGTAGCGGTGCGTCAGCTGACATAGATAACACTGCATAAGCATCGCCTTTGCCCAAAATATCTGAAAATATTTGCTTATATTAGTTATCATATACAACACAGCCATTTTATATTTGTTATATTCCCTTTAATAGTCGAATTTAAAGATACAAATGATAAAATAACTAAACTAAAAATTATGTTGTCTCATAATAATAATAACAACTACAAATAGTCTGTATTTTGAATTTGAAATCTGAATTGTATTTCGCGGTAAATTGTGATAGGTTAGGTCGCAGTATAAAACTTCTCTTTCTATTATGTTCTGTTTCTGTTGCAATGTTAAAATTACCTGCTCGTAACCTACAAGTTTATTCTGCCGCATTGAATGAGTGTACTGTCAATTCTTACTTGGTTTACATCTATCACATCACAGTAATTTTAATAATTTTTGTTTCGTACTCTATAAATAATTAATAAATTTTAAAAAATCGACTATTTTAATGTATTGTCTAGAACCATATATAAAAAAACCCAAATTTGGTCACAAACCTCCATTTTATTAGAAGTAAAAAATTATTTAAATATTAAAGACAAAAGTAAATTGGAACTCAAATGAATTTCTTTAATTTTTTAATCTGGAGAAGTGGGGTAGTGGAGACCATAAGGTGTGACACTCTGCCGTAGCAAACCTTGTAAAAGATTTTTTTTTTTGCGCGTGAAGTTTGATTACCAGCCGTCAAATCACGCCTTCCAAATATGTTAATGAACAGGGAGTGAAAACTGTTTGTCGGCTGTGGAAATCGAACCCGGGTTCTTAAATCACATGCCGCTCGATAACACTGAGCTACCTATCCCATAAAGTTATAGGTCATAAGTTTATATCATATCTTAAAAAGGAAACAAAACTGAAATCTGAAAGGTGAATCATGCACCTAATTGAGTCTAAAGTTGACACCTTTTTGAAATAAGATATTTTTGTTATTAAAATCGAAACAAATTATGTTAAATAAAATATAAATAAGTATCATCACAAGTTTTACCCATTACCTACTGGATGCGACAATCTCCCGTAGCATATCTCGTTTCCCAAACTGTGGCGTGTCTTCCTGAGGAGGGAGCGATTGAAAAATAAAATATCTGATGTGGACACCACATGACTTCCTTGTACACGTATTAAACTATAGATATTTTTTTAATTGCACATATTTGACATTAAATCTTTTATTTTTTGTTCTAATCCATAGCAAACTTAATTTAAAAAAAAATCAAAAAATATATAATATTTAAATTTAGATATCTCGTTTATGCAAAAAGCTAATTTAAAAATTCTTAATGTGCTAGACGCAGAATTTAATTCTCTAAAACTTTTATTTGCAGCATTCCTTTCTAAAATTAAAATAATACCATTTTTTTCAAGGAAAACTGTTAGCAGCTTCATGTAATGTGCTACTTCCGGTTAGTATATTTTAACCAAAATCTATTATGTTATTTCCATTGATATAGTAGTCTTATATACCAAATTTGGAAAGTTTTAAATTATATTTGAATATAGTTTTTCATGAAAATCTATTATAGGCTTCAAGTAAAGTACCACTTCCGGTAGTTGTATAATGACCAAAAAGGGAGGTGCACAACTAGATGTTATAACAGTCCTAAATATAAAGTTTCAATTTTCTACGGCTTACCGTTTTTGAGTTATGCGAGATACGTACGTACAGACGGCATGACGAAATTAGTCAAAATGGATTCAGGGAGGGCCAAAACACCTATTTCCGTTGAAATCTGAGAACCGAAAATTTTCGCGATTACAATACTTCCTTTACTTCGTACAAGGAAGTAAAAAGTAGTTAGTTATGGTATCATTTTTAAATATCTGTTTTATTGAAAAGGTAATATAGCAAAAATACAATAATATACATAAGAATAGTATATTAAAGAACGAGTTTTAGAAGACATGTTTTCTAAAGGACAAGTGCGATAAAATGAGTTTTTTTTCTATTTTGCATCTTACGTATTATAAATTAAAATTTAAAAAACAATCTGCGATATTTTAAGCCGAATCAATTTAGGGCAATTTGAATATGAAATATTGTGGTTGGTAACTATTATTGACATTTATGCAATTGTTCAAATTTTAAGGTTAAATTAAAATTTTGATGTTATTGTTCTCAGCTAGAAAGAGTCAGTATGTCATCTGGTACTACCATTTATTTAAAACAAAATATGGCGTATCGTAATGAATGTGGGTTTCGTAATGACTTCCTTATGAACGCAATATAGAAAAATTATATTTATTATTATTAGCCTGAATGTGCTTCTTTACTGACAGATCAGTAATCACTAATCACTACTCTTAGTTCATGTTCAATGTTGTAGTGATTTCGTTATTTTGATTTTATAGCAGCAACAACAGAAAATTCTATTTTACATAGATAAGGTGTAGAAAATGACAACAAAAGTATTGCTTTTCGAACAATTGTGAAAATTCTTGTAGGTGAATCCAAAATGTATCAACTGGAATCGATAAATATTGTCTCTTTAGCGCCAGGCTCATTACATTAATAGAACATCTATTCATCAGATTTATCAAATCACTCTTCGTCAAACATTCTCATTCACCATCCTTGCTTTAACCATATTCATAGCTCATTTATTAACTTTCAATCACATCCATCTATTTGCTCCTCTACATCTGTTTATATTACTCCTGTCGCTTCCCCATCACTAACATCTTTGGAGGCCGTGATTTCATAGTTGGTAACGCACATAAATATACCGAAAACTGCCACGACAAAGTGACATATTCAGATTAAACGTAAAAGGCGTGAAGATATATTTATTTATTTTATTTTAAATTTTTATTTCAACTTGATAATTTTAACAGTAACATAAAAAGACCAAAACGCAGTTTTTATTATTTTATAGCGTTATAACTAAATATTTGACGATAGTTTTCACAATTAGATAAAAGTATTAAGGAAAAAACAAACATAATAATAAATGCAGTGCAATTATAATTATTAATTATGTAGGTAATTATTTTTTATGTATGTTACGTTATGAAAATGTGATATAGATAAACAATAATAGAATAAAATATAGATATAAATTTAACTTTATCTAATTCCGTTAAGAAAAGTCCTGTTTTACATCAATTTTTGAGGTTATGAAATGTAATTTTTTTATAACTGTCATTCAAGAGTTATGTAAAGAATTCTTTACATAACTAGTTACGTAATGAATGTTGACAGTTTGAACTTCTAAAAAATGTTTGCAAATAACGGAAAAAACAATTTATTAAAATTTTTAGGATTTGTATACATTTAATAATTTTTCTGTTATTAAACAGTTCACGGCCAAATTAGCAAATTCATCGATATCAGAAGGAAGGTCTGTCTCGGATTTAGAACTCATTTTCAATGGTGACATAAGCTTTAAATTTAAAAATGTTATTCATTTATTTTCACGACAACGCTTTGGTTAATTGATTTATTGATTTTGAAATATACTGAGCTGTCATAAACCTAGAATTTTATGTATTTTAAAAATTATTTTATTGGAATTAGATAAAATTTTGTACGTAATACGTTATGAAAACGTGATATTGTTTGACTCACATAATGTTCATCAAACAATATCAATCTTTTCATAACTGGTTACGTAAATAACTATTTTCCACCTTACATCACATATATGCACCGTCACTGCCTCGCATTTACATTTCCGTCTGAAACCGGCCCTGTCCTTTGCGTAACGATTCTCATTCAGACATTTGGCTGTTCTTAAAAATCCATTTGACCTAAAAATCCCACGCCTCAAAACTTTCAATCAAATCTACACACAATTTTTCTCTTATTTGAAAACCTTCAACAAACTTCTAAAATTAACCTCCATTCTTTTGATCGTCGCAAAACAAAGTATAAATCAATGCGGTTGAAACTCGAGTAAATTGTTTAAACCTTTGCTATTTTTATCGTCAGGGGTCGTTCGCACCTGCCGACTAGTCACAGATTTATGTTTTTAAAAATAGATAATATCATATAGTATACACAACATTTGTGTGAAATACGAAGTTTATTATACACGATTATTTTTAGTGCTGATATGCGATTAATTTGCATAAATGTAGAATTTTCTTCATAGTTCGTGTGACCTTGAGATAAATGTGAATATATGCTAAATAATTCTGTTCCCGTGATTGTTTAAAAACAATTAATTAGTATGTTGATGAAATAATTAATACCGGTTCATGATATAGTTAATGATTAATAAATATGAACATACCTACATAGTATACGAATGAAAATTACTTAGAGGTATAATCAATATTGCTTTTATTATTTAGTTAATATTAACAGCTAAAACAAACGCAAATATAATGTTGCTTCTAATAATATAGTAATTTGTTTTACAATTATTATAACAACAATAACAAATATTGTACTTACAGAAAATAATGAGAATTTCTGCCAAAAAATACAAGACAATAGGTAGTTATCTATATTTTTAAAACCATGAATCTGTAGAATTAGGGACTTGCGACATTTTAATGATATATGAACATAATGGTAATGATACCAAAGAATGCCAATAACGTTATTGTTCGGATTTTAGGTCAATCATTTTCGTTTATAGATTCTGTGTTTACGAAATTTCCCGTAAACTTCTATTGCTGTATTAATTATAATATGAATTTTTCAATGTTTCCGGTTATTTTGTAGATAATTATTAATATAAATATTTATTATTATTATTTCGAGAAAATTATTTCTGTTAAATTATACTGATACTGAAATATTATAAATTAATATTTAATAAAAGATGAATTTCGAACTTACATTGTCTTTATTTTTTAGAAATATATATAACACAACGTTTCGATTGATATAATCTTCAATCGTTATCATGTGAATACGCTCAGTATATATGGCACAATATATATTTCTAAAAAATAAAGACAATGAAAGTTCGAAATTCATGTTTTGTTAATAATCTACCATTGTCTATAACTTTCAAATTAATATTTGATGTACAGCACATCCTATTTATAACAAATAATTAGATACTGTCTACCATATATCGTTGCCAAATAATACTTGATATGAATCGTCTGTCTTCTGTCTAATATTATCTATAAATTGTGTGTACTTCGCTGTAATGTACATTTCTTGAATGTTCCAAATAAAAATAGAAGTGACAGAAAATCATATTTGACTTCTTTAATACATATATTACTAATGATATGATATGTATTAATTTCAAAAGAATTTATAAATAACTGACAACCATTTAAAATATTGATGTGTTTTTATCAAAGTAGAAAGACTGAAACAGAAATATAGTATCACTTCCGGTTAACTGATGAAAACTAAAATAAATATTATGTCAGAAATATCTTGATAAAAATGTATACTTTCAAAACAAAATAAAATATAAAAAGTTAAAATAAAAGATTCATCAATATTTATGTACTTTAATATGTTATTTTGTTTATATTTTCGGAAAAATATATTTAAATATATATAGGTGTTCGTGTTTGCGAAAATAATTGATTAAATAAAATTTGCTTAGCTAAAATATTTCTAAAAATAAACCACTCATACGTCATTGGCTAATTTTTCATTGAAAAGAATAAATATTGAACACCTTCACTAATTCAGTGATAAGCAATGAACCTTTAAAAATAGATGTCCAAGACTCCGATTGTCAACTGTTTGTGTTACGAATAAACGCAACCTACAGCAATAATCGAAAGTTGTTGATAGAACGTGTGTTTCTAACGTGTAGGTGTCGCTAAAATAGGACGCGGAAACTGACAATCAACTACTAGAACTTCAAACATCATATTTACGAACAATTTGAAGAGTAAGGAGCCCTAAAATTCAAATGATGGGCCACATTTTATGTTAAGTAATGTTTTACGACAATAGAAACCTAAGAATTATTCGCGAGTTATATTGTCATGACTAAATATGGTAAGAGAACTATCGCCCACATATTTATATGGAATTTAAACGTATGAATGACTTAAAAAGTTAATATCTGCGGTTATATGAGGTGTCATTACATTGTTTTATTAGAATTTTTAGTATGTTGACAACGTTTTAGGGTGAACACTCATTTTATTATGGAAATTTGTTTCGTTATCCATTATTTATTTCATGCTAACTGGATTTATGACAACATTTTATTACCATGTTTTCTGTTTGATTATTGAGCTTTTTTGATAAATAAACTGATTACTTTATACGATTGGGATTTTCAGAATTTGTGTAGATATTAATATACTATGATCAGTAGCGTTGCACTTTCATTTTATGTAACTTTATTTTTTTATTGTTATTATTATCAGTAGATACTTTTAAATGAATTTTTAATATAAGATACCATTTTAAAAATCAGGACCATCTATGATACTGATAATCTGGTAATTATTATTCAATCAATTATGATAAAGATTAGTTTTTGAATCACTTATATTTCATAGTAGTAAATATTAAATTTGACTTAGAAGTTAAATTACTGCTTTTTAGAAATATTTTTTAAACGATAATCAAAGTATCAATTTAAAGTAATTAATTGGCTATATATGTTTTATTAGGCAGTATAGATTTTCTGTCATAAAAGAATCAGTACGCCACTGGTGGTAATTTCGATATTAGACGAAAGAGTGCAGCACGTTTAGTGTTTGTTCTCGACTTGTGCTGGGCGTGTTAAAGAGTTAGTGTTCTTCCAAAATAAATGTGTTTTTTGAAGTATTTTGTCATGAGGGATAATTAAAAGGTATTGTGTTACACTTTATATGATTCTTTCCCTTAGTTGTACAGAAACAAAGTCTCGTAGTAAGTGAGTCTCGTAAAATGCTTGGTTAAAATGGCATCTGTTTGCCGTAGTCAAGATATCAAATAAATGAAGTTCATTTCTGAGTGAACTTCAGTTACATTACTAAGAAAGAACAATTGCTCACGTTTTTATATTGTTTCGATAATTATTAGATAATGCGATTCTATTGATAAACTGATAACATTGTTTGACAGTTCAAGACTACTCGATTTTCAAATTCCAGTCAGTATTTTAACTATTTAAAATCTTGATATAACTTTTACTAACAAAATCGTTCTATACAGTACAGTTTTCTAGGTATAAATTGCATTTAAAATATATTTAGAGTACGAAATCAATATTATCTGACGTTGGCTTTATTTATATTGTGACCAAGACCAACTAGATATGCTTTTATAACCCTCAAAATAATATTCTGGAATTAAATTCAAGCAAACAGCTTGTTTAGATAATGATATTTCTGTCTTATGTTTTTATTAAAATCACGCATTTCTCGCGCTGGACAACTATTTTGATTAACTGCAATAATGAGTAATACCAAGTAATGATTGCATGTACTCAAAACTTTCTTCCGTGCCTACACTGTGAAATGTCATTCCCTGAGTTTCTACACTGTAAACGTAAAGAACCAAACTTGCAGTAGGGTTTTCCTAATTTTTGGTTAGGATATCCGTTTGTTGCCACATTATTTATCTAGCGATTGTTAAAGTCGAACTATGTTAATATTAAATATTTGTAATGTAAATTGGACATCCTTTCGCTGATAAGATTATACCTTCGAACGGAAGAGTTCTGGTTTGTTATCTGTCCTGATATTTGAAATATTAAATCATTTATTTCCTCATAACTGTATGTAACAATTAATTATTTTTAAATCTGTGTTATGGATTATGATCTTATATTAATATTAACATAAAGAGACACACTTTATTTAATCAATAAATATTGCACAATTTGGTGGAGGTAGAGAAAATAATAATTATTACATACAGAAATTTATAATTGCTAAACGTTGTTGTTTGTTATCAGGAATTATTAGTAGAGTGTATTTTAAAATATAACGTTAAATGATCACTATTTATTCTTAGAAGTTAATAATTAAATTGACATTTTTAAGTCATGAATCTGGATTTATGAATATAATATTAAACGTTTGTAAAGAATAATGTAATCATTTTTTTATGTATCAAATTCGAAACCATTTACCTGTCAAATTAAGATGGATTCATTTTTCTAATTTTCATTATTATAAAATTTGATATGGTGTAGTCACATTTTTAATATTAAAATAACTTGTAACAATATAGCTATAACCTCATGGATCTTGATAATAAAATTAGGTATCTTTGTGTACCTAATCTTCATTATCGGTTTAATGCATTTGACAATCTTTGGTAGTTATTCAACAGACATTATATAAATTATTCTTCAACAAGGAAGTGAAAAAGAAAGTATTTACAGGTATCTAATTTAGTCCAATTCTTGAAAAATATCGTCGGAAACGCTCGACTCGAAGTCATTAACCGTTTTATTTTAAACGGGTAGAGCCATGTGTACACAGTCGTATGTGTGAGAAAAACATCACAGCCCGGAATGTGTATGTGTATTTGTGAGTGCATCATGCACTGTTAATTGGAAAAAAATTAAAACCGCTCTTGACGTCTCTCGCAGTCTTTAACTGTTTTTTCAACACGACGAAAGAAATCTTCATTTGTCTTGAACTACAACAAAAACACATGACATTACAAGCGGGGTTAACCAGTGGCAACGTTGTCTTTAGTTTTTTTCTCTATCTTTTTTGTTTTTGTAAACATTACCTGTTATTTAGATAAATGTATAAATAGATAAATAAATACTCGTAAATACCTAGTTTCTTACACATTACTTAAATAGTACCATTCTTGCGTTTTTAGTCGTTCCTACGCATAAGCACAAATTATTTTTTCACGGCATGCGCAGAAATCTTAAATTTCTTCTCGGGAAAATTACTTCTCCCTCTCTGTAGAGATTGTGATGAGAATTCTCGGGAAATTTTTTACTATTTCGAATCTCATTTCTCGTAAATTTCGAGAAATTACTTTAGAAAATGTCGAGATATTTCGCGCTTATACAAAATATAAGTAGGTAAAATTCAAATCATGGAAGTTTAAAACCAATTCAAGTAAATTATGATGATTTTCGAAAACCATGGAAATAAATATACATTTTATAAGTCTTATGGACAATTAACCAGTAATTTTAAAATTTGCATTAAATACAATTAAACTAAATTAACTCAAAATAAAAGAAATTTCTCAATTTCCGAACATTTCATATAAATCGAACGAGACTCATATAAATTTGTTTTAAAAAAGTGGTTTCCTAAAGTAGCCAGTTAATTAATATGAATTAATGAAGTTTTTTTTATTAAATTGATTGTATTATTGAATTATATTTTGTTTTGCTTATGTAAGGAATTGAAATTTTAAGTCTTATAAATAAACAAGGATAATATCTATTTTCTTACATATATTCATATAGTTTATTTTACTTTGTTCATATATTACATTTTTGTTATTATTGATAATATATAATTTGTTTTACTTATACAATTTATATTTTGTATATTATAGTTATAAATGAATAATAATAATTAATATAAATTTTTCAATTTTTGTCATATGACATGATTATGAATGCACAGTAACAATGATAATTTTTCGGTCATAAATTTAATTTAAAAAATAATGAATATTATTTTACAAATATAGTTTCTGTTTTTCGTATTGCTTTTTTTTATTGCTGGAGAATCTCAAGAAACTCGAAAAAAAAAATAAAGGAAAGCGTTTTTTCCACTTTAATTTGACAAATAATTATTGTTGCTATTTCATAATATATAACAAAGAAATAGTAAATATTATAATTCTAAATTTAAACTATTCAGGCAATTGTAAAAGTTCGCGGAGGTATGATCAGTTTTTCTTATCTGCATTTGATTTCATGATTATGGTGAAAATTTAATCAGCTTTTCCTTGGACTTTTCCTGAAACAATAAACAATACAAAGATAAAGAGTATCCAGTCCGTTTTAGATTTACGATACATACAAATATTCATATATTCAAACGTGTTGACTTGCAAACATCAATTTTGAAAATGCCAATTGTTTTTCCTTCAAAATGTCGCAATTTAATATTTTCCATTACAATTGGTACTTAAAACAATAAAAACTAACCCATAAATTTTATTGATATTATAGTTAATGTATTTACTTTAGGGATGATGTGGCTTTTGTTTATTGAATGCAAGTGAGCTCTCATATATACGAACACAAATATCGACAGCTAATGCACTTGGCAATTAACCTAACTACTAACAATACGGCCGGTATGATCAAAGACCTTTTGAACTTTGCATTTGTGGCATAACAATGAATTAAGATAATTAACATTAACTTTATGAAGAATGAACATTCGCAATAAATAAATCTCAGAGTTTAGAATTAGAAAATAGAACTACAGTCATCGCCTGATTGTCAAAAGTTAAATTTAGAAACAGAATATAAACAGTGCAATGTAGTTTTCAACTAAACATTTCATATTATCTGTTCAAGAAACGCTGCAAATTATGCTAATATTAATGGTGGTAGTATATCAAGTTGTAAAACAATTTAAATCGTAATACAATCGATAAAGTGGAGATATAAATAATCATTATATTCCACTCGTACATTAAAATAATAGTAAGTCGTTAGCGTTGTTTATACGAATATTATTTACGGAAATGAAGCAAACAGTTAACCACGCCGTTAATTTTTAATAACTAAACCTTGACAACACAATAATACTAAACTACTATCATATTAAAAACAGACGGACAGGTTCTGAATCAGACATGCTAGTAGTTTAAATATTTGATATTATTATTTTGACGGTTTTATTTTTATCCGGGCTACTAAAGACTAAATTTGTGCGAAAATGTAAAATGAGCGATGTTAAATTAAATGATGATGAACAGAAAAATAACTACATACAAATTGCATGTCATTTTTATTTTTTGTCCACTTAAAATTTTTAAATGAAACAAATGGAGTTGGTGGTTTAGTGGGTATGCAGTCGGCTTACGGTTCTTGAGGACCCGAGTTCGATTCCCGTAATCGAAAAACTGACTTTCACCAATTTAATATCAACTCCTGCGGCTTCCCCTCCACTAATAACTTTGGGGCCGTGATTTGAAGACTGGTAACCGCACCTCACACGTAAAAATATATTACTTACCGAGATCTGCTACGCCACACCCACTAATGGGTAAAAAGCGTGATGATATATTTATTTATTTATTTAAATAGTTGAAAATAAGCATATTATTTTTTTCTTTTTTAATAGATAGAATTTTACTAATTTCACTTGACCATCCATGATAATTATGAAGATATATTTTAAGTACAAGTAATATTTTTTCGAAGTACTCGCAAGTATATACATACAGTGTGTGCAAAGAAACGCGGCACATAGGAGTAGTATAGCATAGGTTTTTAAAAATAGGGGAAAATTACCTTTACTGTACCTTTTCTTGATTACTAGCAGTCGACCCGGCTTCGCCGTACCTAACTCTAGGCTCCGCGAACACGAAAGTAAGATTCACATCTATAAGGTAATACCAAGCACGATAGGTTGCATTTTGCTCTACCTGCACCCCTAAAAATACCTTCGCGTCAACGTGGAATCAAAAACCTACAAACACCAAAAATACTCTTTCGTGCAAATTTAATTTTTACGATTACAACACCATCTGTCACGAATAAAAAAAGTTTTAGACAAAACCTACATGTTTCAGAGTGTAGAATCCGAATTTACAATAAATATCTGATGTGGACACCACATGACTTCCTTGTACACGTATTAAACTATAGAAATTTTTTGAATTGCACATATTTGACATTAAATCTTTTATTTTTTGTTCTAATCCATAGCAAACTTAATTTTTAAAAAAATCAAAAAATATATAATATTTAAATTTAGATATCTCGTTTATGCAAAAAGCTAATTTAAAAATTCTTAATGTGTGTCAGAATTTAATTCTCTAAAACTTTTATTTGCAGCATTCCTTTCTAAAATTAAAATAATACCATTTTTTTCAAGGAAAACTGTTAGCAGCTTCATGTAATGTGCCACTTCCGGTTAGTCTATTTTAACCAAAATCTATTATGTTATTTCCATTGATATAGTAGTCTTATATACCAAATTTGGAAAGTTTTAAATTATATTTGAATATAGTTTTTCATGAAAATCTATTATAGGCTTCAAGTAAAGTACCACTTCCGGTAGTTGTATAATGACCAAAAAGGGAGGTGCACAACTAGATGTTATAACAGTCCTAAATATAAAGTTTCAATTTTCTACGGCTTACCGTTTTTGAGTTATGCGAGATACGTACGTACGTACAGACGGCATGACGAAATTAGTCAAAATGGATTCAGGGAGGGCCAAAACACCTATTTCCGTTGAAATCTGAGAACCGAAAATTTTCGCGATTACAATACTTCCTTTACTTCGTACAAGGAAGTAAAAATGGGGGTTCTCATTTAAGCTTTCAAAGTAGCTCCTATTTTCTTCGAAATGGGGGAGGGGGCGGTCTATTTTTTTAATATAGACACTATCGCCGTAAACAACTACTTACCACAGTGTCATTGCACTCGGCTGAACAAGTACAGGAGCATATAAGGCACATAGACATTGATTTTTATATACAAATAAATAAATAAATATATCATCACGCCTTTTACCCATTATTAGGTGTGGCACTCTGCCGTATCAGATCTCGGTAAGTGATATATTTCTTCGCGTGTAGTGCGGTTACCAGTCGTCAATTCACGGCCCCGAAAGATGTTAGTGGAAGAGGTTCCACAAGGGTAGATTTAAATTGGTGAAAATTGTTTGTCAGCTGTGGGGATCGAACCAGGGTTCGCAAGATCCACAGACCGACTCGATACCACTGAGCCATCTACCCCATTTTTACTTCCTTGTACGAAGTAAAAGAAGTATTGTAATCGCGAAAATTTTCGGTTCTCAGATTTCAACGGAAATAGGTATTTTGGCCCTCCCTGAATCCTTTTTGACTAATTTCATCGTGCCGTCTGTACGTATGTATGTACGTACGTACGTACGTATGTATCTCGCATAACTCAAAAACGGTAAGCCGTAGAAAATTGAAACTTTATATTTAGGACTGTTATAACATCTAGTTGTGCACCTCCCTTTTTGGTCATTATACAACTACCGGAAGTGGTACTTTACTTGAAGCCTATAATAGATTTTCATGAAAAACTATATTAAAATATAATTTAAAACTTTCCAAATTTGGTATATAAGACTACTATATCATTAGAAATAACATAATAGATTTTGGTTAAAATAGACTAACCGGAAGTGGCACATTACATGAAGCTGTTAACAGTTTTCCTTGAAAAAATGGTATTATTTTTATTTTAGAAATAAATGCTGCAAATAAAAGTTTTAGAGAATTAAATTCTGCGTCTAGCACATTAAGAATTTTTAAATTAGCTCTTTGCATAAACGAGATATCTAAATTTAAATATTATATATTTTTGATTTTTAAAAAACATTAAGTTTGCTATGGATTAGAACAAAAAATAAAAGATTTAATGTCAAATATGTGCAATTAAAAAAATATCTATAGTTTAATACGCGTACAAGGAAGTCATGTGGTCTCCACATCAGATTTTTTATATGAGTTCTGAAGACTTTTCCCACATGTAAATTTTTACTTTTAAAAAGTTTACATTTGTTATACTAACATGTCTGTAGTACTACATATTTGAAAAGTAATATGTGGCACTTTTTCAAAAATTAGATGAAAATAATAATAAAAAACAAATAATACAAAATTTCGTAGTTTGTCTTAAAATCTTTATAAAATGAATTTATAAAGTATTAATACTTAAAATAAAATTTTGAAAATCTTGACTGGACTGTCACAATAAAATTTTGTTTTGTTTGTTTTTTTTTTAAATTTAATTTTGGACGTAATGTTTAATTTTGAACCATTTTTTATTCTTGTACCTTTACCCTTAGAGGTAGGTACAGGATAGTCAATTTCCACACATTTTACAAATCTTATGTCAAATTTCTATATTCCGCAGTTCTGTGTATAGTAATTGCAGAGATTTTGCAATTAATTTATAATTATATAAAATGAGTGTATTATTTTTAAAATTTAAAAATCTAGTTTTTACATCCTTCCGGAATAAATCTGTACCTAGCCGTAGACAGGCCAAGTTAATATGAACGCTGTCTGACAATATTGATTTATAGTTAACCTCGTAGTAAACATAATTCACTTACGTATCGTCATTATTCACATATTGATTTTAAAGATAAATTATTTGTACCTTTGAAAATTTCACATAGAAACTATTAAATTGAAAGTTACATTTTCGAGAAATTTCATATCGAAAATTTGATTTCTAAATATTTCAAGGACGTAAATCTCAATATTATAACAATTTCACAGCTTTTGCGCATCTCTTGTACGTAGAAAAATAGTTACTGGCCGAAATACATACATTAGATTTCTATTATTTTTGTTGTTGAAAATATTAATGTATTTTTGTTATTAATCTGCAATATTTACAACGACAACTTTTATAATCGACTTTTATTAAAACCTTCAATAAAATTTTCAGTAAAACTTTCAAAATAGATAAGTTTCTGACATTTGCATTCATTAATTATCGTTTAATCTGTGACTTTAAAATATAAAAATGTAGCACATCTGTTTGTATTTTCCACAGCCTGACCTACACATTATTGCGTAAAATATATAACCTATATATGCAAATTCTTTTCTATTCCAAGGTCATATTTATTGGTGTTTTATGTAACTGCTCATTAGTTATTCTGACCTACATTTCATGTTCACTTTGTGGATTCATATATGGATATTGAAGTACGCGTTTTATCATTTTTGTTTAAATGTAAACCACTTGTCACTTACTCTGTTACTGTTATAATTTACACTTTGTGTAGTTACTTGCAGTGTGGTAATTACTATTTTCATTCAATAATATTTAATAATGATTAACGTCTGGCGTCAAGTAATTGCATAGTTATGCTAATAGCTTTCTGAAAATAAATATGCATAATATTAAGTATAATTTGAATGTATTTAAATAGTATGTAGTAATATTGCAGAAAAATTGAACCATGGGAATTATGCCTATATCATTAGTTTTATATAGAACTAAATTTACAATAGGCAATTAAATATATAACATTATTTGATCAGCAAATATTTCAGAAGTGTTCGTGTTCAGTTTAAATAATAAATATTTAGCATTACTTTTATTCCGGGTTGGTCTGATATAAATAACTTTTAAGGAAAATATTGAATAAATCATTTTTATGTCATGAAAACCCTATTGATATTTAATATATTCCATATTTTGAGTGCGGCAACTAGCCGTCAAATCGCGGCCACTAAAAATGTTAGTGGACCCACAGAAACTATTTACCCCATTTATTAAATTTAATAAATTATAATGACTACTAATATTTATAAAAAAATAATTAGATTTTGACTGTACAGTAAAATATATATTCTTAAATGTTTAATAATTTGGTTAAACCATAACGCATATAAAAGTTAACTCTTTTTATGTGGTTGAAAAAAAGTTAAATATTTTGTTGGTCCAGTCCAGAAAAATTTCAAATGATAATTTTATTTTTATTTTACAAGTTAACTTTGTTTTTTCTTCAATTTATTTATTTACAAAATAGTTTTTCAGAAAAAAAATACATAATTAATTAAAACTTTCGTTACTAAATAATATTTAAACGATACGAGAACATTAAAAAAAAATTATTTGTAAGTATTTTTATATTTTCCGTTGTAATTTTCTCATTGTTTATAAATATAAAGAGATAGCCAAAGAGTTGATAACATAAAAAAAATTGTATTTTCTATATATCTATAGTCTATGATTAAATTTACAGTTTGATTTAAGATTCCAACTATTTGTTATTACAGTTCGATATGACAATTTATACCAAATAAAACAAATAATACTACGTGTACATGTGATATTGAATACAAGTATATTTATAGATCAATACGCTCCGTTATCTTATAATTTATTAACTAATTTCCTCAGATCAAAATTTTGTGCTGACTGCAAATTACTAAATTTTTAACTGCTATAATTGTCTGAATCAATTATATAATAAAAATTTACTATTTAATTAAATTAAATGCATCAATTGTGTTCTTATTTCAGAAAATACTTTTATTTTTATTACTAAAAGAAAATTCAGTCATTCGAAACCAAAAATTATGTCATCTTGTCTTTTCTATGACAATAACTGACCTTGACTCGATGAGCAAGAGAATGACATGCAATGTACTCAGTAGACACTACTAAAAAGGGGATAGTGTGTTTACGAACTTCACCTATCGTGTTTCGGAACATCAATACATGCGATGGGTATTTTATCTCCAGCTCTCTTACAAATAACTTGTTTTCTTTTTTATTTATTCAGAAATGTTTAACATAAATTAGCACTTGTTTGAAAATTGAAACTTCTGACTACATTAATAAAATTATATCACATCTATCGAGCTATTTAATTTATCTATTTCCAGTTTCAGGAAAATAATAAAAATATTTCTATGATTTAAATATATATATATATATATATATATATATATATATATATATATATATATATATATATATATATATATATATATATATATATAGGGTGTTATATTTTAATAGACCCAGCAAATATCTCGCTTATTTATCAACTTAGCAATTTCGTTTAATAATAATAATTACAATTGTTTTAGTTAATTGTTTTATTTCAAGCCACAGCCATGATGGCTCACTATTCTCTTTCCGATTTGGTGTATATTAAAGTGCCCGACATTTTACTTTTTAATAATGTAACATATGGACTATTTTACATGATTGTAAAGCAAATTTGATGCACTTTTCAAATTTGTAAAAAAATATAGTATGTTCCATTTGAAATTTCAAAGTTGATATTAATTATTAATAAACCGGAAATGATATCATGAATGTACATCCGTCATCAACTAGCTTGCATGTTGCTGTATAAATCATGTTATATGAAAGAATTTGCTAAGTTGATAAATAAGCGAGATATTTGCTGGGTCTATTAAAATATAACACCCTGTATATATATTATTGGAATGTCGCAATAACTACTCTGGTACTATATCGAGTACTATATTTTATACTAGTTTCGGTTTGGTAACAATAGCCAAAATTTCAAGTTTCGTTATAAACAGGTAAGAAGTATTGACCCGATTTTAAAATAAAATTAATTATACGAGCCCAAACAACTTAATGTTCGGACACTCACTATTTTCGTAAAAAACTGCGTATAATCTAAACAAGCATATATAATATTTTATTGAAATTAACTTTTTAGATAAAAATGTGTTGTAATATTAAGTTATTTTAATATAGATATTTATTTTTTGCAATAAACTACGTTTATAACGTAATTATTTAAAAACATGCACAAAAACAGTGACAACTTAATGTTCGGACACATCTTAAAAATATAATAAAAGCAATATAGACAGGTGGTTCTGGAAAACAAAACTATAATCTTTAGCTGTCAATTTTGCGCTACGTTTGTTGAAAGTTGATTAAAACAAAACACGAAGCAAAATGGGTCGAGGTGTAGCAATAAACAAAAAAATTACGAGATTTGATTATTAAACTTTTCTAAGTATACGTCAAATAGCTAATGTACTCGATATTCCAAAATCTACGGTATACGATATAATGAGACTCTATGGAGAGGTTTCTGAAACTGACATACCTGGAAAACCAAAAGAACATTCGCGCAAAGTAACACCTAGAGCTCAAAGAACCCTTAAAATTATTTGCAGAAGAGGACGTAGGAATACCCTACGAGGAATAACGGTAACTTAGAATGCCGAAACAGGGCTGAATGTCTCTAAGGAGTGTTGTTGAACGTGGATTCATAAATGTGGTTTAGGTTTTTACAAAGTACGCTAATGTTTAAGTTGATTAAATATTATTCTACTTATCAATTAATTTCATTTAGGCTAAAGAAAAACCCATATTGACTCAAAAACAAAAGAAAAATAGACTTTTATGGGTCAAATCTAAATTATCTTGAACATAGACATTGGTCGAAGGTAATCTTCAGTGACGAATCAAAATTTGATGATTATGTGGGAAATTATCGCAGAAGAATGATACGATCAAAACGAGGAGCATTTCATAAAGACTGTTTAAAGCGTACTGTAAAATTCCCAAATAGTGTAATTTCATGGGGATGCATGTCCTCAAATGGAATTGGACATTTTCAATTTATTGATGGCCTTATAAATGCTAACAAGTATCATCAGCAGATCCTAAAAAGAAGTTTACTACCAAGCATTCGAAAGTTACATCCTGATGGGGACTTTATACTCCAACAAGGCAGAGCATTTTGTCACACTGCAAAATCTACTAAACAATTGTTTATACAGCATCATTAAAATATTCTTTCATGATCCTCTAGTAAACCAGACTTAAATATTATTGAAACATTGTGGCATAAAATGAAACAGTATTTAAGGAATAATCCGAGTTAAAAGAAAAGATAAGTGAAATGTGGCAATCATTCCAGAATATTGTAGATCATTCGTACAAACCATGCCTGCACTAATTAGAGCTGTTATTAAAGCAAAATGCGACGTTACTTCTTATTAGCTATATATTATTTACATATTTAAGAATAATAATGGGATATTTCTAGTACTGTCCGAATATTAAGTTGTCAATACTTTTATACAATTTTAAATAAAATTACTCTAAATACACACATGATAAAGAAAATTATCTATGTATATTAATAAAACTTAATGTTAGACTATACTTCTAATTGAAAATTTAAGCTAAATAAAATATTATGTATGTTTCATGTATATTACACACAGTTTTTATCAGAAAATATAAGAGTCCGAACATTAAGTTGTTAGGGCTCGTAATAAGCGTAGACAGAGCACTTTCTTTAATCAATTTGTAAACGGAAGTTTAATTATAAATTATTTTAAAAATAACGTATTACATAAATAAATAAAACAGGCGCGGTGGCCGCGCGTGTTAAAACACATCTCTTAACATACTGTGACGTCACCCAAACCAAGGTTCGTCAGTTCGAATCCGCCTGTCGACAATGTGTGATTTGTCGTAAAATATAAAAATACAGTTACATGTATTTATCACACTCGGGCGCTATAAGCTAGTCACTTATACGCCTTAAATAATGTAGCATTTGACTACGAAAACCGGAAGTACGGCAAGGTAAAAACTGCGGCTTGGTGTGTCCGGTAGGTCCAGGCCCGTCCTTAGGCTGTAGCGCCACAGATGATGATGATGATAAATAAATAACGGAGGAAATAATTCGATTTCCAGAAATTAATTTTCGTCATATTAAAATTATCCTTGTTTCTTTCCTTTCACTAACATTTTTGGGGACCGTAATTTGACGGCTGTATAGTAACCGTACTTCACGCGCAAGAACAATCAGCGAAATATGCTACAGCAGAGTGCCACACGCAACAATAGCTAAAATGACATGATGCTATATTTAGTTATTTTTTTAAAATATCATGTATTTTAAGTGCAGATGCAGTATTTGTTTCTGTAATAAATAAATCACTTTTACTTATAAACCTGAGTAATTTTTCCCAAAATTATGAGCAACGTATACCACAAATATAATTAGTAACTGACTCAGAACGTAAACGCCCGAACAATCCTTAAATATTTAGATTGAGATTGTGGACGTGCTTTTGTATGTGTGTTTGACAAAACAGTAAAACCCCAATTACCCGTGATAATTATCCGAATTAAGTTTTTATTGAGTTAAACAGAAAGATAAAATAAATAAATATATAATTACGCTTTTACCCATTACTGGGTGTGACACTCTACCGAAGCAGATCTCGGTAAGTGATATATTTATACGCATGAAGTGCAGATATTAACAGTCAAACCACGCCCCCGAAAGATGTTAATAGAAAGAGAGAGTCACAAGGATAGATTTAAACCCGGGTTCTCAAATCCACAAGCCGGCTTGATACCACTGAGCCACCTACCCCATAAATACAGATAAAAACAATATATTCTGGTAACAGTGTTGGTCAATAGGATAGTTGTAAGATTTTTGTATTTATAGAACAATATTATACAGGGTGTTTCAAAATTATTGCAAAAAAAGTAAAAAGGTACCTATATATTAATTGATGTACTAATTGCAAGACAAACGGAATTTTTCTAGTTTCCAAAAATAATTAAACATTACTTAAAACAATTATTTTTCGTACAGAATTTATTTTATTTCATTGAAGTTGTGTAACAGTTCTTTCAATGTTTAATTAGTACATCAATTAATATGCATCCTTATATTTTGCAATATTTTGATATGAGTAATTTTGGTTATATAAATATTATTTCTCAGTGGTATCGAGCCGGCCTGTGGATCTTGACAACCCTGGTTCGATCCCCACAGCCGACAAAACAATTTTCACCAAATTAAATCTACCCCTATGGCTCCTTCTCCACTAACATCTTTGGGGGCCGTGATTTGACGGCTGGTAACCGCACTTCACGCGAAGAAATATATCACTTAACGAGAGCTGCTTAGGCAGAGTGGCACATCCAGTAATGGGTAAATGGCGTGATTACATATATATATAACTTATTTAAATATTATTTATTGAAAAAGTAATAATAATCGCTATAAATTAATTAGGAAGTTATAAATAATAAGAATGCATATATATATTTTCATATAAATCACGTGATTTTAATAATAGTGTGACATCACATTTCACACAACGACAGCGCCTGCAAGCGACTAAAATCTGTACTATTTATAACTTTAAACAAATGTCATTACATTGACTGTGCTGTATCCACTGAACTAAAAGTAGGGAAATCTGATTACATATGTTTTAATATATTAATAACTTGGATGCTACAATTTTTCTAGACCTTTATCGCAATTACAAAGTTAGTTTACTATTGCTGATAGTATAGAGTGACTTCAACGATTAATAACTTACATTCCATGCTGAGCACTCGAATTTTTTTAACAGCTTTCTCGTTAATGTTAATATTTCTATAGCTGTATGTCAAATGAAGAGTGAGAGGTAGTTTTATTCAAGAGTTTCTAACGCGATTCTTTTTAATGTAATATTTAAAAAAGTAGGAATAAAATATATACTTTATTGTGAATAAATTTGTATAATGTACTAATTAATTTTTTTCCTATTGGTAAATGTAAACTATAGATTTTATAACAGTTTAGATCCTTGCTTTTCATTGTAAATGTGGACGTTCGTTCAAAATGTAAAAAAAATCAGAGTATAAAATAGTTATTTGTGTATTAAGAGCGTACAGTGATTCTTTGTTACTCGAGCACGGTAACTGCAGCGCGAGCCGAAGGCGAGAGCTGCAATAGTGCAAGAGGAACAAATACACTTTACGCTCGTGATACACACATACTTTTTTCTACGATTGCATCTTAAAATTATTAAAAAACCTATACGTACTCTAAATATAGTTATTTGTGTATTAAGAGCGTAAAGTGATTCTTTGTTCCTCTTGCACTATTGCAGCTCTCGCCTTCGGCTCGCGCTGCAATTACCGTGCTCGAGTAACAAAGACACTTTACGCTCGTGATACACACATAATTTTTTCTACGATTGCATCTTAAAGTTATTAAAAAACGTAGGTATACGTCTAAAACTAAATTCGTTTTGTTAACTGTCAATATGACAAGTTTCTGTTTTGTTTGTATCCCTGGTAACTATTGAAATAATCTTTTTCGCGCGTTGCCATTGGAAACGCGCGAATTTAACGTCTTTTTCGCGCGTTGCGATTGGAGACGCGCAAAAAAGATATTTTTCGATTGTTCCACAGAAAACGTCAACTTTACGATGACAAATGAGAGCGTAATTGTCATCTTCTCATAGCAATCGTAGAAAAAATTCATTTTGTCAACTGTCAATATGACAAGTTTTTGTTTTGTTTGTATCTCTGGTAACTATTGAAATAAGTGCGTATTTGATATCTTTTTCGCGCGTTGCCATTGGAAACGCGCACATTTAACGTCTTTCTCGCGCGTTGCTATTGGAGACGCGCAAAAAAGATATTTTTCGATTGTTCCACAAAAAACGTCAACTTTACGATAACAAATGAGAGCGTAATTGTCAACATTTCATAGTAATCGTAGAAAAAATAATTGAGAGAACCACGGTTAATCCAACTCACAGATAATTGAGCACCAAATAATGGGAGTTTTACTGTACATTTAATGCAGTAATTAAAATTGTATACATTTTTGTCTGATAATAATGTATACAAGAAGTGATCAGTTGTAGCAGCTGACTTGGTATTAATGTTTTATTATATGAATTTTATTAAAACATAAAAATTAAAAAGATAAACACTTGGATAGTTTCAAAATTCGTTTATTTAATATACTATACGTTATCAGAAGAATTCATTTTTCTGATAACGTATAGTATGATGATGGTCTAGTCGACCGAAATACGTATAGTATATTAAATAAACGAATTTTAAAACTAACCAAGTGTTTATCTTTTAATATTTATTTTTTATTAAAATATTTCAACTAGAACCGACAGTGAAATCCATTGAATTTATGAATGTTATTCTTAATAACTTTATATCTGGCATCCTGGAGTCAGCTAATTACTTTAAACTTCTATTTATGCGAATTAGAAAATTACTATAATGACTGCAAAAAAACTCGTCACTGTCACATATTTGCTAATTCATACGAGTACTTTGATGTATATGACACATTGCTTCATTATAAATTTGACTTATAATTAATAGAAAGGTTACAACAATTAAATTAATATGTAATAAATGTACATGTTCCTTAAATAGGCGTTCAACTCAGGACCATATATAACGTGACACAGAATTATTAATAATTTTTATTGAATATACTTAGTTAATTTTATTTTTGTAGACTCATGTAATATACTGTAAAAAGGAATATATGTAATGATTTAATTCAATTTATATTGAGAGAGAAACAATTTTCACCAATTTAAATCTACCCCTGTGGCTCCCCCTCCACTAATATCTTTGGGGGCCGTGATTTGACGGCTGGTAACCGCACTTCACGTGGAAAAAATAGATCACTTACCGAGATCTGCTTAGGCAGAGTGCCACACCCAGTAATGGGTAAAAGGCGTGATGATATATTTATATTATATTTATAAAATAATACAACAAAAATTAACTCAGATAAGAAATTTATTATTTTAGATATTTCGTCAACACTTTGAATAATAAATAATTGATTGATTTCACTGTTATTTTTTTATTTTCTTCCATTGTTCTTTTTGTTGCTTCTAATGATAGTTAAACAGTTAAAATTTACTTGAAAAGATAATAAAAAAGAATGTGTAGATAGCTCAGTGGTATCGTGTTGGCACGTAAATTTGCAAACCCGAGTTTTATTCTCACAGCCGACTCACTTTACACCACATTAAAATTACCTCTGTGGCTCTTCCACCACTAACATCTTTGGCGGCTGTGATTTGACGACTGGTAACCGCACTTCACGCGAAGAAATATATCACATACAGAGATCTGCTACGGCAGAGTGTCACAGCCAGTAATAGGTAAAAGATGATATATTTTTATTTATTTAAAACAGTATATAAAATATTTGTTCAGTTACTATGGTTTGTAGCTTTTTATTTCACTGAATAATTTTGTTATGGTATGGTCGCAATGAACTGTAATTATAAAGAAAATTCAAATTTATATGTTCAAATTCTAAGCATTATACAGTTGAACAAAATTTAAACTTTGCCTTATGTCTCGAGAACAATTTTTTTTAGCAAAACTCTTAGCAACGTCGTA
Organism: Pterostichus niger; assembly: GCA_947425015.1. Lineage (NCBI taxonomy): Eukaryota > Metazoa > Arthropoda > Insecta > Coleoptera > Carabidae > Pterostichus > Pterostichus niger. The sequence goes on along the minus strand of OX380336.1, from coordinate 26,993,711 downwards.
AGAATACAAAAACGGATTGTATTTCTATATCGATTTATATTTATTGTTTTATTTTATAAACGAAGACTCAAAAATAAAACTAAGAAATTTTAAACTGACGAACATCTGTATTTTAAATTGCGAAACAAATAATAAAGATCAAACGTTGGTAGAAATTAAATTTAAATAACATCGCTCCAAATAAAAGTATGATCACCGTTTATAATAGGGTTAAGAGATTTAAATCAAATTGATTTTAAAAACAATTATTGATTTAAATCAACAATAATTAAATAAATTTAAAATAAAACATTGATATGCTATATGTTAAAGAATATTTAAAATGTAATAAAAAGAAAACAAGAGATATTACATTTAATTAAATAGAGGTACAATTATTTATAATGTTTCAATATTAAAAATAAATAATATTTTTCCAGTTTTTTAATCTGTTTTTTAATTTCAAATACAAAAAAAAATTAAAAAAATATCGTCACGCCTTTTACCCATTACTGGGTGTGGCACTCTGCCGGAGCAGATCTCGGTAAGTGATATATTTTTACGCGTGAAGTGCGGTTACCAGCCGTCAAATCACGGTCCCCAAAGTTGTTAGTGGAGGGGAAGCCACAGGAGTTGATATTAAATTGGTGAAAGCCAGTTTGTCGGTTGCGGGAATCGAACTCGGATCCTCAAGAACCGCAAGCCGACTGCATACCCACTAGGCCACCAACTCCATAATATTTCAAATACACTAGTCCAAATAAAGAAAAAATATATTCAATACAACCTGAAGATGAAATGGCAGATAAAAATGATTTTATTATTTTTATTTTATTTTTTTAAGCATGATTTTGATTCACTTTAGTATTTATACTGTTTAGATGCTATGCCGTAAATATATCTACTACAAAATAATTGTCCCGCGTGGTGGCCGCGCGGGTTGAGGGCCTGACTGGCGACCATAAGGTCGTGGGTTCGGGTCCCGCCCGTGGCGGCCATACAAAGGACATATCGGCATATGACCTAAGTAGTTGGTACGATATATAAATTAAAAATAATAATAATAATAATTGAAGTATGGCACGAAAAAGATAAGTTACATCTATAAATATTAAATTCTAATTTAAGGTATACCTAATATTTACCATAATATATGTTGTTATAATCTTCACCTATAATATATCACGTGAAAATTACAAATTCACTACTATTCACTGATTAAATAATAAAAAGAAACAGTTATGGTAGGTATAAGAAACAAATTTTGTCTACTGTTATTATTATGCCAGTTGGCACTGACAGAGCCAAGATTCTCGAATATAAATTAGATGACATTAAAATAGTAGGTAAATAACCTAATAACCACGTCTTGTTTTGTTTGAATTAGTTTTGATAATATAAATATTTTAATACGTGTTGCACTTATAAACTGATTGACTGTATTTTATGCAAATCTCTATAATTATATATTAAACCATTCTGTCGTCACTAAGCAATTATATCATGGCGAATAGAGAGTAAATCATGATTATAACTTTGGAATATAAAAAGACTTGACTTTGATACTAGACTACAGATTTGTACCTGAAATTCTACAATCCTATGTCAAATACCTAAAATCTAACATTCACCATATAAGAAATATATCACTTACCGAGATCTGCTTATAGTAGAGTGCTACACCCAGTAATGGGTGAAAGGCGTGATGATATATTTATTTATTTATTTTACCATATAAGATTTAAAAAATAAAATAGTGTCATTAATGTTATAATTTTGCTTAATTTTAGACAAATTTTAATTTGCTTAACACAATAGGAACTTAATTCCAATTACAGTACAGAATGTGTGTGATTAAATGCATCATTTTAGGGCATACACACTTGTCGACTGATAGACTCGAACCCGAGACTGCACGCGTGTCGTACCAGAAACAATCAAGTTTCAAAAATGTTATTAGATATTTGAGTTTTAATGACGTTGACGTCAAAGCATTGCGATTTTTCTTTAGCCCTCAAGTCTATTCAGAATTTTTTCTACTTTTCATGTTTTCCATCTTCGTCCAACTAACAGCCAATTTTGAGTTTAATTTTTTGCTTACATCATTATATACATTATTGATGAGTATATTGCAAATACATATCTAACATATGATTTATTTCTTAACTAATGATTATGTTACTTAGGGAAAATAGTTATTAAATATTGTCTAGTTTGAAACTTAGATTATGTTTACAAAATATGGGATAAGACATGCTGAATAAAATATATCAGTAAACCGTATCAGTAGTAATCAAACTCTTGACTATGATAATCTTTTAGTTTATTTATTTTTCTTTTTCTGAAATAACTGATATCCATACACATTTTTAACTATTTGCTATGAAAGTTATTTTAACCTTATTTATATATTTGACTAAATGATAAAATATATTGTTTACGTGACTATAATTATACGCGAACCCCACTCTTTGAGGTCCACATTTCTTTAAATCTGGTGTCACAAGAAAAATTATATTCACTCAATTAATTCTCAAAATAAATTTAACATTAATGTTGATTTAACTAAAGTTATAGTAAGTTATTTAAAAAAATTAAAAAAATAAATATATTACGCCTTTTACCCATTACTGGGTGTGGCACTCTTCCGTAGCAGATCTCGATAATTGACATATTTCTTCGCGTGAAGTACGGCTACCAGTCGTCAAATCACAGCCCTCAAAGATGTTAGTGGAGTGAGCGAAAAAAAAAATAATCTGGACTAATTCTAAAAAAAAAAAAGGTTTTATTAATGGCTTTGGTAATCTTGACCTGAATTTTTGTTTATTCAAACATATGTATTCAAATCCGATTTTAATAGTTAAGTTATATTCTTAATAGAAAAAAGTGACAGGATTCGATTAGTGTTTGTTTGGCAAAACCATATTAAAAATTAAAGTATTTTGAGAATTCGGTCTGACGATTTTAATTGAATCAGACATAGAACATCATTATCATGGTATCTACTCAACATGTTGAGCATTCATTCACACATTTCTACTAGAATACAAACCTAAACACACATATGTTTTATTTAAGTACACATGAACTTCGGTCACAATAATGCGGATCTGTGCGCGACCAGAAGGAAATGAACACACGTATGGTACGAGTACATGCACTTGTGTTGTACTGAAGCAAGGACTGATATATTTTTGGAACCACGAATATAGACGTCTTTAGCTTGTATCTAGAAGGTTTCTTTAGCATGTTTGACAGTTGAATTCTACACTTTTCAACGCTATCTTGATTGAATACTGTGGGAGAAATGTCAACTAGATGATATTTTAATTTTTTAGAGTGTTTACTCTTGTTGGCTTGTATAACTAATGTTTCGAGTTAATTTATAGACTGGTAGGTAATATTTTATTTACATGGAATAAGAGAGCTATTAATTATTAATTGAATAACTTTAGTTTGCTCTGTTGAGTGATGCCACGAAAATTCGGGTATGATACTGAATCCGGCTGATATATGTAATCGTACAATTTTTTTGGGAAAATCAAATATATTAAATAAAATATGATATTTTATGACGAGAATCCAATAAACATGTTCAATATTATATGACAAGTATTTACATCCGAGTACTCATATCTAATTTAATTAAAGAAATTATAGAAATATTTATCTGTTATCTATCATCCGTGATAATTTAAATACGTATATTGAGAAAAAAATCGTCGAGCTATACACAAACTGTGGGATCACTATCTGATATCAAATAAATAAATATATGTTATTTCATCATGCCTTTTACTTATTACTAGGTGTGGCATTCTGCTGTAGCAGATTTCGCTATGTGATATATTTCTGCGCATGATGTGTAGTTATCAGCCGTTAAATCACAACCCTAAAGAAGTTAACGGAGAGAGAGACACAGGGTTGAAATGTGGTGAATATTGTTTGTCGGCTGTGAAAATTGAACCTGGATTCTCAAATTCACAGTTCGACTCGATACCGCTGAGCCACTTACCTTATCAACTATACAATAAACAATCATATATTATTTTAGATAGAAAATTTAAAAGTGATTGAAAAATTTAGTCTCCTACTTCTTTGCTTTGAAGTATTTTTTTTGTTAATTAATTTAAGAACACTTGACAATCAAATACAAATTAATCTTATGTCAAGGGTAAATAGCAAATAATAATAATGTATTTTATTCATCAACAAACAAAGTTGATAAAATGTAAAATTTTCAGCTGAGCTGGTTTTCATATTTTCCCAGAAATATATAAAAATTAAATACAAACTACATACATACATATATAGATTATATGAAATATGAACATGCAGATTACCTCTTAAAAATATTGTTTCAAGTTAAATTTGAATCTGAATACTGTCATTATTGCCAATCGTAACCTTACTGTTTATCATCATTAAAGCCCGGATTTTTAGGCAATTGCCTAGATTCAAATTTTAATATACTTCAGGCAATTTAGTTTTTCTATACATAGGTAATATGTTTACGTGTAATGGAAGGATTTTTTTTCGTGCCTTAGAGCCTATTTTTTCTATATTTTGGTTATTGTGCCTATTTTACCTTATACAGCCTATTTTGCCTATTTTTGTTGCCTATTTTAACTTTTATTGAGCAGACAAGGTTTATCAGCGCCATCTATCATCTACTTCGTTGTCTAATTCAGCACTCTTTAAAGTGTTTCATCCTAACCTATAATATTTAAAGTACTTACTTTAATCAAGTTTTTGTGTACGAATTTAAAATGCCGAAAGAAAAAATGTGTTTTGGTCAAAATTTTACGTGGCAATTCAATTGTGTCTTTGCCATTAATCAATGGAGCTGCGGTAATACGTAATAATGAGACGATATGGCTAAATATAATAATGCCCCTCACACATTTTGTGATGTCGAACGAAGTTTTCAACTTACAAGCAAGTTCTGACTGACCGAAGACAGTCCCTTTCCGAAAATTTCATAGAGCAATTGCTCGTAATATTTTGTGAATCAAAGTATACTACATAATTTGAATTTGTATAATAGTTAATAAAATGAGAACCCTACGTTATTATTTTATTATTATTTTGAAGAGTAGATACGAGTACCAATATTAGAAAAAGGATTAGTTTATTATTTTTTTTTACAAATTATTTACATTTAGGCTGCCTAAAATACCGCCTATTTTACAGTAATTACCGGCCTATATGCCTGCTTATTTGGGTGTTTTTAAGTGCCTAAATATCCGGGCTTTAATCATCATCATCTATGGCGCTACAACCCGAGATCGGGCCTGGGCCTACCGGACACACCGAGCCACAGTTTTTATACTGCCGTACTGCCGGTTTTCGTAGTCGAATGCTACATTATTTAAGACGTATAAGTGACTAGCTTATAGCGCCCGAGTGTGATAAATACATGTAACTGTATTTTATATTTAACGACAAATCACACATTGTCGACAGGCGGATTCGAACTGACGAACCTTGGTTCGGGTGACGTCACAGTATGTTAAGAGATGTGCCTTAACACGCTCGGCCACCGCGCATGTAAACCTTACTGTTACTATTTAGTAATAAATTGCATGTTTTTCTTATTATTTATCATTATTTCTTTATCTACACAAATAATTCCAGACAGAAAATAGTTTTAATAATTAATCGTTCGTAAAATTTTATTCTACATAAGAAACGATTTTATTTAAAGAATATTGTTATTGATTATGCTAATAGTACTTATTTATGATAAAACAACAAACTATTGAGAATTTGATTTCTCTTTGTATATGTACACTTTGCAGTTACTGCCATTGCTATTTAATTTTGTAATACTGAAATGAAGGCATGCACATGTTTTCTCAGCTCTGTACCTATAATTATGAATGATTTATATTTATATTCTGGCGCACATGATTGTTTTACGTCGGTATTTACTACTTGTACATGATTTATTATTATTTCTCATATTTCGATGTAGAAATTACACGCGTCAATAGTAGTACATAAATTGAAATTGATTTATTTCGCAAATATAAAAATGCATATAATAAAACTAGAGAATTGAGTTTCCGAACTTGTAGAACTAGGAGACATAATAAGATCAAAAGTTCACAAATGATTGATTCCTCAATGATTTTCCAATAATTCATTTCTAATTAAAGGTCACATCGTTTTATTCGTAATATCTTTATTTGTGATTTATAAATGCAGTCAACTCGACACTACATTCTTTCTTTATTAAAGTTTGCTTTATGCTTTTCTTACATTTAATATCGATATACCTATAAATTACAAAATTATACATATTATAATCTGCGTATACATACAAAAATCTAAATTTCGCTACTATCTTCCTTTAATAGAAATTTATAATATAATCATAAATATTAATACTTTTATAAACTTTATAAATGTTATTTAAGTAACAAATTACTGTTCCACTGCGCTCAGCGCTATAATGAGAAATTGACTTCTGTTTTGGTCTAAATAAAATAAATAAATAAATATATCATCACACCTTTTACCCATTACTGGGTGTGGCACTCTGCTTAAGCAGATTTCGGTAAAAGATATATTTTTTCGCGTGAAGTGCGGTTACCAGCCGTCAAATCACGGCCCCCAAAGATTTTAGTGAAGGGGGCGCCACAGGGGTAGATTTAAATTGGTGAATATTGTTTGTTGGCTGTGGGGATCGAATCAGGGTTCTCAAGATCCACAGGCCGACTCGATACCACTGAGCCACCTACCCTACTACTTGACTGTAAATCATATTATTTGTTTAATTTTTTCTTTTGATAGAGAATGCAACAATCAACGATCGTTGACATATTATTTTGCAAGATAACGGCTTAAAACAGTTTTCATTACGTAAATAAATTAGATAATTATATTATGTGTCTCACTTACAGTTTGCATGAGGTAGATGGCTCAGTGGTATCGAGTCGGCCTGTGGATCTTGAGAACCCTGGTTCGATCCCCACAGACGACAAACAATTTTCACCAATTTAAATTTACCCCTGTGGCTCCCTCTCCACTAATATCTTTGAGGGCCGTGATTTGACGGCTGGTAACCGCATTTCACGCGACAAAATATATCACTTACCGAGATCTGCTTACGCAGAGTGCCACACCCAGTAATGGGTAAAAGGCGTGATGATATATTTATTTATTTTATTTACTTACAGTTTGCCGCTTCTAGCACATAAAATTAATTCCAGACGCCAGGAATCATAAAATCACAATAATCAAGAATTTAACATGAACTTTTATACAATGTACAAGATTTTTTAAATGAACCATATCTTTTATTACAAGATTTTTCATATGTATCATATCTTTTATATTATATTTTTAAAAAGCATCTTTTTTATATTGAACTGTAATAAAATGCTGAATAACTTATATTGAAAACAAATAAAAATCAAATATGCTTTATTTTAAACATCAATAGATTTACTGGAATACAATCTGAAAAAAGAATACATTTATTTTCATAGGTATTATTTATTGATTCATTATTATTGAACTCAAAAAAATTATTCGGTACATAATTACTTTAATATTAATGGGGTAGATGTCTCAGTGGTATCGAGTCGGCCTGTGGATCTTGAGAACCTTGGTTCGATCCCCACAGTCGACAAACAATTTTCACCAATTTAAAATCTACCCTTGTGGCTCCCCCTTCACTAACATCTTTGGGGGCCGTGATTTAACGGATAGTAACCGCACTACACGCGAAAAAATATATCACTTACCGAGATCTGCTTAGGCAGAGTGCCACACCCAGTAATGGGTAAAAGGCATGATGATATATTTATTTATTTTTATTTAATAATATTTATATTCAACGATTAGTACAGAACACTTGGATTCCACAGAAGCCACAAAACTTTCCCCTTTCGGAAACCGAACCCAAATTTAAAACACAAATCACATTAGGTTGCGTAAATCCAACTCAATTGCACATCACAATTGTCCACAGTGGTTCGCTCACTTGCTGAACGAACCCTATTCTCCTTACAAGTTGAGGGTGCGACACGAGTACCGCAGTGTATCCAGTTACTGTCACCGACGAGTTCTCACTTCGGACATTCCTATCCCGACCACTAACAAAATTTATTCTCAACTAATGTAAAACATTACAATGCACCATGATCATTCTGAATCTAATAGTCTAAAAGACAAGAGAGTGCAAAAACTTATATTGTTGGCTAGAGAAATGAAAACAACCCCCGAAAGAAGGCAGATATAAACAAAATTTGGTTCATTGTAAAATAGAGAATAGTACGACTATTTAAAAGTATTTTAACCAGTCCCGTTCTTATGAAACACTGCCGTTTTTCGTTTTGTGAATTGAGATTTTTCCGTCAGATATTAGATGGGGATCATTATTTACATACATACATAAGACACAACAATACGTTATGTCCCTTTAAATGTAATATTCACTGAAAAAATATTCTTTAGATTTATCCTACAATTAATGTTTAAAAAACATCCCTGGCACTCCACTTACATAATTTCCTATTCCTTTAATTCAAGCTCAGTTATTTCTTTCATAGGAGATGTTTCGTTTGCGTCACATCCCGTCAATATCATACATACATTTTCTAATGTTTAATTACAGCAGGAAATACATGAAAAAATGGCTCTATACTTCAATCAATTAATCATCTTTCTCTCTATTAAAAATAGTTAACAATATTACCTTTGTCTCTTTCTAGTTGAAATTAATTAAATTTTAAGATTCAAACGCCACTTTTTAAAATGTTGAAATTTTCTTTATTAAGCAGCAAATTTAATAATTGTAAGAATAAAACATAATAATAAAAATTTTAAAAAATAATTACGTAAAATTTCAAAATTAATACATACAAGACGACGTTTCGGAACTAAGGGTCGGTTCCATTATCAAGTCATAACAGTGTATTAAAGAAAAATAATAATAATTATTATTAAAACAATGGTAACAACATTTAAAAATAAATTAACATTTATTTTTTTAAACTGTTGGTGACACCAATAAGACTGACGTGATTAAAGCCAAGTATAATCTAACCAATAGGTAGTATATTTTATTTCCTACAATTATTTTTTCAAAATGTTCTTAATCAAATATATTTCGATTATTTATAATTTCTATAGCTTTTATCAATATTTTTTTTTATTTTCCAATTGGAATTTAATTAAGACCTAAGATAACGGATAATGAAGATAGAATTTTGTAGTTAATTTTAATTTTTAACATCTTATAAATTAAATAAATATATCATCACCCATTACGAGTGTAGCACTTTGTCACCTCAGATTGCAGTATATCATTTTATACTGTACGCGAAGTGCGATTAATAACCGTCAAATCACGGTGCCCAAGATATGAATAGAAAGGGAAATGTGGTGAAAATCATTTCATCGAATGAGGAAAATGAACTCCGGTTCTCAAATCCACAGCCCTAATAAATAATAGTTAATTGTGTATTAGGGTATCCTCGAAAATAAATTCAGCGACCACAAAAAACCCCGAGTAACTAGTTTTGAACCCAAAACTCTATTTCAGTTGAATATCGTAATTTCATTCCCCCATCCCCATTTTAACCCCTTAAAAAAGTGCATATGATCAAAATGACTCCGAAAATAGATTTTGGAGATCTCTAAAACCCCTGGGTAACCAATGTTGAACGCGTAATATTTTGGTATTATTTAATTTCATTTATGGCGATTCTTACTTTTACCACCTTTCAGGGGTGGTTTGTACCCCTAAAAAGCAACTTTCGGAAGAAAAAAAGTAGAAGTTCAATATTTTTTAGAGTTCTATTAGTGTGCCAAGTTTCATTTAAATCGGTGAGTGACAGTTGGGCAGTGTTACTTGTCAGTAATGGATAAAAGGCGATATTTATTTTTATACTAGTATTATCAGAATATCACCTGACTCTAATCTGTTGAATGAGAATTAGTACAAATCGTACTTCACACTAATCATTACACTTTAAACTTCATATTAGAACAAGGTAAAAACGACTTCACTTTAAATTTCCGACAATTTTCGAAGTGTAAATAAATATTATTAGTAGCCGAGCTAGGAGTGACCGAAGTGGTAAGACAGCATGGGCTCCGCTGGCCAGCGGCTTCCTTGTTCTGCTCGCGATCCTTTATCGCAAGGAATTACTACCAATTAGGTCAACTCAATTACAGTGATTGCGTACATACTGTTGGCTCATATTTGCTAACTGATGATTGGCGTATTTGTTGGGCCGCAACCGTATCATAGCAGGCTGCTGTGCACGGCACGAGCCACGTGTATATTGTTATTGTTGATTGAAGTGCTAACTTGATTTTTGAATCATAGTTACGTGCAATTGTTTTGATTGTTTTGATTATGGGCATTGTTGAATATTGTGTTGTCAATCAGTTAAAAATTGTGGTGTAATTGTTGCGGGAATTTGGTTGACTGTGGCTAATGATTCTTGCAACGTTGGATGAGAATTTGTGTTCATTCATAGAGTGAAATGATGTACAGTGACAGATTTTTAATTTTTATACCTAAAGGAAATTTATTACATTAAAAGAACTTCTATTTAAAGTTTCTGTAATGAATTACAAAGAAAACAAATTACAAAGAAGACTTATTTATTAGATATTTTTACTTCCTTCTACGAAGTAAAGGAAGTATTGTAATCGCGAAAATTTTCGATTCTCAGATTTTGACGATTCCTGAATCCATTTTGACTAATTTTTTCGTGACGTCTGTACGCATGTACGTACATACGCATAACTCAAAAACGGTAAGCCGTAGAAAGTTGAAATTTTGTATTTAGGACTTGTTATAACATATAGTTGTGCACCTTCCTTTTCGGTCATTATATAACTAGATTTTAATGAAAAACTATATTAAAATAGAATTCAAAACTTTTCAAATTTGGTATATAAGACTTCTATATCAATGGAAATAACATAATAGATTTTAGTTAAAATGAACTAACCGGAAGTGATACATTACATGAAGCTGCTAACAGTTTTTCTTTAAAAAAATGGTATTATTTTGCTTTTAGAATAAAAGTTGTAGAGAACGAAATTCTGTGTCTAGCACATTACGAATTATTAAATTAGCCTTTTGTATAAGCGAGATATGTAAATTTAAAAATTATATATTTTTTTGTTTTTTTAATTAAGTTTGCTATGGATTAGAACAAAAAATAAGAAAAAAATTTAAAAAAATTAATATAAAATATGCGCAATTAAAAAAATATCTATAGTTTAATACGCGTACAAGGAAGTCATGATTTTTAATATTAGTATTACAAAATATTGTATATTTATTAATATTAATTTTCTATTCAGTATTTAAATCTGATTTTCTCAGTATAAATAATAAACATTAATTAATACATAAAACATTATTTTGAGTACTTAAAATATGTTTGTTCTGATGTCCAGAAAATATTAATACACGTTTTGCAAAAAATATTTTTACTCAATATATTTCATTATAAAATTAAAACACTTGGTATATTTCACATAAAATTTTTTATTTATACGACGCGTTTCGACTTTTCAGTCTTCATCAGGTAATAATACACAATAATACACAAATGCATTTAAAAAATAAAACTTAGATTAATGCAACCAATTTTAGCAGTTTCCTTTATTTTAAAAAATCATATATTTTATTTTTGTTATGTATTTACTATATTAACAGAACAAATGATTTTGTAACAAACTATATATTTTACAAAAAAAAAATATGTTGGTGATGCGCTCTTTTATCAATACTGAATATTTATTTAAAATACTGAATTTATTATTTCCATTTTTATAATCAACTTTAAGTCTTAAGTCTTTAATATTTTAACGAAAAATTAAAGTTGTATTAGTTTTCATAATGTAATTTTAGAACTTTAATATGACTTTAAACTAAAGTGACTTCAAATATAATTTTAATCCATCTTTAACTGTATATGTTTGGTTATGACAGACTGATATTAATTGTCATATCTGAATTTCAAAATGGATTTATTTTCTTCTACATTCAAAAGTAATTCCAAAAAAGAATACTATATGATAAGAAAATTAAAAGTTTATAAAAAGAATAATATTAATTTTGATATATGAAGTAAATCTTTTATAGTCATATTTTGCAATGACTTTATCAATGTAATCAAATGCCAAATCTTTAGATTTTTTTCGTTATTTCACACATTCAGTGTAAGACCAATTTACTTCAAAATAACTTAAAGCTTACTTTACTAAAAATATTTGTTATGAAAATCGGCAACTTTAAAGATAGTCATAAAGTTATATTAATTGAAGTCTTAAAGTATATCTGAGTATGAAAACGGACGTAATCACTATTATAGCAAATGAAATATTTTTTCTGAACAAATGAAAGGAATGAAAACAAAAGTTTCGATATTAAAATCTATTTCTTCTTAAATTTATAATCTAATTTATTTAAGAATTAAAATTAGAATATTGTTGAATAAACTAGATGAATATAATGTAGTAAATTATAAATAAGATGTTTATCTATTTTTGCTATAAATTGTTTAATATTTTCAAGAATCAAGTCATTATTATATGCGCAAATTTTAATACGAATAAAACATAATATTATGTATATACATAAACTTAACTAGGCAAACAGTTGGCTAAATGAATTATGCCTATTTTATTATTACGAAATAGTTTCCGTAGATATTTTAATTTTAATACTAATGCAAATTAGATTTTCTATTTTTTCGTAAAGAAAATGAATGTATATCTTTTCTATAATATCAACATATATATATTTTTGAAAAAATAGTTTTTAACAGAATTTAAATATCATAATTTAAACTATAATAATAATAACCATGAATTAAATTCTTAATAATGATCATACTTATTATTATTTCCTGTCAAAATGTATAAATATTTTCATATTATATTAATCATACTTTACGTAATACCGCAGAGTCATACGGGTTGCTTCATGGAATATTCACTTAATAATATTATTTAAATATCTACCAAATACTATTTCATATCTTTCAATTTTGTTGTTATATTTATTATTAAAATAAAAATTATAAAACATATTTAGAAAATATCATTTTTGTTATAAAAAATTTGGCATCTTGTCAAGCGTGACGCAAAGTATATGCGACGGATCTTATAGGGTAAACTAAATATTTTAAAAATATTATTAAATAGAACATTTAGTTTTATAAAATAAATAGTCTATACCTTTAGAGTTTGTTAATCACATTACTTAAACAATATTTTTTGTTATTATTTACATTACAATTATAAAATAATTACATATGTACCAAGAGTTGGAAGTAGCCCTTTGCATACCGAGGCTAGAGATTATAGCACAAACGTAACGAGGTCTGCAACTAGTCGAAGAGATTTTCAACATTTTTTCTACAATCGGAAATAATTATTATTTTTTGAGTCTTAATTGTAACCATTTGCAACTTTTTGTCATCAAATGACGTACAAAAAGCCTACTTTTGTTCTGATCGTAGAAAAATTAATTTATTAAATTAATTATTATTTTAGAGAGTAAATTGCAAATGACGTCGAAATTACAATTCGAACCAGGATCGTCTAAGTACGAGTCAAAGAGTTCCTAGTTTAAATCCCGATGTCGGATGAATTTTTCTCTAAAATAATAATTAAAGAACTTTGTAGAGACAGTTAAAAATAAAACAAAAATGAAGATTATTTGCTTTTTCTTTACTATAAATTAATTATTTACTTCTCCAAACAATCTCAATCTATTATAAAAAAATTGTAGTGCTTACCAGTAAAATACATAGGCGTCCGTTACGTTCACAAACGACTATCAATTAACCACCCTCGCTCCCAACCCTACGAGTAGTTGTCTTTCTTGCTGACAGAGAGGGCGGCTGATGCTGTGCTGTATCCACGCGTTCTTGTGCGTGCGTCGGTGTGTGCGACAGTGGCGCCTCTGCCGGCGCCGGACGGGGTCGGGGAGGGATAATGCGTGCTTCATGTCGGGGGTAGGGGTGGGTCGTCGCGGCGCCCGTCTGGCGGACGCCTCTGATGTCATGGCATCGCGAACTCGGAAAAAACATGTCGAGAAAACTCTGCGCACGGATGATACTTTTTTAGTTTTTTTTACTTATTTTTTTTAATTTATGGAGAAGTTTTCTTTTCTGCGGGTTGTTCTGACGATTTTCTCCTGTTATTTTTTACGTAACTTTGGGGTGTATATAATGGAAATGTGTTTATTGAAATAAAAATATGTTTTTGGGATTAGGTTAAGAATAGAAGCAGAAATTTAAATAGGTATTTTGGAAAGCTTATTTTTGATATTTGAAATATTTTGTTTACTTTATTCTTAAGTATGCATATTGCATTGCGATAGTACTACGATTAATACTTATTATACTTTATTTGTTCTATTATTCTACTATTTACAATATTACTCGGTAACAAATGTATTATTATTAATAAATATGATTTTTGCGTAATTCGTAATGAAATGATAATAATTCTTGTTTTTTTTTTCAGATCATAAGTTTGCAATATTTTGGAGTTAAAGAACAGGTAAGGTATTTTAAAGAGAAAAATATTCATTCTGTAACAATAAATTTATAATTTCTAACAGGTTAATTTAATTTATTAAAAATAAATTGCTCAGTTGTTTAATTTAAATTAATAAAAGCATATCGAATGTTTGACAGCAATTATAATTATTCCAAGACATGTAATTTCGATTTGCTTTTATTAATTTTAATCAAGTTTAAAATTTAAGATTTGTTTGTGTAACTGGCCAAATATTGAGTAAACGTAGTGAGTAGGCATAGCAAAAATAATAAACCATTTGATAACATGTCTTTGATTGTGTAAATCCAGCATCCATTTATTACACAATGCAGTTGCAGATTATAAACTAAAGATTTTCTTGAAAGTAGCCTATCCTCCAATACTGTCGTCTCTGCTGTCATAAATTTTCTTAGGGGTTAGTAAAAATTTAAAAGTTCTTTGCACGAAAGACGCCACCGGCGCGCGCATGCATCCACACGGTCCAGATTCGATGTCGTCGACGTATTATAACCAGGGGATGTATTTTCTTAATGTTTTTCCGACGTCCACGGAAACTTGTTTTCAAGCGTCGCGACATTTTGGCGCCGCCGTTCTCGCACCGCCATTGGCTGCAACGCTGCGATCTCGTTGCTGATCATTACCCCCACTAAACCTTCTGACCAATCCCGCAGCCACTTGCGTGTTTCAAATTTCCGAGGGCCAAAATCTAGAAACCCCGCAAGCATCCCCTTTTCACGTCATTCTAGGCTTAGAGTCCTCTCGGTCAAGTCTAGTAGTCCGCTGGAAACGTTCTCCGCACTTCTACTCTACTTCCATCAACTTTTCCTAACTTTCCTTCCCTTATAACTTTAACATTTTTCCAATACTATCCTCATTCATATGATCCTTCAAGTATCCTATGTCCAGTGCGTTTATTTTCAACATCCTTTCCAACTGAAATCGGTTCTACGATATTAAAACTTAACAGTTGTCGAATTCCGAATGTAAGAGATTGGCGCTGCATCGTCCTCAACATGAAGTCAATTCGTCTCGATACGTGAGTAAACCAGTCTTTACGTCTATGTAATTGGTGTGATTCTGTCTGTCGTGTGTCATTTGTAAATATAGAATTTCAGAAATAGAGAAAAGCGATCAGATTATCTCACGCCGGACGCCGCTCATCAAACGCGTCGGGGAAGCTATAAAACAGAACAACAAAGTTTGACCTGTTTGTTGTGTTTTTGTTTATTTAGTTGATTAGTTTTAGGAGCGTTCAAGTTTCGCGGTTACTTTGTATTTTGAATAGTTGGTAGTCGGTAGTTCTAGTTAGATGATCGTAGAATTTTTTGTAGTGGTAGATATAGGTCATAGAGTAAATGGGTCGTCAAGAATCAAGACTGTCAAGTTGTACCCCGGTGATTTTATTTATTTCTTTTAAAGGGGTGGTGTGGCATCCTGATCTGCGCAAGTCCGTTAAGTCGGGGTTGACTTTTCTCTCGCACCCCGATCCCGAGCCGAATTTAAATCTAGTCGAGTGGTGGTGCTCGCCAGTTCGGTTTCGCGTTTGCGTCGGTCGGTAGGCCGCGTGTACACGTGCTGCGCGCTGCGCGATGGACGACGCGGCGGCGACAACGACGGCGACGGGCTTCTCGCTCGACTCGTCGTGCTGCGGCGCGCTCTTGTCTTACTTTTGCGGCGCTCAAACACTGGGCCGAAGAAGGAAACAAAACTCCTGACGCAGAAAAAGATCAAAGGTGCGCTAAAAACTTTTGGAATTCAATTTAAATGTTTTACTGAGAGAACGGAACTATTTCGTAACTGTTCCCGAGTCTGACAGCGCTCGCTTTACTCTACTCCTCGTTCTACGGGTGACTATCGATCGCGAAGGGGGAGTATCCTTCCTAGTCTCGTTTAAAATCAAACCAGGGATTAAAAGTATTAACGCGGACGGTAATCGGCGCCAGAATGATCGAACTTTATCACCGAGGAGATATTAGGTGCGGGCCCGGAGTTGTTGCCGGAGCCGAAACCGGGAGCGGAACATCCGGTCGGGATCAGTGTGAATGCAGTGGCGGTCGGTGGCGAATCGCGAGTCACACGTGGCTTGGTGAATGTGTGCGAGCGTACGTGTGTAGTTGCCGGTATCGATCAGTTGATCAGGCAAACAAGTGACGCCGCCGTGGCGAGACTCAACCGTCGCCTAGCAACGCAGCATCCCTTATATTTCCACCCTCTATTGCTAACTCTCGTGCGCTCAAACTCGTGCGTGATTCAATTATGCGTGACGGATACTTGCCCTCTAAGAAATTTTGTCCTCATCAAAAAGTTTCGCTCGATAAAAGGCAACGGAAATTAACCCTTCCGAAAGTCGGCTACAAGAATATGTTATTGCATTTCGTTGACTTTGTGATTGGTTTGCTGGATTGTTGCTGTGTGCTGCCATTGCGTTTGCGTTTTGGAGTTATCTGAACTTAACCTGTACTAATTAATTTACTTTAACTCGCTTTTGTCAACACCGTGCCGGTAAATTCCGACATATATATCAACTCTATTTATTTATAGTACTATATAATATTTATTCAATTTACTGATAAACAGATTGTCTTCAAGTAAATTATTCCGTACGCATTAATTAATAAATATCTACTGACAAATATTTAAATACATCATAATGAATAAATTATTTAATATGAAATATATGTAACTATTACAATTAGGTAAATTTAAATTCAGTGAATCATACTCGACATTTTAATTAATAGCATCTACTATTTCCAGTCAGTTGATATCAGCACAATGGCTTTGTCATTGCGAATTTCTCTCGATGACAGCAAAGTCACTAAAACTATGCAGTTTGATCCTGCAACATCAGTATTTGATGCTTGCAAGATCATTAAAGATAAAGCATCGGAAGTCATTGCAGGACAAGGTATGTATTGTTTACGTATTCATGTTTTGTACACTTTATAAATTGTGTAATTAACTTTACAGCGAAAGACTACGGTCTCTTCTTGTCTGATGAAGATAAAGGAGTATGGTTAGAACCGGGCAGAAACTTAGAATACTACCTTCTAAGAAATGGTGACTTAATAGAATTCAGAAAGAAACTGCGCATTCTTAGAGTTCGAATGTTGGATGGTGAGTAATCTTAAAAATTAACATTTTTATTTAGCAATAAACTATTTATAATTTAAGTAAAACTAAAATGATTAAAAATTTGTGCTATTGGTAGTAATTATTCATATGTTTTTATTTGTTAGGTACCGTAAAAACTGTTTTGGTAGATGATTCTCAACCAGTTGCCAACTTGATGGTTGTAATTTGTACAAAAATTGGTATCACCAACCATGATGAATATTCTCTTGTCTTGGAAGACGAGAATCAAGAAAATATGGAATCAAGAGCTAATTTTGGAACTCTCACTTTGAGAAAAAAGAAGGATAAAGACGACAAAGATCGAGATGCAAAAATGGACCAACTTCGAAAGAAATTGCGAACGGACGATGAAGGTAATTAAATATATTTTCTCGTACATTTCTTCAGTCAGTCCTTCCTATTCTTCTTTAGCTTAATCCATATCATAATACTTTCCTTGCTTGATCTTTTTATACACCCTATTCGTAATCTTTCTTTTATAAAAACCATCAGTCATATAAATCCATTTACTCTTCGGTTGAGTACACAATCTTACCCTCTCGGTAAAATTTTACCTCATTCGATTTTATTTCGCTATAAATTATTATTGATCATCTTTACAAATATTCAAGTATCACTTGCAAATTACATCTTAATAATTTTTTTATAGAAATAAATATGTATTTAATGTTCAAACATTTAATTTTTTCTCAAATGATCAATATCAAACAAAATCGTAAAATATATTATTCACTGACAAATTATCAAACTTTTGTATTATATAAATAATTACCTATTATTGTTGATATTTACAGTGAATTGGGTTGACATGTCGAAAACACTTCGAGAACAAGGCATTGACGAAAACGAAACAGTCCTGTTGCGGAGAAAATTCTTTTTCTCTGATCAAAATATCGATTCTCGAGATCCCGTTCAGCTCAACTTACTGTACGTACAAGCTCGTGATGCAATCATTGATGGAACACATCCTGTCACGCAAGACAAGGCCTGCGAATTCGCCGGAATCCAATGTCATATTCAATTTGGAGACCATGTTGAAAGTAAACACAAGTCCGGATTTCTAGAGTAAGTACGAGGGTCCGTTTTTCTTACTAATGCTTTTGATATCATGTTACACATAGTGATATTACTTACCTACCGTATGTCTGAACTATCATTTTTATGTGGTTTTAATGTCTTAAGAGCTTTCAAGTCAACGTCATACTTATCTCGATAAAATTTCTTTGTTATTACGTCATATGAATTCATTTTATTAAAACAATACACTTTGAATTTTTTTATAGTTAGCAAAAAAAAATCCAATTTTTTAATATCAATCAAATTAGAATTCAATCTTTTAATTAATGACTCCAGTCGTGATTAAAATCATCTAAAAAATAAAATTAAAAATTTAGATTTTTAAAAATTTACATTATTTTATAAAAATTTTATTACAGATTGAAAGAGTTTTTACCACAATCATATGTAAAAGTCAAAGGAATCGAAAAGAAAATTTACCAAGAACATAAAAAACATGTTGGTGTGACAGAATTAGATGCTAAAGTAGAGTACACGAAAACAGCAAGAGATTTACCTACTTATGGCGTTACTTTCTTCTTAGTAAAGGTATTCAGAATAATCTTTTTATAACAATTAAGAAATTTTATGGATTTTCATAAAATATAACAATTTATAGGAGAAAATGAAAGGTAAGAACAAATTAGTGCCCCGTCTACTTGGCGTAACTAAAGATTCCGTTCTCCGTCTTGATGAAAAGACTAAAGAGATTTTGAAAACTTGGCCTCTGACAACTGTTCGAAGATGGGGCGCCAGTCCAAATACGTTCACATTAGATTTCGGTGACTATTCCGATGCCTATTACTCGGTTCAGACAACTGAAGCCGAACAAATTCAACAGATTATTGCTGGCTATATCGACATTATTCTGAAAAAGGTAAATTCTAAATATATTTCTGAAAATTGTGTTATTTTGTTATATTTATTTTGTGTAGAAACAAGCAAAAGATCATTTTGGCATTGAAGGGGATGAAGGTTCTACCATGGTTGAAGATAGTGTATCACCATTAAAGTAAGTACAGTAAAATAGAAATCTATTTTTTTAATATTATTTTACAAAATGTTTCAAATAAATTTATTAGTTCTAAAATTAAATTAGAAGCAATTTTTTAATCCTTTTACGAGTATATATATATATATATATATATATATATATATATATATATATATATATATATATATATAATAATAAGTTGTTAATTAAATTTTAAAATAAACTTCAAAATGTGCAAAACCATTGAAATCCAGTAGTGTCTATAATAATAAAGTATATTCATATTCAACAACTTTTTATTCTTATAATTACAGAGCTACCATTTTACAACATGAAACCAGTAGAATTGGTAAAGTCAACACTGAATCCTTGGCGAAACCTGCAATTATGCGAGCAAGTGGAGATGGTAATATATTTATTTACTAATTCCAATAGTTTGTTGTTATTTCTCAACTTACTTTTTGAAAATTTGAAATATTAATAATGAACTAAGTAATCAAACCATATTACACAAAATAAGAACCTAGATATTTTGTTGTTTTTACGGGATATGCAATTTTTTTTGTGGACACATTGTTATGTTTATTTTTACGGGGGCAGGATCTCGTCCATACGGTATGGGGCAGGTAGCAAGTGCGCAGTACACAACTGTTAGTGGTCAGGTCAATATGGGACATGCCCCACCTACGGTAAGACTTTTATAATTTTCTTTGTCCTTTAATAGTATTTGCTCGCCTTTATTATAATTAATAAATATAATCTAACCATTCTAGCAGTCATACAATACTAACTATAATTATAGTCAAGCTAACTTATAAAATATTTTCTTACAACAAAAAAATCATTCAGCAAGACATTTAAAATCTAATTAACAGATTTGTGTTTGTTCCATGCTTCTCTAATTTGGAGTAGATTCCTTCTCTGTAGGTACATACTTATTTTGAATTTATATATCTTATAGTCTATTCATTACTTATTATGATTTTATCATTCCCATTTGCAATCAATATTTTTAAAAGGTTTTATTTAACTAATATTATTATTTTTTACCAAATTTTACTAAAATTAATAACTTTAATCAGCTATTAAAGTATTTGTATTATTTTATTGAAATATGAGTTTTAAACTGTCTATCTTATTTTACAAAACACAATAGACAATGTTTATTAAGCATGGTTACTCAGTTTACTTAAAGATATTAACAGTTCGAAACTCAATTTCATTATTTCAAAGATCATTATCTTATAAATCAAAGATACAATTTTTTTAGGTTTCTAATTCAATTATACTGTTTTTATTCAGGTGCAACAATCGAAGATAACATCCGTTTTATCAGAACCACAACGCGCTCTTTTGTCTACTATAAGTGCGAGTCAGGAAGTTGTCGCAAAATCAGAGTTGGAGTTGTCAGATCGTGCAAAAGTTCCAGAATTGGGTAATGATTCTGCTGCTCTAAAATGGAAACAAACAACATTGGACACCAGCAAACAAAATGTCAGCTCTCAGTTGGCTGCCATGAACGCTGCTACTGCCCAGGTTAGTATACCATCTTCAGAAATTCAAATCTATAATAATTAAATTTTCGAAATTTAATCAATAATTGGTACATGTAGGTCGTTACTTTAACATCTGGACCCTCCGAAGAAGTAGATCACACTGCTGTTGGCGCAGCAATCACAACAATCACTAGCAATTTGCCGGAAATGACTAAAGATGTAAAGATGATCGCTGCGTTAATGGACGATACCAACATGGGAGATAAGCTCTTGGAAGCCGCTCGTAAACTTTGCACTGCCTTCAGCGATTTGCTAAAAGCTGCCGAACCAGAAACTAAAGAACCACGACAAAACTTACTTAACGCTGCTTCAAGAGTTGGAGAAGCCAGTCACCAAGTTTTGTATACAATCGGAGAAGAAACAGAGGAAAATAAAGAACTGCAAGATATGTTATTATCTTTGGCTAAAGCTGTCGCAAACACCACCGCTGCTTTAGTTTTGAAAGCTAAGAATATTGCTGCTACTTGCGAAGATCAACAAACTCAAAACAGAGTAATTGGAGCAGCAACTCAATGTGCCCTTGCCACTTCACAACTTGTAGCTTGTGCCAAAGTTGTGGCACCAACTTTGCACAGCCCTGCATGTCAAGAACAACTTACAGCTGCTGTAAGAGAAGTTGCCCGTGCAGTTGAAAACCTTGTTACAGTTTGTAACGAAACTTGCGATAATGAAGAATTGATTACCCAACTAACAGATGCTGCACAAGAAGTAACCAGAAGTTTAAACGATCTTTTGAACCATATTAAATTGAGCGGGCGCGAAAGAGCCCGAGAATCAATTCAAGAGAGTAGCGTCGAGACAATTATCATTGCAACTGACAAGTTGTTTGCTTCTTCTGGAGACGCGGGAGAGATGGTGAAGCAAGCTCGAGTATTGGGACAAGCTACTGCTCAACTGATTCAAAGCATTAAAGGTGAAGCTGAACGTCAACCTGATTCGGAATTACAGAGAAGGTTGTTAGCTGCGGCTAAGACGTTGGCTGATGCTACAGCAAGGATGGTTGAAGCGGCTAGACAGTGCGCTGGTAACCCGCATGATGTTGAGCGACAAGATGAATTAAGACGTGCTGCGGAAGAACTGCGAGATGTTACTAGTGTTGCCGCTTCTACACCAGCACTTCGTACTCGTCTAATCAATAGACTACAGGTAAATATTAATATTATTAAATAAATTTAAATATTTCTTTGACTATTGTGTTTATTTTATATATTTAACAGCAATGTGCTCGTCAAGCTGCTGCAGCTGCAACTCAATGCTTGTCGACTGCTCAAGCAAGTGCACCATACAATTCCAATACTGCCAGCCGGGATACTCTTACCATCGAGTGCAGAGAACTTACTTCGCATATTCCTCCTCTTCTTGATGGAGTTAAGGCTGTCGCTGCTCATCCTCAAGATACTGCTGCTCAGCTCAATCTTATTGATGTCGCTGAACAATTTTTACAAGTAAATATTTTTATAACTACTGTTTATAATTGTAGTAAAATATTTTTTTATTAATTATTATTTGTTTGTTTCTAGCCCGCCTCTCGAGTAGTACAGTCTTCTAGAGCGGTTTTACCAACAGTTACTGATCAAGCTACCGTTCGCCAACTATCTAATACAAGTCAACAGTTAAGCTCTAGCTTGGGAGATCTCCGTGAGTCTTTACAACGTTCACGTACAGCTTGCCATGGACTCGGTCTTGACGCTGCTGCACAACTTATTCACGATCTTAGAGCCGAATTGGAGGAATTCCAACGTGCTGTTGATGCTCATAATCTGAGACCATTGCCAGGCGAATCAGTAAGTTGAAAAAATTTATAAAAATTTAAATAGTACTAACGATTTTGTGTTTTGTTTAGGCGGAACGCAGTGCCCAACAACTCGGAACAAGCAGCAAAGCTGTTAGCAACAATATTGCTCAAATGTTAAGTGCCGCCTCACAAGGAAATGATACATATACAGCCCAATCCGCAAGGGAAACTGCACATAGCCTTCGCGCTCTCACTAATGCGGTTCGTGGAGTTGCTGCTACAACTGAAAACCCTGATAATCAAAGAAGAATCATTTACAGTGCACAAGAAGTCATGTTGCACTCTGTAAGATTAGTTGAAGAAGCCAAACAAGGACTTCAAACTGCTGATGGAAAACTTCATCCTGGTCTTGCGAATGCTGCGAAAGATATCAGTAGCTCTTTGGCTCGTTGTGTCGGCTGTCTTCCAGGACAACAGGATGTGGACATGGCTATTACAAGCATTCGAGAACTATCTCATTCAATTGATACCGGTCACTTCCCACAAACAAATAAGACGTACGGTCAACTCCAGCAAGAATTGAATACTGCTGCGGCCAACTTAAACGATGCTTCCTCAGAAATTGTTACTTCCGTTAAGAGCCCAATCATGTTATCTAATTCTTCCAAGGAATTCGCTGGTGCTTTCCATGAACTTCTGGATGTATCCATGGAAATGGCTGGACAAACTAAAGATACTGAAGCTCGAGGACAAATGGTTATTTCTCTTAAGAATGTATCCGTAGTTTCATCAAAATTGCTTACTACTGCCAAATCCGTATCAGCGGATCCAACACTGCCTAATGGAAAGAATCAACTCGCGGCCGCAGCACGAGCTGTGACAGATAGCATCAACCAGTTGGTGAATGTTTGCACATCTGCTGCTCCAGGCCAAACCGAATGTGACAATGCAATAAGAAATATTCAAGCTATGAAACCGTTGCTTGATAATCCTAGCGAACCCATCAGTGATGCTTCTTACTATGAATGTTTAGACGCCGTTATGGAAAAGTCAAAGAGCTTGGGAGACGGCATGACTGGAATTGCCAACCATGCTAAGAAATCTGAGCATGAGAGGTTTGGTGAAGCTGTTAAAGGAGTTAGTTCTTCCATTTGTGGACTTATCGAAGCAGCAGCACAGGCTGGTTACTTAGTCGGTGTTTCCGATCCAAGTAGCGTAGCTGGCAGACCTGGTTTAGTTGATCAGGCTCAGTTTGCTAGAGCTCAGCAAGCAATTCAAACAGGCTGTCAGAGTCTTACTAGTCCAGCTTCAGCGCAACAACAAGTGCTTACAGCTGCTACTGTTATCGCAAAACATACTAGCGCATTGTGTAATGCTTGTCGTATCGCCAGTTCCAAAACTACAAACCCAGTAGCAAAACGTCATTTCGTACAATCTGCCAAAGATGTTGCGAATTCAACCGCTAGTCTCGTTAAAGAAATTAAAGCTTTAGATGCTGATTACTCTGATGTTAATCGAGAGAGATGTGCTCAAGCTACAAGACCTCTCCTGGAAGCTGTTGATAACTTATGTGTTTTCGCTTCATCACCTGAATTTGTCAGTGTTCCTGCGAAGATTTCAATTCAAGCCAGAATTGCACAAGAACCAATTGTTGAATCTGGGAAGAGAATTATTGATAGCTCTTGTTCTATGGTTGAAGCTGCTAAGAGTCTGGCTGTAATGCCCAGAGATCCTCCCACTTGGCAGATGCTTGCTAATCATTCAAAGAACGTGTCAGATTCTATTAAGAAACTTGTCTCTAGTATAAGAGATAAAGCTCCAGGACAAGCTGAATGTGATGAATCTGCTAAAACTCTGAATCAATTGAATCGTCAATTGGACTCAGCTTGCATGGAAGCTGTGTCTCAATCATTGAGCCCTCGCCGTGGTGCTACACTGGAAGGTTACACGGAGCAAGTCGAACAAGCGGCCAGTGAACTTCTAGACAAATTAGAACCACTTCGTCATGCTGCTAAACATGAAGCCGAAAATATTGGTCACAGCGTCAGCCAAATTATGCAATATTTCGAACCATTGATCTCTGGATCTATTGGTGCTGCATCTAATATGATCAATTCAACCCATCAAACTAAACTTCTTGATCAAACGAAAACTGTTACAGAGTGCGCTTTACAGTTGATTTATGCTACCAAAGATTGCGGTGGAAATCCAAAAGCTATAAGCATTCATCCCGACATTGATGAAAACACAAGTTTGACTCGCGAAGCTTTGCAAGAACTGATTGCTAATGTAGAGAAATTATCCACTCAAAGTGGTATTGTGACTGGAGTGATTGATACAATTACTAGAGCAATCACTCGTTTGTCGGATCATCGTATGTCTCTCGTTGGCACTTACAATGAATCTGATACTTACGTAGATTTTCAAACTAGAATGGTTGAGAATGCTAAGGAAATCGCCAAAATTGCTCAAGAAATGGTAAGTTTTCTATTTATTTCAGCTTATATGTTTCTGTTTTTATAATATAATATTAATGGAATATCCTATTATTTGTAAATTTTTCAGAATACGAAGGTAGGCTCCGATATGACTCGCCTGGGACCACTTTCAGCTGATTTATCTCATCGTTACACACAACTCGCCGTTGATTCCGTCGGTGCTGCAGCTTCCGCTACTAACGGCGAAGTTTCCATGCGTCTTCGTGACGTTGTACAAGCTCTCGGTTTGGCTTGTGTCGACATTGTAAAAGCCGGAAGCCAGTGCCAAGTTAAAAATGACTCCATCGCCCAGCGCGAAATTTCTGACTGCTCTAGGGTTGTCACTGAAAAAGTTTCACAAGTATTGGCAACATTACAGTCTGGATCACGAGGAACTCAGGCTTGTATCAATGCTGCTTCTACTGTTTCTGGTATTATCGGAGACCTTGATACTACTATTATGTTTGCTACTGCTGGTACACTTCATGCCGAACATGAACATGATACTTTCTCTGATCATCGTGAGAATATCTTGAAAACTGCTAAAGCTTTGGTTGAAGATACCAAGACTCTTGTTGCTGGAGCTGCTAGCTCTCAAGAACAACTGGCTGTTGCTGCTCAGAATGCTGTCACCACTATTGGTAAATATTTGTATTTAACACTACCAATTAAGGCGCTCGCTTACTCGATGTTCAAAAAACAAAGTATATAATTTACACACGATTTTGGAAAACTGCATAGTTTGAATTGACTATACAACCACCTCAATTTGATTTTCAGAAATATATCAATTCAGTTTTCTTCTTTTTTCTAAGTTAGAGGGTTTTCTGTCTGTTTTTGCAGTTCAGCTGGCTGAAGTAGTCAAGTTTGGAGCAGCAAGTCTTGGTTCTGACAATCCTGAATCTCAGGTAATGCTGATCAATGCTGTTAAAGATGTCGCCAGTGCGTTGGGTGACTTAATTCACGCTACGAAAGCCGCTAGTGGCAAACCAATCAATGATCCAACGATGGCCCATTTGAAAGAAAGTGCTAAGGTATGATTACAACTTGTTTTGGAATGCTGTATATTTTATTTACCTGAATGATCACACATTTTTATTAACGAATATGGCTGTTTTCTTAACTAAATAACATTTATTTACCAGATTTTTAATTTTATGTATATTTGAAAGCTAACATGTTCTGAAGATTCACAAGAAATTTTTGGTACTTCAGTTTTTTGTGAATTTTGATTTGCTCATTTTGTGTATATTTATTTTTACTTTTTTTTCTCCCTTTTCAATTTTATAGTGATAATGATATTAATATTGCGGGTGGACTTTACTGATATATGTTTTACACATTAACTAAAACACACACATGCACACAACCCCTTTTGTGTAAGATTTTTAGATTTATACATATTTGATAAGGACTACAGTGTTTGTTTAGGAAGAAAATAAAATACACATTTAAGTAGACTTTCAGTTTATCAGAATATGTCTCTAAAGTCCACCGTATCCATCATTTGTTTTCTTTTGTTCTTTTCTTCTTTCTTCCATATAATTCTTCCAGAAGAATGTTTTGTTTGTAAAATTTTATTTGATTGAATGTCCGTTCGGCTCTGTTGAGTATTTGTTGTTTTTCTGGAGGCGTGCTTTGTTCTTTTTGGTGGACTGTAAAGTGTGACTGTTCTGATTGGCTGACAGGTTCTGGACTCTGACACTGATTGGTGGATTTCGGATCAGGAAGAGGAACTTATCCGTTTGCTAAGCGGAAGCAGAGACAACGTTAACAATGAATGTCTTCAATCTGATATAGTTCTTATTGTTTAAATCACGTTTGTTCACGAGTGCCATATTTATTGTGTGTGTCATTTATTAATTTATTATCTATATAAGAAATCGATCCTAACATCACTGTTTTATATTTATTTTAATTTATACTATTATCTTTTCTCAATGTGATATTAAATTTGCCCTTCATTTTTCTGGTAAATAAATGTGCATCTCTTTACGAAGCATTATTATATTCATATCTTTTATCTATTTTCATAAACATTTATAGGTACGTACTTTTTTCTCAAAAGAAGTAACACAATAACACTGTGTGGAGTAGTCACTTAATCTAACTATCGACTAACTATATATTTTTACTCTGTAGAACCAAGTATGATATGCTTTTTGCATGAAATGCAGTTAATTGTATATGGTTGATATTTGACGCTATCTTATTTTAGGTGATGGTAACTAACGTCACATCCTTGCTGAAAACGGTGAAATCTGTTGAAGATGAGCACACTAGAGGCACTAGGGCTTTGGAATCCACTATAGAAGCTATTGGACAGGAAATTCGAGTAAGCAAATCTTATTTCACATGCAGTTCTTTGCACATAGACGGGCACTGCTAAAACATTTAATTCATTTTACTATAGGCACTGAATACCGGGGATTCTCATAAGAGTGGTGTAACAGCTGAAGATTTACTCCGTTGCACTAAATCTATTACCCAAGCAACTGCTAAAGCTGTTGCTGCGGGTAACAGCAACAAACAGGACGACATTATTGCTGCTTCCAACATGGGACGAAAGGCCATTTCTGACATGTTGATTATTTGCAAGGTGACGTATATATTTTTTCAGTTTTCAGTTTTTTTTATTTTAATTCAGTGTTAACTTACATTAAAAATATTTTATAACTATTTAATAAAGTTTATCACTTCTAATTGGTTTATTTTATTTACAGGCTGTAGCATATTCCTGTGCTGAAACAACCGAACTTCGTTATAGAACTCTTCAAGCTGGTCAAGATGTAGCCAATCAGTACCGCGAATTATTATTATCTATCTTGTCGGGAAATAGCACAGATGCCAAACATAAATTGCCTCCAATATCAAGAAAAATCGCTACTGCCGTTACAGAACTTGTGGCTGTTGCTGAAATTCTGAAAGGAACCGATTGGGTCGATCCAGATGATCCAACAGTCATTGCTGAAAATGAACTCTTGGGTGCTGCTGCTTCCATTGACGCTGCTGCGAAGAAACTCGCAAGCTTGAGACCAAGAAAAAGTGTTAAGGTAATTGCTTTCTTCTGCTTGAATCTAATAATGATTAAAAATAAAACATTGCTATTTACTAACAGCAATAGCTTTTGCAAGTGCCTCATTTAAACTATATTTAGAACCGTTTTGTAAACTAGAAATGTACGAAATCTAAATTTTGTAATGAAACTTTTAAAATATGTTATACGTTATTTCATGCTACGAAACTTTTGCTTTTTTCTTTTTCATTAAGTATTGATCTTTCTAAAATACTTTCGTTATTTATTATTTTAATTTTAAAAATAATACGCACATTCCTAGTAGAGTTTCATGATGGGGCACTGATAAAAAATCTCATTAATAATTCTTGTGTATTGATGTGTTTGTCTGCGCCTACTGTACAGTCTCCTCCTGCATTTACTCTCTTTTATAGCGAACTGCTTGAATGTTTCCGCCAGATCTGCTTTATCAGCTTGTCACTGTGAGATATGTTTGATATTCTTGGTTGTTTGTTACAATCACCCAGGAGTCAAACATATTATTACAGCGACTGGCAATTCAACGCTTCGTTACATTTACAGGTAAACCTCAATCAGCACAAATTCGCAGGAAAATTAAAAACAGGATTCTTCAATAAACTAAAATAATTTTCACAATATCTAGTTGTTTTCATTTTACGGAAAATATTTTTTTGTTTTTTCTATTATATATTATAAATATGTCTCTCCTTATGATTGAAGAGTTCTGATTGACATTCTACTCATATATGTTTTTATATGTGTAATTAATAGTTATTTGATCCTAATTTATGTGGTAAATATGTTTATAGGAAGCCGATGAATCCCTCAACTTCGACGAAATGATTCTTGAAGCAGCGAAGAGCATAGCAGCTGCTACTTCTGCCCTCGTTAAAGCAGCAAGCGCTGCTCAACGAGAGCTTATCGAGAGCGGAAAAATTTCTCGCCGACCTCTTACATCTTCTGACGACGGCCAATGGTCCGAAGGTCTCATTTCTGCTGCCAGGATGGTCGCCGCAGCAACTCATAGCTTGGTTGAGTCAGCTAACGCTCTGGTGCAAGGTGCTGCGGGTGAAGAAAAGCTCATTTCATCCGCGAAACAAGTTGCTAGTTCAACTGCGCAGCTACTTGTTGCTTGTAAAGTGAAGGCTGAAGCTGAAAGTGATAGTACAAGACGTTTACAGTCAGCTGGACAAGCTGTCATCAGATCGACTGATAATCTTGTCAGAGCGGCTCAGAGAGCTATCAGCCAAGAAGAAGAGAGATATTTAGTTCTTAATACAAGAATGGTTGGAGGTATCGCTCAGGAAATTAATGCTAGGTAAGAAAAAATATTCATAAAAAAATTGGTTAGATACAATTAATATTAAAAAAATATATATATATAAATTTATTTGAAGAAATTAATATTGTATAAAAGTAGACCATATTAATTTCTTTTTTTCTTTTCTTGATAAGCAAACGTGACTTCCAAATGAAACTTTTTTTACAGGTCCGAGGTGTTACGCATAGAACGTCAACTTGAAGAAGCCCGCGGTAAGCTGACCGCCATTCGTCAGGCCAAGTATAAGTTGCGTGGCAGCGACTTGTCGGGCGAAGACACAGATGGCAACTCAAGTCCACCGCCTGCTGTGTACGAGGGTTTCACGTCGCGGTGAGTGCCCGGCGCCTGTTAACCGGCGCCGGTGTGTGCTGTGTCATGCCTCGTGGGACAGGTGTGTGATAACCCGATTAACCTTAATGCTTATTTCGCATGTGTGTATGCTTAGTTGTAAGTACGGAGATTTGAATGATTTAACAGGTGTTGCTCATCCACGCTTAGTTACTTAATCCCATCCATTGTCTCGGGCGCTTTTGCAACTTTATTTAACTCACCATACTAATATTGCATGTATTAGCGTTCAGTATTCAGTAGCATCTGCAAGCGAAAAAAGTGAGGCACTAGTATCTGAGCTAAATTTGCACTTCCAAAAATCCATGAAAACTGAGAACAATACGGAGTAAGTACTTAGTAATTATGTAAGATAGAATGTTGTATATTTCCAATTTATATTTTTAATTTAGATTAGCATTGAAGTTAGTAAATAAATAAATAGTTTTGTTTTAAATTTCAATTTCAAATTTACTTTAATTATTATATTATATTTGTACAGATATGAAACAATTGACCGTACCCAACACCAGAATCAGAATTCTTCTTATAATGACACCTATAGCAGTCTTGTAAGTCCAGAGAAAGTCAACACACTTGAAAGAAGCAAAAAGGATAAGAAAAATGTGTTGTTATCTGAAATAAATTCTCTGGATAGCGCTGTATATGGCGGCCAAAACAGTTACAATCAAAACTCTACATTCAACAGCAGTTATGACAAATCACCTAGTTTAGAACACAGCTCTTTATACGATAAAAAATCCACATTTGATTCTAGTTATAATCAAACTTCAGATTACAAATCAGACACATACTCTTCATTTGGTGAAAATGCACCTAAATTTGCACAGCCCTATAAAGCAACTAGTTTAACTAGTGGTAAAAATGATGTAAAAACTGAAATTACTACCAAATCTTACATGTCTCCTGACGGTTACAAAACTGATAATTATAGATACGAAAGCTATCAAACAGCTGCAAAACCTGTATCTACTTTTACTAGTGAAAAATATTTTACAAGTACACCCCAGCCCAAATTGTACAGTCCAACTGAATTAAAGACCTTTGATTCATTCAAAAATGGTTCTGATCATCAAATGATGGCCTACTCAAATGTTGAGTACATAAATGAACCTCCATCAGTCGTAGAAAGCGATTCACTGGAACAGCGAATGTGCAAACAATCAGTCACGCAAAAGATAATCGAAAAGAAAACAGTTCAGATGACGTCGTCTAGCAAGCAAGAAACTTCTACTAAAAGTTTTAGGTTCGAGTAAATGCACAATTTAAGTCTGTCTTATCAAGCACTATTTTAAATAGAAGCACGAATTATTCAATTGTAAGCTTTTAAACAAAAATTTTAAACGTCGACACACAGTTTGATTACTTTGTGTATTTTAAAGTGCCCTTAGTATAACCATAGTTTATAGATTTTATGGTGCTAATTCTAGTGTCTTAAAAGTAATATTTTATTCGCTTGTTTTTTATTAATATATTGATGAAACTTAACCAAATGTTTTAAACAAGTATGTTGTTTTATCTCATTCAAACTGCCTGTTTTATTCTGTAGGTGTTAAATAAAAAATTCAAAATATTAGTTTGATTAATCGTAAATTGTATGTACATAAAATATACGTGAAAATGTCTTCAAATATCTTCTTGTTGTTAATGAAAAATTTGTATCGGCTACTTTGTGTTATACAATCCAGAAAGCCTAATTTATTTAAAATAAAAAGAAACATATTGCATACAAATTTTTCACTAATAACTCATATTTACTCTTTTGCGTATAGTCTGTTATTTGTTTTACGTTCTTAATATTATTTGTTTTTAAATATAAATTTTTTTTAGGAGTCATCTGTGCCAAAACTAATATTAATTTTAAACTTACGCCTTTTAAAATAATTAGGTATATATTGTTAAGATGTTGACTGAAAAATTGTTTATATTTTTTATTCATTTCATTTCATCTCTGTGCCTTGTAAATTATTTTTTAGTCAACGTTGCTATATTATACTGAAAAAAATTATGTATTTGTATTATATTTTAATTAAAAATAATAATTTGTAAGGGTTGTTTCAAATGATTTACTTTTTAATATCTGTATTTTACAAAACTGATACCGTAATAAATGTAATATACGTATTAACTTATTTTACGTTTTTTAGTGTTCCTGTCTGTAGAACAAATGTTGTAAATCATTATTTTTATTAGAGATTGAATACATACAGCGTATTTCAAAATTATTGCAAACAAATTTAAGGGCATATAATATTTATTGTAATGTTTACAACGCATTTTTTCGCAAAAATAATTATACATTACTTGTAGGAAACATTTGAGTAATGAATAAATATTATTAAAAATTAATATAGTGATGCACAAAGATAATCGAAATGATAATTAGCATAATTGGCATTAATTATTCAGTTAATTTTACTTCTCCCGCTATTTTAAAGTTTGGTTAGGTTTAAACTAAATGATAAAAATGAAAAGTACTTCGGTTCTTTTATTATTATTTAATATTTATTTTAAAAAATAAATTATTATAGTGTGTTCTAATTTTATATTAATTTGATTTTTTTTTAATATTTAATAATTTTTAAATGACAAATTTGTGTTATTATTGGTAAATAATTAGCTAAATATGTTGTTTTTGGTAGTTTGTTTAAGATCTTCGCGAATATAATACAAAATTCATAATTAACCAGTATATTAAAATTAATTTAATTGAAGTTGTGTTACAGTTCTTTTAATGTTTATTACTTTTTTCACGCCATCGATTAAGTAAGTATAATCAGAGCTGGACAAAATCACGGAACAAAATGAATTAAATCAAAATTCATAAATCAAACCAATTACTTTTCTGTGACAAATCACAATTCCAATTCATTTTCAAATCAGAATGTTTAGTGATTTATTTATGTAAAATGTCACAAGTCTTTTTGTGAATTATCAATTTATTTCATATATTGTTTTTTCTTTTATGAAAATTAAATCTACCACAAATATGTGCACAGCCGAATTAAAACAAATATAAGTAATAAAAAAATGTAACTACGAGTAAATGAATGACACAATGTATCGTTATATTATGGTAAAACAACCCAGTTTTAAATTGTACTGCATTGTTATAGTTTCAACTCATCTGCAGGCTAATCATAATTTCGTATACATTTAACTAATTTATAAATGACATGTTTTTAGCAAAACTATTAATGGTTAAAACATTTTATTAATTTTATTATTTAGGGTTGTATAACAAAATTATCTGTTATTTGTATCATTTGTTTATTACATAACCTACTTCAATGTTCTAACATTCTGTACTTTAATTGGGATTAAGTTCCTGTACAGAGTAGTCATAAATAAATAAATACATTATTTTTAATTTTTAATACTTTTTTTTCAAAATAATTGTTATACAACCCTGTAGAAAATTTATAACGTTGAAGTGAGAAGAAAATTCATTATCTAATGGAGTAAAAATTATATCGATTACTATTACATAAAATACAATTTTGTTCTATCGTTTGAGAACCACTGGTTTAAGAGAGGGTTTGTTATTACGGTAGTGCGGTGGTGTAATTAGCGTTACGGCATTTCAATTCGAAAACTGAAAGTTTGAATCCCACTCCCATTTACACACATCATGAATATTTTTCAAATTTTAATTAAATTAAAATTATGTTTATTGAGTATTAATAAATGTTTTACAATTACATTTACAAATCTATAAATTTTTATGAAACCCTCTTAAACATGAGCCATAGCACGATAGTGGTTTTTATCATAGTCTGAATTGTATAAAAGCTTTTCAATTTCCTCTATCCTAGAGTGGCGTTATAAATGTGTTTTGGAATCTTTCGCTGGTTTTAAAATTTTTTTAGTCACTCAAAATCACTCAAAATTATACCGTTCGCGAGAGGCTGACCGAATATTTGCCAGAAAAGCTAAGTATTTACAATTAAGTTTAATGTTAAAAATTCTAATGGTGTAGCCAAAAACAGCAATTTTTAACGTTTCATTATTCGCAAGTGAAATAATTCTCCTGCAAAGCATTTCTCATACTATTAGAAATAGCATTCTGGGTCCGAGACAATGATTTCGATATGCAGGCGCACGGGCATCCATAAGACATGAAAGTGCCTATTTAGTTTTCTTTTTGTCTTTTTAAATTATGTACAATAATATAAAACATTCTATATTTGCACTCATAAAATTTGATGTACTACTAGCCTCTACTTTGTTCATAAATTTCACTTAAATACTTTCATTCTAATTTTACGCAAATCTGGTTCATTCGTTTATTAACTGAAATTAACCAACAGCTAAGAAACCTATACGTATTACATTTCATATATTTTTAAAAAATAGTTAACGCTAACAATCAATTTAACGTAGCTCATAAATTACTAGTGCAAAAATTGATATTGAATTCGGCTGTAGATATTAATTCAGTCTTAAAATACAAATTATATTAATGACTAAAGACTTTAATTGATGACCAACATTTTCTGTACAATATTTGATGAAATCAGTGAAAATAGTTTCAAACTCTTAAATATAAGAGAGAAAAGATTCATGAGGCATTTTTTAATTTTCAAAAATATCACTAGATTAAGAGTCGCTTTCATGCTACTACATATTGTCGAGTTAGATAAAATTGCATTTTCCTGCAAAAAATCTTCACCTTCTTTACAGGTATGTTTTTCTAAGGATTTCTTCACTAAATTTCAGCAAAAAAATGTTAATGCATTTCTAGGAAATATATTTTGATAGTTATTAATATCAATTATTAATAACAAATTTGATATGCACAGAATATTTACGTAGTTACTTTCTAATAATTCTCCATCTGGTGCAAATTCAGATGAGAGGCTATCGAAGTCACATATGCAATTTTCCCCTCAGAACTAGACATATAGTTCTAGAGTTAAGCAACCGGCGTGAAGTTAGCCCCGCCCATGTACAAATTAATAATTTTCATGATGTCATTAGTTAGTGCTTCGTTAGTGCTCTTTAGTGCACTAGAAATCAACGTGAGTGCACTTCACAATTCTATAATATATTAATATGTAATGGGCCGGGCCAAGTTCACACTATAATTAAGATTAATTTGAAATTTAATAATACAGTTTGTTAGTGCATCGTTAGTGCTTCCTAATGAAAGCACTAACTAATGATGCCATATAGATTATAATTAACCCTGAAATCAGTGTGAAGGTAACAGTAATAGTGCTATTACAAAATTATTGATTTCATTAGAAAGCACTAACGATGCACTAACAAACTGTATTATTATATTTCAAATTAATCTTAATTATAGTGTGAAGTTGGCCTGGCCCATTATTTATTAATATATTATAGAATTGTGAAGTGCACTAACGTTGATTTCTAGTGCACTAAAGAGCACTAACGAAGCACTAACTAATGACATCATGAAAATTATTAATTTGTTCATGGGCGGGGCTAACTTCACGCCGGTAGTTAAGCATCTTTGGTTAGAGTATTATTCTACAGTGAAGGCTTCACTAGTGGTAAAAAAGATATCGACATTAGACAATTTTTAAAGTAAACAATATTTATGAACCGGCAGTCTACAAGAGCCCAAGATCCTGAAAGATAGATAAAATTATGCTGTCAAAAATTACAACAGAAAATTGCTGTTATTGCAATATTAATCGATACATCGATAGTTTAAAAAAATTACTATTGATAAGTAATTAAAAGAAAAAAACTATTAATAGTATCGTTTCGTAATTATCGTTTAGTAACTATCATTTAGTAATTATCGTTTAGTAACTATCGTTTAGTAATTAAAAAATAAAAATAAATATATAATAAATTTATAACACGGGCTGAGCTGTGAGTAATGACAAGCAAATTACCTTATGGTCCCGGAGCAATTCAAATACGTGGGATATTGGCGGACCACGTGGTAGCTAACGTGTTAAGTATGATAAAGATTTCATCTACATTTAAATGATATAATTCAAATTATATTCAATATCGTTATTTTACAGTAACAGTACACAAATGTTAGCTGTAAATCGATTGGTTATAGGAAGACTTTAAAGGGATGAAAGGCAACGTGAGATTTCTAAGAAATTTATTACAGGGTGACAGGTACGAGATAATTTAAATTCAATTGTTCTCTTATGTTCATTGGAGTTTGTGCTGTATTGAATATTATTGTAACACTGAAGGTAAGATACTTTTTGTTTTATTTATTTAAAAGGTGTTTCGGATTGCAACTAATTTTTCTAATATCTTGATCTCAACAAATATATAAATTAATGTAAGAAATGGTATATACCTAGGGATAGAAGTACATATTTGCATTTGATTTTTTTTCACATTCGTCATCAGTTTTAGTTAATTCTGAAATCTTGTTATTAAGCCTAAATTTTAAAGAAATAAATTCTTGACATTTATTGTATATTAATTTCTTATTTTCTATTTCTTCCATTTGTACATACCTTAGAGCGGGTAATATTAACTATAACTAAACCATATTCACAGGATGTATTTAGCATACATCCAGGCCCGACGAGACGGGGGGAAGGGGGGGAGGTAAAATACCCAGGGCCCGTGGAATTCAAAGGGCCCGGATGTGATGCTATTTTATAAATTACTTTTAATTTTCTACTATTTCACCAATTTTTTATATTCTTTACTAAAACATGTATAACGAAATGTCTGATACACGTTTCCAACAATTTATTACATTGTATAAAAATGACGAAATGCTTGATCAAGGGCCCCAGTTGCAAATTTTAAATAAATTTATACACTATTCAAAAGTACATTATTACATTGTAGCATTTTTGTTTCTTATATTACTACATTGTATACAACACACATAGGCAAAGGCTCTATACATTTGTGCGTAGTGCTGTTTTGGTATCCCCTGCATTTATAGAATATGCAACTAGATATTAGATAGTCATACAGTGAGTATACAATACACATCACTGCACCAATTAACTCTTACCGAACTATTACCATATTTTAGCCTCGATTTTAGTGCGCACAATAAATTTTAAATTTGAAGTACTACGAAGGAGTATTTATAACATACATATATGAAGGTAATTAATAGTTCTTTGTAAATGAATATAAAGTTTTATAAAACATCTGTTTCTAACAGTATAAATACTTTTTAACTCTTTTTGTAGATTCTGCCCTTACATACTTATGCAGACATAAATTTGTAACAGATAACGAAAAGTACATTTTAAACATTAAAAATGAGTTACCGCCATAAATCAGGTGCTTTAAAAGCTGCAAGGGAAGAAAACCAAGCAAAACCATACATATATTTATAAATATTTTTTTGTATCTTATATTTAATTAATAAATATTCAAAGTTAAAGGAAGCCCAAATTTTTTTCCCGGGGCCCGCTTTTCCTCTCGGCGCCCCTGCATACATCCGTTAATATAGAGAAACATCAAAAGTTTTTGATTGTAGGGGATGAGTATAACATTTTAAAAATTATAAATTCTATTTTACCTCTCTCTCGAAAAAGGAACGAATTTCATCAATGATTTTAGACTCTGTGTACACATTTTTTGATTCAGAAAAAAAGATTTACACTTTTGAAAAAAAAGTACTATCGATAAGTAATTAAAACAAACAAAAAAACTATCGATAGTATCGTTTACTAATTATCGTTTAGTAACTAAAATTATCGTTTAGTAACTAAATCTATTAGTAATTAAATTGACTATCGATATATCGATAGTTTACTGATAGAACTATCGAACAATCGATAGTTGAAATTACCGATTGTTTTTCATCTCTAGTATGTACATGTAAGCAAAGCATATAGTTTTTAATAAAACTTAATGGGGTAGGTGGCTCAGTGATATCGAGTCTGCCTGTAGATTTGAGAACTCGGGTTCGATTCCCACAGGCGACAAACAATTTTCACCTGTGGCTTTCCCTCCACTAACATCTTTGGGAATCGTGATTTAACGACTGGTAACCGCAATTCACGCGACAAAAATGTATTACTTACTCAAATCTGCATCTTAAAATTATTTAAAAACGTATACGTACTGAAAATAAATTCGTTCTGTCAACTGTCAATATGACAAGTTTCTGTTTTGTTTGTATCCCTGGTAACGCGCATTTATAATCTTTTTCGCGCGTTGCCATTGGAAACGCGCGTATTTAACGTCTTTTTCGCGCGTTGCCACTGGAGACGCGCAAAAAAGATATTTTTCGATTGTTCCACAGAAAACGTCAACTTTACGATGACAAATGAGAGCGTAATTGTCAACTTTTCATATCAATCGTAGAAAAACTTTTTTTATGCTACCGTATTATAACAACTTATTGATTGTCATTTTTGCTGCTAAATGGCATACTTTTACGCACTAGTGTTTAAATGTGACATTTTTAGTTCATAAAATTAAAAGTAATAAAAATTATGATAACTATTTATTGATTATAAATATTTACAACGCAATTACTTAAATTACGAAATTTAAGTACAATTTTATTTATTTACGAAATTTAAAATTTGATGTCGTTCTTATTTATTCTTCTTCGTTAACTTCAATACGGGTAGAAACTAAAGTAGATATGCTGTTGGTTGTTTTATTCTTTGTCGACAATACTTATTTTTTAATTGATGTTTCTTTTTCTCCCAAAATACTTCTTGAAATTTATTTGTTATTCCTAAAAAAAATTCAATGTAGCCTTCAGCAACAGAACTGGAACGCCACCCTCCACGTTGCTGGAATACTGTAATTTTTGTTCCCGAATTACCCAAAAAAAATGCAGAACACTGCCGTAAGCAATACCCAGTATATTATTTTGCTGCAGTTCCGGAGTCCGAGAAACTACAATTTTTTAAGGTATACCACCTATAGTATTTATACCTAAGAGAAGCGTGCACGATAAAACGATTTTATAAATATCGATAGTGTCGTTCTCGCGCAATACAGTAACAAACAAATACGATAATAAATAAACATTCAGATACCTACTGAGTTTTAGAAGATATGATAACTTACATTTTTATTTCCAATGCTGAAATAATACAAATTATAGATTAAGATGGAGGTAATAACGGTTGAACGATTCTTCTTGAAATGTTTTATTTTTGTTTTTAAAAACAAGTATTTACTTAAATAAAACTTTATTTAGACTTTTAATTTATAAATTAAGTTACCACCCAACAGTAACATTATATGTCATAATGTAATTCTGTAACCATATTTGAACCGGCTTATAATATTCCAACAATGGTTTAACAGTTATATAATTTTTTCCAGTTAATATTTTCAATGCTTCAGACCAATGTTCACTTGCACCTAGTGACATCATTTTCCTGTAAAACATATTTTGGTTACATTTATATAACACTTATGTACATAGAAATAAATTATATACTTGAGTTTAGTCCCGACATTTTTCGATCCATATATATCGCATCTGTGTAAAGGGAATGGAATAAATGATTCCTCATTTTCCTTAATTTTTCCATATATGGTTAACTCGCACATTCCCTTAAACATTTCCATTTGAAGGATCGCACTCAAGAAATATCTATAAGTAAATTCGTTAAAAGAATATAGATCTCGACATTTCTACAATAAATAAGTAAATATAAAAATAATATTAGAATTTATATCCAAATTTGGCACATAAATCTGATGAAAATTAAAAGTATACGTTTCCTTTGTATTTTTAATTAAATGCAGTAAAATAAATAGGACGGGGTAGCTAGCTCAGTGGCAACTCGTCGGATTGTGGATTTGAAAATTCGAGTTCGATTCCCACAGTCGACAAAATGATTTTCACCACATTGAAAAAATTACTAACATTGAGAGTTGTTATTTGACGGCTGGTAAGCGCATTTCACGCGCGTAATTATATCGCTTACTGCTGCTATGCGTGATGATATATTTATTTATTTTAATTTTAAAATAAATGGGATTGATAATTATTATTAATGATAATAATTTATCATTTATTAAGACAGTTACATCATATCTAATAAGTTGTACCTAGTAGGTATTCTAATGCCTATAGCACCCGGACTGGGGTAGCCCCAGGACAGACCCTCGAGGAGACAAACTGACGGACTGGGCTGCGGGCCTTAACCTGGTCATCCAGAATAAAGGCAACACGCCCACCTTCCGGAGAGGGGTGTCGGAGTCTATTATAGACTTGACGTGGGCATCCCCTGAGACAGCGCGATCAGTAACCCTGTGGAGGGTGCTAGAAATAGAATCACTAAGCCTCCATAGCTACATCACCACGGTGATCCGTGAGGGACCAAAAGAACCGGCTCCCAAAACAGCAGGGTGGAAAACCGGTAGAATAGATAAAGAAAAGCTCAGCTGTGAGCTAAGAAAGGCTATGGAAGGCAAGACAGGAACTGTGAGCCAGCTTCAGGAAGCCATGGTCAAGGCGTGCAACGCAACTATGCCCAAGAAGGGTAGAGGCACTCGTAAACCAGTATACTGGTGGACAAACGAAATAGCATCGAAGAGAACGGAGGCACTGAAAGCCAGAAGACGCTACCAGAGGAAAAGAAGGCGGCATAGTGAGATTGAATGTGAAGTGGAGCGTGCCCAAGCAAAAGAGGCAAGGAAATCCTTACGGACGGCAATCGACCGATCCCAGAAGAAATGCTGGGTAGACCTGTGCAGTGAGCTAGACGCGGACATATGGGGAAAGGGTTACCAGATTGTAGCCCAGCGCTTCAAAGCAAGAGAGCCCCCAGCGATCCTCACAGGGGAGAAATTGAAGGAAGTGGTGCAGACACTATTCCCTACCAGAAGGGTGTGTAACTGGATCACAATACCCCAAGAAGGAGAAGATATCCCACCCCTCACGACTGAGGAGCTGATGGAGGCGGCGCATTCAATGAAAAACCATAAAGCGCCTGGCCCTGATGGTATCCCATCGGAGGTGGTAAAGGCACTGGCAGTCGAGCATACAGACATAGTTCTGGAAACCATGAATGGTCTGCTCCAGGATGGGGTTTTCCCAGACAGATGGAAGGAGGCGAAACTGATCATGATCAGGAAGGCGGGCAAGCCAACGGGAGAGGCTTCTTCATATCGACCCCTTTGCTTGCTTGACACCATGGGCAAACTATTTGAACATGTGCTGAGAAGAATCAGAGAAGAGATTGGAGCTAAGGGAGACCTGTCAGACAACCAACACGGCTTTAGGAAGCAGCGCTCAACCGAAGGTGCTATTAGACAGGTAGTAAGCATAGCGGAAAACGCGAGACAGGGCACACACCGGACAAA
Source organism: Pterostichus niger (assembly GCA_947425015.1). Taxonomy (NCBI): domain Eukaryota; kingdom Metazoa; phylum Arthropoda; class Insecta; order Coleoptera; family Carabidae; genus Pterostichus; species Pterostichus niger. The sequence continues at coordinate 26,952,261 of OX380336.1, read as the reverse complement.
AAGGTTATGCGTTCTCGTGACCTTTGACGTCCGAAATGCGTTCAACTCTGCTCCATGGAGGAAAATAGTACAGGAGCTGAAGATAAGAGGAATATCCCCATACTTGATCAGGATGATTAAATCTTACTTAAGTGAAAGATGGATAATAGCAAGGAGTGAAGAAGGCACACAGAGGACGCGTGTTACATGCGGAGTGCCCCAAGGGTCAGTCCTCGGACCTCTCCTATGGAATATCCTCTATGACGGAGTACTGAGGCTTAAAGTGCCGGCTGAAGCAACTCTGGTAGCCTACGCGGATGACCTGGCCCTGATGGTGGTGGCGAGGAATGTACCTTCCCTTACGAAGATCACCAACGACTGCATCACGCTGATCTGTGAGTGGATGGAGGGCACAGGCCTCAAGTTGGCAGTGGAGAAGACAGAAGCAATCATGCTAGCCGGTGAGAGAAGGAGCGAGGGCATTAGCTTTGAGGTAGAGGGCCAAACTGTAATCCCAGGAAAAACGCTTAAGTACCTAGGCGTTGTACTTGGCAAAAGATTAAACTATGCCGCACACGTGGAGTACGTGGCAAAGAAAGCGGCCAAAACAACTGCGGCTTTAAGCAGAATAATGCCAAATATAGGTGGACCAAGGCCGAGTAAGAGGAAACTATACGGCCATGTATCAGTGTCAGTCATGCTATACGCGGCTCCTATCTGGGTTGGGGCGCTAGCGAAAGAAAGAAACAGAAGGAGGTTAGCGGCAATACAGCGAAAGGCTGCCCTAAGAGTCACAAGCGCTTACCGCACAGTGTCCGAGGACGCTGCACTGGTTCTCGCGGGGATGCCACCAATTGACCTGGTGGCCCAAAGCCGAACTCCTGCTGGAGGAACGGCAGGCAGCGCAGATAGAAGCCAGAAAGAGGAAAACACCCTGATACAGTGGCAAGGGAGATGGGAAAGGAGCCAGAAAGGAAACTGGACGAGGACATTGATTCCTGAACTAAAGGTGTGGGTAAGACGGAAACATGGTGAGTTAAACTACTACCTCACGCAGGCTTTCACTGGGCATGGGAACTTTGGAGCCTACCTCCACAGGATTAAAAAGGCAGAAGATGATCTATGTAAGGAATGCGGGAGAGAGGTCGACTCTGCTGAGCATACGGTCTTCCACTGCCCGAGATGGGAAGAGCAGAGAGAGGAAATGTGGAGGAAGGTAGGCCAAACTGAACCCGAACGCCTGGTAAGTAAGATGCTGGAAAGTGAAGAGAAGTGGCAGGTAATAAGTGCCTGCATCTCTAGCATGATGAAAAAGAAAGAAGGACAGGAGTAAGGACGAACGCGCCTATTGAAGCCAACACCCTGAAGTAATGCGAAAGCGGTCCCGGGGTGTTGGTAGTTCATGGGGGGAGAGGTTTTAGTCAGTAGAAATCTGACAGTACCACGTTGCGTCCCAACGTGGTTTCTTCTTGAAGATTTCCTCTCCCAAAAAAAAAAAAAAAAAAAAATGCCTATAGCACACTGGTCGAAGAGCATCAGAGAGCATCGAAGACCTACTTCTCTTTTCTATGATCGAAGATTTCTTTGATGAAACAACAAAACGAACCAGTCTTTCATGATTTTCTGTTCAGTTCAGGCAATAATACCAGTGAAATGTTCCTATACCGTCCGTTTTTGAATTGATATTTGCCTAGATTATTATTGTTTGGTGATTGTTTCGAAAATACTGTTTTGTAAATCAAGGACATTGTTTGTGACGAAATGAGTTTGAGTGAGAATGAAGAAGCTGAAACAATTCTTGCTTTGTATTACATTCTTTTGAAAAAACAAAGTAGAAATTCAAATAATGGTAAAATTAGCCGAATTCTATACTAAATACAAAAAGCACATTAAACACAAAATATAAAAAGAAAATATATTAAATAAAATTAAAATACTGGTAAAAATAGACGAACACGAAAATGTTGACACAAAGTAAAACCAAAATCATAGACCAGAAAAATGTAAACCTACGCTGACGTGAAATCAGACACAAAAGATACAAGTGAAATGAGACGCGTTCGTTTCAGCGAAAAGCTCTTCGGTGGAAATAGAGGAGCCTCTATTTTTTATCGATGGCGGGTACGTTCTGTTGTTTCATCAAAGAACTTTTCTATGGTCTCTGATGCTCTTCGACCAGAGTGCCATAAGCATAAAGAAGTAAATGTTTTCGAACCTATAATTAACAAAGGAATATATGCTTCACTTACCTAACATAAGGAGTGTTATCAGGAACGTGAAACTTAGCTCCAGCATCAAAATAATTTTCATTTCTTTGTTCAGGAGGAACTATACCTCTCAACTTTTTGTTCAAATACCAATACATTTTGTTATAAGCTCCGGGTTTTATTTTTCCATTAAAAATATCCCAACGGTATTGATCCACCAATAAAGCAAATGGTATTTGAGGTATTTTTGCCAAGGCTTGTTGTAATAACAAAATGATGTCCAAATTTTTGTCTAATAGTTGTTGATCACTGATCAAACCAAGCCTATGCAAGTGCTGAGGTACCATCACTCCAGTCATTATTGAGTCACCAATACTTTCTTGAAATGCTGAATTTGATCCATCCTGTAGGAAATATAAAAAACTTTACACATCACCTCTATTTGTACTTGCATTTTCTTATACCAATTAAACGAAAAATTTATCAATATTTATTGAATTTTTATTACTTAGTAATTATTTATTACTTTCTTGGCATGTAATTTGCAATATATTTTATTTATTATAAAATTTTATACTAATTATGTTACATATATTGTATTAATTGTATTAAGCTAACTAATATTGTATGTAAATATAATATATTACATTTTTTAGCATAATTTGCTTTGCCAACTCCCGATTATTGTTATTATTGACTATTATTACGAAGTAAAAATTAAATATAAAATTATATATATATATATATATATATATATATATATATATGTTTCGTAATTGTTTAAAAAAAAAATTGTTGAAAAAGATTTTAATTTAATTTGTACGCTTTTGAATACCCCGCTATTGTGCTGTCACTGCATCAAAGGAGTACCGGCGGTAAATAGAACTAATTTTATTTACGAATTTTTTATGATGTATATTAAAAACAACATTAGATAGTCAACAATGTTAAAAATTTTATCTAAGAAAAATGAAAGCAATACAAGGAAAAATATTTAAATAACAATATTGCATATAGATGGCAGCACTATTCATTATTTTGTATTCAACGACCGAATTGAAAAAAAAAATGTACTAATCTCAATTATGCAACATGTTAGGAATCAAATAATACTACACAATTTTTAATATAGTTATTTATAACTATAAGTACGTCATATATTTGTTATGTTTTCATTGTTTTAGAGTTAAAAAAGAAAATAACAACGTAGCTTCTCCGTATCTTTTACAATTGCACAATTATCTAGTCTGCAATTTTAGACTTTGACCTATACTCTGGTCTCCCTTCAAGATGCGAATAAATCTTTCGCCTTTTACTAAAGATTTCCGTGGAGGGGGACAACTCAAATGAGTCTTTACCAATTTTTCATTGCCCGGCGCAAGCTGGGCTTCTATTTAAATAAAAACATATATTCATTTAGTGGTGGGAAAAACCCGTTAAGCTGACTGATCCGGTTCATTAGAATCGGCTCACTAAAATACCCGTTCAAATTTTCAGTTAAAATATCTTGTACGTAATACAAATTTCCAATTCACCATAACGGTGTTCTGTTCGGTCAATTAGTTATTAATATTAATTTATTTATATTTAAATGATGTAACATTTCAACAAAACTAGAATATGTGTGAATATAGACTCCAAAGCGATTTTTTTGCAAATTAAAATAAATGAAAGATTTAGCATAAATCAAAATTTATCACATGAATTGATTGCTAGTTGCATTCTTTATCTTTAATACATTTTGTTAATGAAGTGTACAAACTTTGTTCTATTATTGAAATTACCATCTTTCATTGTTATTATTTAATCTGAACAATGGGATACTCGTATTGATGCTGCAGACGTAAATATTTAATTTGATAATAAGTAATAGTATATTACATAATAAGTCAGGAAAGTGATGCTTTACTTGACGAAGCGGTTGTTTGAAGTACGAGGCCGTCAGGCCGAGTATTTTAATTCGCTGATCAAGTAAAACACTTTCGTGACGTATTATGTATACTTTTTTTTCTGAAATCGTTCATATTTATATTTTATCAATATAATTAATAATAAATATTTCAAAATGTTTAATTTTTTGGTAAGAATCATATTGGCAGCAAACTACATATCCAAGGTGATAACAAAAGTTGTTAAAAACAACATCTTATGTGAAAAATCTATTGGACATATTGTTGAGAGAGAAGATTTCTTTATAATGTTGGCAAATATAGATGAAAATGAGTATGAGGTGATATTTTCCAGTACTCCTCCTGAAATCTTAAATCAAGCAACTGCGGCTGTTGAAAATTTATTACCGAGCAAGTCCAAAGACCGATATGATAAAGAATATGAAATTTTCATGGATTGGAAAAAGCAAAATAAAGTAAATAATTTGTCAGAAAATGTGCTACTTGCTTATTTTATTCACTTAATCTCCAAGTAAATTATCGATTGCAACAAATAATTTAGCTTCAAATTCGCCAGTGTCATGCATCAATTTTAGTAACTTAAACAATTGTATATTTAGTATTAACGTTATTGATAAAAATAAATAAAGATCTTATTAATTTTTTAGTTATTTAGTTTATTTACTTGAGTCAGGTAAAGTACTTTCCTGACTAGTCAAGAAAGTACTTTACCTGACTGTTTTGCAAATATTTTGGTAAACTCTTACTTTCCATACTAAAATGCGTTAGGAAAGTAGGCATTTTCTTGACGATTTCAGAAAAAGTTTATTTACTTATCAACATCAGCACAAGACAAAAACGAATTTTATAATTCGGTTCATTCAATTGAACGGATATTTTTTTAATCTGTTGATTTAAATACGAACCGAACGAAACGTCTAAAAGATACTCAAACCCGAGTGACCTGTTCGAGAATAAGATAGCGATCCGACTCTCATCGTTCACTGAAGTGACCCGTTCAAATTTAATGGGTCGTTCACGAACGACACATCTCTAATTTTCATTACTAATAATATTGAAAAAATACTATGTTAGTTTTTAGTGATAGGAAAATCCACCCGCTCAGCTAACTGATCCGGTAAATTAGAATCGGCTCACTAAAATGAACCGTTCTATTAAAAAAATCACCATAGCGGTGTTGTGTTCGGTCAGTTATTAACAAGTAACAACTCTTTTTTACTTTTTATTTATATTTAATTTATCATATTTCGTATTTTGAACGCTGTAATATATCAACAAAAGAATACGAGTATATGTAACTATAAACCTCAAAGTGATTTTCTTTTGCAAATTAAATAAATGAAAGGTTTAACACTAATCAAAATTTATTTATTTTAGTTGAAGTTTTTAATACATTTTTTTAATGAAGTACTAACTATTTAATTATTGAAATTACCGTCTTTCTTTGTCGTCATTTAATCTGAACAATGGAATATTGATGCTGCAGACTTAAATTTTTATATTTAATTTGAAAATATATTTCACTTCACAAGACAAAATAGTTATTTGTGTAATAAAAGCGTTTTTGTTACTCGAACATGGTAATTGTAGCTCTTGCCTTCGTCTCGCGCTGCAATAGTGTAAGAGGAACAAAGACACATATTTTTTTCTACGATTGCATCGTAAAATTATTAAAAAGAATACGTATTGAAAGTAAATTCGTTCTGCCAACTGTCAATATGAAAAGTTTCTGTTTTGTTGGTATCTCTATTGAAATAAGCGCGCATTTAACATCTTTTTCGCTTGTTGCCATTAGAGACCCGCGACAAAGATTTTTTTCTACGATTGCTATAAAAAGATGACAATTACGTTCTCATTTGTCATCGTAAAGTTAACGTTTTTGTGGAATAAAATAGTTATTTACGTATCAAGTGCAGAAAGATGGGTTTTTTTGAATGAGTGGTCCGTTGTTGCATGGGCGAAGCGAATGCTACAAGGCCGTGAGTTCAAAAAAAACCCTTTCTGCACGAATTGCATACACTATTTTTTCTACAACCATAAACCATATTTTGATAAAAATAGTAAAACAAATTTCAGTAATTGTAACATCTCTGAAATTTTGTATTAATTTAGAAACTTTAGAAAGATACCTGGTTTAATGTATCCATGACAACTGACAATGACAAACAAACTCAATTATTTTGTTGATAATGAGGAAAAATTTCTCCGTGCTTTCAATTTAAAAAATGTTTGAATCGAGTGGCGAACACGTATTAGATTCTATAGACATTATAGAAGAAGCAAATGCTGCAACATTAAATTTGCTTCCATAAATATTAATAGAAAGTATACTGTATAGAGTTTATTTATATTAAATTACTTTTCTGCACCAGTGCAGAAATAATTCACATTTCTTGCACTAGTGCAAAAATCTGCTACTTTCATAATAAAAATAAGTTCAAAAACGCCTACTTTTTTTAATGGTTGTAGAAAAAGATATTAAATGCGAGCTTATTTCAATAGTTACCAGGGATACAAACAAAACATAAACTTGTCATATTGACAGTTAACAGAACGAATTTATTTTCAATACGCGTACATTTTTTAATAATTTTAAGATGCAATCGTAGAAAAAATTATGTGTGTATCACGAGCGTAAAGTGTCTTTGTTCCTCTTAAAATATTGCAGCTCTCGCCTTCGGCTCGCGTTGCAATTACCGTGCTCGAGTAACAAAGAATCACTTTACGCTCTTAATACACAAATAACTTTTCATAGCAATCTTAGAAAAACGAATTTTATAATTAGGTTCATTCAATTGAACAGATCATTTTTCTCTTATCTGTTGATTTAAATACGGACCGAACGAAACATCTAAAAGAATTTAAACCCAAGTGACCTGTTCGAGAATAAGATGGTGATTAGCCTCTCATCGTTCAGTTGAACGGATCGTTCACGAACGAAGAAATAACTTATTTGCCTATAAATAAATTTCATAGATAGAATACGTTTCGTTATATTTAAGCAAAGTCCATTATTTATTAATAGAATTGCAGTTGTAGATTTATAAAGTAGAAATTCGAATTTTCTATAATATATATGAATAGTTTTTTTATTTTCATCAAACGTATTAATTTTATTTATGTTGTAGAATTATTTAATTTTTGGTAATTTTTTTATGAATAAATTATTAAAACATGTATTAGAATACGAGTAATCTTGATTGATATTATAGTTCTAATCAGCACACTAACTAATTTAATATTAATAAATTTACCCTCTATATTATAAAATTATACTTAAAAAGACTATAATTAATCATTTAAAAAATATAAACAACGTACTTGAAAAATCGCAGGCTGATCTTTATATGCCATATAATATTCAATATGACCCATTTCATGATGAATAACGTAAAAATCTTCCATATTTAATTTAGCACACAATAAAATCCTGCAAAATGGGCATTTTAATAATAGTTCATGCAAAGTACGAGTATAAATTCTTCAACCTGTAATCATTTGTGTCAAACATATTTGCTGCTGTTCCGTGACAAAGTGTTGAATTTTTATCATTTCTTTCAAATTTGGAATATTTCCAAAACTTTTCAGTCATTTTTGGTAGACCTAAAGATACGTACATATCTTCTGCAAGTATTGCCTACAACAAGTTTATTATGAAGTCTATTTAAAAATATTTTTTACCACTTTACCATTTCATTAACTGTCCAATTTTTCTTTGAAATATGTTCATTTAAATTCAAATTTTGTTCTTTTGATACTAACATATTAGCCAAGGAACTCCAATCTTGAGCCCACATATTACCTACGAAAATATATATTTAAATATATTTAGTAAGAATTAATAATTTTGTCTAATATACCTAATAGATGCGATGGAATGGGGCCAGTGGGATCTATAATTTTAGGCCCATATTTTTGCAGCAATGCATGTCGTATTACTGCATGTAACATGAGGTAAAATGGTTTAATTTCTTCAAACAATTTCACAACGATATTTTTCAAATTTAGAATTTCTAGTTCTTCTCTCCAAGCTTCTCCAATATCATTGTATCCTGCAACATAGTTTTGCAATTAGGTATAAATTAAATAACAAGGAATAAATAATGAATGGATTTAAATAACAACTAACTAGATATAAATAAAATAAAAATAATTTTAAAACATATCTTTTACAATGTGTAACACAAATATTATTATTAAATATTATAAAATGCACAAATCACAGCACGCTGAGCATCCTTAAAATTATAAAAAAATATGCAATTTAATAAAGGTATTTTGAATGGTTCAATTTAAAAAAATCATAATGTTATGATAATCTCTCAAATATTTTCCTACGCCACTGATATGTTATCAATAGTTTTTACTTTTACATCAAATTATATCTCATCAAATAGCGTAGCACGAATCCGAGGTAAATACTAACGAAATAACTAAACAATGAATTTAAAATTCAGAATCCTGCGCTTGTCATAATTCATCCCGCAATTAATCTTGCCATGATACACCATCTGGGTTACCAGACATCTAGATTTGTACAGGATTGTACCGCTGTGGAATTGGTTGTCCCGCGTCCCAGTCAACTATGCAAATATCCCGCTGTCCCGAAAAAGTCTAAAATAGTAGCGATATTTGGCGATAATCTTGTTTACATATTTCACCAATCTTTTATTCGACATACGTTCCACATGACAAAATTTATCTCAACTGATTTATATACCTATTCTTTTAACAATATTCTTTTCAATCTCACACTCATTATACACCAATGTATTCCGGACACGATCTCTTCTAGTACATCCACATACATCCCATAAATTCCTTATTTCCACACCAATTATTCACCGTTCTTGTTTCCTCATTTATACCCAACATTCACTACCATATATCAAGATAAACACAATGTAAATATTCAATCGAGTATCTCTGGATACATTCACTTCCAGAGAACCCAATGCACTTCGCAGATACTCTTTTTACTTCCTTGTACGAAGTAAAGGAAGTATTGTAATCGCAAAAATTTTCGGTTTTGAGATTTCAGCGGAAATATTCATTTTGACCATCCCTGAATCCATTTTTACTCATTTTGTCGTGACGTCTATACGTACGTATGTATCTCGCAATAACTCAAAAACGGTAAGCCGTAGTAAGTTGAGATTTTGTATTTAGGACTGCTATAACATCTAGTTGTGCACCTCTCTTTTTGGTCATTATATAACTTATATTATATTATTTTGATTTTAGAAAGAAATGCTGCAAATAAAAGTTTTAGAAAATTAAATTCTGCGTCTGGCACATTAAGAATGATTAAATTAGCCTTTTGTATAAGTGAGATATCTAAATTTCAAAATTATATATTTCTTGTTTTTTTGTAATTACCTAAGTTTGCTATGGATTAGAATAAAAAATAAGAAAAAAATTAATGTCAATATCATATTACGTCAAATATGTGCAATAAAAAAATGTAGGTATAGCATAATACGCGTACAAGGAAGTCATGTGGTGTCCACATCAGATTTTTTTCAATATCTTGATCAATTTGTCCATCCCTTGACAACATACTCAAATATACAAACTTATTCACTTGACCAATCTTACACTATTCACCGAAATATTGCAGTCAGTCAGCAAATCGCTCTCCTCAAACACCAACACTTTACATTTATCAACATTTAATAATAGATTTAAACCTTTTCCTACTTCATTTATACTCAGAATCACTCGTCTCAATTACTCTTGAGACTCACCCTTTACAACATTATCCGTATAAACTAACGCAGGCATTACACCACCACAAATACAGCCACCATCCTCCCAATTCAGTGTCTCATAATCACATCCACATACAAATTAAACAGCCACTCACTCAATCTACTATCAATTCTCAATTCTATTAGATTTATTAGTATTAATATTTTTTAAATAATGTAAGATAAATTCAGATTTTCAAACAATATTAACCCTTTGCACTCCAGCCTAATAAGCAATAGTAGGAACCAGTAACTCCAAACAAATGCAGATCACACACATTGGAATGCAAACGTAAACACTTTTGATTATCTAAGACTTAAGAGCGCTAAGTCAGATAAACAAGCGTGTCGCAAATGCGGCGACAACGGATTTATTCCTAACATACGAAATGTCGCAAATGCGGCGACAACGGAGTGCAAAGGGTTAAAATATCTGTTTGACAAGTGACAACTTCTAAACTGTCTGGTTTATTATGTGACAAATTAATTACAAAATAATATTGCCTACCATTATTAACAGCAGCTTCATTCAAAACAGTAACAAGCCTTGGATAATACTGTTTAACCCTGGGACCAACAGTATCATGCCATGATTTCCAAATCCAATGTAGCTGTTGAGGATTTAAATCTTGCCGGGACATAAGTTGCTCTAAGTCTGGCTCGCCTTTCATACAGACTTTCCCAGCATTTGAACTTATTTTACTTCCGATAACTGGCCAGGAGTCTTCTGGTACACAAACTTCTGCCGATGAATATGCAGCGGACATGTCATCCATTAGTTCAGATAGTTCACTGAAAATGAAATGAAATATTCTTTGAATATACACATTAGGTACAAATTAAATTAAAATGTTTAATATAGTTGACGAATGAAAGGGCGGTAGATAGTTCGTAAAATATAGTGAAATTGAAAGTACTGCAGGAAAAACTAGATGACAAAAAAAACAGGCACATCTTAAACTCAGCAAATTACAATATTAAGTATTGTAGAAAGGATTTGTTTTCATCAAAAGTTGATAATATTGACTTTTCTATTTGATGACAGAAAGTGAATAATTCCAGACCAAGACTTTTGCCAACCCTTGTTAATGGCAATTACAATAAAAAATCGATTCATATTTATTTTCAATTATAAAAGTAATTTTGTGTAATCTTCTGGTGGAAAATATCTTTGCAAATGTTGCAACCTTCGCTACTCTCGTGGTACAATCTCTAGCCTCAATCTGTAAAGTGCTGCTTGGTATGTATACAAATAATTATTTTTTTGTACAACCATTAAAAAAAGTAGGCGTTTTTGAACTTATTTTTATTATGAAAGTAGCAGATTTTTGCAATAGTGCAAAAAATGTGAATTATTTCTGCACTAGTGCAGAAAAGTAATTTAATATAAATAAACTCTATACAGTATACTTTCTTGAGTTTGTTTGTCATTGTCAGTTGTCATGGATACATTAAACCAGGTATCTTTCTAAAGTTTCTAAATTAATAAAAAAATTCAGAGATGTTACAATTACTGAAATTTGTTTTATTATTTTTATCAAAATTTGGTTTATGGTTGAAGAAAAAATAGTGTACGCAACTCGTGCAGAAAGGGGTTTCTGCACTTGATATATAAATAACTATTACATAATATAATTTTATATTTATCAATAAGTGTTCTAAGACAGTAAATTATGTTTACACACTACTAATCGGTAAGTAATTGCCTACTTACCGATCGGAAGATGGTAAGTATATAAAAATTAAACATTCCTCCTTGGTAACAATAGCACTTATCAAAACACACTTTTAAAATGACTCTGACAATTAAAAATTCTTATGTCAAAATAACTTTCAAATATTTCTAAATTTTAATTTCGTTATTGCATCGATCGTGCAAAAAAATGTAAAGAGCATTAAGTGTCCTATGGACTTCATTTTGATCTCCAAAACCATCCTCAACCAGTAGGAAGTACTTACTGCCTTTAATATTGAATATTAAAAATGTAATTGTCTCTAATGAAAAGCGAGTGACCGAGTAACCAGTAATCAAGGAAAAGGTACATACACGCACCTAAACCAAAGTTAGATTCATTATCTATGTTCTCTAGTCAGAATTTCTATATAAAAATATAATGATTGTGTATAGACACAATAATGATTACTTAAGTTAAGTTGTGTGTCGACGAGATAAAAAATTTCAATTATCGTATAGTGGACCTCCAGTTTAACAGTTTATAATGGTGTAACAAAGTAAAACAATGCAGAATTAGTTTTTGTTATAATTAGGATTTTTAACTATCAACTCAGCTTCGAAAGATACAGACAAATTAAATATTATCTTAAGTATCTTTTTTAAAAGTTTAGTGTATAATGTTTGGAATAATTTCAGTATTCTTCGATCATTATTTATTGAGTTTATGGCTTCTCTGAATTGTCGCGTTTGTGAGGACATATCTGGATAAATTATTAGCGGTGCGTTAGTCTGAGATAGCTTTTGATCCTTGTATTTCATCCCTTAGAAGCGTCTGGTATTTTTTATGTAAACTCATGCATGGGAACATTTATCTCTAATCAAGTCAATGATTCCACCCTCTTACCGCTTGTCAGCACGTCCCATGGAAAACAACAACAAATAGTCAGTGGTGGTTTAGCTTTTGGATTGACAAGATGTAGTCTTGCCATGTAGTAATTTTACTTCATATGTCGTTTTTGTTTGCCATCTTCGGTCAAGTTGTTAAATAGAGATTTAATATGTTTCGATTAATATCTATCACTTTTGTAATTTTGTAACTTTTCTATTTATTTGTGAATATATAAACATTAAATTTTGAATAGAGATTAACTTATTCGTCCAGCTCTTGCTGTTACAATGAAATGCGAACCACTAGCATTACGACACAATCTTTTTTTTAAGTCAGCGAGAGTTAAACTTGAAGCGACCTAACATTTTAATTTTTCTATAAAATAGCAGAATCTCCTACCTGGCCTGTTTCCTCGTATACCTCGGTCCTCGGCACAACACCATCGCCATTCTGTTCTCTAGGTGCTCTTCAAAGTTCACACCAACTAACGAGTCGCAAACTGTGTTTTTCCACGCAGTCTTTGCAGCTCCGAGAGCTGCACCTTGTTGCTGCAGTGTGCCATTGGGGTCCCCGCTTGACATCATCGCCCAGGCCAGTCTAGCGCTCAGTTTGTTGAATTGCTGCAATTCAGAGTTGGTGGCAGCGAACCAACGGGCTATGGAAGCGGGTGGATGGTAAGCTAGAAAAGAAAGTTGTGTGAGTTTTACTTACAATAATGCCGAAAATTTTATTAGATTGTTAATTTGTTAACATTCGTTAAACTATATATTTTATTATAATAATAATTATATAACTTATTTATACACAACACATAAATTTGCATTTTCTTTTTTCGAACTTTTAATAAGTGTGTCGTAATCAATAGAATTCTTCAATAGATCTTTTTTTCAATATATAATATAAACAAAGTATTCAACTTTTGTTGGTCTAAAGAGCTTCTTGAGAAACCACTATGTGCGATCCGACACTACCTACTATATTGTTGCAACACACTTGCTAACCCAGGCACTCGAATGAAAAAAGTTAAAATTTAATACAATGAAATATATTGAATTATAAAAATAATATACTTTTTTCTACGATTGCTATGAAAAGTTGACAATTACGCTCTCGTTTGTCACCGTAAAGATGACGTTTTCTGTAGAACAATCAAAAAATATCTTTGTCGCTCGTCTCCAATGGTAACGCGCGAAAAGATGTTAAATGCGCGCGTTTCCGATGACAACGCGAAAAAAAGATATTAAATGCGCGCTTATTTCAATAGTTACCAGGTATACAAACAAAACAGGAACTTGTCATATTGACAGTTGACAGAACGAATTTATTTTCAGTACCTATACGTTTTTTTATACTTTTAAGAAGCAATCGTAGAAAAAATTATGTGTGTATCACGAGCGTAAAGTGTCTTTGTTCCTCTTACACTATTGCAGCTCTCGCCTTCGGCTCGCGCTGCAATTACCGTGTTCGAGTAACAAAGAATCACTTTACGCTCTTAATACACAAATAACTATTATCATTGTATCGGTTTTATTTTTTATACCTTGAGTAAAAATTAAGGGATTGTCAGTTCCAAATAATTACGGGACCACAAATCCTATATTTACTATGTATTTTGTGATTGCCTTTATCGAACTCGTTTCTATTGATCGCTCGCTTATAACAACCAGTTCTCAGCGAAGATTTACAATTATTCTCGGTTATAACAAACTAGATCATGCAACAGTTGAAGAGGGATAGGCATCTCGGTCGTGCTGGGAATTTGTAATAGTCATAAAAATAACTTTTCTTTATCTCAATGAAATAATTTATTATATAATTTCGTATAGTATTATAAATTTGTTTAAAAAAAATAAAAGCAAATAATTTATAGAATTTAAATATTTTAAAATTCGATACACTTTTTTCAAGGCTGTTTTTATTTTTATGAATATTTCAAATTTTTTATACATTTTTGTTGTGTTACATATAGAAATAAAATTTTGTTTTATATTAAAAAAAATCCGTAGTTATTCTTTCTACATCGCCCATATATTTTTTTCTTGCTTAAACGGGAAAACAACGAGATCTGGTATCGCGTTATAAGTCTATGTTTGGATTTTCGATAGACACCTGTACTTCTTAAATGAAAATATATTTGACACAACACTGGCCGGATGCACCAGCAAAATTTAAATTTTAAAGTTTAAGCAAAGAGCATAAATTACATGTAATGTATGCTCTTTGGTTTAAGTAAATAAAGCATATCGAAACTTTAACATCATACATACATACATAACATCACACTATATCCCATTAAATGGGGTAGCACGAACCCCTGAAACATTCACAGAACATTTTCATCCTGACACACGATACTCGTTTCAACCACATTAACACTTCTTCCATACGAGCTCTTTCCTTCCTCACAACCAAAATCCATCATCACGCAACAAACCTTCATTCACATCCATCCATTCGCTCCTGTACACCTGTTTTGTAAATCTTCACTTACGCCCTCTTCTCTAACAACGAATCTATAAAGAAATGAACCAGCATCGCATGCGCTTGTTCAAAAATAAATTTAACACAATTGCAGTTAGACACTGTAAATTAAAAACTGAAAATGAAGAAAAAAAGATGAGGAAGGAAGGGAGCATCTATCCTGCGCTTGTTTTTGAAACTGAATTCCACACAATTGCAGTTGGACACTCTATAGTAAAAACATAAAATGAATTAAAAATATAAGAAAGGAAGGGAGCATCTACTGCGCTTGTTTTTGAAAGTGAATTCCACACAATTGCAGGTAAACACTCGAGAAATCTAACCAATGAATCTAAAATCAAGAATCATACGCTTGTCCTTATTCATTCCATTTATCCCGCAATTAATTTTCACCAACATTCCTATCCTGATACACCACTCTTTCTCTGAAAAAAAGGTTCCACAGAATATCGTATTGTCCTCAACTTCAGAAGAGTTGTAGTATGTTAATAGCCAATACAAATATTGTTAATGTTATTATAAATGTGAATTGTGTCTATATAATTAAAATATCATGCATAATAAATTTTATATTGAATTGGTAACAATAAAGTGTTAAAAAACACCGAATACTGAGAAGCTTGTAAATTCAAAGTAAACTCAACGATCACATAAATGATAAATTTTGTATGTTTTGCATGTTTCAATATCTTTAATTTTTTTTAATCATACTGTTATCTTATTTTGCTTTAAACTCCCGTAATATAAATAAATAAATAAATATATCATCACGCCTTTTACCCATCACTGGGTGTGGCACTCTGCCTAAGCAGATCTCGGTAAGTGATATATTTTTTCGCGTGAAGTGCGGTTACCAGCCGTCAAATCACGGCCTCCAAATATATTAGTGGAGGAGGAGCCACAGGGGTAGATTTTTTTAAATTGGTGAAAATGTTTGTCGGCTGTGGGGATCGAACCAGGGTTCTCAAGATCCACAGGCCGACTCGATACCACTGAGCCATCTACCCCATAAACTCCCGTAATAATATAAGTAATAATTGGATAATGTTTGAAGGGGAGGCATCGAGTTATTATGCTTATTAAAAGGAGGCATGGTATCGAAAAGGTTGAGAACCACTGTATGAAACTATTATATTTATTATTGTTATTCGCATGTGGCGTATTATGAATAATATGATTTGATGTATTTTCTTATATGTTCAGAGGTTTTTTTTTATATATATATTTATATCGGACCAACTACTCATATGCTGATAAATCTTTTGCGTGGCCGTCACGGGCGAGACTCGAACTCACGATCTTATGATCGTGAGTCAGGCCCTCAACCCGTGCGGCCATCACGCGGGACAAAAAGGTTATTATTACTGTTACTATTATTTTTTATAATTATGCTCATTATTCTTTCAATTTCTATATGTATGTACTATTATTCTGTAATTGAGAGTACCTCCTGTTGAATAATAAATAAATAAAAGAATATACATAAATTATATCAGTAATACTAGTTGCCATGGGGTAGGTGGCTCAGTGGTATCGAGTCGGCCTGTGGATCTTGAGAACCCTGGTTCGATCCCCACAGCAGACAATCAATTTGCACCAATTTAAATCTACCCCTGTGCCCCCCCTCCACTAATATCTTTGGGGGGGGCCGTGATTTGATGGCTGGTAATAGCACTTCACGCGAAAAAATATATCACTTATCGAAATCTGCTTCGGCAGAGTGACACATCCAGTAATGGGTAAAAGGCGTGATGATATATTTATTTATATTAATTGCCATTTCATTTCAAATACTATATTTCCAACTATTTGACAGATGAGTTATTTGTTAATATATCCCAGCATTGATAAAAGAATTCTTAATCTAATGTTCATAATATTCAATACACACCTATTGCATTTGTTTGTAAAATGATGATTTCAGAAATATAATACATCTCCGACAAAAAGATCACGAGATATGAGATTTACAGAAAACAAAATTTAAATAGATAATAATATACCGTATTTCATGAATGATACGTTTTAAAGACTGAAATTATACCTATATTATTTTTATATAAGTAAAAAATATTATAGATATAGATACAAATAAAATATAAGAGCTGGCTCAGTTTTCATCACCTTTTTTCCCAATTGCCTTTCGGCTATTTTACGATTATACGAGTACTACGTAAGCTTTAATAGGCACTTAATATTCTTACCTTTACTGCCAATGCGACAAAATTAAGGTTTACGAATTAGGACAAATACAATTTTACGTTTTACGATAGAAACATATATATATATATATATATATATATATTGTATATAATTAATCATTAATTAGCACATTGTTTACATCCCACAAAATGTCGTTTTATTTGCCTACGCCGCTAAAGCCGTCATAACAACACTTTTTTATTTATTAAGTACTAAACAAAATGTTTTCATAAAACAAAAAGACAAAAATTCTCCATGTTGCCAATACATAGTGAAAACTTGGAGGCTGAAATCTGTGAAACTTTTATTTTTATTTTTAAAATGTTTACAATTATTTATTTCGGTAATTGAAAATAATACATGTTTTAATAAATTTGTAGAATTTGAATTAGTTATTTAAATTGTCACAAAATATTGATATTACCTACTTTGGGAAATGAATATTAAAATTACAATATATCTTTGGAGATCTTTTCTATATTCATATTGTCTTCCACAGAAAGAGTCACTTAGAGCAGAGGTCCTCAAACTTGTTTGTTTCGTAGACCACTTGCCATGTTTTTCGGTTTTGGGTGGACCCTCTATTTATATTGAATTTTTGCAAATTCATCAAGTTCAAATGTTTTTTGACAGCTGGAATAGTCCTACTCACTTTTACAGATTAAAATTTCTAACTGTAGTGCAATGTAGTGTGAAAAATTTAAAAAAAACACATGTTAAGTTTTATACATTTATTAATTAAATTCTAATTAAAACGAACAAAAATAAAATTTAGTATCTATTAAATAAAATGGCTAAGCAAAATATAAATACTTTTAGTGGAAGGGATGTACCTGATGCGTTAATAATAAATTTTCAACATTCGGCAACAATTTAGTTAGGTTTAATCTCAAATCTCCTCGGTTAGTGATGTCCATTCTGTTTCTTTTTTTGTTAGGAGATTGGCATCATTATATGCAAGTTTTTACAAATTTAAAGTGACCACAAAGCGAAAAGCCTAACTAATACTTACACAATTGAAATATACTAAATTAATTACTACGTAATTAAATTAAATTAATGTATAATTGAATAGAATAAAATAGTGCATTATTAAATCCCTACTTCGCTACTAATATTCTAATAGCGAAAATAAGTTTGTGCACAAGACCGCAGTGTATTGTTGATATGTTTGTTACGTTTTCACGTAAAAACTAAGTAACAAATCTATCTGTGTATGTGAATTATTGCATTCATTGTTTAAATGAGATCTACTATCGTGGACCCCCATTAACATCTCATAGACCCCCCAATTTTTTTCTCGCTGACATGGATCCTTTACAGGTCGTCGTCGACCTCTGTGGGTCGATATAGACCACTTTGGGTATCACCGGCCTAGAGCATAGAATATATTTAATAAAGTGACAATGATTTCAAATTTATTGACTTTTCATGTAGATATGTCAGCACCACGTCTTCACACTTGTTACGCTATTTTTCTTATTCCTCTCTTTGAACAGATCATACTCTTTTCGGAGTAAATTTAATACAATATTTTGCGCTCTCTCAGTAACTGAATATTGAACTGTCATCAGTTTTGAGCATTGTGTATATATATATATATATACATATACAAATGGATTGTTGTTGATTATCATAAAAACAATCAACTATCAGAAAGTACCAACGTGGTTTACTTCATTTTAAAATGTAAAAGAAATTAATTACAATTTCTTTTCTTAAATTTCGAGTATTAGAAGAGTTTCAACTACAAAACTGAGTATGCCTCATTTACGCAAAATTGATTTAACGTACTTGATACATAAATAACTATTTTAAAAGTAATCTAATTGCTAAATGTAAATAATAAAAGTTTAGTATGTATTAAATAAATAAATATCTTACATTTGCGAAGCAGGTATAATCCATTACAATGAATACATAGGATTACGAGTACATTCACTAGCACAATTGCACTAAATACTTTCGACATTTTAATGAAATATATTTGCTTAAAGTCGAATCATTTTTATATTTCACCAAGCGTCAGTAAACTAATGGTTATCTGTGAACGCGCGAATGTTTTATTCCGTGTTGAGCTTTTAACAGACATGCGCAACAGTTGTTTCCGTGTGTAGGTTTGTAACGTTATTTATCTTCATCATTCATCAATTTCAAATATTTGGGCTTTAACTGTTTAAGTTATCTTTATTTTTAGAACATATATAAACAAATGTGTTGTGTTAATTTTATATAGAGGAGAGTTGCCAAAATTGTACTACCAAATACATTTTTTGTTTTATTTATTAATGGGGTAGGTGGCTCAGTGGTATCGAGTCGACCTGTGGATCTTGAGAACCCTGATTCGATCTCCACAGCCGACAAACAATTTTTACCAATTTAAATCACCCTTGTGGCTCCCCCTCCACTAACATCTTTGGGGGCCGTGATTTGACTGCCGGTAACCGCACTTCACGCGAAGAAATATATCACTTACCGAAACTAGCTACGGCAGACTGCCACACCCAGCAATGGGTAAAAGGCGTGATGATATATTTATTTATATTTATTAATATTTGTACCTGGAGATTGATGATTTATGAACATTTTTCTTTACGAGTTCAGCTTTAAAAAAACATGTTTTTAAGTGACTTTATAATAAGAGAATGTAAAAAGTACATTTTAGGAAATCTATATCCCAAATGGTACTGCTGTTTCCAAAATCGTACTTACAAGTAACACTACCCAATAGAATTCTAATTTTTTGTCTTCCGGAAGTTGCTCTTTAGGGGTACAAACCACCCCTGAAAGGTGGCAAAAGCAAGAAACGCCATAAATTAAATTATATAATACCATAATATTACGCGTTCAACATTGGTTACCCATGGTCAACTTCGAAAATAGATTCAACGACCCCAAAAACACCCGAGTAACTAGTTTTGAATCAAAACTCTATTTCAATTGAATATCGTAATTTCATCCCCCCATCTCTTTTTAACCCCTTAAAAAAGTGGATTTGATCAAAAGGACCCCGAAAATTGATTTTGGCGATCTCAAAAACCCCTGGGTAACCAAAGTTGAACGCGTAATATTTTGGCATTATTTAATTTCATTTATGGCGATTCTTGCTTTTACCACCTTTCAGGGGTGGAGAAACTTCCGGAAGAAAAAAATAGGGGTTCAATATTTTTTCGAGTTCTATTAGTGTGTCAAGTTTAATTTAAATCGGTGAGTGGCAGTTGGGTAGTGTTACTTGTTAGTGATACATTAGGTATGCAAATAATATAAAATTTGTTTTTAAAGTACGACTTTATTTTATTGATAATAACTTGACAATGAAAAAAATAACTTAACAAATATTTATTGAAATTAATAAATATTTTTTTAGAATATTACTATAATTAATATATTGTATTATTAATAATATAGAAAGAAACCAATACGATTTTGAAAATTCTATATTGACACGGTTTAAGAAACTCAGCAAAGTTATTAAAATAGCGACATAATATTGACAGTAGTTACAAAATATACATCAAATAAATTTAAACAAATAATACACTAAAGCTAGTGTGCAAAAATATAAGAATATAAAGAGATATTTTACTGTTAATATTCATTAAATAAATTCATTCAAATTTTATATCGAACTCTCCTGATTTTTGAGGCTTCTGTAGCTCGCACAAATAACCATATAATACTTTCAGTTTTTATTTATATTACCTACTTATGAAGAAATTCATATATTTGCTATTCGACACCACTTATCTTAAGAGACTAAAAAAAAACTTATCAGATACGATTTAGTTGACCAGTACGCATCAGCAACTCTCCCCTATGTTTATAGTAGCAAGCAAAAAAGCAGATTATTTATATTTTCAAGAATATTTATAAAATTTATATAAATTATTTATTGCACATTAAAATTTAATAAAGAAGGTTTATTTTTCATTGATCTGCTAAAATATTAAATATACAAGAAAATGTTAAATGTAAGACTTGTCTAATAGAACCTGGTAAAAATTACTTTTTCCAAGATCAACATATTTTTCGGAAAAATATTTAACTTTGGTTTTTTAAATGGAACGCTGCATATTTTTCCCGTATAAGGGGTTCTAAATCAATTTCTCTTTACAATGATGTGTAACAACTAATGGTTCCCTTTAAATTATGCTTAATAATGCAAACAATAAAATTATAACAGTCTACTCCCATATTCTATTGTTTATACTAGATCAGTTACAGAAGATCCATTTAGTAACCTGCTAGATCGCTCTATTTGTTCATTTTTAATGGCTTTTTGAAAAAAAAAACAAGCTTATGAATCTCCTCAAAATCTTCAGAAACTTTGAAAATAAAGGCACCACAGTTGGTTTGTTAATAACACCTGAAATGTTGTATAACGTCAGGACAAACATAATTAAGCGGGTCCAAAAATGTTTAGAAATTATTGGTAATTAATATGAATACTAATTATAAGACACACTATCTAGTATTTAATTTTGGTAATTTATAATTAAATATTTTTTTAATCTTAGAGCAAATAATTATATCAAGTCCTTATTCCGCATAAATAAATATATAGGTTGTTCCATGTAAAACATAGAAGTTAAATAACTTTCCGGAAAATTATTAGACCATAGAACGATATAGTTTCTGCTATTTTATAGAACAGGTTCTGTTATTTCAATAGATATAAGCTAGACAATGAAAAATCAACCAACCTGTATTTACTCGTATATATCTTTAATAAATTTTAATAATAATTTTCATTAATATTCATGAAAATAGATATAATCTGTCTTTTGCTTACTATTTAATATTTTTAAGTTTGGTATGTGTTATAAATCAACAATTTTTTAAAATATTCAAATGTTTTGTATATTTACTAAAGTAACATTTTCGCAGAATATGCCTTAACAAGAATGCAATAGTTTTGGATATTTACTTCGCTTACTATTTTTATATTTAAACCATTACAACAAACGCATTAAACTTAAATATACTCGACACGTTATACACGTTTTTTATAGAAACTGAAAAATTAAAATATATTTTGGACAATAATTATTTCTAATTTATGAAAATATTTAAGTAGTTGATTTAATAGCTTGAACATATTATCTACCTAAAAACACCAGAAATAAAAATATTTAAATTTGTTATTACTTTTATTAGTCTAATTTATTAGACGTTAATTTAATTCAAACATTTGTGTGCAGATTAGAGTTTACTAAACTAAACATCTAAACATGTAAGTAAATGTAATTATTTAGTTTGAAATAATTCACATCGATTTTCCAAGTTTAATTATCTCTACCACTGTGGATAATGTCATTAAAAGCAACAATTATTTAACCAATCTTGTTGGTGACAAGTTAAAATGTAAATTAGGCTGTCGATCAGTTTACCTATTTGACAGTTTTTCCGGTAATCCTGCAACATACGGTCCTGTTGACGCAAATTGATAACATTTATATGACTGACATATCATTAGCTAGGTTCAGCAACATCATTTTTCCCTCAAATTACAGTAAATACAAGTACAAAATTGATTCTTTATCAAATCTAACGACACAATTTAAAATTAATATTAAATAAAAAAATCTAATGTGGACACCACATTACTTCCTTGTACGCGTATTATACTATACCTACATTTTTTTATTGCACATATTTTATGTAATTTGACATTAAATTTTTTATTTTTTTTCTTATTTTTTGTTCTGGTCGAACAAAAAAAATATAATTTTACAAAAGACTAATTTAATAATTCTTAATGTGCTAGACGCAGAATTTAATTCTCTAAAACTTTTATTTGCAGCATTTATTTCTAAAATCAAAATAATACCATTTTTTTCAAGAAAAACTGTTAGCAGCTTCATGTAATGTATCACTTCCGGTTAGTCCATTTTAACCAAAATCTATTATGTTTTTCATTAAAATTTATTATAGGCTTCAAGTAAAGTAACACTTCCGGAATTTATATAATGACCAAAAAAGGAGGTGCGCAACTAGATGTTATAACAGTCCTAAATATTAAAATTTCAACTGTCTACGGCTTACCGTTTTTTAGTTATGCGAGATACATACGTACTTATGTATTCAGGGATGGCCAAAATGTATATTTCAGCAAAAATCTGGAATCCGAAAATTTTTGCGATTACAATACTCCTTTACTTCATACAAGGAAGTAATAAACTTAAATGAAAATGGAAGAAATGTAAGTACGAGTACTTATCTTATCTTATGTTTTGTAAATCATAATTTGTTATTATTATTATGGTATGGGGTAGATAGTTCAGTTGCTAATGTGGTAATGTGTCGGACAGTGTTGAGAACCCGAGTTCAATTTCCACAGTCGGCAAACTTATTTCAAACCACATTCAATTAACTCCTGTGGCTCTCCCTTCACTAACATCCCTGAGAACCGAGATCTGCTACGACAGAGTGCCACACACAATAATGATATTTATTTTATCTATTATTATAATTTATTCATAAAAAAACATTAGTACATTTAAGTCAGGTATATAAAAAATAATTTTAAAGCATCGAATGTATTTTATCTCATTCATTATTATTCAACACCGAATTTAAAACACAGAAATGTCTTGGGGATTATAAAGAGAGCTTTATATAAAGAATAAAATTTGATGAGAAAGCGAAATTCTATAGCAAATGTCAGTTATCCTCTTTTATTGAACGAACATGTTCACCTAAGAGAAAAATATAAAATAAAGAAACATGTTAAAGATCCAGACAGATTGACAACGTTACAAGCGGCCGAAGTGTTTGATTGACTTTATATAGAATCTAAATAATATATTTCTAAAATATTATTTTCTACCTTTCCCGTAAATGAAAATTGTTTTAAAGGCAGATAAATTGTAAGTTGATACATTGAAAATATATAAATTTACTAATTAAACTAGTTTTATTGATTGAGATAGAGTTTCCGCAACTTGTTTAATTAGAGGAATTCAAGAAAATAAATATAAATTTGTTCTAAATGCATCTTTAAGTAGGTAGAATTATTTAATGAGCAGATTTATAAATTTGAATTAACTAACACTATTTTTATTCCGAATTGAAATAAATGATAAGTGTTAAAGCTTTTGAGTTTAGTTTTTTATCTATTTTTTTATGTTTGATTTCAATGTACTTTTATCTATTACATACTAAAAATTTCTATTCAAACCAAAAAAATGTGCGACCGACCATGCGCCATTGACAAATAAAATATAAAATTAAAAATAAAAAAACTAGGTATTCCGAGGTGTCAACCTATTATCGTTTTCTAGTAGCAAAGTTGATAAAAAACAACTGAATTGTAAAAAATTAATGTGTCGTAAATTGTTCAGAAACAATTTACATTCCAGTTGGAGACAACTTAGAAATTTTATCGAGCTTCAAGTTATTTCCCATTTGAAATACTTTTTAAAATACATTTATAAAAAAACTAAGTATCTTCATATTACAGATCAAGAAAATCTCGAATGCATGTATTTTGTATCTGACTGGTAAATTTAATAATCGTTAAAATTATAACTAATAAAAATATGTGTTGAATTAAATTTTCTTTTTTTATTAAGTGTCGTCTACTGCCATTAGTTAAAAATGTAACGGGCTGTTAAAAACTAGCAAGTATAAGAATACGCCTACGAGTGCTTTAGCCATACGGTTAAAAAAAGAAAACAAATTATAATTCAAATTTTATATAAAATATGTCTACCACATATTTCAGTTTTAATTTTAAAATACGAATATAGAGGTTGAAAGATTTTTATATTTATATAACAATATTACAGTAATTTTACTTATATAAACCTTATTTATTGAAAAGAAATATATAATAAGCTCTATAAAGAAAGAATTATTAATTGATAAAAAAAATGCATATATTTACAAATAAATTACATGATTTAAAATCTGTACTATTTATGATTTTGAACAAATGTAACAAATTGGCTGCTTGAACATGTACTGTAATCAATGAAATAAAAGTAGTGAATACTGATTTCATATGGTAGTATATTAATAACTTGGATATTACAAGTTTTCTAGAACTAATTCGCTGTAGCAAAGTTATTATTGATGTAGAGCAGTGGTTTCCAAACTTTTTCTCTCAGCGGCTCCTTTTTTCCGTAAAAAATTGTCGCGCCCCCCTTATTTTTTATAACAGCCTAACTTCAAAAATCGTAAATAATTTATTTTATAGAATACAAAAAAATGAGTACTATAAACAAATATTTCTTTTTCTTAACCTAAAATTATGTTTATTACAGCACAATAATAGAACAAAATAATGTAACAACATTTATAAACATAAAATTGTAATAAGATTGGAAATTATATTTAATTTAAATTAGGCATATTTAATACAATATAATCATAATTTTTGAGTGTGCTGAATGGGCGCTTGTTTTTCAGTTTCTCGAACCGGGGAGTCATTGAAGATATCGCCACTCGCAATTCTTTTTCAACTAATAATCGAGTTCGATATTTTGTCTTTAAAACAACTATAGCGGAAAAGCCTGTCTCACACAAATAAGATGTTACGAAACTTAATAAAATTTCTAAGGCTTTGTTTGTTAAACTAGGGATATTTTACTGCGAGCGCGAGTTAGAAACACGTGTGTGCTATGATGTGAATGGAGAATGTGTAGCGCGCCTCCTTCGAAACAATCTTGCGCCCCCCTAAGGAGGCGCGCCCCACAGTTTGGAAACCACTGATGTAGAGTATCTTTTCAACGATTGCTGTCATAAAAGTGGAGAGTAATTTTATTCAAGAGTTTTTAGCGCGATTTTTTAAAACTAATATTTAAACATGTATAAACAAAAATAACATATATTTTCTTTTTTAATTTATTCACAATAAATTTGCATTTCCAATTAAAATATTTTTTTAGAAAAGGTTCAGTCATCCTATTCAGCTGTTTACTTTGCTACAAATTTATATATATATATATATATATATATATATATATATATATATATATATATATATATATATATATATATATCTGCTTGTGTCTTAATATTGATTACAAATCGGTTTTCGAAATGAATGTTTTATACGACTATGCGAAAAGTGAATCAACACCCGTAGCAAATCTCGGTAAGTGATATATTTTTTCGCGTGAAGTGCGGTTACCAGCCGTCAAATCATTGGTGATTTAACTTGTTTAGACTCAAAAATTTTAAATACTTGTATATAAAATATCTGATGTGGACACCACATGACTTCCTTGTACACGTATTAAACTATAGATATTTTTTTAATTACACATATTTGACATTAAATCTTTTATTTTTTGTTCTAATCCATAGCAAACTTAATTTACAAAAAAATCAAAAAATATATAATATTTAAATTTAGATATCTCGTTTATGCAAAAAGCTAATTTAAAAATTCTTAATGTGCTAGACGCAGAATTTAATTCTCTAAAACTTTTATTTGCAGTATTCATTTCTAAAATTAAAATAATACCATTTTTTTCAAGGAAAACTGTTAGCAGCTTCATGTAATGTGCCACTTCCGGTTAGTCTATTTTAACCAAAATCTATTATGTTATTTCCATTGATATAGTAGTCTTATATACCAAATTTGGAAAGTTTTAAATTATATTTGAATATAGTTTTTCATGAAAATCTATTATAGGCTTCAAGTAAAGTACCACTTCCGGTAGTTGTATAATGACCAAAAAGGGAGGTGCACAACTAGATGTTATAACAGTCCTAAATATAAAGTTTCAATTTTCTACGGTTTACCGTTTTTGAGTTATGCGAGATACGTACGTACGTACGTACAGACGGCATGACGAAATTAGTCAAAATGGATTCAGGGAGGGCCAAAACACCTATTTCCGTTGAAATCTGAGAACCGAAAATTTTCGCGATTACAATACTTCCTTTACTTCGTACAAGGAAGTAAAAATGTACTACATTGAATATTTTGAACGCTTTCAAAGATCATTCGTTATAATTCTTTGGCAATCCCTAGTCAAATTTTTGAAGAATTGTGTGATTTTGCAGAAAAATTTGATAGTTTAAAAAATAATTTACCTGAAAGTTCCTGTGAAATGATAGGTACAGAAAATGAAATAAATAATTTTGATGATGATGATAATCATGAAAACGAGAATGAATTAATCATATTAGATGATAATACGCCAAAAACAGAAACGGAACACATTCATTAATGTAAACAGTGTCCTGTATGTAGTTAATTAATTTTACAAAAAT
Organism: Pterostichus niger; assembly: GCA_947425015.1. Taxonomy (NCBI): domain Eukaryota; kingdom Metazoa; phylum Arthropoda; class Insecta; order Coleoptera; family Carabidae; genus Pterostichus; species Pterostichus niger. The sequence goes on along the minus strand of OX380336.1, from coordinate 26,924,941 downwards.
AAAATTTTTCTACTAAATTCCTCACTTCTTACTTGCTTTAAATATTTATTAACACTTCCTGTTACACAAGTTAGTTGTGAAAGAAGTTTTCAAAATTGAAATATATAAAAAACAGATTAAGAAGCATATTATTTTCTCACAATTTAGAAGCATTGATGTTATTGAACTGCGAAAAAGATATACAGGCTGATCAAAATTTTTGTAAGAAAAATTAAAACGTATGATGTTTAAGTACAACGCAACAATATTTTCCCGAAATTTTACAGCATTCATAAGGAGTACTATATTCCTGATGACTGAAGAAAGACAATATATTTTACACTCTCCAATACTTGTTAAAGTTTCATATGAGGTGAAAAAGAAACTTTGATGTTCTTCCTTGATAAAATAGGATGAATATTAACAAAGAGGCACATCAAAGTTTCGTTTTCATCTCACATGAAATTTCATCATGTATTGATGAGTGCAAAAGAAATTGTTTCTCTTCAGTCCTCAGGAATATATAGTACTCCTTGCGAATGCGGTAAAATTTACATTAGCAAAACGGGGAGAACTATTTCAACAAGACTTAATGAACATAAGCGCTGCATTCGACTAAATTACCCTGATAAATCTTCGATTGCTCAGCATGCAATACAATTTCTACATGAAATTAAATTTGAAGACACATAAATCGTAGCCAGGCCAAAATATATGAATGCTCGTTTGATCAAAGAAGTTATTGAAATTTACAAGAACAAGAACAACATGGATAATTGTGATGGCTGTGAACTGAATAAAACTTGGTTTCCGCTGATCAAGAAATTATAATTGCTTGTTATTTGTTACTTGTTTACAGTTACGTTTTGTTATTTATTATTTTCTTATCTGACGAAGGTACACGTTGAGTGTACCGAAACGACCAAATAAATAAATTAAACAGAACTAAAACCAAAAAAAGTGTTTTTTTAGTTCTGTCATCTTTAATGTTTACTAATTTTTATTCATTACTATAGCTTATCAGTCCAGCGACACGAAAAATATTTATTTCAAGTAATGTGCAATTATTTTTTAGAATTTTCTTAATTTCATTTTGAAATAATTTGGAAACATTCTGTATGTACAAATATATGTGATCAAAGTATAACCGATAGTAACAAATAAGATTTCTGTTTATGATCAATATTTTATAATTGTAAATGAAAATATATATTATAAAGTTAATTAGGTTGCTGTTTTGAAAAAACTCTTGGATCGATTTAATTCCTGAATCCGTCCCTGATCATGTAATTTAAATTCTTTTTTTTTCGATTCGCAAAAAATGTACAAGCAAAAATAATTATTACCTATACATAATTTTTTAGTAAATTTAAAGGAATACTTTACAAAAGAAACTTTTCGATCTTAATAAAGTATATTTGGTATCTATTTTGATTATTTATCTCGTCTATACGCGCTATATTTATCTGTATATTTAGTTTGGTCATTTAATTCACGGCAGTAAGTCTCCGCTTACTTTTTGTTGCAAAAATAATAAATTTTATTCAAATATTGTAATAATAACATTTTAAGAATAAACTCGAATGAACAATAATTAAATTATCCAGAATTAATATTGCAAAGATAGTCACATGTTTTATTTCCATCATAAATAACAAACCAAATGTTGTGGGATTTTTAATTTGTTCTCCGAGACGGAATGAAGAATGTGCCAGATACAAATACAAAGAAATGAAGCCATATTTTATTGCTCTTCCAGTCACGCAGAAGAAACAGTGGGAACTAAGAAGCTAATACTAATCTCGGAGATGGGTAAGAAAACAATTTCATTGGCTTCAGTTGAGTCTTTTGTTTTCATTAGTATATATCCCTCGTGGCAGGACTTCTACTGGACCAATTTAATTTGCGACGTTCTAAGAACACCTGAGGACATTTTGTTTTGTTTGCATGTATATTTTATTTAACTTTAATTCTTAATTCGTAACTGCATTTTCTTTCTTCGCTAAGATTTGGTTTTTATTGTATTATAGTGATCACGTTTATTTGACAAATTTGTATTCTTATATCAAAATGAGAAAAAGTTCTTTTTTAATGTGAAAACATTGAGACATAAAATAAATGTTTATGATTATACATTGTCATAAACTTTCAGTTAGTAAAAATAAACGTTAGCAGATAAAAAAATATGAAATTGATTGGTATTGAAATAAAAATAGTTGTATAAAATTATATTAATTTATTAATAAAATATAACTATATTTTTTAACTACAATAACAAGTGTAAAAACATTTTAAACAATTTTAAAATTATATTGCACAAAAGTGTTGGTTTTTCAATCGATGAGATACGGGCTGTCCAGTGCTCCTAAACCTGCTGCCACGCCACCTTCATTTGCTGTAGAAATCTTTGTACGTAACATGTGGCCCACTTGTCTATTCACTTGAATACTGGTTTTATCCCTAAAACGAAACAAATTAAAAATTAAAGCCAAAAAAAATTATATGTATATAGCTATTATTTCTAAAATGATGTAATTGGGGCATTTAAATTAAATTAACATGGTTAAATCGTTTTATATCTTTTAAGAGTAAACATACCCAATAACAACTCCAAAAATGCCCAATTCATAGACAAGTTCGGATACTGTAGGTATTTCAGGGCCACCTGGTCGAATCATGTAACCCTTTGTAATCGGAGGATTGATTCGTTCCATTAAAATCCAAGCTGTACGTTCTTTACTGTCTTTCATCTTCAACATTGCATTACGTATGTCTATGCCGTATACATTGTTTCCACCACCTTCTCTCTGTGGCTTCAAAACGAATCTACACAAAGATACAAATGATAAAATTGATATCAATAGAAATTAATGCATAATATAAAAAATATATGGGTTGCGCCAATGGGTTCTGACGGTTTTTTATATGCAAGTATAGGCTATTCTATTTTATTTTTTGTGACATTATTTAAATTGTCATCGCGGCGTCATATACATTCAAACTTGATAGTTCATCGCTCTAATTTCTTCTGTTATGTTATTTTTTTAAATCCTCAAGAGTTGCGAGACTTCTTGAAAAACATGATATTTAATAAAAATAACCATAAAATCTGACCATCTGAACAACCAATTGATATCTAAGTAAAATGATAAATAAATCTGAGAAAGCGAATTACACAAGAGATATCTTATTCATCAATAATTTTAACTTCTCAGATGTGTGTTAATATCAACATTTTTATTTAATGTAAGTTTGTTGATGTTACTGGATATTATATTAACTGGAGCTAGTAATAAATTTGTTCTGCTGGAATTGCAATAGAAAGTATTTAATGTGCGGATACTTAAGTCGGGAAACTAGAATTTAGTATTACTTAGAAAAATCTATCGTATTGCTCAGCAACATAAACAAAAATATAGCGGTTTTGTTCCTCGTATGATCTAGAGATTCAAAATCAAATCTGTTAAGTAAAAATTTATAATTTGATCCTGGATCGGGACACACATTGTCAGATTTGAACACTTAATATTTCAGAAAACGTTTTTGTACAGCTGCTAATTTTTTTTTAATGAATATCATAGGTAGAATACCATATAATGATCCCATATTGCAGTTTACAACGAACGAAGCTAAGATATAATAATATAAGTATTTCGATGCTACTGAAATCTTTACTACATCTCCAAATAAACCCTAAAACTCGGATATCAGATTTAATAGTGAAGTCTATATTGAAAACAAAGCTGAATTCACGATCAAAATAAATATCTAGGTCTTCTATAACAAATTCGCAAGATAGTGAGTTAAAGTTAATGTGATAATCAAAAATCATTTGTTTTTTTTTGCCGGAAAAAGACACGATTTGGCACTTGTTGACATGCAGATATACACCACAGTTGAATAATATTGAGATCGTGTTGAAGGCTCATGCAGTCACCGGTAGACTCAGTTTTTCTAAATATTTTTAAAGCAATTGGAAATAAAAGCTTATTCGAGTTTATTTAATAACACAAATCATTTGTTACTAAATGTAACAGAAGGAGAGCATGGTTTGAACCTTGGGGAACGCCTTAATTGACTTTAATCATAGCCAACTTCATGCAATTGCTACGATTATTATAGCCGTTTTATGTTATTAAAACTTATAGTTTCAAATTTACAGAGAACCACGTCAATTAGCGCCTCTGACGAGATACGTCTTAACTAACATAATAATATTAAATGTATAAATAAAATACCCAATTCTATGAAATGTATTTTGTTTCAGTTTTCAAATATTTTGAGGTTGTTTTTGTATCTTGAAAGCGTGGTCCTTTTCCTTCAGTTGAAATAAAAATCACTAGATGGCATTACTTGACCTACCAAATCATGGCCAACTTCATTTAATTGCGTTACGTTTATAATGCCTATGGCACACTGGTCGATGAGCGTCGATGAGCATCAATGAGCTCTTCGATGAAACAACAGAATGCACTCTTCATTGACAAACAATAAAAGCTTCTAAAGATGAGAAAGAAAAACTAAATTTCAAAAATATGCTAACGTGAAGTGAGACACAAAAGATACGAGTGAAATGAGATACGTTCGTTTCATCGATGAGCTCTTCGATGGAAATAGAGGAGCCTCTAATTTTCGTCGATGACTGCTGCGTTCTGTTGTTTCATCGAAGAGCTCATCGATGATCATCGACGCTCATCGACCAGTGTGCCATAGGCATTATGGCCGTTTCATATGTCATTCCTAGTTTTAAATTTACAGAACGGGCACGTCCACTAGCGCCTCTGACGAGATACATCATAATCAACCTTGTTTGGTCACATAAACTTTATTTTTCTTGACATCGTGGCCACTTTCCTTTAATTGAAATAAAAATCTAATCTACCTAATAATAGTTCTTGCTTACTTTTCTGGATGTTCGAGTGCCATCTGTACAGCCAAATCACCATATTCATCAAAATCTAAACTGTACAATCCAGTGAATATTTCTTTAACTGCTTCTATCTTCTGCGGTTCACTTAAAAATAATTCAAGCGAACCGGGCCTTGCAAGTGCCTGTTGAACCTTTTTCGTGCCTGCCAGATGATAATGTATCGACGGGCATTTGATTGCTTGGGACCTCTCAATCATGAGTCTGGCGTCCCATTCTCTTTGGGTTGGATAGTGCGAGGGTTCATATCCTGCTCGGAAGTATACCACTGATACTGTTTTGCCATCACTAGAATCATAATAATAAATTAACTTTATACAACTTGTACCTGATAAGAACAGTACTATAAATAAATATACCATAACGTCTTTTACCCATTACCGGCCCTCGCGGTAAGTAAAATATTTATACGTGTGAAGTGCGGTTACCAGCCGTCAAATTACAGCTTGCAAGATGTTATTGTAATGGGTGAAAAAAAGTTTATCGACTATGGGAATATCGCAAGGTATGTATAAAAATTAATTTGTTTTTGATTCAAATTAAAATATTATTTAACCACAAAAATTTGCCAAGGCGGGAATTTGACTTCGGATCATTACAATTTCGGCTAAGCGATTTAATCAACTAGGCTATGCAAGTTTCGGATTGTCATACTGGCGTCATTTGAATTTTACTCTCTATTTTGTTATCCAATATAGCTTCGATACAAATTCAGTAATAATATAACAAGAGAGTGAAAATAATGGTGGTATTCTGGAATAAATCTAGTAGTTTATAGATGCACACATTTGTTAATAATGAACAAAATCACATTAATATTCGGTGCAACTTTGTTCATTATTAACAGATTTATGAATTTACAAAATTTATGGATTTACACAGAATTTCACTATAAATTGAAAATAATTCGAAAGATTTTTGAAAACTATTAAATGACAATAAAATTTAAAAAGAACTAGAAAATTAATTTTTGTAGTAATATTTAATAGGATTATTTTTTTATTCACAAATTTAATTCAAACAGAAGAATTTTATTTTACGCGTTGACAATTGTAAATAATTATTTCACCGATAGATTTAAGGCGTAGGTATCCCAGTGGTATCAAGTCGTCGTTTGGATTTGAGAACATGGGTTCGATTCCTACAGCCGACAAACAATTTTTACCAAATTAAATCTACCCCTGAGACTCTCCCTCCATTATCGTCTTTGATAGCCGCATTTCACGCGAAGAAATATATCACTTTCCGAGATCTGCTGTGGCGGAGTGCCATGCCCAGTAATGGCTTACAATTACAAAAAAAAACATAAAACTATCCCGAAATCTAGACAACTATAATTATATAAAATTGGCTAATGTTGAACTATCAAGAGAAATTGTAAACATATCACTTTAGAGCTTATTTTAATGCAAGTTAAAGAGAGTTTTCTGAGTTAAAAATTATTTGACAACTAATCTAGAGCAAGTAAAAGTTTTTTTTAGATCTACAAGCTCTAATAACTATATATTCGAACGATCAGCATTTTATTAGAAATAGTTGATTCAGTGTCGATTAGTGTTAAAGATATGACCACAATGAAACTAATTTAAAGATACAAAATATTTTATTAATCTAAGTTGTAATCAAAAACTCGCTTTACTGCCGTGTTAAGTATAACATTTTACCTGAAACTTATAAACAAATAATAAATATTTTAAATTAATTTAAATTAAAATAAATATTTGACTTACATATTCAGTCAGTATTTTATGTTGCTAAATAAATAGACAGTCACGTTTCTTTCATTACCTGCCTAGGCAGGCAATATGTTATTTTCCTGCCTACGCATGCAAAGCAAAGCTTTTCTGAATCTTAAAGGTCAGGCAAATGTTTATTTTCCTGTCAGTTTCAGGTAAAATATAATGGCTGTCAAGTCACCGTGAAAGTTAATTATTATTGTTTTTGTTTATTGAATAATATTAATACAACAGCAATAAATATAATCATTCAATCTTTACTCGTTTTTTATTTCCATCCTTGACTTTGACTTTTAAATAGGAAAATTGATTCATTTATTTATCGTTTATCTCTCATCGCATCACCACCTAATCTGAAGATGCCTTTAAAATAAGCCGAAATATAGCCATTTAACCTTTACTAGTTTTTTCCTCTTTTGTAATCCATTCTTAACAATTATTTTTAAACATAAAGATTATTCAATTATTAATACAATAATTATAGCTCGTGGTGAAGCGACAACGCAAAAGACTCGTGATAATCCCTGAAGCAAAATCAATGTTTAAAAATAGCGGAAAGTCTTAATATGGCGAAATCTACGACTGGAAACATTGTATTGAAATATAAAAAACTGCTAGCGTAAATGTCGCTGGAAAAAGTACCGGATAGACCTCAAATGATAACACCTCGAATAGAAGACTTTTGATTAAAATTTGCAAGAATTCTAGACAGTCCATATCACGTGAGATTATCGCTCGCTGAAACGCGGAAACAGGTATGCACATTTCTCGAGAATATTGTGGGAAGTGAATTCATAAGTATGGACTTAGTACTAGGTACATTATAGTTTGAATATTTTTTTTTTTTTTTAATTCTGGCTTCCTGGCGGACCAACTGCTAAGGTCATATGCCGCCATTACGCCCTGATCCTGCGTTTTAGATCTTGGAGTCAACAGCAACGCGGGTTTCTCGGGACGGTCACCCATCCAAATACTCCCCGCGCGCAACGAGTTTGAATATTAAAATTGTGTTTCCGAAGGTCACGGAAAACCCACTATTAACAGGGATACAAAAGAAGAAACGCTTGGTTGGGCCATAGAAAGGATTTCCTGAACCATAGAGGATTGGAATAAAGTCAAAGTTCGACATGTGTGTAGAAGATCATCGGAAACAAATAACAAGATTAAAAACTTAAGCATTTCACAAAGATTGTCTTAATCGAACTGTAAAATATGCCAAAGGTCTGTTGGTTCGGGGCTGCATATCAACAAAAAATTCGGAAATCTACACTTCCTACCATCCAAAAACTGCATCTAGAAAACAATTTTATTTTTCAGCAGGATGGCGCATCTTGCCATAGAACAAAATCAACAAAAATATAGTTTGTAAATCATAATATGACGTCATGGACTGCTTGAAGAGTCCTGACTTCAATGTTACAGAGACATGACACAAGATTAAACAGCACTTGAGAGATAATCCGCAACATAAAATTCCAAAACTTCGTGGGAATTTGCAAGAAATTTGAGATTCAGTTTCACTTCAAGAATGTCAAAAGCTTGTTATAACCATGCTATCAATAATTGAAGCAAAAGGAGATATTACTTCTTACTAAAACGTTAGATACTGCGCTATTGTCCGAACATTTAGTTGACAAACAATTTTCATGTTTTTTTGTTACAAATTAAAATTATAAGTCAATTGTAATAATAAAATATTTGTTTTCTTAAAAATACTTTCATTATAGTCATATCTTTAGAAATATGTAATATTGATCAATACTGAATATAACTGTTCATAATAAAATGCTGACCGTCCGATCACATATTTGTTACGGCTCGTATACATATATAAACTAGAAATTTTAATTTCAAAATATTTAATTGCTGAAGTTAATAAAAAAATTATATTCTTGTATCTAGTAAATTAGTCCAAAGATACAACTAACGCCTAGGGTCCCTACATTTCATAATATGCTGCTGCAAACAAATATTTGAATATCTAATATTTTGGTCTGAAATTTAATCATAACAACTCCTCGTATTTTCTGCATATTAAGTAATAATCTTATCAAATATGACATTTTTCTCAGCTATATCATTTTATAATAACAAAATAAAATTAGAAAAATCATAATCTATTTATACATAATAAATGTTGTTATCTAAAATATTTGTTTTCATTTAGTGTATTTTAATGTTCCTGAGATGTTCATATAGTTTAGTAGCAATATACGCATTTAAAATAACCTTTAAATATGATTATTAAGTTTAAAATATTGATGATTTAATACTTACACCAATAGTTTATTATTTGGTCCCAATGTCGCTTGATTGGCAATATCAGTAAGCGTTTTTCTTATAACGCGAATATTAGAATTCATTTTACGAATTTCAAATTCATGGAATCTTTGATCGCAAATATTGTATGATACATCCTCAATAATAAATAGGATAACAGCTGAATTATCATTGTACAGTTTCCAAGCATCAATCATTCCACCACACAAACCTTGTAATGCATTATTTTCTGGCAACTGCATTATAATAAACAACATTAATAAAAGCAATATTAAATAAATTGAATAAATATCTTACATTCGGCAGTTTTTCAGCATAGCCCAGTTCTTGTAAAACATATCTAAAAAATGAAAAAATCGGTAAAAATAGTTTTAAAAACTATTCACTATGATTAGTGCAGAATTTACATGCAATGTTATAATAATGAGGGGAAAAGTGTATTATTTTATGCTGAGAAAAGCTTTTTTGCAATGTTTTTACATTTTGTTATTATTAACAATGTTAATTTAAGCATAAATTATGATACAATGTAAAATTTATTCGAAAATATCTAATATTGTTGTCGATATATTAAATAATTCTAAAATTTATAAAAAAAAAAATAGAAACAGCACAATCATAGAATATTAAAAATAAACATAAAACACTACAGAGTATAATCAGTAAAACATAAAACAAGAAAATGTAATTTCAAATGAATATCTGTAAAATACAGACAAATCTTGTATTGTAGCACAGAAGCATAACTATCACAAATTTGTACACATAAAGAGTAAAGAATGGAGCGCCAATATTATGCTGATATTTTATTTGGTGAATATCGTACCTATTTAATTGCATAATAAAAGTACTGATTCCCCCTAAACTAGAGGCAATTGTGTTAATTTCAACTTGTTTTATTAAATTTGCAGAGTCTCTATGCACCATATAATCGGATCTCAGTAAACCCAAGGAGAGAGGCTGAAAAGAACACAAATGACAAAATCGCATAAGATTTAAATCAATATTTCCCAAACATGATCCAGAAAACAAGTTTTCACTTTTCGCAGTAATTAAGTACTAGGTGTGATATATTTAATAATTAAATAATAATTCAAAAAAATATTATGAAATAAAACTAGTATATGCAGAAGCTTCAGTCGTCAAATTTAATTGGAAAATATTAATCTAAATATTCAAAAAACAAAACCATAAAAATTATACTGCCGCCTCCTTAATAAGTGTTCCTTATACGACCTGAAAAATTGCTATATAGTTTCTACTTTATATGCATAATGCAATAATGAAAATTTTAATAATTATGTTAGATGGTTAATATTAACTTATATGCATAACAGTTACTCATTACGAGATTGCGGCAATTCATTCAGTGCAATCTAATTACAACTACGTTCCTATAAATACCTAACTACATGATGAAATATTTATAGACATAGATTAGTATAAAGAACATAGAAGATAAGTTAGAATAAAGATTATCTGTATTCAGAACAGTATGTTATCAAATTCAAACAAATTTTCCCTTCATTATTATAATAATACGAAAATACTGCCACTGAACTGAAAGCCAACCTTTGAATGGCAGCAGAAGAAGGTCCAAGCCAGCCAAAACCTGATGCAATGGTATTGACTTCAACTTGTTTCCAACAGCAGTAGAAGTAATCAAGTTTACAGTCTTTATTAAGTGAACATGATGTTTCCAACATTAGGTCAGAACGAACGAGCCCCAGAGATATTGGCTACTTTATCCCAATTTATCGAAAAAAAAATATATATGCATCAAATGCGTCTGTATTTGTTAAGTGATTATGATATGACCATTGCAAGTATGTTAGCATGAAAGATAAAAATGTACCTACCTGAGAAACTCCTTCTTCTTGAACTGTTTCAAATATTTTGAACAAATTTGCTGTGAACTCATCTACTTGTATAGTAGCTTTTAAACTATTTCTTAAAAATTCATTATTAAAAGCAACTTTATGCATAAGTTCATTTAAAATAATTTGTATTTCAATAGCCTTTGTAAATTCTCTTCTTGGGAATGGAGACGGAGTCAAAATAAAAGGAGCAAACTGTAACGTATCTTTGGAAAAATTTTCCTTCGAACGCATACTTGCACCATGCATTAAAGCCCAATCTTTTGCTTTTTGAACAATTTCTTTAAGTTCATCTGCTGGATAGGATAATGGAAAAACTTCAGGTAAAAGCGTGATCTCTTTGTCCGACATGTTAAAATTAAAATATTAATAAAAATTAAATAATATAAGTTCACACAGCAAATTTTAGAAATGTATGGTAAAATGCACAGCAAAAATGATATGACACACACTCGAAATTTAGTGACAGTAAGAAGAGAAGCACATGACAAATAAACCTAAAAACACTAAATTTACCAATACATTCCAACAAAATTATTTTAAATTTATTATTATTTATTTATTTCAAAACAAATATAGCCATAGGCTAATATTATGGGGCTTACAACATTATTCCATTTTTCATCAATTTAAATCTACCCCTGTGGCTCCCCCAACACTAATATCTTTGGGGGCCGTGATCTGACGGCTGGAAACCGCACTTCACGCGAAAAAATATATCACTTAATTACCGAGATCTGCTTAGGTAGAGTGCCACACACACCCAGTAATGGGTAAATGGCGTGATGATATATATATAAAACAAATATTAACGGAATTATATATAAATTAAAATTAGACTTAATATTTGATCTTTTGGAAATTTAAATATATTCATGCAAATTGTATTAAAATAATTTATTTTTTTAATTGGTTAAAGCAGCCGTTTATTACAAGTTTTTTTACCTTTTATTTATATAACAGATGGCTCTGATGTCATTTTAGTAACGCGCCATTACTGTAAGGAGAAGAAGAAGTTATTTTATTGCTTATATTTTTCTGTGTTAGTGCGTTATTTGCAAGTAAATTTTGCGTATTGTGGTATAAAATATACTTGCAGAATGGATTCTACAGATGATAATGCTGTTACAAATGAACCAGGCAAGTAATTTATTCAATATGTTAACATTATATTTGTTTTTTCAAAGTACATCCATTTTACCGACAGCAACTCATTCGTTATCTAGCGTTACACCTATTTAATGTAATTTTATATATATAAACGACAATGTAACTTTTTTTTATTATACAATTGTAAAGTTTTGAAAATTATGTTGGAAGAAGTTTATTGTAATATTAATGATGTTACATTTATCATGTATCATCAACTAATTGTAATGAAAAAAAAAACATTGAATATAAATTTCAATGTTTATAGAGGTTCGAAGAACAAGATCTGGTCGAGCTGTCCGTCCTCCGCCAGCACCGGCTCAAAAAACTGCACGCAAAACTCGCAAAAAAATGGTATTAGTAGAAGTCGAAGTATCCGAAGAGGAAGATGATAATAATGAAAATGTTACAAACGTATCTGGCAATTCCGATTTAAATAATACAGAAAATGAAATATCAGAAGTACTAACAAATGAAGAGTCAGTAACTGTCTCAAATCATGAGCAAATTGATCAAGATGGGGAACAAGAACCAACTGTTCATGATGATACCAGCAACAATCAAACAGAAATCCCTGCAGTAGAAGATTCTAACAGTGAAATACAAAATGATTTTAATAATACATTTCAAGGTGATTCTAGTACCGATCAAAATGATAGTAGATCTGCACAATTTGGATCTGAACAGCCGTTTCCAGAACACAATTCCAATCAAGATGTATCGTCGGATCCAATTCTGCCCGAAAATCAGGATTCTATGCAAACTGGCACTGAAGAAAACTCTGTGAACGATCTTGTAAATGACAAGGAAAGCAGCGACAATTTTGATGTGTCGGTACTCAACAATGATTCACAGACACAACATAAACCAGATGAAAAGGATGAAGGTGAGATTCGTGTTGTCTCCGATGTTGCTGTTGATAGTGATTGTAGTAAACCTGGTCGCTTTGCGCTCCGATCTACTAGTTTCTTGTTTGGTTCTTCAGATAAAGGAAATGAAAATGATGAGCCAGCAGAAGAACCCATGGAAACCGATGAGCCAGACATTCATGTAAAGGTAGAAGATGTAAAGATGGAAGAGGTAACTGTAGAAGATGTTAAGGTGGAAGAAAAGACAACAGACGATGACGTTTCAAAAGACACATTTGAAGTTAAAATTGAAGAAGTTGTTGAGGAGAAACCAAAGAAACAGGTAATGAATGAAACCATCCTTTTGGACTTACTAATATCTATTAATGTATCTGATTATCATATCATAGTCTTTTCTCATGCATACAGAGTTACTTTACGGTACAAACAAAATTCTTTAGTTGAGAACTTTCGAGATATATTTCAATCTTGCTTTCTCTCATTCCATGATTTTTGTGCTGTAAAACGTTGTCTTCTATTTGAATGGTTTAAACAAGATATTATTTTTATTATTTATGACTACGTTATTCTCGTATATTTTATGGTTTATATATTGTTTTCTTTTCTAATTGTAAGTGTTAATATCTGTGATAAACATTGCAATCCTAGGACTTGAGAAGTAATTCATTATCTTATGACACTTCAGAAAAACGTATAGTCCTACTAATCGGGAATTTAAATAGTGAAACATATTTTTAATCAGGCCTTAGATCCCGATACGGAAGTCATATCTGAGGATGAGTTACCGACCGTACAAGCTGCGAAAGTTCCAGAGACCGAAGAAGTTTCTGATGAGGAACTTCCGGGACCAAAATTAGCCGAACTACCAGCTGATACTGAAGTAATTATTTTATCTTAGTTACATTAATATTTTTCATTTGTCACTTAATTATAACAACTTAATAGGACATCGTTTACATTGTTTCATCTTCCTCTTCGAATATTTTCTATCTCGCTCGAGATCTCTGTATGTCTGTATACATATTCATGTATAAAACAATCATCATTTTAACTTTTTCTACATTTCCAATAACACTTAATTTTAACTTACATATTAATTACAAAAAATAACATAATTTATATTTTACTCTGTTTTTATTTTAAAATATTTGTACAGGTTGTATCTGAGGATGAACTGCCCACCGTTAAAAAAGAAGGTACAAAACGTAAATTGGAAGAGAGTGAATATGATCCTGGTTCACCTACGTCAGAAAATGAATCTGTAGCAAAGAAACCAGCCCTAGATGGTTCAGGAGACGCTAAAAAAGAAGACAAGCAATCCAAACCAAGGAAACTACCAGAACTGGATAAATATTGGAAAGCTGTTAATGATGACCCTACTGATTTCACTGGTTGGACTTACTTGTTGCAATACGTTGACCAGGAGGTACGTTCATTTTTATTAGTATTATTGTTTTACACTAATTTCACTTTAAATATGTTCTTTTAAGCGCCATTGTCAAGTTTTGTTTGCTATATTTTTTCTGTAAAATGATTAAACAATTGGTTTTTAAGGATTAAAAAATGTGTAGAAATATATAAATAAATTCTGTACCAACTATTTTAGTTACAACGGAATAAATGTGGGAATTTAACACATTTCTTTAGTTTGTGCTGTATGTTTATATCATATGATGAAATTGCAATTGACTACGTTATGACGTTGTTCAAACGTGGTCCTGAAGAGCAGTTTCTGCATCTTGTGAAAGACTTGCAGAGGCCATCTGATGATATTTACTTGTATTATTCGTCTTGATTCAAGTGAATTTGTATTTGTATATGCTAACTTGTTCGTTTTGTACAATATAGAACGACATGGAGGCAGCTCGAGAAGCGTACGATGCGTTCCTGTCACACTACCCCTACTGTTACGGATACTGGCGTAAATACGCCGACTACGAAAAGCGTAAGGGCAACAAGAAGAAGTGCGAAGAGGTAAGGTGCTGTTACATTCGCATTCCGGGTGTGTGTGATTTCGTAAAGTACACTCATTTTATTAAATTATTAATTTTCCTATTTTATAACTTTTTTCAACAGCGTCTGCACGGCGAGCCAGCTCTCATGCATATAATACCTTACAATTATTATTATTACTATTATGATTACAATAAATCGTACATGATATTTGCATTTAGTTATATGTATGAATTATTTAGACACGATTGTATTTTTATGTATAGTTAGGTATTTGAGATGATGTGTAGTCTGGTGTTATTTATTGTTATTTACTTATGAAGTACTAAAACAAAAAGCTAGTAAAATGGCACGATAGTGTGTGGCAACATTGCTGGCGAGTTTGAAGCCGACGTCGGTGGATTCACTTAACGAATTCATGTAAGAGATGCACTTTCAAAGTTAGGGTACGATTACATTATATAATACATTAATCTAACATGAAATATGAATATTATACAATATAATATGATTTACTCGTTTCGTCCGGGCTTCGCGGCTGCGTTGGGCGGAGGCGGTTTCGCGTCCGCTCGACAACACCCGCGGATACCTGGACTAACGGTTATTCTGTGCTGGTGAAGGTGTTCGAGCGCGGCCTCAAAGCCATCCCGCTGTCCGTTGACCTGTGGCTCCACTACCTGAACTACACACGCGCCTCACACAGCGACGACGAGGACCATGTCCGCGCACAGTACGAACGCGCTCTCACCTCTTGCGGCCTCGAATTCCGCTCAGACCGCCTCTGGGATGGCTACATCAAATGGGAAACCGAGGGCAAGCGGCTGCAGCACGTCACGTCGCTGTATGATCGCCTCCTCGCTACACCCACCCAAGGATATACCAATCATTTTGATAAGTAAGTTATCAAAATATAACATTATATTTTATTAAATGTCACATGATGATTTTGCTACTGATCAAGTTACGGCGTTGTTCTAACATGGTTCTGAAATGCAGTTTCTGTATTAATTGATAGACTCCCGCAAGGGCCATCTGATGATTTTTATATTACATTGATGTTTGCCACTGTAGTTGTTTTGAAATATATTGTAATTACTATCTTATCGTATTTAGCTTCCAAGAGCATGTAGCAGCTCACCCGCCAAATAAAATTCTAGAAGTGGATGAATTCTTGGCACTGCGTAAAGAAATAAAACACATGATGAAGCATGATGCACCTTCCAGTGAATCGACAGCAGATTCCGATGCACCACCTGGAGAAAGTGATGCTCAAGAAGCGCAAGTATGTTATAAATTATTTCATAAATTTGAATTCAGTCGATCAATTTTCTACCTTTTATAGAAATCTGATGAAGAAACAACGGCAATCAGAGAGCGTATTGTTTCTATTCGACGTAAAATTCACAAAGCAACAGTTAATGCTGTTACAGCACGATGGAATTTTGAGGAAGGCGTAAGTTATTTTTAATAGTATCATCGTCATGCACCTTTATTTTACCATCATGTTTATATCAGAGAAAGGCAATAAACATTGTCGAAATATAACCATTATTTTAAATCTTCCTTATTAATCCTATACCTAATGGTTCAACTAAATTAAATTTAAAATATTGTATTTTAATTTTACAGATAAAAAGGCCATATTTCCACGTTAAACCTTTAGAAAGATGCCAACTGAAAAACTGGAAGGAATATTTAGATTTTGAAATTGAGCAAGGAGATCAAGATCGCATTATTGTTCTTTTTGAAAGATGTCTTATCGCTTGTGCTCTTTATGAAGAATTTTGGCTTAGAGTAAGTACATGCATTGTATTTTATGAGTTTATCTTATAATATTATTTTGTTTTCAGTTTGTTCATTACTTGGAAGGTTTAAACAACTCAGATTTAAAATCGAAAATTAGAGATGTGTATGAAAGAGCATGCACAATACACCATTTAAACAAACCTAGTTTACATTTGCAGTGGGCAATGTTCGAAGAATGTTGTGAAAATTATCAGCGTGCTGCCGAAATTCTTGTCAATTTAGAAAAATCTGTCCCTAATCTCCTACAAGTAGCTTATAGAAGAATAAACTTAGAAAGAAGAAGAGGCGATCATGAGAAATGTGCACAGTTATATGAACATTACATAAATAATTCTAAAAATAAAATGATCTCATCAAACCTGGCCATAAAGTACGCAAGATTTTCACAAAAAATATGTAAAAATGTTGACAAAGCATTTGAGGTTTTAACCAAAGCCATAGAAAAAGATAACTCAAATCCCAGACTATATCTTCAGCTGATAGACTTACAATTACAAAAAGAAGGTGTTTCTGAAAAGGAAGTCCTGGATTACATTGATCAGTTTTTAAATCGTGAATCAGCTGAAGTTGATCAGAAAGTTTTGTTTGCACAGCGAAAGCTTGAATTTTTGGAAGATTTTGGTTCAGATATACAATCTGTTCAAAAAGCATATGATGATTATCAAAAGTATTGTAAACTTAACAAAGAGAAAAAGAAGAAAGAAGATGGTAAAGGGTAAGTTAATTTTTGTATTTATTAAATACTGGATTTAAAATATATATTGCAATGTGCATAAAATTTTGTACTAAATTTCTTTATATACTCAAATAGATAAAATTTATTGTGTTCTGGTTGGTAAATTTTGCATTTTATTCATTTTTTGTTATTGTTTATTATTATAGTTTATTAAAAATATTAGTTGGCAATGGAAAGTTTAGAGTACCTCAAGTTACCAAGATTATAGTATCGCAAATTGCAATAAATTTTAATTCATTTATTATTTTGCTACTATTCATATTTTACAATGTGACATGAATTCATTTTATGATAAAATTTCAATAAGGTTTTACTTTCCGTACGCGTTGGAAACTCTTTCCCCTGAGCTGTAGATTTTTTTTTGTGTAATTATTTTCATATTTTGATTCGTCAATATAAAGGTCGTCGCAAACAATCATAATGTTGATAATTTATATAAAATCGCAGAGCAAAGTTTCCCACTTATTCTGCAACTGAATCATTATCTGTAATCGAACAATTTTTATATTCATTCTTACTTTATACACAAAATTTATTTAACTACCAACATATGGCCAATAAATTCCATGGTTACAAATTACTGTCAAAAATTGAGAGCAATGTAAATAAATTTCCATTTTAAATAAAATCTATTCTTAATCACAGCACAAGAGATCCTCCACAACACATCATAAATATTGTCAATATTTACGTCACTAGAATATTCCCTGAGTGAATGGGGATAGTTTTGAACATTTATTATATTAAAATTATAAATTTTTGTAGCCAAAGTTTGTAAATTTTTTAAAGATGTATTACATCAAAGTTTTGTATTTCTGTTAATCGTGTCTAGGCTAATTTATTGGAAACTAGTATTGATAATCCAAAACAACTACAAATTTTGTATGTTTTATTTTAAAATTGATATTTATTACATTGATATCATTTTTCAACAGAAGTGTGTGTAACCATAAAAGTAATTGGCGATATGTTTCATGTTAAAATAAAGTCTCTGTAGATTATTACAGTTTTGGTATTGTGGAGCCACAACAATTTACCTTGTCATTTTTATATTATTATCATGCATTTAAGCCTATGTCCCACCGATATGGCGTACAGCACGGTGTATGATGGAAAAGAAATTCAAGAGTATAATTGATATGAAAGTTCTATTTTTAAGTTTTATTATGAAATGAGTAACATATTTTATGACAAAATTCTCAATAGAATAGCGGTGCAACTATTTTCGTTCGACAAAATGTTACTTCTTCTTTTCCATCACACACCGTGCTGAGCGCCATATCGGTGTCACATAGGTATTATATGCATAGTTATTATAAAAAAGAATATAAGGACAGCTCACTAACAGATACGTAAAAGATAAAGTTAAAAACTATTTTTTTTATACTGGCAACTTCATACAATAGCAAAATGCATAAAAGTAAAATAGAAATAACAATAAATTATTTTAGTCTCATAAAATGCCGATATGGTGGTAATCTAGAGTAATTAGAAATAACTATTCAATCGGAATCATCGACTTACAGAATAGGAAGGGTTTGTCTAGTAATCATGTTATCATTCTACTTTTTTTTATGAATAAACAAATGATATCGAATCAATGCTCCTGTCAAAATTTAATAAAATGTAAATGACGTTTAAATTTCTTATAAAATTGGCTACTAATAGATAGATATAAACAAAATTTTTGTCTCAAATTTAGTCCACGAATAATATTTATATCTTCTTTTATTTATTCTATAATAATGTGTGCAAAGAAAACCTATAGTGTAATTACTGTTCATCACAGTGACGCAAGCGGCAAGAAATCGAAAGATCCACCTCTTCCCCCAACACAATCAAGTTCATACAGCAACTACGGTTCTTACAGCACGCCAGCGACAACTGGCACTGGCTCAGCAACGGGAACATCATATTCACAGTACTCCAACACCGCAGCAGCTCAGGGACAATATGGCAGTCAGTACGGAACAGGATACTCCCAGAACGATCAGTATCAATATCAGAACTGGCAGTATTCGCAGTCAGGCTATGGGAACTATAACCAATGGGGAAGTTATGGAAATTATTATTAAGTCCTAGGATTCCAATGTTCAAACTCCATTTGACTGAAGATTTTTAACTGTTTTAATGTGACGTTTATGATTTGTAATGATTTTTTTTGTCCGATTATTAAGAGTATAAAAGTAATATTTTAAACTCTAATTATGTCTGAATATGTTTCTGTATCTTGAGTAAAGTAAATATGATACTTGTATTATAATAGAATATTTCATTGTTATGATAATATGAAATAAAAGTAACAGTACAACATATTTTTCTGTTTTCATTATAATTTAGCTACTTTGCTATTTGATATACTGATATAAATTTAAGGGAAAGTAATAATTTGATGTAATATGTAGTTTCGAATAAAGCAATTAAAGTTATTGTTTTGTTTTAATATTAAAATTGTAGTCACATAGAAGAATTGTAATTTCAGTTTTCCTATTTCATTATAGACGGATTTAAATTATATAGGCTCAGTTTGCTAAAAACATTTCACTAAAATTCAAGGTCCTAGATTCAAATTTAGGAAATATACTAATTTTTCCATCTATAATAGATATAATATAATTAGTTTTCATTAATTATTAAGTACTTGCTAATACTATAAAAATTTCTGTTGTCACATGGTCATCAAAATAAATGCAATTAAAAAAATATAATAAGAAGAATTTCCCGCAAAATGGATGTTAAACACGTGATTTATGTCAAAATATCCAAAACTAAAAATGTTTTAAAAGAAATTACAAGAGATACTAACATAAAAAGCACATCTTATAAAGATATCATTAATGATATTCGTATTGTACAGAAAAATACAAATGAATTATTAACACAAATTATAGAAAATGATAAGGATAATAATGTCCCACAAAAGATAGGTTAGTTTCAATAAAATTGTAATTAAATGAATTATTCAAAATATAAATTGATTTACAGATGAAATTGAAGAAGATGATGACGAAGATATAGAAGAAAATGAAGAAACCACGCTAAAAAGAAAATTAGTTGATAGATTGGAAATTGAGAAAAAAATAAAAACATAATGGTTATATTAGTATGCATAACTACTTCATCAATTATCTATAATCTAATGAACCTATAAGTTAACTTTTCCAAATGTACTGTAACGGACAAGTTTGAACGTGTACTGCAAACGTTGTTTACAATGTAACAGTTAATATTTTTCTAATTATTATTTTATAATTTTTATAGTACAAATTTTATTTTTATACCTTAAATAATATATAAAAATAATTTCACAGTTGAATATAGTCCAGAAAGTGCTTATTTTGTAATTTATAGTTATTTTATTCAGTAAAGTTTATTATTACAGTACAGTGTAATTTGATCTTTTCACAATAATGCTTGGTATACTTTCCTTCAAAAGCATAATTTTAAATTTGTTGCTGCAGACGTGTAAAACTCCTGCATTTCGCAGTATTAAATATTACCTACGAATTTAACACGATTTTTTTTTTCTGAAAATTCGTAACAAGTTACAACATGTATGTAAGGTACCGTCATCGGCTTAAAAATTTAAATGTTGAATTGCATTTAATCTGTTTTTGAGCTCGGTGAAGAGAAGTTGTAAAATGAAACGTAATTTTACAGTGTTATTAGAAGAAGTCAATTGTGAATTTGAATGGTATTATGAAAAAAAAGGTGGAAGAAAAACGTAAGTAAATAATTAATAAAGTCTATTTTTATATTACCCGCGTTTTATTTATTATTTCTATTTCTACATTTGAGCGAAATTATATTTTTATACTGTAGATGGCCGTACCTACTGCGTTAGAAAATTAGTTACTCTGGTTACCCCACTGCCGCTGTCCTATCGCAAGCGTAGCTTGCTGATAAGTGTGTTCAGTTTGTGTACCTGTCTTTTATCGTTGCCGTTGTGTAGTTTCGAGTTCAGTGCGTGTTTTGTTATTTGTCATATGTTTTCGTAATTCAGTTGTTTTATTCATAACGTAACGAACACTTGTGGTGTCGTATTTTATATGGATGATTATTTTTTAACGTAGCATGCATCTTTTATCTCTATAGTCGGTAGTGTTGAATCTTATGTATCGAACATGGAGCTTTGTAAACAAGGTGGTTCACAGGATATTAGTGCAATGAATATTTTGCAATGAATTGTTTATTTCGTTGTCTGTATTAACCGTAACAGCCAAACTGTGGAAAACGGCGTCAGATATGGTCAAAAGGCAAGTTACTTTCACATTATTTTTATACGTACAACGTACCTACTATATTTTTCAATACACTATTTATGTTTTACAAGTGTAATTAGAATTTATAATTTATAGGTATTTTAACTTTAATTTATAACAGAACGCAGTAAAAACTAGTTCACTTCATAAAGAACATTAAATAAACAATATTGATTTGCAAATATCTAGTATAATTCTAAATTCCTAGCTGTAACCTGTTTGTGCTGTAAAGTGCAAGTAAATGACAAGAGTAACTAGAAATAGCACTTAATATTTTCCTTCCATGACTGGTAAATTATATATGATATATAAAACATAATATCATCTTTTTTGTTATATTTATGTGCTAGTTTGTCTAATTACGAAATTAAGATTTATTATTTCTATTTTTTTCTCCTAGATGTAGATTAGAATCTACATAAATGCATTAAAACAAAGATTACGAAACAGGCATAGAGTTTCAGTTGCCTAGATACCATGAAACTGGGAACAGGTTTTTATTTGTCCTCTGTTCAAATTTAAACCGTCAATATTATTTCGTTGCTAGGCAACCAAAATCGTTGATGTTTGCTACACATCTTTTTATTATTTCTCAATATTAAACATTATTAAATGTAATAATATCTATAGATCTTAAACATTATAACTATGAGCGAAAAAATTATATAATTAATATTAATCTAGTTGAATAGTAAATTGAGAATTGTATTGTAATGAGATTAGTTTTAACAACAATAACGAATAAACTATTCATGAAATTCTGGTGAAATGTATTGTTAAGATACCTCACGCTACAGGAAGGAAACATAAAACGTTGGAAATCAAACGAATAGATTTGTCTTGATGCGAATTAAAGTGTAGAAATGCGTGGTCGAAGAAAAACGCATTAGTTGAGCACGAAAATAACCCGTTACCTTTGTTAGAAGCGGATAGAGGGTGTTCGATACGGCTGAAGCCTGAAAACTAACCCAGATGATGACAAAAATATTCGATAACGGTTCTTTGAGCTAATAAAAATCACAGGATATTCACTCCCTCCTCATTTTTTCTCAACGGCAGAATTACAACGAAACTGTATCGTGAAGGAAATGGAATTTGTTGTGAAATATATGTTATATTTTAACTGCTAGATATGAAAACATACAATATTATTTGTTTCCGTAATACGATATTTAGATTTCTATCAGAATATTTAGCTTTTTCTTCAGATATTGATTTTAAGATATTCGTATAAATATAACGAGTAATAGTATATTATAAGCCATGGTTGAGAAGATGATCATTATTAACCTAGCGCCAAGATTGTACACCGAAGTGCAACCGAGGGGTACAAGGCGCATGGTCAATAATGATCTTCTCAACCGTGGTTTATATACTATTTTTTTCACTACTAGCTCATAAATCCTATGTAACGAATTTTTAAATAATCATAACAAGCAATTTGATATGAATACTTGTTAATATCTATAAAATCTAAACAGGCAGAAATAAAATTCTTTTGCGTTTAACATTGTTTTTTAATATTGGGATCCTCGAGAAAATTTGCCCTGGTTTTGGGTTGAAATAGTTAAAAAAATATCTAAGTAAGAGGCCTACTCTTAACATGGCAAAAGTATTCATTAGTTTCCGACATGGCAAACCTACAAGGTAAAATATAGAACATAATAAACAATTTTCACCAATTTAAATCTACCCGTGTGGCTCCCCCTCCATTAACATATTTGGGGGGCATGATTTGACGGCTGGTAACTGCACTTCACGCGAAGAAATATATCACTTACCGAAATCTGCTACAGCAGAGTGCCACACACCCAGTAATGGGAAAAGGCCTGATATATTTATTTCATTTATTTATACAATCAGCAAGATGTCCAAAAATAGTTGATAACAACTATAGAGCAGACATATTATTTCTAAAACGTCATAAAACGATAGCAGGCTATTTTGAAGAATCCTTCGCTGATAAAAAAGGATTATTGGATTGATACAAGAAGCATCACTTCCATCAGTACTAATTGTTCATAAAGCAAGCTATTGTGAGTCTCCTTTCAGTATCATTCTGTTCAAGCCTCATACCTCATCCAGTGATGCCAAAAATTATAAATGCAACTTAATATGCCCGTGGGTAATACTAATTGCAACTTCATGAAATTTACGAAGCACTCAACACGGGTAACCAATATTGAACGCGTAATATTTTAGTATTATTTAATTTCTTTTATGGCGATTCTTGCTTTTACCACCTTTCAGGGGTGGTTTGTACCCCTCAAAATCAACTTCCGGAAAAAAAATAGAAGTTTAATATTTTTAGAGCTCTACCTATTAGTGTGTCAAGTTTCATTTAAATCGGTGACTGACATTTGGGTAGTATTATTTGTGAGCCACCTACCCCATAAATATTTAGTCTGTGTTAAATTTTAAAAGTGATGTTTTTGCAGAATTTAACAATATTATCTCGATGTTGTATAATATCTAATTTAAGCTTCTAATAATAACTATAATGTTGTCATTACCAGGGGCGGATCCAGAATTCGAATTAGGGGGGTGGGGTCATGGAGTGAATTTTGTCTCGGGGGGGGGGGGGGGGGGGTATTACCTTCTAAATATAAAAAACATTTGTATTTGCTCATATTATATTCCTGCTTTAAATAATTAATGTGTAGCTTGAAGCAAAATTACTTTTCTATAAACAATTATAAACGTGGTGAGGAAAAGTGATTTTTTTTCACCTCAAAAATTTCCTCTAAGAACACTTTTTAAATCATAAAGTTTCAATATCTAAACGGTTCTTCGATAGAATACAAAAATTATTGAATTAGAAGTTTATTTTCTAAGTGCAAATGTCGGTAGTCACATACTTGACTAGGTCTTAAATAGAATACCTCTCCCATCTGCGGGTCGAAATAATATCCCCACAAAATATTGGTTTTTGGCTATTTATTAGAATAATAAATCAAACAATAGTTCTTAATTATCTTAGAATTTTAAGTTCTTAGATAATATTTTCTATTTAATTTGTTTAACAAATTGAGTTATCGTAAATAATGACATCATTATTATGTATTAGGACCAATTACCTATTAAACCAACATTTAAAAAAAGTCCATGCTTAGGGGGGGGGGAGCATGACCCCCATGACCCTCCCCCTGGATCCGCCACTGGTCATTACTACTTTACGTTGTCTATTAGATAAATAAAACAATATCGTATAAAACGCATCATCTGTCCTCGACAAATTTGATGTATTGTTTTTGCCATAAATCTAAAACTTTCTGAAATGTTTCAGGTGGTTACAAACTTCCTGAAACTTATAAGACAATATTTAAAGAAAAAGGCTCTTTGTATAATGCACAGCTCTCAGGTTATCCTATATTAAAATTGTTTAATAAATTTGACGGTTAAACGTGTAAATTTCTGGAAATTTTGATATCTCGGTACATGTGTAAGATAAAAGTGACAGGCTAGTTAACTTCTTCAATTTATAATTACGTGAACAACAAGCAGAAAGGTGTCAGATGAGCAGTGAAATCAACACGTTAATGTTGTGCGTAATTTCAAATTGCTACGTTTTAAAAACTCATTACCGTTCATGCGGTAACTTTACAGTTATTCCACTTGTTTTCATTTTATTGTTTCTTTTTATTGCATTCTTTGTTTCATATCTTAATATCAGCTAGTCAACATGCTTATAACTTTGAACTCGAGAAAGAGAAGTCTATAATACAGGTTGAATACATTTAAACATTTTTATACGATAGGAATAAATCATTCAACATTATCTTTTTGTGAATATTGAACGTTTTAGTGATATGCATCATAACTTATAAGAAGGTTTCTATACGTCAATACATCGTCATATTGTTTTTTAATTCTTTTAACAAGCCATCAATCATTTTCTTCTCCGGAAGTTCATCCAATCTGGCGCCTTCATATTTCAATATTAAATATATATCTTTAATCGATATTAATCATGTTTAGTTTAAGAATAGAAATCGTAAAATGAAAGCGAATATCTTGTTTTAATCAGATTTACAAAACGTAATGTTTTTTTAAAAAGATCATAAATACTATAACAAAATTAGAAACACAGTATCATTTTTATTTTATAAAGTATTAAAGTGAAATACTTTAGTAATATATACATATACAGGCGCGGTGGCCGAGCGTGTTAAGGCACATCTCTTTACATACTGTGACGTCAGCCGAACCAAGGTTCGTCAGTTCGAATCCGCCTGTCGACAATGTGTGATTTGTCGTAAAATATAAAAATACAGTTACATGTATTAATCACACTCGGGCGCTATAAGCTAGTCACTTATTCGCCTTAAATAATGTAGCATTCGACTACGAAGACCGGCAGTACGGCAGTGTAAAAACTGTGGTAGGCCGGTAGGCCCAGGCCCGATTTGGGCTGTAGTGCCATCAGAAGAAGAAGAACTATACGTATTGTAGTAAAGGTTGTAAGATTGTAAAAGCAAGTAATTCCGAGATTTGTTAAAATAATCATAATCTACTTGGCTAACTTAATTATTTTTGCGAAAATACAATAACGTAGTTTTATTCTTTTAACCCATACGATAATCAGTATAACCCAAGAAAAATAATGTTAAAAGTACTTAAAAAAAGAAGTTGAAAGGAAATTAGGAAACTTATTTTCGTGAAGTTTTAATCTTATTTCTGAAACACAACACTTTTCTCAGTAAAATTGCAAATTTAGAAATCCCGCAAGCAAATAAAAAAAAAAACTTGATGATAGCTGAAGGTAAAAGTCGGCATAAAGTCACAGAAAATTAAAAATGTTGTTATGATTTCTTAACAATGTATGGGGTAGGTGGTATCAAGTCGGCCTGTGGATCTTGAGAACCCTGGTTCGATCCCCACAGCCGACAAACAATTTTCACCAATTTAAATCTACCCCTGTGACTTCCCCTCCACTAACATCTTTGGAGGCCTTGATTTGACGGCTGGTAACCGCACTTCACGCGAAGAAATATATCACTTACCGAGATCTGCTACCGGGAGAGTGCCACGCCTAGTAATGGGTAAAAGGCGTGATGATATATTTATTTATTTTATATTTCTTAACAATCAAAATTATTCTCAAAACTACACATAAGAATAAGTTAAAAATATAAGTAGATAATAGAATAATTGACTATTATTACTTATACATTATATGTGAAGTATGAAAACGTGTCGCATAGAAATAAAAAATTATCGAAAACGTTGTGGGTTAATGTTTACTTGCTAACGGTTTCTTAAACCCAAACAAATCCGTAAAAGTGGTCCGAGAAGTGGTCATGTCCTAGGCCCAAACTCAGAACCTGGAATAGATCTACTGACCATAAAATAAATTCTTTCTGAGTGTTTACTTCTTTCTACCTGGCTATTTCCTTTTCAGTTCTTGGCGCCTTTTTGCTAAAAGTGATCAATAAATGCAGACAAATTTTTAATATTATTCATCAAAAATTACACAACAAAAAATTAATATACAAATGAGAGAATGTAAAAATTCATAAATTATGAATATTAGATTTTTTTATATAGTTTTTAATGTGTCATACAAGTAATATATTTTCTATGATTCAATTTCTAAAATAAGAATAAAACATTATAATAAAAAAAATTAGGAAAATATCGGAAAATATTATCATATGTTTTATTATTAAGTTATTTTTAGTCGATCGTTGGGGTTCGATTCCCACAGCCGATACACAATTTTCACCACATTTAAACTAGCCCAATGGCTCCCTCTCCACTAACATCTTTGGGGGCCGTGATTTGACGCTAACCGCACTTTACGCGAAGAAATATATCACCTACCGAGATCTGCTACGACAGAGTGCCACACCTAGTAATGAGTAAAAAGCGTGATGATATATTTATTTGTTTTCATATTTGATTCTCGATACTATGTTCGTACTTTTAATCCTTAGTACCGTCCGCGTTCCACTGATATTTCGTGAATGACTACGTACCAAATTGTTCCGCGAATCAATTTTGGTATTGGTGTAACACGTATCCACCTCCAATTACTTTTTACCATAAAAATGCGTTCTGTACTAGGGCAGGCATGGTTAGGGTTTTTTTTTTGTTTAACCAGCTACAAAACTGATGAAACTCTGTAAAAACACCACTAACCATGCCTGATCTAGTACAGAACGCATTTTTATTGTAAAAAGTAATTGAAGGTGGATACGTGTTAACTAATACCATCAATTTCATACCGGAAAATAGGTAGTGCTTCCTAAATTTATAAAGGCTCACTTGAAAAAAAAATCGTAATACATACATTTTATTGAAATCAAATTATCGTAAGCATTTCCTATATACTAACATATATGAACGCTGAAATTAGTGACTCAACACCACTGTAATTTTCTCAACAAATAAAGACCCTCAAGGGGGTTGCAGCCCACAGCGTGGGAAGCAGTAGTCTAAATTGGAAGGAAGAATAATTTTTGTATCTCATACTTATACATAGAATATTTCTTGTCAACATTGCAACTCGTACATGACAAATGTATATTCGATATAAACTGTGAAAATCTGTAAATTTTACTGTGATGCACAATGTTCTTTTGTAAATATACTCTGAATTCTGAAAGTTATTAAATTATCAAATAAAGACATATATCTGTATTCAGACAGATACATAAAACAGATTTTAGTTTTACATGAAACTGACAGGAAAATAAACATTTTTCTTCAAGCATACAACAATATTCATATTATGCTACTACACACACTATGTAGAACTAAGTCATTATGTTATTAGTACAATAATGAAATTCATTATTGTACTAGTACAATAATGTTAGTTATAAAATATACCACAGGCGGCAGCACTTGCTAGGGCAGCCCGGCTACTGGCTCAACGTTACCAATCGTACTATAATTATCATACATGTAGCATAATTAGGGGAATTGTACGATGTACGATAGTAAGTTACTATGGTACAGCGTACTTAAAATGACAAAATATATATAAAAAAAATATCGTGAACATAATTAGGAGTCACAACCCATAATTTTGAGTGTTCCGTACGACAATTTCAATATCTATACATGTATTTATTAAGCAGAAGAGGCACGTCATCAAAATTTGTAACTAGAATAATGACGTCAAAAGCGGCTACGTTTATAGGGTACACTAAAAAAAATTAAAAATCAAAATGTAATGTGTGTTGCATAAATGTATAATAAATTTTTAAAACACTTTAAAATTAGAAATTATAATTGTAATTGATATTTAAAATTTGTAGTAGGGCACAGTAGGATTTTAAATAATAAGAACATAAACTTATATTTACATATTGCATAAAATTATTTATTGAAAATACAAAAAACGTAATAACGTGAAAATTAATTTGAGTATCGTTGTCACGAGTCACTGCTATCTTCGTCGCTTTCTTCTTCGGAGCTGTCGTCCTCGGCGTTTATTGAAATTATCAGCGGTGCAATGTCCTCCTGATCGAGGAATACCTCTCGATCGTACCACTTTTTAATTTCTTGGACAGTGTGGTCCATTGTATTTTTCCACACTGTTGGAGTTACGGTGTTCAGCGCTTCTGCCCACATAGCCAAAGTTTGACTGTCACCGTAACCATCGCGGCCTATGTGTTTATTGTAATAAGTTTTGGACATGCCCCAGATATTTTCAAAGCATTGAAAATGCAGTGGTACGGCGGCAAACGTAGAACCCGGTGACCACATTCCAGTGCATATTCATCAATTATATGTTCCTCTTCAATTTTATGTCTACAATACAAATAAGAAATGTTACATTATTTTTCTGTTCAACATTTGTTAAGAGAAATATAAATTCAACTTACTCTGCTGCTAGATCAAGTAGTTCCCTTTTAAACATACATTGACTAGAATCAATGTTATGTTCTGTAAGCCAATTTTTTATGTTGGGCTTAGTCCAATTTTCACGCGGATTTTTTTCTTCTATCTTACTGTGATAGGACGCATTGTCCATAATTATAATGGATGGTCCCTCCAAATTCGGAATGAGTTGTTCCTTGAACCATTTTATCAAATTATCATGGTTCATTTCCCCATGGTAATCATCAGCCTTTGTCTTAGAAGTAAAAATTAATGTTGCATTAGGAACCCAACCGTCCTCCGTTCCAGCATGAAGAATGATGTACCTATGAATATTAAAAAAAGTTTTAATACTTTGATCGAATAATAGACCAGTTGCATTGACTAACTAACCTTTTTCCTTCAGACATTGTTTTCCGTTTCACGCTTCTTACGTCCACGTCTTGCCAACTTCGGCGAGCAGATCCTTTTTGAAAAATCCACGTTTCGTCTAAGAAGACAAATTTATGTGGCGTTGAATCATTAAAATTTCTCATAAAATTGGTTAGAAAAAATATTCTTTTCGACACAATATGTGGCAGCTCATATATGGCCCGTCTGTTGTCGTCCTGCTTCCATGAAAATCCAATGTTTCGCAATACCTTGGTTATACTGGAAAGCGATCCGTGAAAAATGTCTCTAGATTTTAATACTGCAAGCAATGTTTTGCCAGTCACGTGTGATTCTAGAAAGAAAACATATTTATTATCATTTTTATTATTATAAAACGTCATTATTAATAAACTTACTGTTTGCGTACATCTCGTAAATCACGTTTCTTATTGCAGTTTCAATAAATGAATTAACTTCAGTCACTGGTCTTGCTCTCTTCTTGGGTTTCTTCGGCGACGATAGCTGTTCGCCTCTTGCAATTTTTCCAGATATTTTATGGACAACTGATTTTGATAT
The DNA here is from genome assembly GCA_947425015.1 of Pterostichus niger. Lineage (NCBI taxonomy): Eukaryota > Metazoa > Arthropoda > Insecta > Coleoptera > Carabidae > Pterostichus > Pterostichus niger. The sequence goes on along the minus strand of OX380336.1, from coordinate 26,894,589 downwards.
TTGCAGGCTATCTGCTGCTCTCTATAAATGCATAATTGATTAAAATTTAGATAACGACAAGTAAAAGTTATAAACATACCTCCCGAACAGCATTTAACGGTAGCAGGGGCCCACCATGTGCCAGCTCTTTTTCAAAATATGCAATTACATTTGCAATAAGCATTTGCGACTGCTTGGATAATGCTTTAGGCATTATTATTAGGTTATGTAAAACCACAATACACCAAAAGACTCAAATAAAACAGTGAAAACGAAAATCACAATTGAACACTCAAAGGAATGAAGTGACGGTTAACCACAGATTATTATGAAATAAATAACTAAAACAACGAAGCACAACTCGAACAACAGTTACTGTTTGTATTGAAAAATACAGATTTGATACGCAACAAGGCAACAGTAATGAAATTCGAAGCAAAAACAACGATTAAAGTAAACTAGTGTTGATCACACGGAACGGACAAAAGCAGATGACAGATGTAATCACGCGGTTTAGACTATAAGTGTAAACGTAACCGTTTACAGTTCCAGCAGTACCAACGTGTGGTGAAAAAATTAACTACAATTATTTTAAATAATTAAAATTTCATTAAAAACATTACGTTCAATTTTTTAATAATTGTAAATTTAATTAAAATGCATTTTTCTTATAGTATGCAAAAAAAGCATTTATTTTTCTCTCTTTTCTAATCATAAACATCACTCGGGCAATACTACAAGTTTTTTTTCGTTTTGTAAGGTTTTGATGACGTGCCTCTTCTGCTTAATAAATACATGTATAATGTTGGCAACTGAAGTGAAGTGAGGTTAACTGACTGACAGCCAGTAGTGATAAATATCGTTATTTGTTTCACAAAAAAAATGTCTCAAGAAGTGGATGAAATGCAATTTACACCTCCAGCAATAGCAGAAATCGCAAAGTCAGTCATTCAAACATTGATTCCTGAAAAATCACGTAAGGTTTATGATTTCGCTTATGAGAGATTTGTCAATTGGACTAGAGAACAAAATGTGAAGAATTTCTCTGAGAATGTTATGCTAACTTACTTTACTCAATGATTAAGGCTGAATTAAATATCAAACATAACGTAAACATATGTAAATACACTAAACTAATAGCATTTTTGAAAATATTGAGTTATTTGATACTTCGACAGAAATGACTTGCAACATACCTGTTACATTTGGAAGTAATCAAGGTACGGAAATAAACAATGAAATTTATACAGCTTCTATCTATTAGGATATTGGAACTATCGATACAAATACTGCCAGTAGTGGTTTAAATATTCAAAATTGTAAAATAGAAAACTGTACATTTAACATAACTGTTAATAAAGCAAGTTAGGGAAAAAAATTAAATAATTTATATTTTATTCTTGAAATTTACGTTAGAATGCTTGAAGAAAAAATAGTATATGCTACTCGGAGTAGAATGCTCTTTTTTATTTCGCTCAGTTTGCATCGCCTCGGCTACACGCCTCGGCCGCAAACATCTGAGCTCAATAAAAAAGACTGCTTTCTACTCCTAGTAACATAATATACTATTGCCTGACCTTTAAGACTCAAGAAAGTTTTGCTTTGCATGCCTAGGCAGGTAAATAATATATTGCCTGCCTAGGCAGATAATGAAAGAAGCCTGAGTGTCTAGTTACTAAAATAAAATAAAATAAATAAATATATCATCCCGCCTTTTACCCATTACTGAGTGTGACACTCTGCCTAAGCTGATCTCGGTAAGTGATATATTATTTCGCGTGAAGTGCGGTTACCGGCCGTCAAATCACGGCCTCCAAAGATATTAGTGGAGGGGGAGCCACAGGGGTAGATTTAAATTGGTGAAAATTGTTTGTCGGCTGTGGGGATCGAACCAGAGTTCTCAAGATCCACAGGCCGACTCGATACCACTGAGCCACCTACCACCTACCCCATTACTTAAGTACTACATTACTACATTACTAGTTACTTAGCAACATAAAATACTGACTGAATATCTAAGTCAAATATTTCTTTTAATTGAAATTAATTTAAAATATTTATTATTTGTTTATAAGTTTCAGATAAAATGTTATATGTAACACGTCAGAAAAGCGACGTACAGGATTCGTAGACTGTTTCAAGCCTCGCTATCGCTCGACATGAAACTATCTACTCATCCAGTAATTGAACGCTTTCCTGACTTTTTGCGTAAATAACTATTAGTAAAAATATGTCATGTATCAATTTTAGTCATAAATGTATTACAATAATAACAATAAAATAAACATATAAGGAGTGTTTGACGTCGTTAAAAATATGTAACTAAATGATTGATATAATGTGGCGCTATATTTAAAACTACTGTAAGCTAATAGTTTTTTAAATAAATTTTTTCTTCGTAAATATTTACAAAACAGCTAGTAATTTGAAACAAATGTTCAACGTAACACAATATCACGAATCAATTAACAGATCAATGACAACTACAGACAGAAATGTAACATGTAAATATGCACTATCATTGCCAACCTCTATAACAGAAATTATACTGTTATTTATTTCTTAAAAGTAAAGAAATCATTAGAAATGAAAAATAATTATTTATAACGCATGTATCGATAATAAATTCAATTATTATTTAATACGATAGCCATTAATACTGTCCCACTCGAATATACGAATGTCGTCACCAGACGTTTAAATACTTTTTCTCCATTATTTGGCAATTTTAAAATAAATATATCAGCTCGTCTTTTACCCATTACTGGGTGTCACTTTGCCGCAACAGATCTCGATAAACAAAATTTATGTGTGTGAAGTCCGGTTACCAGCCGTCAAATTACGCCTTCCAAAGTTGTTAGTGGTGAAAATTGCTGTGGGAATCAAATCTATGACTTGGTACCACAACTCACCTACCTAATAAGGACACTTTTCTGAATAAAAAAATACAGATCTAATATTTTAATATGTAGATTAACACTAAAAAATCGTGTAAATCCCTGTTATAACTTCTTGTGCAAATCACAAAATTATCATCTAATAATGACGCCAAAAATATTAAATTTGAAGAACTGGTGATATATTAATTTTTACTGTAACCTTATGTTATGGGAAAACGACCCAGATTTTGACGATACCACTTCTGACACCAATTTAATTTGATGAATTTTATTACTTGTAATGTTTATTTACGTCTACTATACATACATTATTTATATACATATATGAATATGAGTTAGATCTATATTTGATATTTCGTGATTTAGTGATTTTTGTGTTGTTGATTGTGACAATATCAAGTTGTGAGTTCAGAATTCGAATGTTTTGAAATGAATGTTACGAATGTGAACGATTGTGACGACTTAACTTGAATTGCCTGTGAGTTAGGAATGATCTACTCTTCTAAGATCGATAAGGAAATAAAAGGTTTCTACCCCCAAATGTAGTCGTTCTTAAATTTCATTGGTTACAAATATATCTCGAGATTTTTGTGTTGTTGACTGTGGAAATGTCAAGTTATGAGTATGATGACGATGAGGCTTGATTGTATGTGAGTTAGGAATGATCTCTGTGACTTGATTGTATGAGAGTTAGGAATGATCTCTGTGACGATCGTAACTTGTTTGTATGAGAGTTAGGAAATACAAGTTCAAAATTATGCCCACTGTGAGGGTTTTTACCTCCAGAAATAGTCGTTCTTCAATTTCATTGGTTACAGATATATCTGGAGATTTTTGTGTTGTTGACTGTGGAAATGTCAAGTTGTGAGTTAGGAATTTGAACGACTGTGACGACTTGATTGTATGAGAGTTAGGAATGATCTATGTGATGATTATGATTTGGTTGTATGAGAGTTAGGAGTGATCTCTGTGCCGATCGTGACTTGGTTGTATGAGAGTTAGGAAATACAAGTTCGAAGTTACGCCCACTATGAGGGTTTTTACCCCCGGAAGTAGTCGTTCTTCAATTTCATTGGTTACAGATATATCTGGAGATTTTTGTGTTGTTGACTGTGGAAATGTCAAGTTGTGACTTTGGAATTTGAACGACTGTGACGACATGATTGTATGAGAGTTAGGAATGATCTATGTGATGATTATGATTTGGTTGTATAAGAGTTAGGAGTGATCTCTGTGCCGATCGTGACTTGGTTGTATGAGAGTTAGGAAATACAAGTTCGAAGTTACGCCCACTATGAGGGTTTTTACCCCCGGAAGTAGTCGTTCTTCAATTTCATTGGTTACAGATATTATAAGATTAGTTAAGCGCTCAAGACTTTGTTTTCTAATTTTCTAAACTGATAGAAATTGAGTGTCATATGGTTATGACCTAAGTCTGGATAATATCTGTCACCGGGTTGTAGCTTGAAACTCGAGGATTAGAAGTATAGGGAATAAATGTAGGTAATGAATATGATTTAGTGTGGCAGTAACATGATTTTGGGTTTTAAGGGAACTATAAAATGGTCTAGACAACATACAAACATGACTTTGAACTAAAGCTGTTCAAAGTAGACGATATTTATGATAATTTACAATCTGATTGAATATGACTTACATGAAATATAGATTTAGATTAGAACTTAGAATTAAAAATAATGAGTAAATATAATATAATATGGAAAACACATTTAATATACAGGGTATTTCACAACTTAGAGCAAAAAATTAAAGGGTATATTATGTACAACGTGCTGATCATGAAACAAAAAGAATTTTTTTTAAATCGCAAATCTATTTTCCATGTTTCCCAGTCCAAAATTTTTCATTGCCACTGCCACTGGGTGGATGATTATGTTAAAGTTATTAATTAAATAAAATTCTATTATAAATAACTGCTAATTAATAATTGAATTGTGTACTTATTCTTTCGTAGTTGATACCTACTTCATTGTTTGTGTTTAATAGGAAAGCGAATCCAGTGCAGTACTACAAAAAATGTTTTAGGTTAACAACCCTTAATTTTTCGAATTTAGAAAAATTCTTTTTGTTTCATGATCAGTACATCGTACAGAATATACTCTTTAATTTTTTGCTCTAAGTTGTGAAACACCCTGTATAAGAAAAAAGGATTATGGGTGACTCCATGATACTTACTATATTTTGTGAATATAAATCTAATATAAATTCAATTCAAACTAACATAAATTTAATTAGTACTTTTATAAAGTAAATATGTAACAATTAATATAATTAAATAAAGCTGAATAACTTTGAATTTAAGATTTTTTTATGAATCTATGAAGATACATGTGTACATAATTTGCAATAAAAACAAATTCTTAAAACCAAGGGCTTCTTGAACATCTAAGTCTGCATGATGGGGCGTGAGTGGACGACTCCTGATTTATTCATTAATTAAATTATTGCAAACCATAGCAATTGTTAGTTAGTTATTGATATTTTACCATAACTCGTGGATGAAGAAGGCGGGAAACTTGCAACTTGCAGGAAAACGACCGCTCTCGGCAGAGAAACACGTGAGCACGTCTGCGTAATGTATAGTTGGTTGAGTAGTTACATACCAACATCAATACCGCGATACCTATACCATAGCATCGGTTGACTGTCTAATGTTACTTCTATGCTATGTGCGCACTCAACCGATTCGCTTCTATTCGCGTTCGTTGCCTTTTGTTCGTTGTTTGTCTCGTACATTCTTCTTTTGTTTTTCAAAATAATTGTTTTTTCGATGTTTTTTTGTTATGGCATTTCTTATCTTTGTTGTTTTATACTTTGATGTTGATGGTAATACGTTTATATGAGGTGTCAAGGTAATCGCAATTATGATGTATGATTTATTACGATTTACGAATTAATTGTTAAATTTATTACATTTTGAATGCTGAAGAAATGATTAATAGTAATCAGTAATTTACAGACTAACGGGACATAAAGTGACAGATAACACATCCGTCAGATAAATGTATTATTAAATGACAGTACGATGATTGTACATCTTTCTATTTTCTTTTTTGCATGACAACAAAATATCTGCTACGGCCTCCACAGTAGTTTTCCGATTATAAATTTAGATAAACTTGGTGTAAACAATTGACGATCGGTTACATGTAATTTTTTTATATTTTTACTAGACATCTGTGCCCCAAAGCTATAATTTGATACTAAACTTTGTCTAATTTGTACGAAGGTAAATCAATTTACAATCGCTTTATTATTATTTTTGACACTTTTTTGATACCAAACTTAGCACAGTTTTAATAACTTTTCAAAAACAATTGATCTCGCAATTGACGAAAGCTAAAATGAGAAAGGTGGCTCTGTGGGTATCGAGTCAGCGTGTGGATTTGAGAACTCGGGCTCGATTTCCACAGCTAACAAACAATTTTCTCTACATTAAAACTATGGCTGGGCTCTCCCTCTACTAACATTTTTTGGGAGCCGTTATTTGTTAAGACCTAACTATTACTCATGAGGATTCTAATTTTGTTTTGATTTTGATTATTATTGTTCTTCACATGTTTTCCAATAAAATAAACATTTTTAAAATTATCCAAATATTGATATTTATAACAAATGAACCGATAATAATTTCGAAAAATGTTTCAAGTAAAAGTTAATTTAAATCAAATTAGCGTCCATTTTAGTTCAACATAAGAACCTTAAAAAGATCCATCAGTAAAGTTGTTGAAGGTTGTACTACTCTTAGTTGTCTATATTCCATTAACAAACTTAACCTCAGTTTTTTTGCTTAGAAGCTTAAATAAAAAGTTTCAATTCAAAATTTTACCGCGTTAAGTTATTGTTTCCAGACAGCCTGACACACAGACCGATAGGCTAAGTTTTTTTTTTTAGAGTTTTTTTGTTTATTCAGTAAGGTCTACAAGTGAAGATTTTTTAAAATCTCGGAATCGAGAAAAATCACCCATCATAATATTTAAATACATTATTTATCCTTTGTGACAATTCCAGTGAAGAAAATTTAGTAAATTTTATAATACTATAAATATATCGGGCAAGTAAAAAAAAATGTAGTAGCACTAATGAAACATGCTTAATTTTCCTTGAAAGTGTCATGAAGTAAATATAAAATTGTAATACAAAATTAAATTTTGAACTATGATTTCAAAGTATCATTATTCAATTAACTTTTATATAAATTTTGCTGACTCTTTACCCGAAGACTAAAATTTAAATCTTATGCCTATGGTACACTGGTCGAAGAGCATCGATGAGTTCTTCGATGAAATAACAGAACGCACCCGTCATCGACGAAAATTAGAGGTTCCTCTATTTCCATCGAAGAGCTCATCGATGAAATGAACGTATCTCATTTCACTCGTATCTTTTGTGTCTCATTTCACGTTAGCATATTTTTGAAATTTAGTGTTTCTTTCTCAACTTTAGAAGCTTTTACTGTTTGTCAATGAAGAGTGCGTTCTGTTGTTTCATTGAAGAACTCATTGATGCTCATTGATGCTCTTCGACCAGTGTGCCATAGGAATTTAAGCAAATGATTCATTTTTATGGTATTAATATTTATCTAGGTTATCTTATCGAAAAATATCAATTTATTGTATTCATTATAATTATAAAATTCTAAATATATTTATATGCCTGCGTAGGTTCTAAGTAAGATAATTAAAATAGGAACTTCTAATCTTTTATTATACTAGCTAATATGTTATAATAATGTAATAGAAATAGTAATAAATGAGCCGTTTAGTGCACAAATCGATTAACTCCATAAAATAAAAAGTTGAGAAATGCGATGAAATAATGTACATTGTTTATTAAAATTCCCTTTATAATATAAATTCGAATATATATTACCGTTATCATTCAGCGCTTGCTAGTGCATTTGAGTTGCTATATTGCAACGATTTACATTAGAGTATGGAGTTCTCAAAATGGCATTTTAAATCAATTATGTATTATTCAATGGCCAAAAAAAATTGTCATTTAATGGTGTTAATCTTTATTATTCAGGAAAGTTATTACAAATATAAAAAGTTATGGGGTAGGTGGCTCAGTGGTATCGAGTCGGCCTATGGATCTTGAGAACCCTGGTTCGATCCCCACAGCCGACAAACAATTTTCACCAATTTAAATCTACCCCTGTGGCTCCCCCTCCACTATATCTTTGGGGCCGTGATTTGACGGCTGCTAACCGAGATCTGCTTAGGCAGAGTGTCACACCCAGTAATGGGTAAAAGGCGTGATGCTATATTTATTTATTTTATTTTTAAGTGCTTTGACATTTAAATTTAAGATTTTTCAAAAAGTAGAGTTAAACGATTTGTGCACTGATCGGCTCAAATATGCTATATTTTATGTAAGAAAGTAGATTATTTGAAACAAAAACAAATTACGAAAATGATTTGCGTACATTTATATCAGGGTAAATTTCTTGACTCAAGAATGTTGTAATATTTACAATAAAGAAAATTGTTTCATATTTTTAATCAGTTAATTAGACTGCGGCAGTTTTTGTTAATTAAAATTGCGTTTGAATATATCGCAAAATTAATGAGCTGTTTCTGTAATCATCGTCCATTAAAACAAATAATTAACGCAACATTTGCTGTGCATAAACATATACATTTCAGGACTGATTTTATTTACATAGTTTTCAATTTTTCATTCTTTATCTTTCACTAAAATGAAAAACGGAATGAAACGATGTTGAAAGAGCAAAAAAATGTAATTTGATCGATTGCGCTGACATTAATATGGGATTTATAATTTCAGACGAACATGGGAAGATGTAATATGATCAATTTAAAATAAAATGAGTTTATTTTCTTTCAAATATACTGTTACATAATTATTGTAATTTCCAATAAAATAAAAGATAATTAAAATGAAAAATGTACTACAGTAATATAACTGACATTTTACTCAAAACTAGTATAATGATTATAATTTCTACTGTCATTATATATTAATTTATGAAACTATAACTAATAAGAAATATTTATTTGATGACACAACTTTATCAATTAAATTATAGCTTCATGCACTGATATCTTGACATTCAATTATTTTATCATTATTTTGTTTTTTGTTTCAACTGTTTTTGTATCAAACAACCTTTGGCAAACACGTACACAAGTAACTGTAATCATGCGCTATTAATCTTTATTTTTAATTTAACTTTCGTCATTCGTGTTTTTATGTACAAGAATTTTTATTTTATTGGTGTACAAATCGAATGATACTCGTCATCAGAAGTAATATAAAAATAAATTAATTTTTGCGCTCTGATTAATAATATAATAATAATATAATAGTACATTATATTATAAGTGCGTTGAAGATTGAAGTAAGTTATTACATGCAACACCCGAGCATATTTACGTGTGATATACAACTCAGTTATACATGGGTGGTATCAGTTTTTTGATGCGCATTGTTTCCCAATTAATTTTACAAAGTACGGATTTTTTATACATTTTATTTGCGTATTTATAGTGCTATTCTGTAATTTTCTATAACGCTCCAGATCTATAAATCTGAAGAAAAGGGCATCATATTTGATTGTCAAATGGCATTATATGTATTTGTCAATAAAAATCTATGCGCTTTTGTTCAAATTGACAGAACTGTAGCGTTATAGAAAATTACAGAATAGTACCATTAATCAATAAATAAATAAATATATCATCACGCCTTTTACCCATCACTGGGTGTGGCACTCTGTCTAAGCAGATCTCGGTAAGTGATATATTTTTTCGCGTGAAGTGCGGTTACCAGCCGTCAAATCACGGCCCCCAAAGATATTAGTGGAGGGAGAGCCACAAGAGTAGATTTAATTTTGGTGAAAATTGTTTATCGGCTGTGGGAATCGAACCCGGGTTCCCAACCACCGATCGACTTGATACCACTGAGCCACCTACCCCTTTTTGAGTACGAGGATATTCAGACGAGTGGGATTTCGTTGGCGTTGGTTACTTCAGAAAAATGCTTCGAGAAAACTAGAATTCGAACATATATGCAAGTGAAAAAACTTTTAGTTTCGTTTAAAATTAGACGGCTCAATTATTGCTTATTTCTTGTTTATCAAGATTGAGGTGAGAAATTAATAGCCGAGAAATATCCGAGATGAGTAGAGCGTTTCTCATCCATCTTATGGCATCGTTAATGATGCCTTTGTATGCCTACACAATAATGTAATTTTTATATGCAGTGTGGAGCCATAATTGTTTGTCAAAATTATTGTTTGCAAAAAAAAACCTCAGTTCTGACGTTAGACGTCTATATCAATTTGCTTTGAACACATCGTTATAAATATATGTTAATAATATATTATAATTGTTTAAGTAATGCAAGAAATGTATTATTATAAAAACTTAATTTTATATACAAATTAGTGTATAATAAGACAGAAATTAAGAATTATGTCTTATACCTATATTTATTTATTTATTTATTTATTTATTTATTTATTTTTAAAGCTGTTCTGTAGTGTACTTAATAATATGTAGATAAAATTTAAAGTGAACACCTACATAAACACATACATAGTAAGAATTAATTTGAAATATTATTGAGTAATAGTTTTAAAATTATGTTGTTTGAATTAGCATTACAACAAAAACAAAATTAATAGATAATAAATAATGTAGTATCTTGCCTATACAAATTATGGGGACTATAACATATTATTAATGCAGATAGACGTTCGACAAATTAACATATTTTTTACAGAATGTCTAGTTTCAGCAACTAACAAACTAAGTTGCCGACTATGTAGATATTTATAACTGGAGGATAAGATATGAGACCCTTACACAATATTATAATGAAAATGACGTAGTTTTGCACCCACACAATGGTATTGCACAATAAATTAACGAAGTAATATCTTAAGTCATATCTGCACCTTACCAGATTATGAATGAATAAAATTTTGTATAAAACAACCAGTTCAATTTGTTATTCGGAATATAATTTATTACTACTGTTATATTTTTTGTATTTGAAATTAAAAAATAGTTTTTGGAATTATTGGGTTTCAAGAACTTGAATCAAATTGTGCAAGATTTACCCATAAATGAATCGCTTTTATACACTAGGAAACGAATTATTTACAGTAAAAAATAATTGTTATTTTAGTTTTTTATTTTTTATTTACAGAATATTTAAGGATAATCAGTTTTTGCTTAGTAATTACCTTCAGTGAATTAAAAAATATCTATTGACGATTTATAGATCCAGTGTGACATATGGTGGCCGAAATATGAATTAAAGTAGCGGTTACTTGTGATTTATATGTGCTACACACAGTTTTAAGTAATAGAAATAGTAAAAAAGAGAAAAAGTAACATAATATTTTGTTGCTATTCTAGTTTAAATTTTCACGTTTTCCCCAAAAAGGTGAAAATAGTGTGAAAATATCAGGAAAAAAAGAATTTCAAATATTTCGAGAATGATAGTAAGGACAAGATATTTTTCAGATAGTAGTTACGAATTACGCGATGATTATAAATATTCTCAATATAATTTCGAATTTATATTTAATACAGCCGTTAACATATAATAACATACATCCTATTAGGTCATATAGTTTTAAGTAATAGAAATAGTAAAAAAGAGAAAAAGTAACATAATATTTTGTTGCTATTCTAGTTTAAATTTTCACGTTGTCCCCAAAAAGATGAAAATAGTGTGAAAATATCATCACATGCCGGTGGCATCAGGAAAAAAATACTTTTAAATATTACGAGTATGATAGTAAGATCAAGTTATTTTTCAGATAGTAGCTACAAATTACGTGGTTATTATAAATATTCTCAATATAATTTCGACTTTATTTTTAATACAGTCGTTAATATATAATAATATACGTCCTACTAGATTTCTGGATTGTGGTTATAGCTTTTAAATATTCAAAAGTTTACTGTTAAGTTTATAAATGGGCTTGTATATCAAACCTTGTAACTCAATATATCGATCATTAAAAATCAGTATTCAAATTTCTCAATATAAAGGGAGATAATGATTGTTTAAAGTTCAAAATTTATTTGTGCTGTCATCTGCACTAGTCAGTGGTATTCAAATAATTGATTTTGATTAGCCTTCCTATTTCATTCGTTTCATATTTGTTAAAAATGTAAGTAGATATTACAGTTGTTTAATATATTTATATTCAGTGAAGTTAAGAAAAGTTTATTTGCACATTTCTAAACATTTTGACAGTTGGGTGTTGCTTTACGGATATCACAAAACACTAATGTTTTGGTATCGCTTAAGGCGGCATGAAAACGCTCAACGAATGAGAAGTTTAACTTCAAAATTTGTACAGATGACGGTTACATTTCTTTCTTTCTTTTAATAATTTTTCTATTACTAATAATAAGTAGTTTATATTTCTAATACAAATTTGCCATATATTGATTATGGTTGATGAGCCCATTGTGTGGCGTCTGACAATTAAAAGTCTTCATACATAAAACTGCTCGTAGCGCCGCCATAGGTACTTGGAGTTGACATCTTCTTTCAGTTTTTACAGTATTAACCAGAAAATTTTTAAAACATTTAGATATAGAATTTTATTCTTTACAACCTTTATTTCAATCATTAAAATAATTTTGCTAATTTGGAATCCAAAGACGAGTTTTATTTGGAAAGTGCATAGAATTTTTTGTTTTGAAACTGGTAGACATAATTATTATCAAACAAAAGAATTTATTAAAATTATGACATTTATATTCAACTTTTTCAAGATACTGAAAATAAACAAAAATGTATCCATTTGTTTCCATGCAAAATTGTGTCTGATAATGAATTTATTAAAGCCAAGTAGTCATGAAGTGTTCGTTACACCGCAGACATTCCGATGAATATTTAACTTCGCAGAATTCGCAAATGCGTCTTGTATAGTTATTAGTCATTTAGGTTCTCACTCCTACTAGAGGTAACGAATTGATGAGATGACTGGCGGCATGTTGTACTTCTACTACTACCGCTTACCGCTGCCTGCAAACCGGAAGTTAAATTAGCTTCCCGCGCACTGCAATATTGATGAATTTGAGTTGAGGAAGGTATGTGGTCAATTTATTATTGATTGTTGTTGGTAGCCGGTGTTGACAGCTGGTTAAATTTTAAATGAAGGTGAATATTTGATAAGGTGCGTGACAAAATGTGGTCTCATGAGAGCTACGTGGGTTTGTTTATAGTTAGGTAGTTATTACAAATATGGTAGCGCGGAGATTTAGTTGTTTGTACTGAATTATGATCTACTTTTGGTTTCATTCAAGAGAGGAAGCTACATTTGTGTATTAAACATTCAACACGACACGGAACCGAGTTAAAAGTACAGCAAAAAATAGAGAAAAGTGAAAGATTTAACAAGAAAAATCATCGAAAAACAACTAACACAAGAAAACAGAATAAGAGAAAAAGAAATGTTACAACCAATGCTAAGAAACGACAACATGTCGCCCTATGCTTCAACAGGAGCAAGAGGAAGAAGAAAAACAATCTATAACTGTATATTTACATTTAGAAAAAAAACTAACGCAGGATATTTCTATTTTTTTTATTGGTTTTAAATTTTTAAAAAAGTATATTATATGAGAAACTTATTCATTTATTGAAGTAAGTATTAAGTCTACTGTTAATAAATATTTTATTCTTGAACATATTGTTATAGCAGTATTCTTCAACCAGCTTTCTTCTTTCCCGCAAGGGAGGCGTATGCTGTGTATAGAAGTAGTTAGTATCATTAAAATGATTAATTCAGTAACAAAATTAATAAACACTTTTAACAATTTTCGATAAGGTATCTCCATATTGCTTGACCTATTGCATTTAACTAAAGTAAATTATTAATTACACATGAGGCATTTATTTGGTGTTGTGTAAACAATTACTTGCAAGATGATTTAAATAAAATTATTAAAAATAGCTATCAACCAGTGACTAACAAAATGTCTTTAAATGCGATGAAAATTTTTTGCGAATTTAAAAAAAAATCTTTTTGTTCCATGTATAGTATATACCCTTTAATTTTTTCCTGAAGTACAGATACACTCTATATAGTAACCATATATGATTTTATAAACACTTATCTTTATTTTCATGTTTTATAGCTAATTAAAATTGCTGGTCTACACATATTCATACAAGTTATGTAATAGGTACATTATTATATTCTTACCTGAAATAAGAAATAGAAATACTGTAATACATTGCAAGACCGTTATACAAAAATTTACAGGCGAGCATAGAAAGCTAACGAGCGAGCGCTAGCGAGCCTGTTATCTGTGTGAGCCTGTAAATTTCAGGTAACGGTCGAGCCAATTGTACAATGTTTTATGGGAATTTGAATCGCAATATATGTATATTTAATAAAATTAATTGCAATAGTACAACGCAATAACTAAAATGTTCAATCAAGGTAGACTTTGAAAATCTGACAGATTTTGTTTAATAAAAAAATATTTCAGTGTCAAACGTTTAAAATTAGATATGTTGTCATGATAATCAAAATGTCAACAGCCCGTTATAATTTTTACACGGGCTAGCCCGTTAAAAGTCTCGTTACCCCTAGAGACCGAGGTAAATAAACAGTTCTTTTCGATTCTAATGCCCATAAATAAATAATTAAAGACAAGTAATATAATTGCAATACTCGTATTGTTTATGCGTTCCATAGAAAAAATATTACCATTTGAAGCACCGCTGACCTGGTACCTACCACATTTGTCATGAACATGATTATAAATTATGAAAATTTTCTTATGTTCGTTAATTGGAAGGCGAGGTAGTGAATTTGTTACACTTTGTCGTAATAATGAAATTTTTCAATCTGATAAACATCCTTTGTTGTCGTCGACCTTTGTATCTTGAAAGTACTGTGTTGTATTGTGTTGTGTTGTGCTGTGAGTGAACCAATACAAAGTTAAAAACACGGCAAGCTTTTTTCAGCGCTTTGTTTTTCTAACTAGTCTTACTCGACATCAAAAGTATTCATTTGTTTGTAAATAAATCACATTGAATGTGTTCAATCTAGCATGCTGTTTGTTTCATGTGAATATTTTACATAAAATAGTTTTTGCAGCATTTTAATGTATTTAATTATTAAATAAACAAATAAATATATCATCACGCCTTTTACTCATTTCTGGGTGTGATATATTTTTTCATGTGAAATGCGGTTACCAGCCGTCAAATCACGGCCCTCAAAGATATTAGTGGAGGGGCTCAGCCACAGGGGTACTTTTAATTTGGAGAAAATTGTTTGTCGGCTGTGAGGATCGAACCAGGGTTCTCAAGATCCACTGGACCACCTATCGCATATATTTAATTATTGATTTGGTGAAATTATAAATTTATACAATGGGGTAGGTGGTATCGAGTCAGCCTGTGGAATTGAGAACTCGGGTTCGATTCCCACAGGCGACAAACAACGTTAAAACTACCTGTTTGACTCTCCCTCCACTAACATCTTTGGGGGCCACGATTTGACGGCTGGTAACTGCACTTGGCGCGAAGAAATGTATCAGTTATCGAGATCTGCTTCGGAAGAGTGCCACGCTCAATAATAGATAAAAGGCGTGATGATATATTTATCTTATAAATTTAGTACTTATAATAATTATTCAAATGCGTCTAAATAAAATATTATAATTTATTATTTACAAATACAATTTACCAATTAAATTAACATTAAAATTTCTTTCCGTATATTGTTGCGTTGGCTTAAGGTCCTCTCAGTTCATATAAACTCTGTTATGGGTGTGCTTCTTTGGACTGGAATATTCGTAATCAAAATGATAAAAGTTAACATAATCTAAAAGATTAATGTTTCCTCGTTTGTTTTACATATTTAATCATGATTCAACGCAATCGCGGTCAAACGAATCATGATTTATAAAATCACAACTTTAAATAAAAAAATAATCAATAATTCAGACTAATCTTTGCTGTTTTTCGCATTTGTGGGTATCTAAATTTTACTTTGGTATTGTTAAATTTAATGCTAAAATACATAATGTATCGAAATCTATAAATGCATAAAATATTTAATTGTATACTGGGCGTATTATGTAACTGACTAAAAATTTTAACCAATGAAAACGTACATAGCAACTATAATTTTCTTTTTTTAATTAAGTATCGTTTAGATAAACATATTAACGGGCGTTAAAATTGAAAGAGTCTGGTACGGAATGCGCCCATAATTTATATTATTATTTATTTATTTATTTACGTGTCCATTTTTATTATATTAATTTTCTTTTGTATTTCAAGAAAACTGAATTCATTGTGTGGAATAAAATAAGTAATCAGAGAAATGGTAGATATGCTTTTACCATTATATTACTCTTAATGTTCTTGAATCAATATATTTTATTCTTAGATTTTCACGCCCACATATGACATTGAAAAGGTGAAATTCATATTTTATGCCTTTATCAGACATCATACAAGAATTTCGGTTAGCAACTCAACATTTGTTATACTTATAATAACTTTATTGAATCACTTAACCTAAATCAGAATCAGGAAAATTGTGAACGTTGTGATATTACATTGAGACAGATTTAATATGTTGATTGTGATATAGATACTTACGAGTACGTAAATTTTGTAATTTATTGTTTATTATAAATATACCTGTTAGTATTATATTTGACATTTTTCTATTAGTGTTAATTTGTGCAATTATCATCGTAATGTATGTAATATCTATAAATATATTGGTAAAAACAAATTTTATGAAAGTACTTCATTTTATAACATTGTCAGCTGCAGTCATTATACGAATTAAATAAATGAAATAAATATATCATCACGCCTTTTACCCATTACTGGGTATGGCACTCTGCCGAAGCAGATCTCGGTAAGAATTAAAGGTAAATCTGCAGGAGAGCTACTCCACCTTCGATTTCGCTGAAAATTTGTGATATTATTTGACCTTGAAATCGAAAAAAAAAACGGCAATAACCATGTTTAACCTAGTACAGAACGCATTTAGGCATGGTTATTGGTGTTTTTTTTTTCGATTTCAAGGTCAAATAATTTCGACCGCCAATTGTTAGTATTTTTCCTATATTCTGCTCGCTGAGAGGAAACTTTTCACAAATTTTCAGCGAAATCGAAGGTGAAGTAGATCTCGTGCAGGTTTACCGAATTAAATATGCTTTATATTGATATTAACTTATCCCTACGTATTTTACATGATTATTATTCATATTCACCAATTTAATTGCTCTCTTGTGCACAAAACATACTAGTAAATCTTGAACAATCGAAGAAGTTAATAAATAATTTTGTTTCATAATGAAGACTCCGGAAGTATAGCTAATCTTTCTCACTAATTTTAAGAAATTATTTTTTCTAACATGTAAGTTTAAACTTTTTATCCTTTTAATTAATCCTTTGTTAAATTTAAAACTATTCTAGGATGGATTAGTAGACTTTTGAAATTATTATTTATTTATTCATTGACGTTTCGAAACCTGAATTGGACCATTTTCAAAGTCTATAGTTGGCCATTCCAGAATTGTTTTCAAATAATTTTCGGCTTATCCAAATTGCCTATTGATTTGTTAAATTTAGACTTAATAATGAACCCATGCCTGGCACGAAACATCGTCAAGTTTTACAAATTTTCTCTACTAAAGCCATTACAACCAAAGTTTGATAATTATTTTTATTTAAAGCATTTTTCTTTAAATTAATTTAGAAATGTTTGAATTTGAAAATACTTGTAAAACTAACTAAAATTTCATGGTGACTATCAACCTGGAATTCTCATATGCAGGATATTCAAAATAATCAGTTTTTACGAAGCAATTACCTCTTAAATAAAAGAAAAAAGGCTATTTCTGGCAATTATTAATTTAGTTTTTCCATTAAAGTACCAAATATCAAGTTGGTCAGTGAATTTGAGAACCCGGGTTCGAGACCCATAACCGACAAACAATTTTCACCACATTAAAATAACCTCTGTTCCCTCTCCACTAACATTTTTAAGGACTGTGAGTTGACGACTGGTAACTACACTTCACATGATAAAATATATGACTTATCGATATCTGCTACGGAAAAGTGTCACATACAGTAATGGGTAAAAGGTGTGATGATATATTTATTTTTATTAATGTATCGATATCTGCTACGGTAAAGTGTCATATCCAGTAATGGGTAAAAGGTGTGATGATATATTTATTTTTATTAATGTACCAAATAAATTTTAATACAATTAGATACAGAATTTTAAACTCTAAAATTTGTAATTAAAGCATCTTTTACTTAAATAATTTTGTAGAATATTCAGATGCAACGACTGACTATATTATGAAACTGTCTGGAATTTACAAAGGGTCACCTGTATTATAGACGCAATCTGAAATCTTTAAATTTTCATTTGCTGATTAATAACATAACATTTACCTGCAATGATACTACATTCAAACACAAATGTTCTCTTTTACTCATAATGTCATAATGACGTCAAATTCATAACATCTATTTTAAACATTAACCTGCTCATTTCACGTAATATTTCAGTTTTAAATATAGCTGGTCATGTCACAATAGCATACTAAAAAGAGCATATTTCACATATGATAAACTGCATCATCTCACAATGAATCATGGTCGTTTTCCAGATAATCTCACTCATCCTACTTCACTAGTTTAACATATTAACAAATAACTTTTAATTTCGTTGAATCATAAAATAATCGCTCCTTTTGATGAAACATTGAAACATAAAATGAATAAATATATCATCACGTCTTTTACCCATTACTGGGTGTGGCACTCTGCCGTAAGCAGATTTCGGTAAGTGAAATACGGTTACGAACCATAAAATCACGCCCCCGAAAGATATTAGTGGACGGGGAGCCACAGGGGTAGATTTAAATTGGTGAAAATTGTTTGTCGGCTATGGGGATCGAACCAGGGTTCTCAACATCCATAGGCCGACATCTCATCTAAATATCGCAAACTAGTAATGTGCGGACAGTGGCGTAGATATTAATTATTTTTATTTGTGCTTACTCTCCATCTGTAGCAGAGAGCCGAACAATAAAAAATACGGTTTGTTTTTGGCTTGCTGTTTAAGTAACGTTTTTGATTCTTTTTTAAAAAAATATTTTGATTCGATAGTTTTGTTTCGGTTAGATCCCTGAATTGGTTCAAGTTGGGTTCAGTAAAAGATTCTTTTGATTTAAATTAAAAATTTAGAATATAATATTAATTTATTAAAGGTATTTTAAAAATACAATAGTTATTTACATACCAAGTGCGGGAACGACTAGTTCCCGGATGGAACGATTCGAATAGTATTGAATTACATTTATTAAATTTATATTTCAAATTTAAATGCAATAAGTACCTACAAATAATTTTTTCTACATTCGATATACAAAGTAAGTATCATTTGCGCTAATACGGAATAATAATTCTAATAATAAAGATAAAAATAATATAATAGGTGAATAATCATATGTAATATAATTAGAAAGTAAAGGATAAATTTGCTCCTTAGAAAATAATTTAAGTTCCTTTACTACGCACTATGCACACAAATAACTATTCCTTATAGTATTCATGCTTAAACTGTATACAATACAAAAAATAATCAAAAAATTATTTAAATCAATGTGATTTAAAAAAAAAATCACATTGATTTAGATCAAATGATTTCAATAAGGCCAACCCTGCTGGTTACTGGTTATATTCGGAAGTAAAATGCCGTAGAATGTACTTCCTGATTTTACTTTTACAAAATCTAGTAATTTCTCGTAGTACCTCATCTGATAATAAAGAAAAACAAACAAAATAACCAGAAATACGTGACATACTCATAACTTTCACTGTTAATTTAAAGCGGCGTGACTACAAATTTCAACCCAGTGCACAATTTGCACACATTGCGACATAAGGCAGCAGGAACTAAGCAGGAGTTATAAATCTGCACGTTGTGCACATCTGCTCCGCTTGTCGCACGCGAGCGCAAGTTCGTGTCGGCTGCATCACTCACCAGATCTGAATCACCTTATGACGTCGTGACTCGCGACGCGACTCGCAAACTCGCTCTCAGGACAAACAACGCGCGAGTTGGAACTTGTCGGCTGCTTCGAGGAATCGCGGGAAGGGAAGTCCCCACTGTGGCAGATAGCGACGGTAGCCATTAGCATGATAATGATATTTTATACATACTTTTTTCCTTCGTTGTAAAATATGTGAATTATTCGGCTGCCAAATAAAGTCTGTTAATAATTTCTAGGCACAACTTAGAATCTAAGTTGGTTGGTTAATGTTTTCCGTGGATCATATTAGTAGGGTTGCCAACTATGAATTCATTCTCATCCGAAGAATTCTCAACAATGCAAAAACAGAGTCTGTTTTATGAGGTTTTGTAGTAAAAATGGAAAATTGTTCTAATGCACAATTAATTTTGAATAATAAATAATTATTTTGATTTCTGAACTTGCTTTTATTTGTATTTAGTTATGTGGTTTATCTATGCGGTAGTACTTTTCTGTCTGACAGTTTCGTATTTTGCTGATAAATGCGGGAGATTCAAACTAAAACGTGTATGCACTTCGTTGAAAATGTATTTTTTGGAGTGTTCCACAGAAAACGTCAACTTTACTTTGACAAATGAGCAGGGGCGCCGAGAGAAAAAGCGGGCCCCGGGAAAAAACAAATTCGGGCCGCCTTTAACTTTGAATATTTATTAATTAAATATAAGATACCAAAAAAAATATATTTATAAATATATGTATGACAACAATAAGAATTGTTAATATCTAAATAAAGTTATAACAATATAAATAAAATTAAATACAAAATTCTGAGTTAATTGGTGCAGCGATGTGTATTGTATACTCACTGTATGACTATCTAATATCTAGTTGCATATTCGATAAATGCAGGGGATACCAAAACAGCACTACGCACAAATGTATAGAGCCTTTGCCTATGTGTATTGTATACAATGTAGTAATATAAGAAACAAAAATGCAACAATGTAATAATGTACTTTTGAATAGTGTATAAATTTATTTAAAATTTGCAACTGGGGCCCTTGATCAAGCATTTCGTCATTTTTATACAATGTAATAAATTGTTGAAAACTTGTATCAGACATTTCGTTATACATGTTTTAGTAAAGAATATAAAAAATTGGTGAAATAGTAGAAAATTAAAAGCAATTTATAAAATAGCATCACATCCGGGCCCTTTGAATTCCACGGGCCCTGGGTATTTTAACCCCCCTACCCTCCCCTCTTGTCGGGCCTGCAAATGAGAGCATAATTGGCAACTTTTCATAGTAATCTTAGACCAAAAAATATGTGTGTATCACGAGAGTAAAATGTCCTTGTTCCTCTTGTACTTAGTGCAGCGCTGCAATTACCGTGCTCATGTAACAAAAAATCACAACACAAATAACTATTTAATTAAATTAAAATTTGTAATTAATATATTAGTTTTTTTAATGTACCTACATAATACAGTTTTATACAAAATATTATAAAATTCTCATCCGTGAAATATATTTGGCGTTCTTAAAATACTGACAAATTCATTCCGTCATTTCATGGCCTAGTTAAACAAATAATGAATTAACTAATTTTGTTAGATATTTTCTCGAAATACTGTATTTGTTTTTTTTTTTTAAAGATCTTCTATAAATCTATATTTTGACGTCTCCAAATAAATGTAATAACAAAAAACTATTTACACGATGAAGTTTTTGGTAAGATTACTTTCTTAAAATCAAAACTCTAAGACAATGCTAAGACCGGAATTATAAAAAAGTGTATATTATAAGGACTATCATAAAACTGTTTTTATATATGTATATTTCTAATACGAACATAATAATTTAAAATTCTTGTACTAGATTTACTAGATTTTCAAACAAGTATAAATGAGGTACAATTTAAGCCGGTCGTTCTTATTGTATAGCTAACCCCGGATTCTCATCATATTCTATATCACATATTTCAGAAAAAAAAAAGAAAAGATATTTATAAAATAAAACTGTGCAAAAGAATTGAAAGAAAAAGGTTATCAAAATGATTAATGGTGAGTAAAAAACTTTGTAACGAAGATAATCATCAGTAAAAGTTTGTGGAATCTAGCTATACGTGAAACTTGATACTTTGAGATCATATCACCGTCAGTACGGTAGTGTGGATAGCGATACGGAATTCGAATCCGGAGATCCCAAGTTCGAATCTCACTCAAGTTAAAAATTATATAAACTACTACACTGCGGCTCGGTGAATGCGGAGCCTGTACTGTAATTGGGATTAAATTCCTGTTGTACAGCGTAACATAAAATAAAATAAATAGATGATATATAAAAGTTTAGTTGATAAGTAGGACAAAATGGTGACTCTTTAGTACTGTTTGTCATTTATTTATTATAGCTTTAATATCTACTTTCTTGTCCTGTGCTCAGATTTTAAGTCTAATCTAAAACGATAAATGTATTTGGCTGATTTTATTTGCATTAAAACAAATATAATCTTCTTTATATTTCATTCCACTTTCAATCTTATTATTGTGAGTAGTTTTTTTTATTTGTTATTACGTTTAGATTTTTTACATTGTTGTATCTTCATCAGCTTTACTTTTTTTGTCGTAATACTAATGTAATTCTTGGTATATGATATTCATATTTATTCTGATAATACATGAGTAACATGTGAAATATGCAAGGTATGATATTGATATTACAATACAGACTAGGGTGCATGAATCATAGGTACAATGGTGCGAGTATAATTAATATTGACAGGCAAACCAAATCAACTCAGTTCCATTTCAGTACATACATATATTATTTGATAAGGCTCCAAATATATATTTACCTATTTTGATTTTATTGAGTAGAACGGTCAAAGACGAAGTTTAGCCGAGACCTGCTTTCCCACCTAACCTATTACAATTACATACGGAAATGTCATCGTTGCTTATGTCAATTAAATTTAGTTTACGATTTTGCAATCGCTACACACTTGAATATAAATTAAATGCCAAATACTAAAGTCCTAAATATAAACTTAAGATGGAAATTAACGTGAAAATCAGTCAATAACGTCAAAGTTGTGTTTCTATGAATTCTGGAAATGAATTGAGAAAAAGTGTAAGTGTAAGTGAACGGTACAATTCTCGACCGAAAATATACTATGAAAAATACACCCTCTTTAGATAATTTACATTTATATTTTACAGATATTTAATTATTAAAATATACTGATATCACAACATTGGACTTCTCTCTCTCTCTCTCTCTCTCTCTCTCTCTCTCTCTCTCTCTCTCTCTCTCTCTCTCTCTCTCTCTCTCTCTCTCTCTCTCTCTCTCTCTCTCTCTCTCATAACCACGTAAATTTACCTATAATAATTTTGAAAAATGTTACAAATAAAAATTGGTTTGAGTCAATTTTATTTCTCATTTTAGTTATTTCGAATTTTATAATAAACATACGTTTATTAAATTCACATAAAAATTAAATAACTTGGTTAATTACAGAACTTAGTTCAGTTTTTCGACCATAAAGTTAAATATAAAATTTTATTCTAAAACTCCAACCTGTATTTGAGATATTTGTGCATACAGACAGACACAGTCCGCCAGACGGATTATTTTTGTCTCAAACTGATTTTTAGATCAAGTAAGATCTAAAACGTGAAAATTCAGCATATTTTCGAGATTAATGACAATCACCGTCACAATACTTTTCTATTTTGTTAATCAAGCAAATAAAGAATATATTTTACAATCTTTTGACACTATTTAGAAAATTTGACACAATACCTGTCAAAAAGAATAAAATTGAATAGTTTTATGAATACGGAGGCATTCAATTTCCTCCTCTTGTAGAAGCAAAAGCAATAGCGTAAGTTTTCGAGATCTAGAGATTTACGGAACATCACTCGCCCTAATTTAAATGCTTCTTATAGAACCATTAAATAAATTTACAGTTCACTAATGCTGAATTAAGATGCTCTGCTCTTGACAGAACACAAAATACGACCTTTGATTTATATTCATCTTGAACTAATATATTACACAGCTCACTGCTTCCGCTCTGTTTAGACCCCACATAAACAGCTAACTTCATTCCTGAATAAGTATCTAGAACAATTTCAAATCAACATATTCAAATAGTAGCAAATGTCATTCATATTTATAAACTTTTTCATATATGGCCTTCTCTTGTAGACATTTATATTTTCATATTCTCCGGGCGAATTTTCATTCATCATAATAGTTTCCTTCCTTGCATTCACACGCAATCTCATTTCCTTCCTCTAATATTTCTAATAGGTGGCTCAGTGGTATCGAGTCGGCCTGTGGATCTTAAGCACCCTGGTTCGATCCCCACAATCGACAAACAATTTTCACTAAATTAAATCTACCCCTGTGGCTCTCCCACCACTAACATCTTTGGGGGCCGTGATCTGACGGCCGATAACCGCACTTCACGCGAAGAAATATATCACTTACCGAGATCTGCTTAGGCAGAGTGCCACACCTAGTAATGGGTAAAAGGTGAGATGATATATTTATTTATTTATTTTATTTAATATTTCATACATAGTATTTTCAAAATAAAAATAAAAAAAATTGTATATTTTGCGCTGCTTATTGTTTCTCAATTATTTCGAAAACAGTTTCCTTGCAAAATATAAAGAACTAAATTATTTATCACTTTTATATGAAACATTTTCCTCCATAAAATCAAATTTGGAAACATCTTACAACGGAAATTATGTCAAATGTCAATATTGTTGAACATAATTTATGTAATATTTGGCTGCTTAAGGATTGAAATTTAAATGTGAGTTGTAGATTGTAGTAGCATGTTCCAGCCACGTACTACAAGGTTATTTTGTTTTACATTGACATTTAAAATATTATTTTGTTTGTTGTTTAATTGGTAAAAAAATTGTTGGTGGCATAATACTTGTTAGGTATATTTCAATAAAAAGTTTATTTCATTTAAACATGATATATGCACAAATAACTTGTTTGTATTTATTTTCTTCTTTGTATAAGTTATACTCGATGTATATAAAATGCAATGCAATGGTTTTATAAACAACAGTGTTATCGAGTCGGTCTGTAGATTTGAGAACTCTAGTTCGATTCCCACAGCCGACAAAACAATTTACACCAAATTAAACGTACCCCTGTGGCTCCTCCTCCACTAACGTCTTTGGGAGCCGTAATTAGACGGCTGGTAACCGCACTTCATGCAAAGAAATATATCACTTATTGAGATCTGTTACGACAGGGTATCACAGCCAGTAATGGGTAAAAGGTGTGATGGTATATTTATTTATTTTAGTATATCAGAAATGGATAATCTTTTTAGGCGAAGAGATATGAAACAGAAACAAACGACAAATTAAAAATAATACTTTGCATCTCTAGTGCACGACCATCATAACTACAGATTCTTAGTGAAGGGATAATTGCATTGTAAATTGTTGTTTACTCATTTTATTTTATATTGTAAAATTCACTATTCATTCTAGTTTTGAATAATTTATTTAAAATTAATGATAAAATATATAATATTAAACTGTGGTGGCTAATAAATGAAATTTTATATTTCAAACTAATTTAATTTCAATATATCGTGTACAATTCAGATACTTCTTCGCGCAAGAAAATTATTTGGTTTACATTTTGTAAAACATTAACATTAGGATATAAGAAGTATAAACATAAAATAATGAAGCATATATTATTATAGTACATGTTGCATACTGAAACATTTTGCATTGTTAATTACTAAGTACAGGCTTTTTGTTTAAATTATTTAGTTTTTCCTGTGATTTAATTATAAGAGAACTCACAAATTGTTACCTGTATTATAAAATAAATAAATATATCATCACGCCTTTTACCCATTACTGGGTGTGGTCCCCTGCTGAAGCAGATCGCGGTAAGTGATATATTTTTTCGCGTAATGTGCGATTACCAGTCGTCAAATCACGGCCTACAAAGATATTAGTGAAGGGGGAGCCACAGGGGTAGATTTAAATTAATGAAAATTGTTTGTCGGCTGTGGGGATTGAACCAAAGTTCTCAAGATCCACAGGCCGGCTCGATACCGCTGAGCCACCTACCCCATGGGGTATTAGTATGTAATAAATACTTACATAAAATCATGCTATATCCCATAAATGGAATACCATTAACCCTTAAAACATTCAAAGAACATCCACTAACAGATTCATCAAAATATCAGACCGCGTCCAACATTCTCATACTGACACGATACTCGCTTCTACCACACTAACGCTTATTCATTCCTCACACCCGAAATCCACCATCACGCAACAAATCCTCAATCACAACCAACCATTCGTTCCTGTACATCTGTTTCATAAATCTTTCACTTATGCCCATTCCTCTAACATTGAATCTATAAAAAAATGATGGAAGCATCGCCCTGCGCTTGTTAATAAATAATAATTTAGAAATGAGTACATCCCGGAGTTTAGAGAAAAATCCTGAACCCGTTATTTTTGAATAAATAAGTCGACAGGGTGGCGACTAACCTGGAAAACCGGGAAAAGTCAGGGAATTTTATATTTCTGGAAAAGACAGGGAATTTTATTCCATGTCAGGGAAAAAAGTTTTTTGTTCTTTAAATTTTTTAATTTAATTTTAGAAAAATAACTATACAAACTTTTATTTCAAAATGTATTTAGTTCTCGAGTAACAACCCTATGTACACTAGAGCTGCGGTTCCTGTTCTGCCAAGGATATGAGTATTATTGTATTTATTCTAACGTTCGTTAGATTAATAAATATAAAAGTGCATTTCAGCTGTCACAAATCCAGTCTATACACGTATCTCAGCCACAATGCAGAATCCACCTCCATTATACGTTGGCACGCGTGTGTGTGTATGTGTGTGCGGTGTTACAGATGGCACCAGTCAGTTGAACAAAGGTTCACCGGTCTTGTTCTGCGTCCTTTGCGCCAAGAAGGGAGACCCTTTCGCCCTTCTTGACGTAATGCTTTGGATATAGTCTTTGCACGACCCGCCATTTATATTCACAGCTGCAGCTGCTGTTTTCATGAACTTCCATTTGTACTAAAATTTCGGGATTTTCATGTTAAGTATATGGATGTAATGCGACATATTATTTATTATTATTGAAGGTAGGAGGAACACTTTGTATTCAATTGGTTGGCATGAAAATTTGTCCTTGAATGCTAATATTACACGTATAATTTGTGAATGTTTAAAAAAAATCCTCAATATTATTTTACACATAAAACAAATATTTTTACGAACATACGAGATGTTATTTTAGAGCCGCTTAGTTCCTTGCTTAACTAAGATACATTTTGTTCAATAATTTAAATGTTTTCTCAAATCATAAAAAGAAATTACAGAACTTAAACAAAAAATGTTTATTGTCTACGAAGTATATAGGTTTTATTTCACACTATATCGTATTTCTATATTTTCAGTGTTGATTTCAGTTAGAAAAGCAAGCCTTTACAATATTAGTACTGTAATAAAAATTACGGTACTGTTATTGTTGCTAGGTAACGAACAGTTTTTATTCAATTATAATTATTTTAAGATATCATTTTCAAAGTTAGGATTTGAAAATAATGTTTAATAATTAAATACAATATTAATAATTTTTTACTCATTTCGAAATTCCAGACTCGACTCCTTCGCCACCTCATACCGTATCATAAAAATTTATTTACTGGACTTATAACGCAAATAACTATTATTTGCATTGTTCTCGTTGACAATTTACAGGTACTGAACATATCTTATTGATATTTATTGTCAGTTTTATATAAAAATACTTTTGCATTTCTAATATTATTATATAGGTATAAATTAAATATATACTTACTATAATTCAGTTGTATAATAGTATATTATATTATAAGTGAAAGAAATAAGTTAATACATGCAACACACGAGTATATTTACGTGCGATATACAACTTTGTATCTTATAGCTGCGGTTTTCCTACTATAAAATTAGAAAAAGGTTCAAACTATTAAATGGAACTGCTGTCTGTGAAATATCACTGTTGTTAAGCTGTTACATTGGCATTAATTGTTCGTTGTTTATGGTTGTCGTGGATTTAAATATTTTTATTCTTTGAAAATGGTTATATAATGTACAGTGTATATCAAACACCGCTACTGTAAAATAAAAAATATTGTACTCTCCTCGTACGCGAAATGTGTTTTTCGCCCTAAAGTAATTATTTGACTCAGCAAGCCTTGTTAATCTTATACTATCGGTAATCTGCTGGTATATAAATGACAATTAATTGTTATAAAAAATATTTGAACTTAATAATACTGTGCATGTTATTATGTTTGTAATTTATCATTATTTTTTTTATTGTTTCTTTACTAGAAAGTTGTTAATAATATAGCGTTAACCTTAACCTTATTTCATATCATTATTTTTATATATTTATTTATTTAAAAGTATAAATACAATGTTTTTGATAATAAAGTAAACAATTTTATTGTTTTTTCCGTTATTTTCGTTATGTATATTTTTCTTAAAACGTAGTTATCGTTTATTTACAAATTTCTTAAAAAATTAATCTGATTATAATTCAAACAGATGAAGGCGTATTGGAGGTGTAAATTCGATGCGCCTAAGTATTCTTGTCCCACGGTATTTCCATTTGTTGTGGGAGATTTTAGCTAAAAAGAGCTTGCATCAAATAAACCAACGCCTTCTTTTAGAAGAACGAAAATGGATTGTTTATAAAACAATAGAGTTCTTCATTTTGTTTACAAGGAATTTATTCTTAACTGATCGTAATTTAAGGAGTTGTTTGAATACCAACACCTATACATTTCCTCAGCCTCTTGTTGTGTATTCTAATTTTAAATATAAATAAGCCATTTTGAACTTTACGTATCTAGTTTATTTTAGTGCAAAGAGATTAATTGATATTGTACGAGTATCAGTATGAAAACTAAAAAATATAATCACCAAATCCAAGATCAAAATTCTTCTAGATTTTAAATATATATATATATATATATGTATATATATATATATATATATATATATATATATATATATATATATATATATATATTTAATCATATGTTAGATATTCCGTTTTTGCAATAATTTTCAACGAACTATTTTTATTATGAGAATATATACAGAAAAAAGAACAGGTGTAGCAGGTGTTTATTGTGGAAACATTAAAATAAAAGCGATGTTTCTGTGCGTAAAATATATACTCGTCGTGTTTCTTGTAATAGTTTCATTTAATTTAATAGGCAGTTAGCGTAGTTAACAGGAATTGTATCTGACTAAAAATACATTCATATGTGCTAAATATAGCATAGGCTGTTGTTAAACGCGTTTTATAATCTTTGTTGGATGTTGTTTTCTGTCTTTTGCTGTTTACATGTCTAGACAAATACGATTGTAAAACTTTTCGTATTGTTATAGATACTAAAAGCAATTGTCAAACTTTTCGTACTAATACTATTTCTATGATATGTTGAATATTAAAATCATGTTTAATGAAATAGGTACAGAAATTATGACAAAATATTACGATATTAAGTAATTTTCTCAAATATAATAGTATGAGAATTTTAATTTAATACCGTACTTGTTATAGTATTGTTTATAAGCTAATTTCAAATTTAAATATTAATAAACTTTCTCAAATTTTCGATGCAGGTAATTAGTGGCGATTGTGTAACAAAAGTTCATGAAAAATGGTTGAAGTAAACTAAGAACATGTACAATTTCATAACATAATAATTGTTTAAATAATATTAGAAAAACAACTTTGTCATATTAACAGATACACTATATATGAACTAAGCGACAAGAAGTTATAAGTGACAAAAACATTGTAGAATTATCTTGTTTCTTGAGAGAATTATTTTTAACTGCAATAATAACGCAAATTTTTTAAGCTATTTTAAACTGATAAAATATATCAAAACTCACAATTTCATATTATACATTATTTTATTGTGACATTATTTTAAATTGTGAACCGGCATTTTAACGGTGTCCATGAACTTTGTCGATGTTACTAAATACTTCCGCACAGTTTGACTGAAATTTAATTTATTATAATTATTTTATGCAAATACAGAGCTACATACATCAGATGTATATGTAAATTGAATTAAAATTTGACTAAACGTGTGTTTTATGAAATTAAATTGTAATTTTCATCTGTAGGGACCATACAGATAATTTTAACTTGAAGTAATTTTTCACGGAGATTAAAATTTCATTACATGAAGTATCTACTCGCCGTTTATTAAATTATCTGTTTAACAAATTTTGGGAAATATAAATGAATTAACCACGACCGATTTAGGTACTATTTTTGTATTATATGAACTACAAAAACAATAAAAAATAATGTAAATTTTTGATGAAATACTTGAAACTTTAAGAATTAGTCATTCCAAATCATCTAGGATTTACCAATATAAAAGTAGGCGAGGTAGCGAGAAGATAAAACCCCACTCATTATATTTACAATTAAAAAAATCGTATTTCCAGCATTGTACAGCATACATAAATGAAATGCACATTACTTTGCTGCGTACTTTTGTAGCTGAATGTACGTGGGCGGACCCCAGTACAATTAAGTTGCGTGGTATACTGTACTTTAAAAAATTAGCTTTGGTTTCATATTAAAATTGCAATAAGCTTGTGATAAGCTTCTACTTTTCTGGGAGAAACTTGATCATCACTCTTTTGTCTATGATAAATATTTTTTTTTAATGTTATATTTAGGTTATAACTCCTACAATGGAATCAAATAAAAAATAAATGGAGAACAAAAATGAAAGAAGTTGCATTTAGACAAAATTGGAGACAAGCGTAAATCATTATATTATATTATATTTTGTTTGTTTCAAGTTATTTATAACAGAAAAACTAACAGTGTTTTTTTCAATATTTGAAAGAATTAACAACACTAATATTGTACAAGTGCCAGCTTATTCTAAGTTGCCGGTAATTTATTGTATGGCGAAAAATTCAAATTATAAATCCCTTTACGTAGGTTCTGTTCTACAAAAGAAAATATGTAATTATTATAGTAAGATATCCAGTAATATATTAAATAAATATATCTTCACGCCTTTTACCCATTACTAAGTGTGGCACTCCTATTACTATGTTTGGCAGATCTCGGTATGTAATATATTTTTTCGCGTGCAGTGCGGTTACCAATCATCAAATCACGGCCCTTAAAGATGTTAGTGGAGGGAGAGCCACAGGAATAGATTTAATTTGGTGAAAATTGTTTGTCGGCTGTTGGGATCGAACCAGGATTCTCAAGATCCACAGGCCGACTCGATACCACTGAGCCACCTACCCCATAATAATAATATATAATAATATATTAAGTATAACTCAATATCTGTAATAAATACCTAATGTATCTCTTGGTGTTTTCATTGCACATACACACGAGAAGTACTGGGCTAAAAACAATCGATTAAAATCGATTTAAAATTGCGTCGGTCTTAAAAGAATGATTCATCAAAAAAATCGGTGTTATCATTTTTTTAAATCGACTGGTCAATATAATCGAATAAGTATCCATTTTTTCTTCTTCTTCTTCTTATGT
Source organism: Pterostichus niger (assembly GCA_947425015.1). Classification (NCBI taxonomy): domain Eukaryota; kingdom Metazoa; phylum Arthropoda; class Insecta; order Coleoptera; family Carabidae; genus Pterostichus; species Pterostichus niger. The sequence continues at coordinate 26,863,018 of OX380336.1, read as the reverse complement.
TCATAAATATATTGTATTAAAATTGATTTTTAATTCTCTGTACTGTTCTGTTGTGTTAGAGATACATGGCAGACTCTAGAGCCAATCCTGGTTTATTTACATTCTGCTAAGTATTGAATAATAATTATTCAATATCCGAACAAAATCACCAAGCCGGACCATGCACCCTGGACATGAAGACAAAACACTACACTTCGCTCAGTTTCTGAAAGAACTGGGCTGACGTGCTTATACCTTAAATTAAAGATATAGTTCAATACAAATCAGCCGATGCCACGAGACAAAAAATGTAACGTCCAGGGGACTCCCCAATTTCAAAATAAAATCAGTGTTTGGTGACTTTTTTAACGTGGGATTCTATCACACTTTGTTGCTTCTTTCCAAAATTCAGTTTAAGTTTAGGCTGGCTTACTATTAGATGAGTTGCTTTCCCAATTGCTGTTGAAATTGATGTTTCATTCTAGTTTACAGTAATAAAATTATTGATTCTTATGAGAAACTGTAACAGTAATAAAATTATTGATTCTTATGAGAAACTGTAACTAATGAAATTTTCACACTATACACAAAACGCTTGTGTGGTCTGAACCTGAAGTACATCATGTCCAAACTCTATTAAATTCTGAAACTTGTGGTCTATATGTTCCTATTATATTTAAAAATAAAAATAATAAAACCAAACTGACTTTTTGTATTTAGTTTTTATATCAAAAACCGATCAAGATCGATCTTTTGATCATATTTTTAATTAATAGCAATAAATTGATAAAATTAATCAGACTTATAAATCTCTTCTATTTTATGATCAGACATCGATTACTAAATTCAATGACTAAACTCACGAGATATATGCAAGTCCATCCACTTCCTATGTAAGGTTCATGGTTCGGTGATTTTCTTAGGATATTAAATAAATATTATTCAATAGACAGTTCGGCAAAATGTAAATAATTAAGGATTAACTATTTACTTGTAGTCCTCAGAACAGAATTTCGGGTAATATATAAAGTAACTGAAATTTAAGTAAACTTTAAGCAATAATTATTGTATTTAATAATGTTTTAGTTGTGTCTTATTTCATTCATATACTGAAGAAGTTTTCCTGAGAGTATCTGATCAGTTTAACAATACAGGAAGTAGAAATTAACCTATATTTGATTTTTAATTGTTCCAAGCATAGAAACCAGTTTCGCCAATGTCAATTCAAAATATTATTTTATTGATGTAAATTCTTTCTATTCCCATTATGTCTAACGGTATCTCCATATTCTTGATTCATTTATAATGCAGCTAATTTGTAGCACGAATCACACCAATCTATTTTAGTAACAGATACAGTTAGTTTTGCCATTATTACGATATTATTTTGACTGTGAGGTATTCATGATATCAAACGTATAATTTACATGTTTGTTAACCAAATAACTTAAACTGGCCATGTGCCAATTTTTTTGTGAAAGCATAAAATTATTATTCATTTTCGTTTTAACGGTTTACTTGATGCATTGACCTAAACGCGAACGTAGTTTTGATTTCTGGAAGTTCTGTTGTATAAACTAGTACTATACTGAAATTGCAGTTGGTAACTTTTCAGTGCAGTTTGAGCTAAAAACTTTTAATGAAAGTTTAGTTTAAACTTTTTTAAAAAGATAAGAAAATCAAATGTAATTTTAAGTAATGAAATAAACATTCATAGAACGCGAAACTAACAAATCTAATATTTATAATCTTTGAATAAAGAAGAGAGTGATCAATAAGTTTTTTAAAATAAAGTTTTCTTCTGTTTGTCACTCTCTTATGCTGAGTCGCATGTGTGTAATTGCGTTTAATGTTCGATAGTAGTTCTTGTATGTCGTATTATTCGTATATTAAAAACTACAAATAACAAATAGAATAAGAAGTCAGAATACTGATTTAAATGCATTATAATGAAATTAGAAGTGCAATGATTTTGTTTGATAAAAGTAGATCTATTTCATCGAGTTATTGATAGAATCAACTTCAGATGAAATATTATCAAAGATGAGATTTTGTAACTTCGGTTGCTATCATTTGAACTTGTTAATATATCTGAATAAATGAAAATAATAACTACAAATAAATTTGTAATGGTTATTTGTAGTTGTTATTAGTTACTGAATCTCACCTCAGGTCTGAAACATTAGTTTTTTAAAAAGCTACTTAACTTTTAAATTATGATTGAATTAGATTTTTCTTTATTGGAGGAAATAATATATCATCGTGTATCTTATTCATTATTGGGTATGGTACTCGGCTGCAGTAGATCTCAGTAAGAGATATATTTATAGGCATAAAGTGCGATTACTACAGAAGTAAATTTTTATGTTTTGATAATCTGTTTGTCGTCTTCGGATATCGAACTCTGGTTCTCAAATTCGCAGTACGACGTATTGCTACTGAACCAGCAACCATGTAGGTATTGGACGATTTTGTTTACTATTTTATAGATTAATACATTTTTTAGATTTTTTAAATTCTGTAAACAAAATAGATACTTACCTCCTAATACTAAACATAAAATCTTGATCAAACTCTATTTATTTTAAAGATAAAACCATAAAATTTCTTTAACAGCGTAGGAACATTTTTTTTTTAGATTAATTTGTTTGAGAATGTCTTTATTTGATAGTGACATGCAGAAGTGCCGTATGATGAATTTAAATAGTTTTGCATCTTAAATAAATTCTAAATTTATTCTATTTTATACTTTTATATGTAGTAGAATTTTCACATAAATGCGTCCACTTTACTGTAATGAAATCGTTGTTAGTTCCTGCTGTAATCCAGTAATCGCTCATTAAACTAAATCCTCGACTATAATAATAAAAACTATATTTAGATCTAAATGCAATATCGTGCTAATGATGTTTAACAACTATACCAATAAATTCAAATTGTGTATGCTGTAAATTGTTACGACATACTCGCATTTAGTTCAAATATTTACCATTTACGAGTAACTAGAAATTTGCAGTCTGTCTATAATATTGTATGTTGTTATAATATAATATATGTTATCGGCAGAGTATAAAATCCAAGCAATGTGTATATTGGCTTGATAGACAATGTATAAAATTTATGGGGTAGGTGGCTCAGTGGTATCGAGTCAGCCTGTGGATCATGAGAACCCTGGTTCGATCCCCACAGCCGACAAACAATTTTCACCAATTTAAAAAATCTACCCCTGTGGCTCCTCATCCACTAATATCTTTGGAGGCCGTGATTTGACGGCTGGTAACCGCACTTCACGCGAAAAAATATATCATTTACCGAAATCTGCTTAGGCAGAGTGCCACACCCAGTGATGGGTAAAAGGCGTGATGATATATTTATTTATTTATAAAACTCTAAATGCAAAAGTTGTTTTATTTACCAATTATTTTTATATTAGAACGCATTCTTGGCGAGGCTCGTTTTACTTGCACTTCCAACAAACGAATCCTAAGCTTGTAAAATACATCTCTACATATGCAAGCCATTATTCAATGTTAGCGCTGATTATGAATTTTTTACAATTATTTAAATATTGAACTTGTTTTTGGCAAGACTTTTGCTATGTTCGCGCTGTATACAAATAAATTCTAAGTTCAAATTTTTATATTCGTTTTTGATAACATTTGCATGATTAAATCTTGCATTTCAGAATTTACATGATTTCACATATTGTGGGTGACATATGTATATCTATTTGTTCTTTAATATATATTACTTTTCGTTTAATTTCGAAGATTCTTTCATCGTTTAAATTTGAAAGATAAATATTGTTAAATGTAGGTAAATAACAAGACCTGTTTTTTTTATTTGCTGAAGAATGGAAGATAAAATATTTGACAAACAAATTTCAGCTATATAAAATGATGTCCTGTACATATACGAGTATTTGATGAATGCAACAATCACGTTTCAAATATTTTGTGAAAAATTCAAGTTATTTGTATAATATTTATAGTTTTATTCAATTCAAATATGTTTCACATCACAATTATAAATAATATTTATTTAAAATTTGTGACAATGATGACAATGTATTTTCCAACATGGAAATTTATAATTTCGAGAACTGCTACATCAACAAATAAAAGTCTATAATTTTTTTATATGAAGAATTTATAGAAAAATGTTGCGTGAACAGAAATAGTGCACAAATTAATACCAGAAGTAGAAGAATGAAGGAATTTGTAAAATTGAGTTTCATAAAATATAGCGTATGTTTATACGAGTATTTGTGGTTTTGTGGTTAGAATCAACTTCATTTCGTGATATAGCGAATATATTCAACATTACTGCCTTAGTACGAGTATTTTACATAAAATAATATCAAATGATAGTTTTAATAGGCATATTTTCTAGCTCCATATATAAGCCGATTCAATCGAGAAAGTTTGATTAGAAATTGTCGTAATTTAGCCCGTTCTTATAGTGTACGTACATCAGTTGAAAACTGATAGAAAAATTTTGAAGGACAAAAAGAAAAAGCTAACAACCGAGCATATTTACATATATCCATCTAAAACAAAGTCAGATTCGTCGTCGAGGGTTTTCTATATATTTATTTTTTTAATTTTTGCCGATACAGATATCGTACGATCACCCATCACTTACGCTCGTCTCTTTGAAAGTCGATGATTTAAAAAATAAATAAAATTTTTAAAAAATAGCATTTGATCGTTTCATTCTGTAATATCTGCATTTTATGTACTAATAGTTGTTGTAAATTAATAATAATAATGGATGTGCATTTGATATTTCCTAATTAAATTTGAACTTTATAAAAAAAGAACAAAGCTCAATTCTTACTATAATCAGCTATCCAATGTCTATTTTCTACACCCAACCTAAAAATACTCATCACGATAGTGTCCACCCATTTCCTGCTACAAATGATTACCTCGCAATCCTGATCAACCCCCGTTGATTCCACGCGATTCCGTTTAATGAAGACAAAGGACGAATGACATTTAGTCCGGAGCTGGGTGGCGTGCTTGCCTCGCCCGCATCTAGCAGGCAAGGCTCGCCAAGTAATTAATCGCTGACGATGTTCGGGTGGGCAGGGTAGGAGGGCAATGTTGCGGAGATTTACCTGCGACGATCACGATCGCCCTAGATTTGGATGGACTGTTGTTGAATAGGTAGAGTAATGAGGTAAGGTGAATGCTTGATAGCAAGAAAGTGAAGTTGAACTCTTCTGTAGGGTTATGCCTCAGTGATCTGATGTTGTAGGTCGCGTTTCATTTGTAGGATAGGTACTATATTTAATTCAGTGCATGTTTGAAATTATCCATAACAAATACAAAAAATAAGAAACTGAACTTTTTCTTTCAATTTCCTCCTTTCTTTAAATATATATATATATACATTTTAAAAATTAAAATTGACAAATTATCAATTTTTACTCACAGCTCAATACTGAAGAGTTTAAGGCAAATCATATTCTCAGAAAGTGGTTTGGATTAACTTTTTTTAACAATTCAAACAACTTTTTTAAGTTGGACTGCAATAATATTAGCTAATCTAAAATAAAAGATAAGCTAAGACTGTTTGGGAATCATGCTGCAAATGATTAACTAATTATTATATTATTTTTCTTTCTTCGTAGTATCGTTTTTTAATTTGTTCGCCAATTCTAGCAAAAAAATGTTTGCAATGCATTTCTTACTGCAAGAGGTGCTACACTCCACGCGTTTCATGCATCTGTTTACAATAACAGTGTAGTAGTACTTTTCTTTTTATTTATTTTTATCTTATGCATCACTATATTTGATTAATTTTTAAATCATTTTATTTTTACTTCCTTGTACGAAGTAAAGGAAGTATTTCAATCCCGAAAATTTTCGGTTTTTAGATGTCAGCGGAAATATCAATTTTGACCATCCCTGAATCCATTTTGACTAATTTCGTCGTGACGTCTGTACGTACGTATGTATCTCTCATAACTCAAAGACGGTAAGCCGTAGAAAATTGAAATTTTGTATTTAGGACTGTTATAACATCTAGTTGTGCACCTCCCTTTTTGGTCATTATATGACTTCCGGAAGTGGTACTTTACTTGAAGCCTAAGGTGGGTGCGACAAATAAAGCCCAGGTGGTAATAAAGCCCATTTTCAAATTCTCCGCTTTATTGAATTTTTTTTAAAGTTTACTGCAATACCCACTTAGGTAAAGCAGTATACAATAATGTAACAGATGGAGTCACCGGAAACTTTGTTTCTGTAACAAGTGAGGACGGTTTCAAATTGGCATGCTACTTGAAGAGACGATAATATAACCTCAACGCTTGGAATTATTTACAATTTTAAGGTATATTAGATTGTAATTTATTTGTATCCTATGTTATTAAATATATTAGAACCTTAGTAACCTGAATATAATTGTGTTTTGTTGCAAATTGTTTGGAGTATGTTGAAATTTATTCTAATCTGTTTCAATACGAGTGCAGTAATAAAGCCCGCCGCAAAAAATACGTCTTTTCACGAATTGATGATTACCCCGGAAACATTCATTCCCACTGTGAAAACACCTAGACGAAAAGCAATCAACTACAAGGCCCAAAAAATTACAAAAAATTTATTTATGGAAAATATTCACTTCAAAACATCAAAACAAACAAACCAAGAATCGCAACCAGGTACTTCTAAACAAATTGATAGTTCATGGTACTGTCCAGTGTGTAATACATGCGCAGAATACTCAATGCGAATGTGTATTATATGTCGCACATGGATGCACGAACACTGCATTGGTTACACATCATCTGACGATGAAGAATATGAGTGTAATGCATGTAGTAAATAGCGGGCCTTAATTATTGTCCTATAAGAAATAAAGCCCAAAAACATACTTTTTAAAAAAATATTTTTTTATAATAATTATTTTTTATTTAGCTTATAGAATAATTCTATTTAATTGTACAAAGAGTGAAGTTTATTTTTGTATATTTGTTGTTAATAAAAACCGTTCTAATTAAATAATAAAAATTATTTACTGTTAGGTGGGCTTTATTTGTCGCACCCACCTTATAAGAGATTTTAATGAAAAACTATATTAAAATATAATTCAATACTTTTCAAATATGGTATATAAGATGACTATATCAATGGAAATAACATTAGATTTTGGTTAAAATGGACTAACCGGAAGTAATACATCACATGAAGCAGCTAAGAGTTTTTCTTGAAAAAATAGTATTATTTTTATTTTACAAATAAATGCTGCAAATAAAAGTTTTAGAGAATTAAATTCTGCGTCTAGCACATTAAGATTTATTAAATTTGCCTTTTGTATAAGCGAGATATGTAAATTTAATTATTATATATTTTTTGTAATTAAGTTTGCTATGGATTAGAACAAAAAATAAGAAAAAAATAAAAAAAATAAATGTCAATGTCAAATTACATTAAAAATGTAGGTATGGTATAATACGCGTACAAGGAAGTAAGTTGGTATCCACATCAGATTATTTATTTATCTCGTACTTTTATATTTTTAATTTATAATAAAATCAGCATATATATAATATATAGGAAATTCGTGCATGTTACATATTTCTGAATAACCAGCCCCGACTTTCTATCATTAAAATCTAAGTAATAAATAATGTATAATTTATATATAAGGTTTGCCTACGAGTATAGTATAGAAAATAAAAGTTAGTAAATTTAACCTCTTTTAAAGGGGCGGTATTTTGAAGTCTTGCACACGTCAACCTTTCTCCAAGATCCGATCCTGTTAATTATATTTCTTTTTACTGACATATTCATAATAATTATTATATACCTAGCGCACAAAGTTATAGTTTTTCCACGAGTGAAAAAAATTGTACTTCTACGACTTCGCGTGGGCGACAATAACATGAAATACATATACAATATTTATTTTCTACGGCTGGATGTAAGAGTCAATTTCTATTAAATTTGAGACAGAAATAATAATACATTTTAACCCACTTTGTCATTTTTAAATTATACTTCGCGCATGTTATCCATAGCAAGTTTACATTCGTGCACGTTGCTATGGACAACGTAGGTTTTATTTATAATAACGTAAACAATGAAAGTTATATTTCATTTACTATACTTAGCTCACTTATTTCAGTTCAGTTAAAACATCGTGACTAACTGAACTGAACAAACTGATTACCCTGGCAAGGTGTATTACTTCAAGCTCTGTCTTAATCAGTAAATCTAACACTAGAGTAGAGATAAAGGAAGCCGTTCAACTACAATGACAAATAAGTGTTCTGTTTCAGTAAATGTAAATTAGATCTGGTACAAATGGCAAACAGAATACGCTTGAACAAAATAATTACTTCTTACACTGATAACTGCTAACATTTTTGACAGTTTAATAATATTTAAAATCATAAATTATTTGTCGGAAATTTTATTGTGCAGTTGAATTTATACTCGTATAAACATTTTGGAATAACAAGCGTTGATATTTTAAAACAAGTATCTTTTTTTGAGCCCGCATATTTACAATTAATGGATTCGGTTTCGAAACAGCATGTAGTACTTAACAGGAAATAAAAATAATACTTTATTCTTTCTTAAATTGTCTAGTAGTAAAATTGTATTAAATTTACATCGGTCCTTTGTAAACGTAAATACAAATATACATAATATAATACTTAATGTTTACATAAATCAATTGGCAATAGTTAATAAATTTATATACAAATAAATTTTTTGATATAAAAAAAATGATATGGTAAAATTTAGAAAAGTACAAAATTTATAATTTGATTGATGATGGCAAACAACAACAACGTATGAACTATTATTTCTAAGTTAAAGCAAGACTGCCGATCGAAAAGTTCAGCTACCAATAATTACAATTTATTAATTACACGACAAGACTCCATCTTGTACAGGAAATAAGAAAGACGACTGCTCTCAACGAAAACTAAGTTACCACTAACTATTTGTTGTTGTTTTCCATGGAATGTGCTTTCAAGGGGTAAGAGGGTGGAATCGTTGCGCTGGTTCAAGATAACTGTTTCCATGCACAAATTACGATAAAAAACCAAACGCTTACAAGGGATGAAATACAAAGTTCAAAAGCTATCTCAGACTAACGCACAGCTAATAATTTACCCAGAGATGTCATCACATAATAGGTAACAAGCGCGACAATTCAGAAAAGTCATAAACTCGATTAATAATAATTGAAGAATACTGAAATTATTACAACCCCATGCACTAATAAATTTGATAACCAAAACTTTGCCAAGACAATTTTTAAAAACATATTTAAAATAACATTTAATTTGTCTGTATCTTTCGAAGTTGAGTTGATAGTGAAAAATCCTAATTATAACAAAAACTAATTCTGAATTGTTTCACTTTGTTACAATAACAATACGCTACATTTCATCAAATAGGGTAGCAGCCATCAAATTTATCAAAGAATTGATCTTCGTTTCTCATTCTTATCCTAACACGCCATCCTTGCTTCAATTACATTCATGTAAAAAAGAGTAAAAAAATGCGTCATTAACATAATGATTGTAAATAATTATGGTGTTATTTGTTAAATTTGACCCACTGAACTATATTCTCTTCAATTGTTAATTTTTCTTAGAAAAAGTACTATTTTTATTGTCATTTTGGTTCTTCACTTCAATTTAGAATACAACCTATTTCATTTTTCTCATGACTAAACATACTGATATTAAAGTAGCAAAAACTTCAGTGAAGTATATAGGCATGTACTTCGTTTTTTTTTTAAAATCGCAGATATAATATAACTAGAAGACGAAGTGTTTTGTATAAAATTTACCATTGCTCTAGAAGAAATAATTAAAAAAGTAATTAAGTTTTTGATTTTGAAGTGTTTGTTATTAATCCTATAAATTTTAAGGTCTGTTATTACGAGTTATATTAGTATATTTTTTGTTTTGTAATTTTTTATTATATTATGTAACTAATGGTGAAATTCTGTATAAATCCATAACTTTTGAAGATCCGTAAATCTGTAAATGATGAATAAAATCGCAACGAAACTTATGACTATAAATATTTTTTATTTATCAATAATGTTTATGTGATTTTGTTCATTATTTATGAATTTAAAAACTTTATATAAAAGATCACAGAATTTCGCCTAGTAACTACAAATATGAAATTGGGTGTAAGCTATACATATTCTTTAGTAGTATGAATAAACTTTTATAATTATTGTGAACAAGATAAAAAATTGCTTATAGTTAAATTCTGTTTACAACTAGCGTCTTTCAGACAGATTTATAAAACAGATTAGCCATTAATTCAATTTTTAGTTCTAATTTTAATTCCGTTTCCGAATCACAAAAATAACTGATAATTATGACGCCAAGTGGTAATGCAGCAAAATTACAACCTAATATGGCTACGTTTACACCGTACACCTATATTACACTTGATCTATATTAGGACTACGCAAGTGAAAAAACTCACATGTTTACACCTAGCAAGATACAGTCCAGATTTGGGTAAATAAAATTGTCGTCGTTCGAATTTGTTTGACAGTTTAGATAAACAACCCAAATAACATAATATTATTTTGGTTTTAACGTACGATAGATATAACATACAAAAAATTTAGTCAGACCTTTTTAAATCACATTTAAATACACTTGGGGCTACTGGAAAGTAGACTAATTAAAAGTCAGGTCACTTATATTGCAACTGTTTACATCGTCTTTATTTTCATTTAGGTGGAATATAAGGTTTACGTCCAACATAGATTTGCGGTGTAAACTATAATTTCAAATTTATAAATAACTTTGATCTGTTAGAAATTATTTCAATCCGAAATAAAGTGTAGTTTATCAACTTTTTTCGTTATTACTTGAAAATTCATTTTAGTTAAACAACCCATATAACATAAAATTGTTTTTGTTTGACGTACGATAGATATAACCTACAAAAAAACTGACAAGTAACACTACCCAACTGTCATTCACCGATTTAAATGAAATTTGGCACACTAATAGAACTGTAAAAAATATTGAGCCCTTGTTTTTTTTTTCGGAAGTTGCTTTCTAGGGGTACAAACCACCCCTGAAAGGTGGTAAAAGCAAGAATCGCAATAAATGAAATTAAATAATACCAAAATATTACACGATCAACATTGGTTACTCAGGGGTAACTTAGAAAATAGATTCAGCGACTCCAACAACTCCCGAGTAACTAGTTTTGAACCTAAAACTCTATTTCAGTTGAATATCGTAATTTCATTCCTCTATCTAATTTTTAACCCCTTAAAAAAGTGTATATGATCAAAATGACCCCGAAAATGGATTTTGGCGATCTCAAAAACCCCTGGGTAACCAATGTTGAACGCGTAATATTTTGGTATTATTTAATTTCATTTTTGGCGATTCTTGCTTTTACCACCTTTAAGGAAAGAAAAAACTAGGGGTTCAATATTTGTTAGAGTTCTATTAGTATACCAAGTTTCATTTAAATCGGTGAGTGATAGTTGGATAGTGTTACTTGTGAGTCAGACCTCACATTTAAACACACTAGGGGGTACTGAAAAGTAGACCTAATCAAAAGTCAGGTCACTGCATATTGCAACTGTTTACATCGTGTTTATTTTCATTTAGGCGGAATATAAGGTTTAGGTCCAATATAGATCTGCGGTGTAAACTATAATTTCAAATTTATAAATAACTTTGATCTGTTTTATACAGAACTCAATATCAATTATTTCAATCCGAAATAAAAGTGTAGTTTACCAACTCCAAATTTAATCCACTTAATGAATATGTATTTATGCTTTGTCTGAGATGTGAATAAGAATTATTAGTGCTGTACTATTGTGTTGATATTTTAAATATGTTGTACAGTTTACATTACAATTAACACTATCTAACTCTTTAATAAACATCAAACACAACTTATCTTATTGACTCCTAACCACAAAGCAGAAAGAAACTCAACACTCATTGTTTCTCCTACAGTATCTCATCTCAAATAACCTATTGTCCTATTACAATAGCTTCAATCATCACATTTTCACCGTGTTCTGTATCAATACAGTGTTCGGTTACACGCATCCGGTGCAGGAACAAGCGACAGTCGCTGCTCGCCGGCCACTTCCTCAGTGCGTCTTGTTTCTGCTGCTTTCCCTCTCCGCGCGTCCTGCTTGGTGCTCGCTCGTGATTAGATCGCAGCAAGGCGGGCAGAGGTCGACAACCGACGATCGGCTGAACTAAGCTGGCGCTGACCAGAAGTAAGTCACGGGGACTTCGAAGCTTTGTGAAATGAAGTAGAAGGGCGTGAAAACAATGATAAAGATAAAGGAAGACTTGTGAGGTTATGTTAAAGCTGTTTTGTTAGAAAAATTTAGTGGTAGAGGTGGAAGGTGTTAAGGTGATATAATCGCACCTACATATTATTACTTCCTGCTTTTAGGGGAAGTAGTATTATCGTGATTTTCATCAGTCAAAATATTTCACATCAAGGCTGCCGTAGCTATGTAGGAATGTATAAAAGTGTATAAATATGCATTATAAGTATCCTGTATACGTATGTATAGTTATTTTTGATTGTTTTGATTAATAAAATATTTAAATTTTTAAGGAAAACAATCTTTTTGAATAGTTTCTACCCTTCTTTAAACGGCTGGTATCCGCAATTTACTTGAAAAAGTTAATCGAAAATTAAATTTCTTTATTATGTTGTCAAAACATATATTAACAATTTCATTAACTTTATATAATAAATTATCTCATTTTTTTTTGTAATTAATTACAAAATAAGTTCAGTAAGTATTAATAAAAGATGAATTTCGAACTTTCATTGTCTTTATTTTTTAGAAATATATATAACAACATTTCGATTGATATAATCTTCAATCATTATCAAGTGAATATTCACTTGATAACGATTGAAGATTATATCAATTGAAACGTGTTATATATATTTCTAAAAAATAAAGACAATGAAAGTTCGAAATTAATCTTTTATTAATAATATACCGTTGTCTACAACTTTCAAACAAAGTTCGTAAGGAATAGCTCAATTTGACCAAAAAGCAGTATATGTATATATAATTTTTTAATATCAATCTATTTATTGTAACTACTTGGAAATGACCAAAAAAATATTGACACGTCACAATCAAGATGTCAAATAGAGCCGTAGAAGAGCTTTGGAAAATTGATAATGATAATTTTTTGTCACCATCATTAACAAATTATTTATGATTTGACACACGAATGAAAAATATTTGCCCAAAATAAATAAAATGATCACCATAGAAACATTCATTTTCTGATTTTTTTTATAATTTAAGGATCGATACAACGTTACCGATCCTTCTGACCCTAATTTCCGATCTAGTTCAGTCTAAAACGTGACCAAAAAATTAATTATTTAAGTAAAAATAAAACTAAAATTGAAACTCAAATAATTGTTTTCAATAGGCAGTAAGTGCTTTTATGTGCAAATTTAAATTGAAAATATGTGTTTTAAAATAGTTTTGTTCAGGTTTACACTTTAGTTATATAAAATTTATATTTATTGAACAAGAAACTTGATCATTAAAAATGATTAAAGATATAATTCGTTATTATTATTCTACTTTTTGTGCAGCACTATAATTATAAAAAAAATGACCCATGCATGGTGTAAGTTTTAAAAGTCTTCTATCTTTTTTATATTAGATATTTTTTGTTCATAATTCTAAACATTTACACGCTTAGTCAATAATAGTAACTGTATATTATTCCATTTTATTTTTAATGCACTGGCCCAGATTTGTATGAACTATTAAGTATAAGAATGAAAAAAAAACTACTTCAACATGTTTCTAAGTGATTTGAAACCCTGGGAGGTAGTATATGATATTTAGATGAGCCATATGGTGTACTAAAGTTTAGATTTAGATGAGACTTCAGTTAAATTAAAATATTTGAAATAAGAGTTGTTTTACAGGTCAGATAATATTAGAATTGTATAATCACTTAATCATATATATCGCAGAAAAAGCCTTGTTTATCATAATCTGTTACAAATTTCCCCCTTCCGCCCTCTTATTCTGTAACTTAATCATTATCTGTTACTGATCAGTAAGAAAATAACAATCCTTATTTTTCATAATTACTATATAAACAGTGTTGAATTCAGACACTTTCTTCTGCAAGGGAATTTGCTTTACCCGGAGGGGAACAGATATATAATATTTATATTAATAATTCAGAGCAAAAGTACAATTTAAAAAATAACTAAACATGTAAAAATGTATATATATATAACAATATATACAAAAAATAATAATATGCTAAATTATACATATGATTCTTACTATTACATTATCAGTGGTATCGAGTCGACCTGTGAATCTTGAGAATCCTGGTTCGATCTCCACAGTCGACAAACAATTTTCACCAATTTAAATCTACCCCTGTGGCTCCCCCTTCACTAACAGCTTCGGGGGCCGTGATTTGACGGCTGATAATCGCACTTCACGCGAAGAAATATGTCACTTACCGAGATCTGCTACGACAGAGTGTCACACCCAGTAATGGGTAAAAGGCGTCATGATATATGTATGTATTTATTCTAGATTTTAAAACATACTGATATATAAGTCGTTTTATTAAAATAAAATATCTGATGTGGACACCACATGACTTCCTTGTACCCGTATTAAACTATAGATATTTTTTTAATTGCACATATTTGACATTAAATCTTTTATTTTTTGTTCTAATCCATAGCAAACTTAATTTTTAAAAAAATCAAAAAATATATAATATTTAAATTTAGATATCTCGTTTATGCAAAAAGCTAATTTAAAAATTCTTAATGTGCTAGACGCAGAATTTAATTCTCTAAAACTTTTATTTGCAGCATTTATTTCTAAAATTAAAATAATACCATTTTTACTTCCTTGTACGAAGTAAAGGAAGTATTGTAATCGCGAAAATTTTCGGTTCTCAGATTTCAACGGAAATAGGTGTTTTGGCCTTCCCTGAATCCATTTTGACTAATTTCGTCATGCCGTCTGTACGTACGTACGTATCTCGCATAACTCAAAAACGGTAAGCCGTAGAAAATTGAAACTTTATATTTAGGACTGTTATAACATCTAGTTGTGCACCTCCCTTTTTGGTCATTATACAACTACCGGAAGTGGTACTTTACTTGAAGCCTATAATAGATTTTCATGAAAAACTATATTCAAATATAATTTAAAACTTTCCAAATTTGGTATATAAGACTACTATATCAATGGAAATAACATAATAGATTTTGGTTAAAATAGACTAACCGGAAGTGGCACATTACATGAAGCTGCTAACAGTTTTCCTTGAAAAAAATGGTATTATTTTAATTTTAGAAAGGAATGCTGCAAATAAAAGTTTTAGAGAATTAAATTCTGCGTCTAGCACACTAAGAATTTTTAAATTAGCTTTATGCATAAACGAGATATCTAAATTTAAATATTATATATTTTTTGATTTTTTTAAAAATTAAGTTTGCTATGGATTAGAACAAAAAATAAAAGATTTAATGTCAAATATGTGCAATTAAAAAAATATCTATAGTTTAATACGTGTACAAGGAAGTCATGTGGTGTCCACATCAGATATTTTTTCAAGGAAAACTGTTAGCAGCTTCATGTAATGTGTCACTTCCGGTTAGTCTATTTTAACCAAAATCTATTATGGTATTTCCATTGATATAGTAGTCTTATATACCAAATTTGGAAAGTTTTAAATTATATTTGAATATAGTTTTTCATGAAAATCTATTATAGGCTTCAAGTAAAGTACCACTTCCGGTAGTTGTATAATGACCAAAAAGGGAGGTGCACAACTAGATGTTATAACAGTCCTAAATATAAAGTTTCAATTTTCTACGGCTTACCGTTTTTGAGTTATGCGAGATACGTACGTACGTACGTACGTACGTACAGACGGCATGACGAAATTAGTCAAAATGGATTCAGGGAGGGCCAAAACACCTATTTCCGTTGAAATATGAGAACCGAACATTTTCGCGATTACAATACTTCCTTTACTTCGTACAAGGAAGTAAAAACATTCAGAGAAAACAAAATGTACCTGCACATTATATAAATATATAGATTACCTACTAGTTTAAATCTTCACATAAAGATTGTTTATCCTAACTTAATAACAAATGACCTTATTTTAGTTTGTTATTGTAGACTAGTCAGATATTTTAAATTTGTTACTGGATAATAAATAAAACAAAATACATACATAACATCACGCTATGTCCCATTAAATGGGGTAGCACGAACCCCTGAAACATTCACAGAACATTCTCATCCTGACACACGATACTCGTTTCAACCACATTAACACTTCCACTATACGAACTCTTTCCTTCCTCACAACCAAAATCCATCGTCACACAACAAACCTTCATTCACATCCATCCATTCGCTCCTGTACACCTGTTTCATAAATCTTCACTTACGCCCACTTCTCTAACAACGAATCTATAAAGAAATGAAGGCAGCATCGCCTGCGCTTGTTTAAAAATAAATTTAACACAATTGCAGTTAGTCACTGTAAAGTAAAAACTGAAAATGAATAAAAAATGATGAGATAACAAAATAACATGAATTAATTGATAATTACAGAATTTAGGGTATATTCATAAAAAGGATTATACATATGTAGAGTTAACTCCATTTTCATTCCTGCGTACAGTTATTGATATCGCTTGTTCTTTTAACTTTCTTTCAATTAGTATTTTTGGCACTTCTTTCTGAGTAATAATTACCCTTGTGGCTTCCGTACTACTAATAACTTTAGGGGCTGTAATTTTATAGCTAGTAACATCACCTTACTCACAAAATATATCACTTACCAAGATCTGTTGCGGTTACAGCAAGAATGGGTAAATTAGAAAAGAATTTAAAATTAATTGTAAAATTGAATTAGCGGTTAATCAGTTTTATGAATCAGAATAATTAGCACTGCATACTTAATCTGATGAATGAAAATTTCTCTGTCCTCATTTTTATAATTATCCATTAATGACTGTAGAATGTAATAAGCTTCTATGATAATTATTTGTTTAATGGTAAAAGTCACCTGCAACGGATTATACAAAAATGTAAATTTCTATTTAGAACATTAGATACGTATATTTTTCGGTGTTTTAATGATACATTTATAATTACCATATACAACTACCTGCATAAAAACAAATGTGAAATGTAAAGTGAAAATGAACATAAAACTGGAAGCATTATACTCGTATCAAAAAGTTTTGTTCACGTCACTTCACTTGAATGATATACACATTCACACGACGCAAGGATCTCGTATATATTTTTGTATTTGAACATTCAACAAAACAACTTTTACATTTTCGGTAAACAGCTGTTTAAAAATGAAAATATCACAGATGTTGAGATGTCATGTTTAAAAAGCCACATATTGTATTTTCAGTTTTATTTCATATTTTAATTTAGTTACGCTTTCATACACCATATGAAATTATTGTATTATATTTCTATGTCGGCAATGTGTTAAAAAATTCCCTTTCTAATGGTTATTTTACTTTTCTTTTGTTTGATTTCAGAATGGATCTATAGTCACTTGTATGTTATAACAGAAAAAATAAATAATAAATAAATAAAACTCGTTTTTCTCATTTTTCCAACAATGAAATCTTAGCTGAAGCTTAATCAATACCACATTACGTAAACTTGGTAACACAGTACAAATGTAGTACAACATAGTCTATCAATTATGTGTCAGCATGCCTCAATTTTGTCAGTACGTAGTACAATAATAAAAATAATAATATTAGTACGACTCAATGTCGTGACTGTCCTTATTAGTAATCAGTCCGTAATACACATTTGAACTACCGGTACCTATTTTTTCTTTTAAAGTAAAATTAATATAATAAATAAGTAATGCCCTGCTATTGGAATTTTCAAATCAGAATTCGCTCATAGTGGCGAAAATTGAAACTACGATAAAGGTACAGTCTGCAACTGACCTGAGTATCTAAAAAAAAATAAAAATGAATATATATATATATACAGGGTGAGTCTGGGAAGACGCCCCCCCCCCCCCCCTTTAACTTTTTTATTATGAGTAATAGAAAAAAATGGTTCATATGAAAGTTTTATTATTTTAAATATACTATTTGATGGCAGATGTAGATATTTTTTATAAAGTCAGGTTTACAAGAATGAGTATCTCGCACACGCCCCCCAAATTATTTTCTGTCAGGTTCCATTAGTTACAACACATCAATAGTATGAATTTCACCATACTGTTGAAAATTATTAAAATATATTTAATGCATTTTATCTCCGTCAGTACGGTGGTGTGGATAGCGTTATGGAATTCGAATCCAGAGATCCCGTGTTCGAATCGCACTCAAGCTAAATATTATATGAACTACCACACTGCGGCACGGTGAGTGCGGACCCAGTACTGTAATTGGGATTAAATTCATGTTGTACAGAGTAACAAATAAATAAATAAAATAATATATATTCAGAATTATTATATCCTTACGTCTTTCGTCCATTACCGTGAAGTAATTCGGTGAAGTAATTACTAGCTCGAAGTACGATTACTAACCGTCAAATCACGGCCTGCAAATATGTTAGTGGAGAGCAATCGAACTCGAGTTCTCAAATACACAGACCGACACGATACCACTGAGCTATCTACCCCATCGGTAAATGTATTCCATTAATTACAAATTTTTGAATTTCAATACATTTATCATGAATCTCATAATTTAATTTTTTAATCTTATCGTTCATGTTTTTGTTTGACATTTTATTGCATAATATCTCGTGTAATGAAATGAAATGCAAATGAATCTAGAAGCTGTTGTGTGCGTGTTCAAATTAAATTATTTATAGCATGAACTTCAGATCAATTTTCGATAAAATATTGTTTCAGTATTAATTCTACAACAACAGCAACTACTTTTGACAAATAAGTATATCATCACGCTTTTTACCCATTACTGGGAGTGGCACTCTGCCATAGCAGATTTCGGTAAGTGATATATTTGTTCGCGTGAAGTGGGGTTATCGGCCGTCAAATCACGCCTCCCAACGATGTTAGTAGAGGAGGAGCCACAGGGATAGATTTAATTTGGTGAAAATTGTTTGTCGGCTGTGGGGATCGAACCAGGTTTCTCAAGATCCACAGGCCGACTCGATACCACTGACCCACCGACACCATTTTTGACATGTAAGAATAAATAATTCAGTAATGTATTTGTCTTAATTCAAAAGTACCTGCTAACTATACCTGTACATTATTATTTTAATAATACCCAGATTATTTTTCATTACTTTTAATTATTTTAAATATTTAAATTATAATTAATTAGTTTTGCTCCAAGGACATTTAAGCAATGAAATTGTTCATAATTTTGCTATTATCTCAAAACAAGTTCACCTATTATAAATGTGAATATGATTCACATAATTTTATAATAAGTTGGAAATTTCAACTGTAAAATAGTTTGTTGTTTTAGTTCTGAATACCTAACATTAGACAACATTTAGCAATTTTGATATGCAACAAAAATAAGTAACTAGCTTTAATGCCAACTTATTAATTTTATTTATTGAAACACATCAAAAATTTAAATAATTTTTGGGACAATAATATTTATTGTATTAGGTTCGTGTTTGTGACAATTAAAACACGAAAAACTGTATAACTCAAATTCTCTAAATAGCTTGACTCGACTCTAATAGATTAAATAACCGGTCTAGATTAAAATTTAAATTAAAATATCAGTCATATTTATAAAAATAGTTAAATTTGTTTGATATTAACTAAATGTTATTATCTATAATTTATTTTTGATTAGATTACCTTGCCGAACAAAGTGTCGTACAGGTTCTTAAAATTTTAAAAAGTAAATATTCTAAAATAATTAAGTAACAAAAAAACAAAATTATTTGTCATCCAACACTTGGTGAAACAAGGTTTAATAAAAAATATAAAATAAACACTTTATATTTTTTATTAAGCCTTGTTTCACCAAGTGTTGGATGACAATTAATTTTGTCTTTGTTGTTATTTAAATTGCTATTGCGTAGCTTTCCTTTTTTTCGGTAGATGGCATGACCTGTTCCACAGAACTTCTCATGTCATCTTACCTGTTTGTTAGAGATCTTATTCTCTGCTGGCACAGTTCTTCGTCACCAGCTTCTTCACTTGAACTTTGTTCTAAGTGAAGAAGTGAGTTATACCATACTGATGAGCTCTAATAAGAGCGAAACGCGTGTATGATTACTAACTGTGCTGGCCAGCCTCTGACGATGCCTTCATAAGGTGACTTGGAGGTTGAATTTTGTGAAACATAGCCAAGTGTTTATTTTATATTTTTTATTAAATAATTACGTATTTACATAAATAAATTCTACCTAAAAACTTAAACAATTAATGAAATTTGATCCGTTTAGCATATTGTTAAAAGTTATTTAACAGATAGCTCCTAACGGAATACATGTTTTTGGTATCTATCCATTTTTAATAAAGGTTTAATA
The DNA here is from genome assembly GCA_947425015.1 of Pterostichus niger. NCBI lineage: Eukaryota > Metazoa > Arthropoda > Insecta > Coleoptera > Carabidae > Pterostichus > Pterostichus niger. Next base: position 26,842,483 of record OX380336.1, on the reverse strand, counting down.
CATCGAAGCTGATAATTTTTATCAATAATTTAGCTGTTATTCAAATAACTGGTTAATATCAGTTGAGTATGCAGCATATTAAATTCTTTGTTGACAGAGAAGCAACCACTCGAAAACTAAAACCAAACCAGATAACAAATTCCAGACAGCAGACAGTATTTTCGCGTGCACATTTTCCTGCGGTTTACGATCTTTTCTAAAATTAAAAGTCGTGAAATGTGACCACATAATCGCACATCGTGTGTTGAGGATATGCCACTTTTCCTGAAATAACTTGACATTTAACATAAAAAATTATGTTTGTGTGTGTTCAATCTGCTTAAGGTATTTGTGACGATATTAAATAATAAAAGTAAGACTAAATTGCTAAATGGATTACTAGAAAATATGGTTTCATGACCTTTAGATAAGACTGTCTAGAAAAATATTAACTAAGTTGTGAATACTTTCCTATAACACGACAAAAATTTAATCGTAATGGATGCCGTACCACTTATATTGGAGCTTTATAGGTTTTCTTCTGTTTTATTTAATTTATACGTATCTTATTTCATGAGGAATTTATATCTTTTACTAATATTTATTTGCATTGAGCAAATATTGTTCTGAAATATGGAGCAATACATCCTCGAAATATAAATGTAACTTTCATAAAAATTGTGCATTATCTCCTTAAATTCAGTATCACAAAGCGGATTAAAGTACATCTTCATCGAATTACCGAACACTGTTTAATTTTCATATTGAGTTTAACTGTAAACCCATGATTTTAGATACAAAAACAATTATCCAATTATTTAAATTTTCCTACAAGTTTGTCTAATGCCATTATTTGGGAGTTGCACTTTTGGTTCACCTTTCTTTACAAAATCTTCAGTACTAGAGAGAATTTTTCCTTTTGCCATTAGGATTTTAAAATAAAATTTTACTAATAAAGAAGTTTTATTTGCATGTAAATATTTTAGTTTTTTTTAAAGAAAAAAAATATTGCGTTAATAACATTTTATGTCAGTATTTCTGATTTTTTGATTTTGTCACAAAATGATCGTAATGTATCATAATGATACACATTTAACTTGATTTGAAATAACGACGAAGGTATTGAGGTTTTTCTATAATGTTTATTTTTCTACGATTGTTATGAAAAGTTGACAATTACGCTCTCATTTGTCATCGTAAAGTTGATGTTTTCTGTGGAACAATCGAAAAACATCTTTTTCGCGTGTCTCCAATGGCAACGCGCGAAAAAGATGTTAGAAACGCGCGTTTCCAATGACAACACGCGAAAAAGATAATAAATGCGCGCTTATTTCAATAGTCCCCAGTGATACAAACAAACCATAAACTTGTCATAGTGACAGTTGATAGAATGAATTTATTTTCAGTACGCATACGGTTTTTAATAATTTTAAGATGCAATCGTAGAAAAAATCATGTGTGGATCACGAGCGTAAAGTGTCTTTGTTCCTCTTACACTATTGCAGCTCTCGCCTTCGGCTCACGCTGCAATTACCGTGTTCGAGTAACAAAGAATCACTTTACGCTCTCTACCCAAATAACTATTTTACTTAAATTATTTATTTATTCTCCTTTTCAGCCTAATTTTTAAACATAAAAACAATTAGTTTTTAAATGTAATTTGTTAATTTGCTAACCAGTGATATTATTGTGATTTTTATTTTTATTTGACATTACAGATTTAAGTAAAATTTTAAATTAAAGTTAAAATGGCGCATCCTTTAGTGACATAAATTACAAGTTATTAAGGAAAACTTATAAATTATTGTAATGTATTTTGCTTGTTACTGTCATAATTTATATTATATTCCTCAATCAAAGTATTGACGTTATTATAAAGTAACAGTTTTTTTTCTTCAACCTTTCCATATTATCATAGTTTAAGATTTGTGAGTTTCTTATCTGCTCGGTTGTCGTCGGCTTTGATACTTCTTTGCAACACTAAAATCAGTAAAACAGGCATCGTGAAAAATAAAGATATTTTTTTCATGTTTGTGTCCTAAATAAGGAGAGCTATTACCAAGTAAGTACATGTGAAGTTTGTGAGTCTCAGTCAGTTGCAAACAATGTATCCTGTACATATGGTTGGTTTGTAGGTTCATTGCCATCCAATTAAATATGTTACGTATGACGCGGATCCATTGTTTGACTGGTTAACTAAAAGACATTTGATATTTTATGTCATTCACATTTAACTTTTTAATTTAGCACGAGGTTTCATTGCAAATTAGTTTTAAAATGAAATTTATTAGTCAAATATTGATCTTGTTAACAAAGGCAAAGATACGTACGGTATTGGTGAAGAACGTATCCAGCTCCAATTACTTTTTACCTTAAAAATGCGTTCTGTACTAGGTCAGGCATGGTTAGGTTTTTTTTTAGTTCAACCAGCTCCAAAACTAATGAAACCCCTGAAAAAATCCCTAACCATGCCTGACGTAGTACAGAACGCATTTTTATGGTAAAAAGTAATTGGAGGTGGATACCGATACGTACAGTAAAGTCTCTCATAATGAATACCTCTTTTTAAGTGAACTCCTCTATCAAACCGGACATTTGACACCGTTCAAAATTATTTAATTTAAAAAAAATCTTAATATTGGCGGACTCGTCTATGATAAATAGATGTGGACGTGGAAATTTTATATATTTACATTTACCTCATTTCAGTGGACAAAAAGCTAATTTCATACTAGGGGAACTTTAGTTGAGTCTACTAATTCATATATGAAGAAAGTGAAATTTTCAGATAAAATAAAAAATAAAATTAGATAAAAACAACAAAGACAAAATTAATTGTCCATTCTCTTGGTGGTATGTTTAATAAATTTATTTCATTTAACATTTTATAAAATTATATGTTTGAAAAGTAGACAAGAGTTTGTTCATTCGGATACAATATGTTTTATAAATCCATATTTCCAGTATGTATCCATCAGCATATAATGTATTGGATGTCTCGAATTTCAAAATTATCCTCAACCGGTAACCCTTAATATTATAATTATTTTTTCCTCAAAAATGCATTCTTTAGCTTTCAATAACATATCAACGTGCTGTAATTTTATAATTGGTAACCACATATCATAAGTATATGATAATAGTAATAATAAATTATTTTTGCGTAGTTCAGTTTAAAGTATATTTTACATTTATAACTACTACAGTACTAACAAATAATTCTGTGAATGAATTAGAAAACAATACATACTCAAACAAGACTCCTTAAATAGAAAATACAATAAAAATTAAGTGATATAGACACTGGAGTGGATACACGGCAATATTTTTGGGAGGAAAGGATTTTCAATTATAGTCTAATTATTGTATCAAGACAAATTTAATTTATATTCTTATATTACATATTATTATTTTTTTATACGTTGCAAAAATACTGACGTAGAGACATAAATAAATAGATAATACAACCAGAATTATTAAATTTTAAGATTCCACAGAACTTCTCATGTTATTTTACCTGTTTGTTAGAGATCTTATTCTCTGCTGGCACAGTTCTTCGTCACCAGCTTCTTCACGTGAACTTTGTTCTAGGTGAAGAAGTGAGTTATACCATACTGATGAGCTCTAATAAGAGCGAAACACGTCTATGGTTACTAACTGTTCTGGCCAGCCTCTGACGATGCCCTCATAAGGTGACTTGGAGGCTGAATTTTGTGAAACTGAGCCAAGTGTTATTTTATACTTTTTACATACGAATGATTTTGAAAACGACATCTGTATCGATCCGCATTCATCCTTGTGTATTGTCGTTCGTTCATCATGATTTTTGTGCTCGTTTGTGTTTGTTCTTTTGATGTGGACACGGTTTTATGCAATTTATTTATAAATACTCAAATTTGATATGAAAGCAGATAGCCGTGTCATGTATTTGCTGTTAATTATATCCTCATAATTAATCATGTTTTACTCATATAAAGGAAACTAATATGAGTTAGCAGTGAATATATTCCGTTATCCGCCGAGAGTCGCATTTCTGTTTGATCTACAAGCCCTGTGCGCCCCTCTTTCCCCTCCGCAGAGACGGTGGCCACATCCGTAAGTCGGCACTTTCCTTTAAATGTGTACAGTTATAATGTATATGTCGTAATTTTGTTGCTTTCTTCAAACAATAACTTCTTTGTTATGGTTGTTTGTATTGCAATATACATTAATTTTTTTGTTGGTTATTGTAGTTCTCTTTAAACGTTCGTCAGCGAGCAGCTTTTACGTTATGTAATAAATAAAACTGATTAAAAATATAAAATATCAACTTAACTATGTTTCATTTATACATATATATTATGTTGCCATGTAAATTGAATAATAAATAAATAAATGATCAATCTAATTGAATCATTCACTGAATTAATATTAAATGAACTCTATAAAATTTGTTTCATTACTTTAATTTAAAATATTACAAATATTTTTTTTTGTTTCTATAACCAAATTAAAATCCAGATTATATACCTACATAGTTTATATATTTATTATATATTAAGTACTTATAGTATACTTAAACATAGAATAAGAAATTTGTTTTCAAAAACTTATTTTGTTTAATAGCAAAAGATATGTTATATATTTACATACACAACATACAATTTAATTATAAGTATTTGTAGAAACTTTAAATGCACACGTCATTGATTTATTTATTCACACTTGGACAGTGGTTACCAAGCTGTTGAATTCAGGGAACTATTTTTATCTGAGTACTTCCATAGACATCGGATTAGAAGATTATGTATCCAGTAGCTGGATTACTAGATAAATAAGGAAGCCATATGAGAAAATAATGTATAGGTACCACTGAAAAAACGTACGTTCACTGTCGAACGACAATGGAAAACAAACGAAAAAAGATACTCGTAAAGGAAGGTACCTATGCCGATATTAAATTTACTTCGATGTTCCATATACTTTATATCCTAACACTTACATGTCTATATATACTTGATATTGGGATGTATATGTACAAAAATAAAGGTAAATTCATTTCACAAAATAACATTCATGATAAAAATACCAGAAACAAGGGAAAATTGAGAAAACCCTTAGTGAAATATAATTGGACTCGTAACTCTCCTGATGTCATGGGCGTGGATATCTTTAACAGTTTTCCACACGATATTATAATGTGTAAAAATATCTGCAGTTACAAGAAGAAACTAAAATAATTTCTTGTGCAAAACTGTTTTTATACTATTGACGAATTTTTGTACCGTTCTTAATTTTATTGTCTACGACGCTTTTTATATACACTTACATCTCAAAAATAAAATATATTATTATTATTATTATATATATTGTCGTGGTATTATGTCAAGACTGTACTCGTACATAAATAAAACATTCATTCACAAGAAATAATTTTTTTAGACCTCTTCATGAGTGTTACGGATCACGGATTGGAAGCCGCTGCCCTAGAAAGTTCCGAATATGCAAATTTCTCTCTCTAGTGTAGAATTTATTTAGATATAGAGCAAAATAAAAATAAGTTAATTTAATATCGTTGTGCCCTTTTTGTTAATAGCAAAATTTTATTTTTGTGAGTAAATACTGAAAAAAAGTGGTTTCTATTTAATTATTTTTACTAAATAAGAATGAAGTCAATTATATTTTGTTTATTACGAGGATATTATCTTGAAAGACTTAACGATATTAGTTTGAATGAGTTATTATCATTTTGAAAAGCTCTATAGATTTTAGAATAGATAGCCTTGATCTATTTAGATTGATCAATGTAGGTTGAATTTGTAAAACATGATTTTCATTTGATGTATTGAGTTCTACGGTGCATGCAAATTGTTTTATTCATAGAGAGGTCAATAAAACACTTATAGAACACCGTACCAACCAAACAATCTACAAACGCAAAACATAGTTTACACAGAATCTCAGCAAAAAAATCTTTCTAAATCATTTCACAAAACTGGCCTCACTGTGTTACCTAACGGTACAGGTGACCTGATTGTGGCTGGGCCAACTGAAGCTTATTCCAGCTGACCGACTTATCTGTTTCTAGCTAAATTCGGTTAGTGTTCTCTCTCGGTAACCGCGAGTCCCGAGGCCCAATATACTGGTCCGTGTGACACGCGAATATTGCATGAGACCTTGCAATCATGACTTACTTGATCGTAAATGTTATCAGCTGGTTCGTTACTGTAATTTTGTCAGCAAGTTTTTTGTGTAACTGATAATTTTTGTGATTTGTGACATGATAACATGTTTTTGTAGAAGTTGTTTCAAAACACTGCGAAGTTAATTGGACAACAATGCGTTTTTTGAAAACAAAATAATAAAAATGACTCATTATTTTAGTTGTTTCTATAACTATTATTTTAATATTTTTCTTTAAGACATAAATCACTTTAATTTATTTATCTTTTTGTTTTTACTTGTAATGTTAGATATAAGGTACATTTTTGGTTCTGGTTAATGCAAAGAATTCGAAAAATTTGGTGACGCATATAATGCAAATTTGATCGAACATTAAATTATTTGTTTACACACCACAAGATAAAAAATTAATCCTAATTACACTACGGGGAACCTACAATTTAAGAGAATTCTGAAACACTCGAATGCATTTGTCACAAAGAAATGGTGATACATATTTGAATGTGCGGACAATCATTTATAAAAACAGGGTGGCGACTAATCTGGAAAACCGGGAAAACCGGGAAAAGTCAGGGAATTTTATATTTCTGGAAAAGTCAGGGAAAAGTCAGGGAATTTTATTCCATGTCAGGGAAAAAAGTTTTTTGTTATTTCAATTTTTTAATTTAATTTTAGAAAAATAACTACAAACTTTTATTTCAAAATGTATTTAGTTATTTTTAGATTTTATTGAAGAATACCCTTTATTAGATAGATAGTATACCTTTATTGGCAACAAATACCCTTTATTGCTTCTTAAGAGTGAGAACCGCCATCTATGAAAATATAACCGAAGGATGTTTACTAATTGAAAACTGTTTTGTTTTGTCTAACTTTCTACCGCGCTATGTTTTTTCTGTATGCAATATTTAAGGTTGTCTTTGCCTGTTTAGAAACACAAATTGATTTTGCTTTTACTATAAATTTAATAAAAAAAAACCAATTATATTACAATATATGATATAATATATGAAATGTAACCATAAATTCATAAATAAGTCAATATTCTAGAAGTCAGGGAATTTTTTTACTTAATCAGGGAAAAGTCAGGGAATTTATTAATGTTACTTGAATCGCCACCCTGAAAAAGCTGATTGATTAATTTTAATCTTTAATTTTACAAAACGAAAATCATTATAAGTTTTATGTACCTCTACGTCAAATATTGTTTGTATTTTAATATTTTTATCTTTCTTTACAGGTGAGTAACCTTTCCATTGTTCATAATTCTTCAAACGTAAGTAAATCATAACAACTTGTTATCTACTTACTAATTGAATTTAAGGGCCCTTATAATTATCTCCACAAACGAAAATCACCTCTATTATTAGTGGTGCACGGGGTATCCGGTTTATTCGGTTGTTTTTTTTACGTTACTCGCTTTTGCCGGGCATTATTTATTAACCGGACGGTTAAAATTAATTGAAAATACATTTCGATTAAATTATATTTATAAAAAATAGCTATAGTTACACGTCTAGACAGATAACCGAAAACATATCCACATAAGTTAAATTAAACATTTATATTTTACGTAAATCGAAGTCGAAGCTTTTCTTATTTATAAATTAAAGATAAAAAAACGAATATCAAGGTACCACATGTAAGAAGATTGTTCGGTTTAGTTCGGATATTTTCGATTATGCTTCAGTATAAATCGGATGTCTGGTACCCGTCTGATAAAATTAACCGGGTATCCGTTATCTCCTTCCTCACTGTGGTGCCTGCATCCGTATGTTGTCATTTATAAAAACAGAACTTGGTGCATCACTATTTAGTATCAATATCATGTATTTGATAATACAAATATTACAAGTGATATGATAATTGCCGATAATAGTTTAACATGTATCACTAGTTGTTATGGAAAGTAAAATATATCGAGTGCGCAGGTCGAGCTTTATTTTCCATTTTCGTAACTATGGCTAGTAGTACAAACTCTGTTTTTGCCTGTTTTAAGAGCAGTGTATTTGGGTGTTTTAGCTATCTCTAATATGTTAAAACCGTGCTCTTAAAACACCCAAAAACAGCTTGTGCTACTAGCCAATGAATTTATATTCATATAAAAATATAAATAAAATAAATAATAATATCATTATGCCTTTTAAACATTTCTGGGTGTGGCACTCTGCTGTAGCAGATATCTATAAGTAAAATACTTCTTCGCGTGGAGTGTGGTTACTAGCCGTCAAATCACGGTCTTCAAGGATGTTAGTGGAGGAGGAGGCACATAGGTAGTTTTAACATAGTGAAAATTGTTTGTTGGCTGTGGGATTTGAACCCGGGTTCTTAAATTCACAAATTAAGTCGATATTATATTCTCAGTGATATGGAGTCGGTCTGTGGATCTTGAGAATCCTGGTTCGATCCCAACAGCTGACATACAATTTTCACCAATTTAAATTTACCCCTGTGGCTCCTCCTTCACTAACATCTTTGGGGGCCGTGATTTGACGGCATGTAACCGCATTTCACGCGAAGAAATATATAACTTACTCAGATCTACTTCGGCAGAGTGCCACACTCAGTAATGGGTAAAAGGCGTTATGATATATTTATTTTATTTATTTATCGAGAATTTGTCATTTCGATATATTTGTTTCAATTGACATTTCTGAAAATTGCATTTATTTTATTGTTAACCAAGGAAATTTAATTACATTGTGAAATTATCACTTATTAATTTCACTAGTGGAAAATTATCTAACTAACTTTCATTTTTCACACATATACGTTTTAAATTCTCAATTTCATAACATAATACAATTAAAGTGGTTGTTATAAAAGGCATTTTAAGATTAATAAACAATGGCATTGATCCTATCACACACTGCTAGAACAAAACAGTTGGCTGCAAATAGTGGAAACTTCATTTTATCTAAATAAATTATAATCAGTACCCTTTAAAAAAAGAAAACTCAAGTCTCATACGAGTAATTAACTGCAAAATAAAACAGCAATGTTCTTCTTATGATAAAATGTGATTATTTTGATATAGCACCATGGTTTTCTAGATAAAATTATTTAAATTGAAAACAATAGTAGAGAAGACAACATTAATTGCTTTAACGTTAATAAAATTTAAGATTTACAACTTATCTTTTGGTTACGAATATTAAACACGCAATAAATATATGCACGCAAGCTTCGTTTAACATTGTGACAGGTGATATGTTGCGAATATCGGCTTTCAGAAAAAGTTAGTGAATTTTTCGTAATATTTTCCAATAGTAGAAGAAATGATTTAGCCGCAGTTATTAAAATATTTGTTTGTGATATATTTTATAAATGTAACAAACCATTTAGAAAGTTAAATTGCTATATTTCTAGATTTTACAAAATTGGTTTGGAATTAATTTAATTATTACTTAATTTTAATAGTAATTTAATTCATTTGTAATTAAATAATTTTTAAAGCAATTTTAGTTTTATACAATTTTTCTCTTCTTTATGTCAACAATTTACTAGAACGATGAATAAAAGCAAAAAATAAAAATATGGGAATTAAACGCAAAATAGAAGATATTTTTAAAATATACTCTTTATTTGCTATACATAGTGTGTATTATGGTCAGATATTATCACATAGGTATATATTTATAATTATATTACTGTTTATTAACTTTTATGTCAACAAAAATATTAATTATTTAATCAAACAATCCACCCTGAAAAGTATAAATATATAAGTAAAGTAAAAACGAGAATTATTATAAAATTGATTACCTTTTTCATATTGGTAGAGATGCATTCTGCTACATTTTTAGCAGCAACACAAGCATCATCGCCCCCTTTTTCTAAAAATACAAACAAATGGAGTTAGTTTTTTTCTTAACAAGAAACTAATTACAATATAGAATTTATTTCTAGCATTAGAAATATTGAAAAATAAATAACGTACGTGCTGATAAACAACTCTCAACAATTTTTTTCGCTTCTTTATATGGTTCCTCCATTTTATCTTCTTTTGCTTTGGCTTCAAAAGGTTCCATCAATTTGCAGATCTTGTCTTTGTCGAACATGTTATTAGCATTGATCTGAAATGATATATTAAAATATTGTAAATTATTATTATTATGGGATAGATGGCTCTGTGACAACGCGTCAGACTATGGATTTGAGAATCCGAGTTCGATATCCACAGTCGATAAACTCTACACAACATTAAAAGTACGCTTGTGGTTCTTCATCCATTACCATCTTTGAAGACCGTAATTTCACGGCTGGTAACCGCATTTTAATAGTGTCATATCCAGTAATGGGTAGAAGACGTAATGATATATTTGTAAATTATAAAATAGTTATTTTTGTATTAAGTGCGCAAAATGAGTGTTTTTTGTTGCGCGTGAGAATGTTACTTTTAGTCGAGACCGCAGATCGACACAATAATGGTCATTCGAACGCGCAAAAAAAAAAGAATTTTTCCCACGAAATACAAACAACATTTTTTCTACAACTGTAAATAAAGAATAATACAATAATTATTGATTTATTTAAGTAAATTGAAGGAAAACAATCAACAATAATATTAATTTGATACTATTGATGTATTTTAACTAATGGAACATGACAACAAATAATTTGGGAGCGTGCTCGAGATCCTCATTTTGCTCACTAGAATACGAAACAGTGCGCAAAATACTCATTTTGCGCACTAGAATGTAAAATAATGCGCAAAATACGCGTTGTCATGTTAATGTAAAGGATGAAAAAATCACGTATTTCGCGTATTGATATTAGTGCAAAAAAAATTAAGAGCGTAAAGTGATTCTTTGTTACTCGAGCACGGTAATTGGAGCGCAAGCCGAAGGCGAGAGCCTCAATAGTGTAAGAGGAACAAAGACACTTTTCGCTCATGATACACACATATTTTTTTCTACGATTGCATCTTAAATGATTAAAAAAACGTATGTGTACTGAAAATAAATTCATTCTGTCAACTGTCAATATGACAAGTTTCTGTTTTGTTTATATCACTGATAACTATTGAAATAACCGCGAATTTAATATCTTTTGCGCGCGTTGCCATTGGAAACGTACGCACTTAACGTCTTTTTCGCGCGTTGCCATTGGAGACGCGCAAAAAAGATATTTTTCGATTGTTCCACAGAAAACGTCAACTTTACGATGACAAATGAGAGCGTAATTGTCAACTTTTTATAGCAATCGTAGGAAAAAATATATTTTGTTAGATTTTCTTACCAATCCCATATCTTTTGCGATGCATGCTATGAAACATCCAGCTTTTCCTTTTAGTGGTGTTTCTCCAGAAAATAAGCTCATCATATGTTCTGAAATAAACATAAATATAGCATTGCACTATTTTCATCTATTTTTGCATGTGTAGCGCGATAAATCGTACAATAATGAGCTAATTTAAGGGTAAAATCATAGTGAGAAGTAATACTTTAACTGTCTACTGGTTGTTAACGTATATTGCTGAATCGACACGTTTGTCAAATATAAGTGACGCAAATGTAACTTAGCTAAATAAAATATTCTGCAATTTAATAAAAAAAAAATAACATACACCTTGGCTATAAAGATATTTTGTTTTCCGAGGCGCAAGCCCAGGAAAATAAAACTCCACATTCGCAATAAAAATTATTTTTTAAAGCTATAGCTATAAATAACTCTAATTTAATAATAAATATTTACCCTGTGTAACTCCAGTAGTATTTAGGCATTTTTCAAAACTGCTTGTTAATTTTGTATCCAAATTACTCAAATCATCTTCTATGCCCTAAATTTACAATAAAAATTAAAACCATATGTTCAATACAAATTTATTATTAAAAATATGTATATATATACACGTACTGCAAAAGCTGAAGCAGCAAAAACCGCCAAAACCACAATAACACTCACAAATTTGTACATTTTGCTTGTTGATTGAGTGAAGAGTGTAAACTAGATATATTTTAGAAAAATCTCTATTTATATTCACATCAAAGCTTAGTTTTTTAAAATACATTATACAACAGGTAATTTATTATGCTACTTATGACTATTATTAATGATAGAAGGTTATGAAATTAATTAAATTATCATGATTAGTGTTACAGTTTGCGCTTTCTTTCTATATTTTTTATTTAAATAATACACCCGATGACAGAGATAAATCTGTTATTTATTACTTATTTCCGAAAAAAAATTAAATTAATGACTAGTAAACTTTATGCTTTTTAAAATAGTTAGTGTTAGTGTAGCAGTGGAACTGTGTAATTGGGAATTTTTACTAGCTGCTATTATTAATATCGCAGGAGGTCCTAAGCGCTATTGAAATAAATGACTACAAAAAGTGTTTAGAACAGTGGAAAAAAAGATGGAACAAGTGTATAACTGTAGGTGGAGATTATTTTAAAGAAGATATTTTGTTGGTTTGAAGTTTTAATAAATATAGCTTAAAAAAAATGAGTTTGGGAATTTTGGGTAGTACCTCGTACAAACAATTTTAATTGCATTGTGAAAGTCAGTTTATAATAACAATTTAATCTACATCTAAGTGTTAGAACATTAGATGTACATTAATTTGTTATTATAAATTGACTTTTAAAATGTAATTTAAAAAAAAGTTTGTATAATATGTGACTTATCTACCATTGCTTAGAAAATGGCCCAATCCTTGGGACCGAAACGTCAGCAATAAAATTTATTGAAATACAAATCCATCAAAGTTTTATGTTAATTACATTTTGTACTGCACATATTTTGTAAGTTACATGTCGAAAATATTGTAATAAATTTGAAAACAATATATAATAGTGAAAAATTATTTCTAAATTACGATTTAATTTCTTAAAAACGATTGAGAGGAAGAAGATAAATAAAAAATATGTATTTATAAAAATGTATAGTGTGTAAGTTTTTATTTTATTTCGAGTCAATAAATTTGTAAAAAAAATAACTTAATTAATATTTATTGATTTTTTTTAATTTTAATTTTTATCTTTAAAAAATATAGTCGAAATTTTGAAATCATTTGCCATGATAATATCCTCATAAATATAATGTTTTTTTAAATTTATTAAAATACTTATAACCTTTAATTTCAAAAATATGTGTCATATATAATATTTCTTTTGTAATAACAATACTATCTTGATTCAAAAAGATCAGTATGTAGGTGTTAGCTTCAGACTCAATTAGGTGTATCTTAAGATAATTTTCGAGTTAAATTAGTACGTTCAGATATATTTTGATGACAAACTGGAATGTTTTTCTCATAAAAACTAGCAAATCCTTGGATTTACATTGTTTACTGTCAATTATTAATTTCACATGTTTTAGTCGAAAATAATAGAATTTTTCTTAGAAAAATTACTGCATATCATCGTAATGATATTACTCATTCGTTGCAGTATAAAACAATAGTAAATTTACTGAAACGTAGCCATGTTCCCTTATGAAAAAAAAAACCTGAATTCAATGACAACATAACTGCAACGCATGTGTGTCACTTCCATAATGTTAGATTAACATAAGACGTAACGATTGAAACACAAACACGCTGCTGTTATTATCCGGTATAGTGCGCAACAGTTTTACTTTTTACGACGATAATGAAACTCTTTTGTCAACAAACTATGTTACCTTAGTTACATACACATATCGTACTTATTATCTGCTGTCGTTATCTACTCTAAACATTAAAACTGGTGTATTAAAACACCTCTAATCTATAGGACTGTAATATATTACAGGTAATGTGTATTTTGTTATTGATGGGTTTTTTTTGTTGCTTTATTAAATATTTAAAAAGAAATATATGGGTTCTTAATTTAATAATAAGTATAAGAATAAATTATTTAAATTCTGTAATACAAGGTCGTTTTGGATAGCGCATTGAATGGAATGTGTAGATAAAAATACATGCGTTTTAAATATTTATTTAAACGTTTTTGGGAAATGTGTTCATATTTCTATTTATTTGTCAAGTTGTATCAGTGAATTTCAAACTAAATCAATCACAACTTTCAACTTTATTTATCTATATGATTAATTTATCATATTTATTTTATAATATTGCAGTATTAATAATACTGGATCATCATTTGATAGGTATTGATTGTAACTTATCTGAATATTTACAGCCCAATTGTCGAAAAAGATTTAGGAAATCCTAAATTTTGCTTTAGTTAAATAATAAAATAAAATGCACCATCACATCTTGATGGGGTAGGTGGTTCAGTGGTATCGAGTCGGCCTGTGGATCTTGAAAACCCAGGTTCGATTCCCATAGCCGACATACAATTTTCACCAAATTAAATCTACTTCTGTGGCTCCCCCTCCATTAACATCTTTGGGGGCCGTGATTTGACGGCTGGTAACCGTACTTCACGGGAAGAAATATATAACTTACCGAGATCTGTTTAGGCAGAGTGCCACACCCAGTAATTGGTAAAAGGCGTGATGATATATTTATTTATCACATCTTTTAATGGGGTAGGTGGCTCAGTGGTATCGAGTCGGCCTGTGGATCTTGAGAACCCTGGTTCGAACCCCACAGCCGACAAACAATTTTCACCAATTTAAAAAATCTACCCCTGTGGCTCCTCCACCACTAATATCTTTGGAGGCCGTGATTTGACGGCTGGTAACCGCACTTCACGCGAAAAAATATATCACTTACCGAGATCTGCGTAGGCAGAGTGCCACACTCAGTGATGGGTAAAATGCGTGATGATATATTTATTTTATTTATTTTTATTTATATAATCCTGTTAGCATTTTATTTTCAAAATGTTTTAAAATTATTGTTTTTTTTATATATTAGGTTAAAATAAGTTTATCTAACTCAAAATTAAAGAGTAGCTAAAACTTTTTGAGAATCGGACTATTAAGGATTTGTATTACCGTATCAATATAACATAACAAGTTTTTATTCATATATTTAAATCAAATTTGGAGATCAGCTGACGTTGGGATCAGAACCTGGAACTAGAGATTGAAATCGAGAATTCTCGAGAAATTTTTGACCTTATAACTTGAGAAATTATTTTCGAGAATCTCGAGAACTCTTACCATACAATATAAAATATTGATAAGTAAAATACAAATCAAAGAAGCTTAAAGCCAATTCAAATACATTTTGGTGATTTTCGAGCACTATTAAAAGAAATAACATTAAATACAATCTAGTCTACATCAGCTTAAAATTATAAAAATAACGAAACTGTCAGATAAATAAATATAGTCTTTGTATTTAAAATACAAATATTTTCTAAAGTAGTCACTCAATATAAAACTTAAATTAATGGAAGATTGTCTTTGTATTCAATTGCTTTTAATATTGAATTCTAATTTGTTTTGTTTATATAAGGAATTTAAATTTTATATCATAAACAAAAATAAATATTATTATCTTACATTTATTCATATATTCATATAGTTTGTTGTTCGTTTTTCTTTGTCCATATATTAGATTTATTTTGTTATTGATTTCTAATTTATTTACTTTATATAATAATAATTACTTTAATGTTTCAATTTATGCAGTGACAATGATAAGTTTAACGTTAAATAATATTCATTATTTTACAATTATAGTTTCTGTTTTTCGTATTGCAAAATAAGTTCTTGAATTATCGGGAAAAAATATTTCTAGAAATGCTAATTCAATAATAGTTAGAAACTTTCTAATACCTGGACAGACGCTATATATATCTTAACTAATTTCACAAGATCCCTATGTTTGGAATCAAAATTTAGTACAGCTCCAGTTAGTATTATAATATTATGAATGAATAGATTCTTATATTTTTTTGCGTAAAATGAATTGGAAAATTATAAATTAAAATAAAATATTATTATTGAAAAGCAAACTGAGTTATTTACTTTTTGTGTCTTATTATGTTCTTATGTGGTCTAAAATTTTGACTCTTGCGCTATAGATATCAATATTATAATTAGTTATTGAATAATAATATTTTGTTTTTACGATATACGTCTCGTATAAAACACAATTATAAACCAAAAATTTAAGTAAGAATTGTCTTTCGCTAGACACGTACTTACTTTCAAAACTAACTATAAAATCACCTGCGCCTACCATATGTGTATATATTTCACTGTTGTAATGTAAGTTACATAATTTTTACTTTTGGACTAAAAACAAAAAGTGTATTTAATTTTTGTCTAAATTAAATTTTAAATATAATGTACTTGACTTAGTTTCAGTCTTACATAACCTGTTCAACAATTATATTCAACTTTATGTTATATACAATTCAACAACACATTGTTCACATTAAATTGAGATGCATGTAAGTAAAATTACTTTTGCCTTCTTCGTATCGGAAGACGGAAGAAGGTAGAAAAAAATACAAAGGCCTATTAAAAATCATAATGGAAGATACATTCGGCATGAGACATGGTTATTGTCGAACAGAATAAAAGAAAAATATAAATATTCTTATGCAACTTGAGAATAATCACACTTTGAGAACAATACTAGAAGTGTGTGGTCACGACAGCCTCATTTTCAGTTATGCGTGTGTAAATTACAACCATAAACGGCGACATGAAAGTTTTTTAGAGGGCATATAATACAATAAAGGAAAAATAATTATTTTTTCTCTTGCATGTGACAGTTTTCTTACTAATAATAATTTATATTATTGTGCAAGACATTCTTAAAATGTAGGTATTATTTCATAAATATCTATTATTTAAATTTTTTTTTTTGCTTTCAGTATTTATAGTCAAATTGATCAAATTATTTAATTATTAATTTTGATAACTTTTCGTGTCGTGTTCATATTTTTAAATAAGAATGTTTATAATTCATAATATAATTTTACGAATAAACAATGCAAGGTGACACAAGGGCAGAACTATTATCTTCGAATAAACAACTTAGAAGTAACCTAGAAATTGCTTGTGAATTTTGCGTCTAAAATAAATAAAGCAACTGAGTCAATATTTTTTCACAATTATGGTTATGTATCCTAAAACACCCAGAAATATAAATAATTTAAAACTACTCAAATTTTGAAATGAAATAAGTATTCAAATAAATTTCAAGTCGCTGTTAAATAAACTGTAAAAAGCAAGAAACAAATTAGTATTAGTTTAAGTCATCTAAAGAGGAACATACGTAGAAGCAAACATTAAGCAGGACCGGCTCAAGTCTTTTTAACACCCTAGGCTAATCCTAATTTTAGTGTGTCTTCAACACCAATTTACATGTTCAAAAACAATAAACAAAATTAATCCAACATTTCTATTTCATGGAACAAGCAGTTATTTTTTTACAAATATAAAATAATTGAAAAATATTTTCGTCTAATTGATACTAGCTAAGACGCCTCTAAATTTTAACCCTAATCGGGAGTCTACTGTGGCCTATAATAAAGTTAACTATATGATATTGACAGCATCAGAATTAAATGTGTATAGCATAACTATTAGTTCAATTCTTTAAAACAAATAACACAGGTAATACGCTACACTTCAAACACTACTGATTTAAGATTCAGATAATTTAATTTTAATTATTATCAAACTTATGTGATGATCTATGGGATTTCCACTATCGATCATATGACAGTTAATTATAAAAACCGACAATCTTGTCTGAGCCAAGATGGGCCTCTTTATGAACATTTAGTGATTAAAAGATTATTATAAAAAACTTTTACAATTTTTAGTTTTACTCGTTTTATTTTCCCAATGGGGTCCTTCACCATAGTAACAAACTAGCAAATTTTTCATTTATATTCAGACTGGACTAGAAATATCGTACTAGAGACCATCCAAGTTTGAATATTTTTATTGACTTAAGATATTTGAGTTCTTAATGTCATAAAGTCAGAGCGTTACGATCTTTCTTTAACCTTCCTTTTTGCTCATCTACTATATTCAGAATTCGTTCTATAATTCATGTCTTCTGTCTTCATGACATTTAATATTGAGGTTATTCTTATATTTTTGTCTTTATATACACAATTGATAACTAATTTTAAATAATTATTTTATATATAAATTTAAAAAAATATATCATCACGCCTTTTAGCCATTACTGCGTGTGGCACTCTGCCATAATTATATATATATATATATATATATATATATATATATATATATATATATATATATATATATATATGTATATATTAATAATAATAATAATAATTTTTTGTATATATATATAAATTAATTAATTAATACGTTACTTAGATAAAATGGTTGTAAAATTTTCGTTAGGTTTACACAAATCAGCAAATAGAAAGTCAAACTAAAAGGTATGTAGATCAAGAAATCATTCCAGTAGTAATCAAACCTTTAACTAAGGTAATCTTACAGTTTATTTATTTTTCTTTCTGAAATAATGATTAGCAATGCATATTTTTAATTATTTGCCAAGAAAGTTATCTAAACTTAATGTATATATTTTTCTAAATAATAAAGTAGGGCGTATATGTGACTACAATGATATGTGAGCTCCGCTGTTTGAGATTCACATTTTCTTAAGTCTGAGGTCACAAAATTTATAAAAAATCGTTACGGTTTATTGAATATCAATTAAGACTTTCTAGAATTATACATTGTTTTCAATATAGATGAAGATTAATAAAAACAAAAAATAGTGAAGGACCCCATTATAGCTTATGTCTCCATATCTACGCCTCTGTCTCCATATGACATAAGACAGTATAGCAGCCTTCTTCCGCGTTCAAACAAACAAACACATCAGAGACTGCGTCGGAACTCACACGGTGACGACATCATCGTCACAACGAAACACCGTTCAGTTGTCTTGTTATTGTCCGTTGTCAACTGTTAGCTACACTGCGTTGAGTATAAACGTACTCACACACATATGCTGCAACCAACGTGAGACAGTATCTAATGTCTGTCATTGTTTGCCAATAAAATATGACGTTCTAATTGTGTCGGTTAAAAATAGCACAAGTGATAATTGTTCTTGAGGAGTGGAAACGATATGTTGGTAGTTGATGCTTCCGGCAACTGTCACTTGTTTGTTTTTTAATGCCCAGTTGCAACCATCAAAACTTGAGTTTAAACTTCATTAATGGTTGGTTTTATAAACAACAAATTAATTTAATTTTAATGTATATCAAATTTATTTATTCAAATGCCAGTCGAAGTTTTGACAGAAATGTATACTTAAATATATGCCAATTTAAATACCTTTACTATGGTAGTAAATTTATTCTGTCTTTTATAAATTAAATAAATAAAAATTAATCGAAATTAATTGTTATTATACATATACATATTAGTTTATTGCCACCTACGGAAATTTTTTGAAAAACAATTAGATCTTTGAGGTGTCTTATCTAAGGCACTCAAAAGGTCTTATTCGACCAAAATTTTACTGCTCTTCAAAATATGGAGTATAAAATTCAGGCAATGTATAAAATTCCAAGTGTAAAAATTGTACTTATTTAGCAGTTATTTTTTATATCAGAACGCATTCTTGGTAATGTTCGCTTCGTTGGCACTTCGCAGTACTAACAACAAATCCTAAATCCGCCCGTACACCATATTCTCCAGAAACACTATCTATATATACACTCGATTTTAACTCAAATTATTCTGAATTTCATACATTTTAAATATTGAAAATGTTTTTGGCTAGACTCGCTTCGCGCACATTTTTAACAAACTAAACCTAAGCCTGTTTGCTCCACTTGTGTATTTGTATTAAGTAAAATTTACCTAAATTTCACATATTGCCGATGACATAAATATACAGACTGTTTCAAAATTATTGCAAAATGTACTGACAATTTTTTTTTCCAAAATCCGAAAATATAATTGCACGTTACTTAAAGGAAACATTTTTCGTGTCACTAGATTGAGATTACAGTATTTTTATTTTATTTTTGTTACACTGTACAACAGGAATTTAATTCAAATTACAGTATAGGGTCCGCACTCACCGAGTCGCAGTGTGGTAGATTATATAATTTTTAGCTTGAGTGCGCTCGAACTCGGGATCTCCGGATTCGAATTCCGTATCGCTATCCACACCACCGTACTGACGGACTAATGAATAAATATTAGTAAACATTAAAATTTATTTAATTTAATTATAATTGTATAAGAGTTTTTTCAATGTTTAATTTTTATTCATTACTGAAACCTCTCCGTAAAGCGACATAGAAAATGTTTGCTTCAAGTAATGTGCAATTATTTTTGCGAATTTTGAATAATTTGGAAACACTTTGTATAATAATCTATTATACTGTCAAAATAACATCACATACCGCTGTCAAACTTGTATTTGATCATTGCGAAGCCATGCCAATTTAATATTCAATCAGAGAAAATTTATTTCTAATATTAAGAAAATAAGCTCAAGTCATTTCGCGGGTAGTGAATACATATTATGTGGTAATTATAAATATTATCAACATATGTCGCGTACTTTTTAGATGACATCTCAGTTTGTCTTAGCTCACCTCAGTTGCCTCACTTATTTTGACCGTTCTTTTTGTGGCATGTGCGTTGAGATAAAGTGAGAATGAAGTGAAACGACTTGTTACATCTTGTCGATGCTGTATCATCTCATGAAGTTGTGCTTGTTAAGTTTTTAATCTCAGTTGAAGAGTGGGGTTAATTGTTTTTCCGGTCAATTGGAATATAAATGAATAGATATATCATCTCGCCTTTTACCCATTACTAAATGTGGCACTCTGCTGAAGCAGATTTAGGTAAGTGATACATTTCTTCACGTGAAGTGTGGTTACCAGCCGTCTAATCACAGCCCCGAAAGTTGTTTGCGTTGGGGGAGGCACAGGGGTAATTTTAATGTGGTGAAAATTGTTTGTTGGCTGTGGGAATTGAACGCGGGTTCTCAAATCAACAAGCTGACTCGATACCACTGAGCCACCTATATTTATATAATAATTATTATTTTTAATTATTTTTTATTATTAAGAATGTGGGTAGTAATGTTTCAAATTTTGTACTGTTATAATTATAATTAAAATTAAAAAATATTTAAAATTTATCACATTTGAAATTTATTTTTAGATGCAATTATTTAATAATGAATAAAATTATTTGGATATTAATGTATTATTTTTGGGCCGCGGTGGTCGAGCGTGTTAATGCACATCTCTTAACATACTGTGCCGTCACCCGAACCAAGGTTCGTCAGTTCGTATCCGCCTGCCGATAATGTGTGATTTGTCGTTAAATATAAAAATACAGGTACATGTATTTATCACACTCGGGAGCTATAAGCTAGTCACTTATACGCCTTAAAATAATTTAACTAAAGAAACCGGCAGTACGGCAGTGTAAAAACTGCGGCTTGGTGTTTCGAACGGAATGATGGGACATCATTATTATATATTATTATAATGTATTATTTACAAAATAGTACATATTTTTAAATAATTAGTTCTGCTACCGATTATACAGATTCTTCTAACCAACAAAATTTGTCGTTCTTTTTTCACCTCACTTAAATCTTATCTCACATTGAGCTGTGGTCAGGTAAAATGGAAAACAAAAATAACGCGACTGTAATTTTTACATTCGTCAATATATAAAATTATACCTTTTACTATATTTCTATAGGTAGGATTAAGGTATAGCTTATAATTTTTTTAAATTTATGCTATGCTCAGTTTCTTTGTTAAACAAATTGAGCCGTAATATTAACAGCAATTTATGGGTTCTGACAGCTACGTGCCTTCTTACTGCTCGTTGCGCCGCCATTGGTACTTTTGAGTTGACAATATGTTAAAGAAGAAATAAGTAGAAAATATCTCTCTTATTTATTAATTTTGGTATTTGATCCGTAAAACATGATTTATACTAGAATATGTAGTGCAAATGTTAACGGATGTGGATTTGTCATATTATATCCGGTGTCCAAGTAAATAATAGCAACTTTTGAATTTGTACAACATAATGCTTTTTTACAAATCCATAAAATTTGTTGATGATAAATGACAAATATACGTATGTTGCATTGTGAAAAAAAGAATACCGCGGTCATTTTAATAACATATAAAGAATTGGTGTTGCAATAAAAAAATACATACAAAGATAACTTGAATTGAAATAATGCATATAATAAAATGTCTAAATTTAATTTATACTTTCTTGTGACTACTTTTTGAATTATTAGTACATAAACATCTATTAGTTATTAAAATATAAATCTTAATAGCGTACATAATATTTGAAACAATTGTCTCGTATTTAACGCTAATGCTGATATCATGTATAAGTCGAATTAGTAAGAGATGAAAGAATAAGGAATGCAAAAGTAAAATTGTGTTACACAAATTTAACAGATTATGACATAATTAAGCATGTAATAGGATACAAAATTGGATCACTCGGAAATTGTAGAATCTGAATTATCTTCTTTGAATTAAAACAAACTTCTGAGTTTTGTTTCGCAATGAGAACTCATATTTCATCGAAATTTAACAACACAAATTTTCCAGTGACACTATTTTACAAGAAACAGTCATTTTGTTTTATTTTCATAATTTATTAAAGAATTATAGCGCATTATAAATAAATTCAATTTTTTTTGTTTTGGTTTATTTAGTTGAACTTAATTTTGCATGTCATAAAAACATTAAATAAGTAAAATACAGGCATAAAATTAGCGTTTAATATCGTGATTATAAATTAAAGAAGAAGTTTTAGATATAAATTAGTTTCTGATATAATCGCACAACCGTAGCAAGTAACTCACAGTAAACTATTTGGAGTCACGCCAAAAGTTTACGGTATTTCTGCAATTTCATTCATTTGTTTTTGTTTTCTTTTCATTCGTTATTGGCAACAATTTTATTTACAAATGTAAATTTATAGGTGTTTTGAAATGTAATTCTTATTTATTTAATTCTAGATGTTTAAATGGGGTAGGTGGCTCAGTGGTATCGAATCGGTATGTGGATCCAGAAAACCCTGGTACGATTCCCACAGTCGACAAACAAATTTTCACCAAATTAAATCTACCCCTGTGGCTCCCCCACCACTAACATCTTTGGGGGCCGTGATTTGACTGCTGGTAACTGCACTTCACGCGAAAAAATATATCACTTACCGACATCTGCTTAGGCAGAGTGCCACGTCCAACAGTGTTTAAAAGGCATAATGTTATATTTGATTTTATCTCGTATATATATAGGCTGTTTCACAACTTAGAGCAAAAAATTAAAGGTTATATTCTGTACGACGTGCTGATCATGAAACAAAAATTATTTTTTTTAAATCGCAAAACTATTTTCCATGTTTCCCAGTCCAAAATTTTTCGTTGCCACTGCCACTGGGTGGATGATTATGTTAAAGTTATTAATTAAATAAAATTCTATTATAAATAACTGCTAATAATTGAATTGTGTAATTATTCTTTCGTAGTTGATACCTACTTCATTGTTTGTGTTTAATAGGAAAGCGAATCCAGTGCAGTACTACAAAAATTGTTTTAGGTTAACAACCCTTAATTTTTCGAATTTAAAAAAAATTCTTTTTGTTTCATGATCAGCACGTCGTACAGAATATACCCTTTAATTTTTTGCTCTAAGTTGTGAAACACCCTGTATAAAGATGTTTGTGTTAAGTTAATTATTGCGATTAGGTTAAAAAAGAGTTACTTTTAAAATGCCACTTAATATTTATTGATTTGTGTGTTAACAGTGAATGATCTTAGGTTTCATTCATAAATGATTCTTGTTCATGTCAAGGTTGTGGTGGTGATATAAATAAATTTGTTATGAAGATTCTGATTCAGAATCACCATTTATTTAACTGGCAAGTTCTGCAAATTCTTAAATCCATGATTCATACTGCACATTGCGATGTAGATGATAATTATTTACTGTTTATTATGAAAACAAATCAAAATGATTCGTTCTACATATATTTTATAAATACGTTGCAGACTTTGAGACTAATAATGTTTTGTTTAGATACACTCATTATAGAAAGTGGGGTATTTTTGTAACAAATACTAATTCAATGGAAATAACTTGTTGTATTTTCTGGTCAATATTTCACCGCGTCATTTTACCTGTCAATACTGTCATCACACATTATCAATTATTTAAACGTGAATACATTTTCATGTCAACTACTAAACAACCGACCTGTCACCACGGTCGAGAGAAAACAAAATATTGAATATATGAAATATAAATGAATAGACATTTGTTTGCATTCTCAAGCTAAGCATATCTACTTAAATATTCATTATACAGACACTTTGTTCCAGAATTCCCTCGTTGATTTCAAAATACATAAATTGCAATAATTTTCAAAATGAATGTGAAATTGTTTATACGATAAATAATTGATATAAATTTTGATATTGAAAAAGTAGGATCGCGTAATAATTTTTATTAAATATTATGTTTTATGTAAAAATTTGTCCGAAAATAGAACAAATTCAATCTTTCACAATGTGTAAACAACACAATATGTTTGTATTAACGTGTTGATGTCAAAATTAATCTCAATTTTGTCGATCGTGTAAAAGAGCTTGAAAGTTTATATTATACATCATACGCGTTACAGTGTAGACTACTGCTTCTTATGACGGAAGACACCCATGCAATTACGGTTTCGAGTCACATATTCTGTACTGTAATTTAGATTAAGTTCTTGTGCAGAGTAACAAAAATTAAATTAAAAAAAAATAAAAATGTTAATATAAATTCATTTTTATTCACAAATTAAATAACATTTTAATTCAAATTTGTTCAATAAATTATTTGTAGTAGTTTCAATAGCGGCCTTTCCATTTCAGCGATAATTTGCATATTACATTCGATCAAAACTTTCCACTTCATAAACAATCATATTAATCACATTAAGTATTTAAAACTAGTTTTAAATGACATCTACCTATATATAATAATAATTCTTTGTGTAATGAAACATTTTGATAAAATGGATTATAGAACATATTGGCTGGTAGCACAAGCTCAGTTTTTGGGTGTTCTACGAGCAAGGTTTTAACATGTTAGAGATAGCAAAAACACCCAAAAACAGTGCTCTTAAAACAGGCAAAAACAGAGCTTGTGGTACCAGCCATTTTGTCTAAATTTAAAACTTCTGAAAATAGTTATTTACGTAAAAAGTTAGGAAAGCGTTCAATTACAGGATGAGTAATAGTTTCATGCCTAGCGATAGCGAGGCTTAAACAGCTTACTAATCCTGCACGACGCTTTACTGTCGTGTTACGTATAACATTTTACCTGAAACTTATAAACAAATAATAAATATTTTAAATTAATATAAATTAAAAGAAATATTTGACTTACATATTCAGTCAATATTTTATGTTGTTAAGTAACTAGAAACTCACGTTTCTTTCATTACCTGCCTAGGCAGGCAATATGTTATTTTCCTGATTAGACATGCAAATCAAATCATTGACATTGCTCTGATACAGTCGATTTACTTTTATTTATTTAAAGAAGTTTAAAATTTAACTTTTGTTAGTGAAATCAGCCATTAATAATTTAGTGTCATAATAGTAAATATTTTAATATATTAAAAACAAGAGTGAAAATTATATTACAAATAAAAATGGTATTAACAGATGCTTGTTTTATGATTATGTCCATTATATTCTGAAAATTCATATATTAGGATGTCATTTCTTGAACTATCTAGTAAAAATCTGACACAAAAATTGAATTGTTGCATTATATACAGGGTGTTTCTATTCTATACCACGAAACTTTAATGACATATATAATTTAATATCCTGATTATATATATAGCAAAAAAATAGGATGTTTCATTCCTAGCGAACATTTTTAGTGTCACTGGTATAATTGTACATTTAATTACATTAAGTTCCTGCTGTATATATAAAATATTAATTAAATATCTTGATATACAATACAAATCATTTTTATTGAACTGACGTAACACGCCCAAAATATACATACATCAAACTATTGGAGCGATATTATCTTGATATTTCATATATTCATTTAATGTGTTGAAAAGTGAATGAACAAAAGCCTTAGGAACACAGTGAGTTTGCATATTCTGATTTTATTTTCTTAATTAATTACATGCATATATACTCTCAACCTTGAAGTTTTCTAGAAATTTTATATCTTAATAGAAAAAGACATGTGAAAAAAAGAATCTTGGTTTACTTTGATATTAAATTGAAGTTCTCAAGTAAATAACAGTGTTGGTATAACAATAAGACGCTTTCTCTGTGTTCAAGTAAATTCCGTTTTTATATGACTTCAAGGTTTCTGATTCAGCGGTAATTTGCATAAACACAATATTTATACATCACAGACTGGATGCATTTCCATGATGTGTAATTTTCGCTTTAATACATTTTTTCTCTGCAAATACACAATTGAAGTGTAAAAGTTATGTTCACATGAATGAAAGAAAAATGTATCCATCATTTATTTTCTAGCGAAGTATTTCTTAATGTAGTAAATCATATATAATTAATTTTGGAACAATAAATTAATTAGCTATGAATTAATTTGTTTTTGGAGTATTAAATGATTCACAGAATTCCAGAATGATTGTTTATGAAAACCATAACAAACTATAATTTATTGCTTTTAGATTGATTAATATTAAGTGTTGATCATTTATCAATAAACAATTCATGGGAAGGGGTAATATATTTATGATCAATAATTCATAGATGTTATCGTGCATACTTCTTACAAAATGTGTACAAAACACACAGCTTGAATTTGAAATGAATTGGTGATTTATTCTCATAAATGCAGACAAATTATTTTCAATCGATAAAATATTTAAAAAATTGAGAAACATTTCATGTTTACTAGTATTTTAACAAGATTAATGGTGGGTTGCTGCTGTCAACTAAATTAAGAAATTACAGTAATAATATTAATATTATTTCTGTGGCGTTCCCTCCATTAACATCTTTGGGGGTTGTGATTTGACGACAGGTAATCGCACTTCACGTGAAAAAAATATGTCACTTACAAGATTTGCAACGGCAGAATGCTACAACCAGTTATGGGTAAAAGACATGACGATATATTTAATTCACTGGTTAACAGCCATTTTGCTTCAGAGACGGGAACGTTATTTTCTGCTTAATTTGATGCCACTAAACACGAAAATCATAATCAAAAGTCGAGTTTGGTTCTGGTTTCTTTGTTAAGTTTTAAAACTGTTTTATAGGGTTAAAAACAACTGATAAGGATGGTCCGTGATCTGACTAATTAATATTACCATGGAATTAAGTTTTTCCAGCAATTTTAGTCTTACATAAATCGGAAATGATCGCCAAACACCCTCGAGTTTCGGTTAAAACTTATTGCTTTTTAAAGTTATAATTTTTTGACAAAAATAACTATTTTGCACTTATGAAGTCCGATATCTCAAGCAGTGTACACTTCAGAAAAATCCGACCCAACCCAGCCCGGGAAGCTTATGTTCGCATTTTATATTTAAAAACTAAATGTTTTTTGCAAAAAAAAGCAACGTTGAAATTTGTTGACCAGTGTTATTTTTGTTTATAGAAACTATTGTTTTTGTATGTGTTTATCGAAGTAAACTAGAAAATTAAATTAAGGAAATAAATCTGGATGGTATTCATATCCATGTCAAATATCCTTGGAGATAGGATAATCTTCATAAAGACGATCTTCTATGAATATTACCCTTAGAAATTAATTATTTATCAACTTTTTAGTTACTTCTTTATTTTATATACACTTCAAATTTGTATGCATAGTGGAACAATAAAGATATAATTTATTACGGGGAGCTGATCCACGGGGGCGGAGGGGCATGAGGGATATGTTTGTATAAGTTTCATTTGTTTCATTGGAATTAGGAAGAAATTGAAGTTACATGTTTGAAGATGGTCTTGTAAGATTTGCTTTGATGCATTTGCATTAGGATATTTCATTAAAGTATATTAGATAGATTCGCTATGTCAAAAAACAGACGTAATATAGTAATTAAACTTCCAATTATATAGCGACAGTAGATACAGAGGTTTATAAATATATGTATATCCTGAACCTAAAAAATCTAAATGTTTAAAATTTTGTATTTTATATTTTTTTGGCAATACTCTTATATATTTTATATTAATATTTAAAATTTAATATTTAACTAATAAGTATAGTTTATTTATAATATTGTGATGTCACGTCATTATTTTCTGATTCAAATAATAATAAGTAAATATAGCTCCTTATTCCTTATTTGCCATATAAATGTTATGATTGTATAACGTCTTTCCCACTCCTACTTTATTTAATTTTTACTCGTATTATATAAATATGAGTAATGACATCATCGTTAAACTGTAGTTAATAAGATAGACAAGCTTACGAACATTAATGTGATGTATAATATTTCTAAAAGCGCTAGTTTCGCCTATTTCTGAATGTTAACTGTAATAGTTGAGCAATAGAGATTAATAAAATCTAACTTCAAATAGTTTAAAAGTTTACTGATTATTTGCACCTCCAAAAGTTAAGTTTTAACGTAATTTAAACAAACACAATCAAATCAAAAATTTGATAGTAATGCTACCTATTCTATATGACATGTAACTTTGATTTGCGTTTATTTATTTAAAGCAAAGTTTAAAATTTAAATTTTGGTTGTACAAATGACTATAAAACGTAAAATAAAGACAGATAGTTAATTTTCCTGTATAATTTTAGAAATTGAGTGAAGTAGATAGAAGTTAGTAATATAATTAAACAATGAAATAATTTTTAAGATTTTGTTGTTGAATAAATTGTGTATAACTAATCCGAATCCAATTTAGTCAATTCTCTAAAGTCTATAGAGAGTCAAACGTACTATAAAATTTCATTTCACTGTCTCGCCGTTTCCCATACCATGATAAAAGTAATTTGGAGTGAATACTTCTCGTACATTTGATCTTGTCTGGATGGGGTCCTAGGAGAATATCGGTCTCGTGCAGAGCTAGAAAAGATCGGAAATCCTCTCACTAATGTAAAAGCAACAATTTTACCGTGCAGTTTCCATCAGTGAAAGTAGCCGAGTGTGACACAAGCACGAGTTTCCCCCAATTTTTATTCTCCCCAGTCAGTTCCAAGTTGCGCTAACAAAAGACTCCAGACGCCAAGTGTCAATAACTTAAAAGTCAAATCCTTCACGTTGGAATAAACTACCCTACGAATCTTCCTACTGGATTCCGCAAAATGTTACGAAGACTTATAAAAGAAGTACGTGTAATATTGAAAGTGTAGAATGATATTATTAAAGAATCAAATTAAATTATCAAGAGAAAAATTGGGATACCGCCAGGATTTGAACCTAGGACCTTATGAACTCCAATCATATGATTTAACCAACTAAACCACGATCAGATTTGTATCACAAGCGACCGTGGCTTAGTTAGTTACAACATATGACCAAAGTTCATAAGGTCTCCCAATTTGTCTCTTTATAATTTTATTTTATTTACATGAATTAAGTATTTACTTAAAAATATACTAATTAAATATTTATTCTTAAATAACAGTGTGACTGCAGACGACTCTTCCAATGGCAACGCGCGAAAAAGATATTAAATGCGCGCTTATTTTAATAGTTACCAGTGATACAAACAAAACAGAAACTTGTCATATTGATAGTTGACAGAACGAATTTATTTTTAGTACGTATACGGTTTTTTGATAATTTTAATATGCAATCGTAGAAAAAATTATGTGTGTATCACGAGCGTAAAGTGTCTTTCTTCCTCTTACACTATTGCAGCTCTCGCCTTCGGCTCGCGCTGCAATTACCGTGTTCGAATAACAAAAAATCACTTTAGGCTCTTAATACACAAATAACTATTTCGGTAAATTATGTCATTAAATACCACTCGAGGTTTACGTTACTGCAGCAAAATTTTTATTCTCCTCATTCGGACTTGGTTGCTTAGAGGTTAAATGATTCGAGCAAATTGACACTAGACAATGTATCTATACAATCGATGTCACGATTTTATCATGTCCATTGATGTGGTATTAAGTCAATAAAAGTAAGCTAGGAACATTTTAATCATTTTGCTCACTCTTAACCCTTTAAGTCCGGATGTAAAAATAGTTCTAAAAATTTATTTATTTCATTTGTTTCATTATTGGATAAGGTCATAAAACGGCAATATTTGCACAAAAAAATTATTTTACCCCATTCATACAAAAAATTATGGTCCCTCAGAGGTACCACTAGTACTTATATTTTATCTACAAATCTACAAAACAGTTCCTCTTATCACTTAGACATAATCCCACTTGACATGTCGTACAATGCCATCTACTTCGCCGTGGTTCTGCTAATATAAAAACAGACGAACACTGTATACTTGTTGATCTTCATTCACATATAATAAAACTGTATACAAAACTAAACTTACAAAGACAAAAAAAATTCTGCTCATGCCCAGCTACAACAAGTATTAACAGAAACGGTGGTTCCAGCTTACGCTTACTAGTACGCTGGAGAAAAATTAGTTTTCATGTGGTTCCGCCGTGGAACCACATGGACTTAAAGGGTTAAGACAATTAAGAGATTTTCGATAGCTAGTAATCGCCATTTTAGTGTCCTGAAAGTGAGCTACTGTACCATAAATGTAAAATTTGCTCGAACGAACTAAACGCGAGTTCTACAAATCATTCGAGTGCGACAATATATCTTTGCGCAATTGTTGCATACAATTTTTTTTCTACAACTCTTTATATGTAATACCCAATATGATATTGATTCGGTATTCATACAATGCTATGGAAGACATACAATAATACAATAATGAGCATCGAAACTGGCAGATAACGTACGAGTGAAGAAATTGAGGCATGAAGCACGTAATAACAACTGATTCAAGTATCACACTTTCAAGTTATGTACACTATTTTTATTTCTAAAAAAGTTTACAAATCAAATAATTATTAATTTATAAAATGAAGATTTGTGTTAATATTCTAACAATTCTACTAATTACTGCGATCGCGTTATTATATTCTACCGACAAACAAATGACGCATCTCGTTCTATTATTCAACCGACACGCGCCAAAAGTGCTAAGTAAGCTAATAAAATAAACGCGGCCGACCACTTGCAATCAAACAAGACCAAGACGATGTTTCGTGTTGTAATGAAATATATTAAAACATAAAAATGAAGTGGTAATAATCACAAAAGTTCTAAAGGAAACAACAACGTATGAATAAACTATTATTTACTTAAGTTACTAAATTACTAATTACAAATTGGTCATGGCAAAATTTTCTCTTGCAGCCTAAAAGACGACTTGTCTCTCAACTAAAGCTAAGCTACCACTAACTAATTGTTATTCTTTTCAATTTTCCGTGCTAACAAGTGGAATGAGGGTGGAATCGTAGCGTTGGTTCAAGATAACCGTTCCCATGCACGAGTTTACATTTTTTTGTAAACAGACGCTTGCAAGGGATGAAGTACAAAGGTCAAATCTATATCAGATCAATGCTCAGCTTGTAATTATCCTAGATTTGTCATCATATGTCTCATTATAGCTTAACAATTCAGAGAAGTCTTCAACTCGATACATAATAATGAAAAAATACTGAAATTATTAAAACATATTCATTAATAAATTTGATTAACAAAACTCTGCCAATACAACGTTTAAAAAGATACTTAAGATAACATTTAATTAGTATATATCTCTCGAAACTGAGTTGATAGTAAAAAATCCTAATTATAACAAAACTGAATTCTGAATTATTTCATATTGTTCTTCTTCTTCCTATGGCACTACAGCCCAAATCGGGCCTGGGCCTACCGGACACACCGAGCAGCAGTTTTTACACTGCCGTACTACCTGCCGGTTTTCGTAGTCGAATGCTACATTATTTAAGGCGTATAAGTGACTAGCTTATAGCGCCCGATTTCATATTGTTGCACAATAGAAATTGTTTTTATTTATTCAATTCGTTTTTATCGGGGCACCATCTGTTATCTATTAGTGACACTCGAATTGCTGTGTTATAAGTGTGTGTTATTTTTAACTTCCCGCGATAATTTAGAACATTTTATAACTACTTTCATAAGTATTCGTTTGAAAATGAACTTTACCGCATACTGTTATGTGTAACGTACTACAAATAACAATTGTGTGGTAATGAACTATTTTACGTATTGTTTTGAATGCGCAAAAGTCAACTTCTTTTTAACGGTTATAGAAAAAATGATAAACAATTAAATTTTATATGCCGGTGTAATGTACCCAGAAATTTGACTTTTAATAATATGGTTTGATCCCCACAGCCGACAAACAATTTTCACCAAATTAAATCTACCCCTGTGGCTCCCCCTCCACTAACATCTTTGGGGGCCGTAATTTAACGGCTGGTAACCGCACTTCACGCGAAGAAATATATCATTTACAAAGATCTGCTACGACAGAGTGCCACACCTAGTAATGGGTAAAAGGCGTGATAATATATTTATATTTATTTATTTATAATAATGATTATAAAATAAAGATTGTCTGAAACATGGAGCAAAAGAATAAATGTAAAATATGTGCAATTTGCATACGATCTTTAATTTTAAAGTAATTTGAAAAAGGTGACATTGCACATTTGCCAAAATCTAAGAAATATGTATGAACTATAGATATTTTGATGAAGTTTATGTGTAAAGATTTTTTATCTTGATGATTCCTCGAATTTGACTAGTTTTTTCTTTTTAAGTTAATAGATTTGTTCGTCAAGTAATTATTAATATTAAGTACCATTAATTCAATACAAATTTGGTATTATAATCAGCGTTGAGAGGCACTCACTGACATATTAATTTGATATTACCATACAAGTGTTACTTGAGACTGCGTTGTTTCTTATTTTAGTTGTACAATTATATTGAATTCAATGAGACGAGTTCGGTGAGGAGGGCAAATGAAGCAAGTCCTCAAGTGGTTCTTGACATGAACATGAACACGAACATGATGAATGATATTGACCTAGGGGATATTTGTCCTTGAATGTGAATGTATTACTATATTAGTCTGAATCTTACACTTATAGAGTATCAGTGATTATTGAGTAATAATAATATATAATAGCTTTCAGTACATGAGTACTTTCAGTGTTACATACAATGTATCTACAGATTTATCGAATCGTAAGGAAATAAATATATCATCATGCCTTTGATTCATTACTAGCTGCGGCACTTTGCCGTAAAATCACGACCCTCCCAAAGATGTTAGTGGAGGGGAAGCATTAAGAGTAATTTTGATGTGAAGTAAAGTTTGTCAGCTGCGGGAATTGAACTCAGGTTCTCAAATCGAAAGGCTCCCATTGTACTTTCTACTCCAGAGGATTGCAAGTAATTATAATAATTGAATTGTTGTGTTAGATACACAATACAAATATTCTTTCTCATAAATAAAGTTAAAATATGTAGTTATATATTATGTAGAGATAGTGTTAAATAATTAGTACTCGTAAATGAAAAGTGATAGCTTTTGTTGTAAAGAATATTAGAATGTTTTTATAACATTGAATTTGAACTTGAAATTTATGTAAATTGTAGATGTAAACAGAAAATACAACTAAAATAAATGTAAAAAAATCTAAATCTAAGAACTAATTAACAAAGAATTTAACTCGTAAGCCTTAATAAAAAAATCAAATCTGATTAAGGCTTAGAGGTTAAATTGTTTGTTAGAAAATACAACTCTTTCACAAATGTTCATAATCTAAAAGAAGCTGTAGACCTACCATGTATATTCGTTATAGCAAAGAAATAAATTAATTGCAATTATTAATCAACAAAATGTTTTACCTCAAACTGACAGGAAAATAAACATTTGCCTGACCTTTAAGACTCAGGAAAGCTTTGCTTTGCATGCCTAGTCAGGAAAATAACATATTGCCTGCCCAGGCAGGTAATGAAAGAAACTTGAGTGTCTAGTTACTTAGCAACATAAAATACTTCTTTTAATTTAAATGGAACTATCTCCTCATCCTGTAATTGAACACTTTCCTGACTTTTTACGTAAATAACTATTAATCTATGCCGTCAGTGTTATAACTGCTATGTTATTACGTTACTTGTCGCATGTTGCTACGTACATTACAACTTTTGTAGTTATGCGGAGTCAGTGGTGAAACATAATATAGAAGCATAAAGAAGTCAATAAGTTTGTGTGGCATACTCCCGGACACGGATTACGTTACATGTCTGACTGTCTGTGTCAACGATCTCGGAATTGGCACTAACGATTTTGATAAAACTTGGTATTCAAATGGTTTTTGAACTCTGAAAACGATATAGCTTGGTCTCATCATTCGAAAAATTTATTTAATAAAGTTCTTCAAAATATAGACATGTAAGTACAATTTCATGTGACCCAAGAAATCACCAACTATTTTTGAGATATGTGTGAATAAAAATTCGAAAGAAAATTAGAGGGAAAAAAGTAGTTCTATCTATATTTTGTTTTCTCATTTTTCATTTTAAACTTGTCATCTTCAGTTATTTTCAGAGCGATGCTCGGTCCTCCAGATATTAGAATTTGATTTGCGATAGTTTCATTATTATCCTAGAAATATAAACCAAATTTTTATTAAATAACCTATAAGGAGTTTACTGATTAGAATTTGTTGAGTCTATTGTGTGCATCTCATTAGCAAATGAAGTGTGTAATTTGTTGGCAAACATAGATATTTACAGGATAAATTTACACACAGAATAGAAAGTGAAAAACACGTAAAGCGATGTTTTAAAAATTGAACGTATAATTTGCAATATTTTTTTTTAAGTATATTTTTCAACATAAAATTCAATAGCTGTGTCTCTTAGATTTGCATTTAGATTTTACCCTCTTTACGGTTCTGTAGAGTAATATCAATATTAAAGAGATCTAAATTATATTTTTTTAGAACGTACTATTTAGGATGTCCTGTATTCTATAAAATGAATTAAATATTACGCATAGTAATCCGACGACTGCTGATTATTATATCAAAATAACTGTTTTCTACTCTCATGCTTAAATTTACTTATTAAATATGTATTATCTATACTTTAATGAAATTCATGTACACAGATTTCTATCAATAATAGCACAATATTTACTTTTTTACATGGTCTCTATGGTTTGCTCAATAAAATAGTACTTTTTACATTTATTTCAATAATTTGAGTATTGGATTTGATTGTTGAAAAAATAATGTAATCACATTTGTAGGGTCTCATTAACATTAAAGAATTATGGTCTGGAACAAGTAGTCCTATGTTCACCCTTTTTTTAAAAATATTTCTGTGAATAATATTTATTTAAATATTTATCAGAATGTCATTATGCGTTCTGTTTTGAACACATTCAAGTGTAGGATTTAATTTAGCTACCTAATATGCACCCTGCGTACATTCAAATTGTATGCTGCAGGGCGTAACCACTAGCAATTTACCTGATGAGTCCCAAATCATTTGAAAAATTCCCCCGCAATTCAATTCCCATTAAAATCCTTCACCATCACCTACACAGCCCTCTTTCAGAATCTGTCCTTCTTAGCTTCCTCACCCTCACATTTCTTCCCCTTGCACTCGAGCTTCTGCTCGTCTGTTCCTCTTTCCGGACGCGACACCGGCCCTTTGTTCCACGCACCAGTGACATCGTGGGGCGGCGGCAGTGGACGGCGTTTTGAGTTCCTGCATCGCATCGCATCCCACTACAAGCGAACCCAGTAGCTACACGTTCAATAAAAGTGCAGCCCAGTGTTTCCCAACAACACTGATTTTATCGGAGAAGTGATTCTGGTACTTTAGAAAGGATAGTTTGGTCCAATGATGGAGTTAACACGTTACTGATGTAATGTTTGATAGAAGCAGTGGTTTTCTGCGTGAATATAGCAAGTGATAGGATTCTGTAAACCTACAAATTTCATTTGATTGTCACGTTAGTATAGTTTTATTTCATTTTCGATAAACTGTATCTTATGTATAGACTATCACGAGTAGTGGTAGTTTTATTTTTGTATGATATACCTAACCACAAAAATTATAATTGTATTGTATTGAATATAAAGTAGGGAACTCTGATTCTGTCTAGTAATAATACATTACAAACTTGAGTGCTCTGCATAAAGTCCTCAATTTGAATAGATTGGCAATCGTCGAAAACACATTTTTAGTATTTTTCATTTTAGCTGGTTGGTACTATCTAGTATTATACAATAATTTGGTAGCTGATTATATTTCGTTTTTATATACAATATTTTTTTCTACGATTTTTGTGAAAAGTTGATAATTACGCTTTCATTTGACATCGTAAAGTTGATCTTTTCTGTGGAACAATTGAAAAATAACTTTGTCGCGAGTTTTCAACGTCAACGCGAGAAAAAGATATTAAATGCGCGCTTATTTCAATAGTTACCAGGGATACCAATAAAACAGAAATTTGTCATATTGACAACGAATTTATTTTCAGTACGTATACGTTTTTTATTATTAATTTAAAATAAAATAGTAGAAAAAATTATGTGTGTATCACGACCGTAAATAGTATTTGTTCCTCTTGCACTATTGCAGCTCTCGCCTTCGGTTCGCGCTGTAATAAAGATTCACTTTACGCTCTTAAAGACAAATAACTATATTTTCTCATATTGTATACTTAAAAAACTATTTTTTTTTCTACTCCCGTTATTAAAATGTGATTTAACGTAGGTACTGGTTTTCATGAAGATAAATAACATATTAATCACATGTTTATAAACCGTGGCTCGAACATTTTAATCAAGACTTGAGATATTAAGCACGGGATGAAGTTAGCTTCAGGCATTTGTCATTGTTATTTAATCTTACTTTTTAAATAATTCATAAAACTTTCAAAAATATATTATCTTAATTTGCGATCGTAGAAAAAGGATAGTATACGACTTGTTTTATAAATTCTTTAGATACTTGTTTTTTATACACTCGTAACTAAAGAAACGTTTATAAAACTTGTTACATAATTATCCTACGGTCGTGTAAATAGTAGGGCATTAGTTACTTGTTTTTAGTGCAAAAAAATAGTTCTTACTGCACTAGTGCAAGTAAATTTATTATTAAAATTTTTTGTGAGACTTAGCCAAGTGTTTAGTTTATATTTTATTAAACCTAGTTTCACCAAGTGTATGGATGACCAATTAATTTTGTCTTTGTTGTTATTTAAATTGCTGCATAGCTTTTCCTTTTTTCAGTAGATGGCATTGCCTGTTCGATAGAACTTCTCATGTCATCTTACCGTTTTTTAGAGATCTTATTCTCTGCTGGCACAGTCCTTCGTCACCAGCTTCTTCACGTGAACTTTGTTCTAGGTGAAGAAATGAGTTATACCATACGGATGAGCTCTAATAAGAGCGAAACGCGTCTATGGTTACTAACTGTGCTGGCCAGCCTCATAAGGTGACTTGGAGGCTGAATTTTGTGAGACTTAGCCAAGTGTTTAGTTTATATTTTATTAAACCTAGTTTCACCAAGTGTATGGATGACAATTAATTTTGTCTTTGTTGAAATTTATTATTGCCGTATGTGCAACCTCAGTAACTTCTGGAGATGTACCAGAAGAGTCACCCAAATCGCTACTGTCACACGTTCTCTTCGATTTTTAATTTAAATATCGCTTATTTATTCTCAAAAACAAATAAATATCAATAGTTGTTAAACAACATAGTCATCAAGGCACTCCAACTTAAGTTCTGTTAAAAAGAAATCATGTAATTATTACTTCAAAATAACTCAAGGAAACTTATTTGTGCTTGAATTCACACTATCGTAGATAAAACGTTGTAAGATACACGTAGAAAAAGTATCTTATTCACATAAATGGATAACTCGCTTTATAAAACACAGGAATGATTTCTTGTACTTGTATCGTAAAATAACTATTATTGTTGTTTTTTATAAAATCTGCGTATTTTTAGAAAAACTGGTACCTACTTTTATATTTCCTTGTCTCGTTTAAAAGCTATTTTCAGTAGTTATACAATAAAATCTTCGAACATAACCGAATATACAGTTACGAGGATAAGATGTGTTGCCTAGGAAACACGACACCGTAGGTGGAGTTGTGTCTTTAGGTAAAGCATCGAGTACGTTGACTGTATAAAGACTATACAATGAATTAATCAGCTACATTAAACAGATTATTTATTAAAGGAATATTAAAAGTACAATTGTTATAGATAATGTTACCAGTAGTAGTATTACTCGAGGAAATTTTAAAATAATAGTTATTTACGTAAAAAGTCAGGAAAGCGTTGAATTACAGGATGAGTAAATAGTTTCATGCAGAGCGATAGCAAGCTTACGAATCCTATACGACACTTTACTGACGTGTTACGTATAACATTTTACCTAAAACTTATGAACAAGTAAAAAATATTTTAAATTAGTTAAATAAAAAGAAATATTTGACTTATATATTCAGTCAGTATTTTATGTTGTTAAGTAACTAGATACTCACGTTTCTTTCATTGCCTGTCTAGGCAGGCAATATGTTATTTTATGTTCGACTGCATCATATTACCTTGTTTTACGACACTGTTTACTGTCCATAATCGGGTACTTTATTGGACTAGTACGATAAAAATGTAAAATTGGACTGCTGTCAATGTCACATTAAAACAAAATTCAAAAGAAATATTTAAACACCATTTTCTGTATGTATTATATGTATCTTCATACAATTGTTAGATATTCTCTTGCATTACATGCAAGATCTTTTATTTTTTTTGGAATGTCTTCAATGTCTTCATCCATCTCAACACTTTTTTCACTTTGACAATTTGATAAATAAAGCAACAAATGCATAACAACGACGCACACTTTGAGATGCAATGAAATGTTTTAAATATAGGTATTGACAATCATATTTTAAGAGAAAATATTCTCCATGCAGTCGAACATAAAACGTTGTATGCAACTCGTACATAATCGGTCTTTATAGACTCGCCTTATTTATTAGCCTCGCTCGCTGCGCTCGCTCTGCCATAAAATTCGGCTCGTCCAATAAAGACCTAAATTATGTACTTGTTACATAAACTACTATTAATGCCTAGGCATCCAAAGCAAGGCTTTCCTGAGTCTTAAAGGTCAGACAAATAATGTTTATTTTCCTGTCAGTTTCAGGTAAATAAAATTACTTATTTGTTTATTGATATCCATAGATACGATTCATTTGTCTATGACTGAAATTTGCAAAGGTTTGTGTTTCGCGAAACACAGCTAACAACTCAACAATATGCAATATCATACAGCATAACTCGGGAAATATTTTTCGATGAATAGTATAGTCAAAATTATAAATTAAATTTTAGCAGTCCTATTGACTATTTTATTTAGGATATCTTATTCTCATTAGCTAATTCAAGAAATTTTATAGACCTCTTTCGAAATCGTTCATTTATGACAGGAGTGCCATAACTCAAAATTGAGTATTTTTGACATAGACATTGATTATATATACTAACGTTAGTACGTTAGTATGTTAGCATATACAATCAATAGTATAGAAAAACACGATTTGAAGTGCATAGTTATCAGGTAGTATTTTAAACTATCACCTATGCAGAAAAATGATACATAATATAACTTTGGCACAAATCAAAATGAGTATTGCTGTTTTGTGCATATCGTATTGCTCCATTTATTTATACAAAGAACAAAATTGTGTTTGAGTGTAAGCTCTGCAATATCTGTATGCACAATTTTATAATAATATGTCAGTTGATGTGAGTGGAACTTTATTCTTGAAGAAAATTTAAGACTTATTTCTTCTACACCAATAACTTAAATATACCAAAATTTGAATTGTGACACTCTTGTAGCAAATGAGCGAAATGTAAAATCTATTCTGGAACTGTAAAATGTATTTAATTCAATATCTATTAGAATTTTGTAGATTTGACACAAATTTTGCAAATAAATCTTCACGCTATATTCTATTAAATATCGCACGAACCAATCAATCTAAATGTTAGTATCATCCCACAATCAACCTTCTCCAAATATTCCTATTGCCACTCATCACTTTCGCTCCACTCATATTTATAATTCCTCTCATACAAACATGTCTATTCTTTTCGATTCATTTTAGTGTGGAATATAGAAGAATGATAACAATTTTACGAAAAGACTAGAAAAATAATGAAGGAAAACAAATTTTGGAAATTTTTGATGCATCGTTATTACTCAAATTTTAATTATAACAGATATATAATTATCTCTTTCCGTGCCAACATTTTTTTATTTATGTAACACTTAAAAACTTAATGATGATGGTGTAACCAACCATTAAAAATTGACACCCTTATATATTTTAATTATTCAGTTTAATTTTAGAATAATTGTACGTTCTCATTAATATTAGTAAGGTTTTATGAAACACGATCAATAATCATTATTATTTATTTATTGTTTTTATCGCTATATTAAAAACAAGTAGTTAATGTTTGCTTGCCAATAAAAGGCGATTAGAGTTTGAATATTTTATATCAAAACTGGCTTTAACTACTTCTTTATACTGAACATCGGTCTCATAGGCATTTCTGTAAATCTATGTATAAATATTATTGTTCTATGCCCACTAAGTGAGTAGTACTTTAATAACTAAGTTGCCACATGGCTAGCCCGATAAGATATATTTTAATACAAATTTATTTATATATATACATAAAAATCTGTTATTTGTTCATAAAATTTAATATTATTGTAGTCGTCACTCTATGGATTAAACAAACGCTTAACAAGCAAGAGATCACTAGTTCAAATTTCGCTGACTTCAATTTCGTGTGTTCTTGTTCATATTCACTCGAAGATTCGTCAAATGAAATATACCTTGATCATAAATTTCGTATTAATTTCTATATAAAGAAAATCGTATTTTAAGAAAAATGTCAGTTATTGCACTTGTCATATAACTTCGCTATATTTTTATTTATTTAAACTGTTAATGTTCCACATGTCTATAAAGAGCGTAATTTGACGGTTAATAACCGCACTTCAATCTCAAAATATAGCACTTACCGAGATCTACTACGACAAAATGCCACATCCAATAATGGATAAAAGGCTTTACCTAATTCCGTTATGAAAAGTCCTGTTTTACGTCAATTTTTGACGTTATGAAATGTAAATTTTTTCATAAGTGTCATTCAAGAGTTATGTAAAGAATTCTTTACATAACTAGTTCGTAATAATGTTGACAGTTTGAAATTTTTCAAAAATGTTCGCAAATAACGGAAAAAATTGTTTATTATTTTTTTTAGGATTGATATACATTTAATATTTTTTCTGGTATTAAACAATTGAAGGGGAAAATTGCAGATTCTTCGATATCAGAAGGAAGGTCTGTCTCGGATTCAGAACTCACTTTCAATGATGACATAAGCTTTAAATTTAAACATTTTATTCATTTATTTTCACGGCAACGCTTTGGTAAATTGATTGATTGGTTTTGAAATATACTGAGCTGTCATAAACCTAGAATTTTATGTATTTTAAAAATTATTTTAGCGGAATTAGATAATATTTTGCACGTAATACGTTATGAAAACGTGATGTTGTTTGACTCACATAATTTGGCAAATATTATGTTCGTCAAACAATATCAACCTTTTCATAACTGGTTACTTAAATAACTATTATTATTTTCATTTAAGTTTCCATGCAAAAATATTCAAATTATAATTCTATAAACTGTACCGTTTTCAATTTAGAAAATTTAACTATTATTAAAATTTATTTATTGTATATTGGCACTTAATAATGTATATTATTTATATAGTTAACATGGAGAAATGAGTAACTAACCCGAAGCTCGTAGAAACAAAACTGGATTCGAAGTTTTGGCAGTATCAGGTCAGACATTCATTAATTACAAAATTAATCAGTATACATCTGCATTTATTGGTTTTGCATTATGACTGGTTGAAAACAAAAGAAGATAATTTATCATCAAGACTAATTTCTATCCAGAAAACTGTTTGGAACCCCTGCGCTAGTCACAATCAGGGCCGGGAGTTGGGAGCGAGTACACAGGCACCGACACTGCCTCTCAGGATCGGTCGTTCACCCTCCCTATCCACAACACAACTCCACGTCTCAACTCTCGCTATCACACCACGTCACGTGTACGTGTATATGTACATATATGTGATAGTGCATCATGCTGCTGCTGCTGCTGCTGCTGGTTGATGTTGCTGGTACATTGTTGTCGACCAGGGGTGTATTACTCCTGATTGGGCCAGATGCACGATGCTATTGTATCGGAACAGTCATTGCTTCCACGAATTACGTTGTGGTTGTTATCGGGTAATGGAGACGTGTTAGTGTTGAGTTAAAGAGAAACTTTATTGCCGCAAACTAATGGTTCAATTACACAAGAGTCATTTTTGTAAGCGATTCAAACAAAGATGAATTTTAACCAAATTGTGCAAATCTATTTTCACAATACCCACCATCTCCGATATGATGATAAAATTAGTTTAGCTATAATAATATAGTACCGGGTGGAACATCATACCTGTGTACATAGGCGATTAACATGAAAAAACAGTTTTTCTGTGCGCATTGCTCCCCAAATTATTTTAGCAAAAAATGCTTCAAATAAATGTTGTAGAGCATAAAATTCTACATCTAAATCAATAAACAGAATTACATTTACATGCGTTATAACGACAGAAATTAAATAAAAAAATATTAAAAATTACGTTGAAAATATCAAATAGCCATGGAAGTGAAACAAAAATAGATAGATGCTTGACGTTTGACAGATCTCCTGATTTAACACCTAGCGATTTTTTTTATGGGCTCATCTTAAATGTAAAATTTATAAGCAACGCCACAGAAATATTAATTCTTTGAGAGAAGCTATCGTGGATAAGTGCGCCTTAATCACAAATAGGCAGCTCGCTAATGTACGACATTCCTTCTACAATAGACTTGGTTATTGCTTGGCTGAAAATGGAGGTTTATTTGAATATTTATTGTAATAATAAATTGTAGTGATTATTTTATTGAGAGAATTATTGTTTGATATTTGAATTATAATAGATAGGTTATAATTTTTACATGACCAACCCTATAAGAAATAAACGTTTCATTGAAATGTACAATTGTTTATTTATTATTAAATTGTAATCATAGGTATGGAGTTTTTTGTATGAATTTTATTGAATGATTAATTTGTCGGGGGTAAAATATCAAATAGACAGAAAAACGTCAAGCATTTATCTATTTTTGTTTCACTTCCATGGCTATTTGATATTTCGAACGTAATTTTTAATATTTTTTTATTTAATTTCTGTCGTTACAACGCATGTAAATGTAATTCTGTTTCTTGATTTAGATGCAGAATTTTATGCTCTACAACATTTATTTGAAGCATTTTTGGTTAAAATAATTTGGGGAGCAATGCGCACGGAAAAACAGTTTTTTCATGGTAATCGCCTATGTACATAGGTATGATGTTCCACCCGGTATATTAAAGAACGAGTTTTCTCAACTTGGACACGTACGATAAAAGTCTTATGAAATGAGTTATTTATACATTTTTTTTCTATTTTGCGTCTTTTATAAATTTAAATTAAAAACAAAATCGACGATATTTTAAATCGAATCAATTTAGGGCAATTTATATATGAAATGTTGTGGTTGGTAACTGTTATTGACATTTACGCAATTGTTCAGATTTTGAGGTTATATTAAATTTTGATGTTCTCAGCTTGATAGGTTCGTATGTCATCCGCTACTACCAATCGTCGAAAACAAAATGTAGCGTATCGTAGTGAATGCTCTTTCGATACGTAATGAAATTAGTAACGTAGTTAAAAGAATGGGTATCACGTTTGAAGCCTCCCCATGACGATCTGTGATTGACATTTTACATCACGAAATAATTAAAATTTAAAAATTCTTGACTATGCCACTTTAACTCTAATATAACTAATATTTTTACAATAATAAAATAAAATGACTATATCATCACGCCTTATATTCATTACTTGGTATGGCACTCTGTCGTAGCAGATCTCAGTAAGTGATATATGTATTTATGCGTGTGAAGTGAGGTTACCAGTCGTCAAATCAAGGGCTCCATATATGTTTGTTGACCGGGAGCTTTAATGTGGAGTAAAGTTTGTCGGCTTTCGAAATCGAATTTCAGTTCTCAAATTCACAGATCGACGCGTTTCCATTAAAATATCTATCCCATTAAAGAGTAATTATATAATTTTTCTCATCGAAATAAACAATAATAAAATTCAATTTGAACAGGCCAACTTTAAATGAGTGCAAAGAAGCAACAGCAACAAGGAAAATAAATACATGTAGGTACTTCCAAGAAAAGAAGGAATAATCTTATAATACGGATTTATAGATAGATACGATACATGCTGCGAAAAATTAACCTTC
This sequence comes from Pterostichus niger, assembly GCA_947425015.1. NCBI lineage: Eukaryota > Metazoa > Arthropoda > Insecta > Coleoptera > Carabidae > Pterostichus > Pterostichus niger. The sequence continues at coordinate 26,797,912 of OX380336.1, read as the reverse complement.
TTTACGCAGTAACTAATAATAAGTAAATACACATCCAAATGCTAGGAAAAGTAAAGATGAAAGTTATAAGAATTTGAATGATAGGCCGTTTTAGTTTCTCTATTAACTCTTTTGCTATTTTAAATAAAATTTAATGTCTAGTTCGTACGAGAAAAGTTTTTGTGAGAAAGTTTCTTGAAAAGTATAGGCGCCGCTATTCTTGGAAATTCATTTATCCTACAGTATTTAATTCATTTCATATTGTAACAATATGAGCTATCTCATTGTTGTTATGTTGCGTTTAGATAAGATTGGTTTCGTGTAATTTGACACTCGTGACCACATGTGCCATTAAGAAGGCTGAGTGTGACATCTTTTGGTTTTCGAATATAGGGCATTAAATTATAAAAAGAGACAGTTATAGTTAATATTCTTAGAATTCCAACAAGATTTCATGTTCGCGTTATCGGCAGTGCCAGAGTGTCAGACTACATAACCAAAACACTTGAGATATCTGTGTCCACCCCGATGCGAGGGGGATGGATTCCAGATGTGGGTATCGTACCCAGGGCAGCAAGTGTTTTGGTGGGAACCATCAGTCTCGTCCATCGACTCAAAGCGTGAAGATGTAGATCTTCACATCACGCGGTGTTCGCGTTTACTTTAATTTTAATCTAGATTCGTTAATTAAGTATTATAATTAATAAAAATATAAGTTAAATCATTATTCTGTTTCCATCTTCTTTTTAAATTATAACGTTTCGCGTTTAATTAATTTTAAACTTTAATAGTTATATGTTTAATAAAATTTTAAGACTGCGTTTTTCGGCTCGTTTTACAATTGACGCAGTCCGGAAAGATCAACTTATGCACCCAGTTTTTTCGTGTTAGATTGGCGCAGTCCGGTAAGATTGGCAAAAAGATTTGATTAAGTTAACCAATTCTATTCTAGCGTTTTAAAGTTAGTCATATTTTTTTTTGTTTAACTTTGTATACGTGAGTCAATCTCTACGAATCTTTTATAAGTGCTTAAGTTGAAATTTGGTAAATTGTTTAATGTTTTGTTGCAAGTTTGTGTTTGTTAAGTGTTTTGATGTTTTATTAAATTTTGTGAATCTTAGAAAATAGCTTGATTTAACAAATTTTTATTTAGTTTTTTTGTCACTGTTTTGTTATCAAATATTTCAATTTTGAATTATTTTGATATTTCGTTGCTAATTTTGTTAATTTGAGTTAATTTTTTAATTTTTGAAAAATGTTATTTTATTTGGAATGCTTGGTTCAATTTTATTTACAAAAATGTATGGAAACAGAAAGTTTAAATTAAATCAAGTGAACGCGCGTGACAAATAAGTAGAAATGTATCCGTACGTTCCGCCGACGTACCCGTCGCCACCTGGATATCCGCTAAGAGTACCTGGCTCTTGGTTTCCGGTGACATCGCCGTGGAGTACGATACCAGCATCGTATCCACCAGCGGCAGTGCAATATGGCTTGCCACACCAGCCTTCGCTACCTGTGCCAATGCCGTATCACGTGCCACCTCAGCAGCTGACAGCGCCGTGGAGTACGATTCCATCACCGTATCCACCGATGGCCATGCAGTATGACGTGCCAATGCCATACTTCGTGCCACCCCAGCAATCGACATCTATGTCAACTACCTGTATACAGCCGAACGTGTATGCACCACTTCCAAGTATGTTGCCTTCCGTTCTTCAGCCTGGTAGCCAGTCTTTGCAAGTTGCAAAAATTACTGCGGCTGAGTTTGACTCATTGCTGCAAGCTGAAGAACGCGTGTTAGTGGACATTCCGCGTCCAAAGGAAGACAACAACGATATCGTGGCTGTATCAGAGGTAGCTGAGCATAAAGAAGAAAATAAAGAGGAGGTAAGTGCTTTAACTTGCGATGTAGTATGTACTGAGGATGATAAAATGGGCAATGATGATAAATTTTTGAATTCAACTTTAGTAAAAGATGGCATGCTATTAGGAGAAAATAATCTTGACATGGGCATGGACCAAGTCCCCTGTAGCGTACTTGGTTCCAGTGTTGAGCTGGGTGTTCTATGTGTAGAACATTCAAGATTGGAGCGATCGTCAACTTGGAGTAAGTTGAGATCGTTGAATTGGAGCGAATCCAATTCATTTTGTGCGCCCATGAGATCAAGATATTTTCTCAACAAGTATAGTTGTAGCAGCAGCTTTAAGTCCATCGCAGCAAGTGTTTTGCCCATTGAAATCATCAGTAATGCATTACAAGTTAGGCACTACCTGAGGAAAACAAACCCCCAGCATTTACAACGACAGCATCTAGGCTTGAACATATGGTTCGGCCATCAGCTGATGTGCGGTCAGTGTCAACAACCCCAGCTGAAGGAAGAACCACCCCCTTGCCCTTAGTGACTTTTTTGTACAATCGTGCGTAGTGATGTTGGTGTAAAGTGTGGTGTACGCCCCTCGTTCCCTTGACATCCCTACAACCTGGACATGACCCAGCAACCATTGACAATCTGTGTTTTTAGGAATAATAGTGTTTATGTGCATGTTAGTTTAGTTTAATTATGTAATAGGTGTATTACAAATTTCTTTGTTTAGTTGTGGTACAATTTTCAGATGTGGGAATTAGATAATTCCATGTTTTGTCTCTGAATTTACCAGCTGATTCAATAATTATGTTTGATATTGTATATTTTAATTTTGTGTTTGACAAAATTTGATTAATGGAATTGTAAGAAAGTATTGCTTTATGTGCAATATGTTCCATGAGATTGGACTTGGGTTTAGAATTTTGTTTTGTTTCAGCAATTCTTTTTTTGTTGATTATTTTATTATTATTTTGTTCATATATGTTAATTCTAAATTAGAATTTTGTTCCTGTGTCCTAGAATGTTTTAGAAATTCTATTTTGTGTATTATTTTGTGTCTTGCTATTTTAACAATTGAATTCGTGATGTACAACAGTAAATTAAGTGCTGTTATTAGTTTATTTATACGTAGTACGTAAATATGTTTTAGATTCTCTTGATAACTTTTAATATTTGTAATATTTCAGATTTATCAAAAGTTACAAATCCGATCATTTCTTTAGTTTCAGTATTGCAGCATTTCAGGAATGATATAGTTCACCCAGTTACCGGTAAAATAAATATATCGAGGTTATCGATATATTTATGTTTTAACGTGGGGATAATGTAACAATATGAGCTATCTCATTGTTGTTATGTTGCGTTTAGATAAGATTGGTTTCGTGTAATTTGACACTCGTGACCACATGTGCCATTAAGAAGGCTGAGTGTGACATCTTTTGGTTTTCGAATATAGGGCATTAAATTATAAAAAGAGACAGTTATAGTTAATATTCTTAGAATTCCAACAAGATTTCATGTTCGCGTTATCGGCAGTGCCAGAGTGTCAGACTACATAACCAAAACACTTGAGATATCTGTGTCCACCCCGATGCGAGGGGGATGGATTCCAGATGTGGGTATCGTACCCAGGGCAGCAAGTGTTTTGGTGGGAACCATCAGTCTCGTCCATCGACTCAAAGCGTGAAGATGTAGATCTTCACATCACGCGGTGTTCGCGTTTACTTTAATTTTAATCTAGATTCGTTAATTAAGTATTATAATTAATAAAAATATAAGTTAAATCATTATTCTGTTTCCATCTTCTTTTTAAATTATAACGTTTCGCGTTTAATTAATTTTAAACTTTAATAGTTATATGTTTAATAAAATTTTAAGACTGCGTTTTTCGGCTCGTTTTACAATTGACGCAGTCCGGTAAGATCAGCTTATTCACCCATCCCGCTCGTGCCAGAATATCAAAGCGAAATTGAAATGATTTGCGTAAAACTTCTAGTACTTCTTCATCAACTAAATAGAATAGCATGAATAAAACGAAGGATCAGAAACTCGAATTAGAAAAAGAATGTACATAAAAAGGATAGAGCTGTAGGTAAAATGTAAAAAAATATTAAATGAATTGTTAAAGTTCACGCAATAAACCCAGAATTCTGAATTAAGAACCGAAAAATTCTAATGATACAAATGATAACATTAAAAGCACGAAATACATTTCCTTTTACAAGCAAAAAATAAACGTTTAATAGTTATAATTAATTAGGTATATTAAATGATCAAAATTGTTTTTAAACAAATTAAAAGTACTCATTTTTTATGCAATATTTGTTTCTATTTGCCCTTGCCCTTCTTATGCAGAGTAATGTATAAGGTATTGAAAATCGTGTATGTGCTAAATCCTTTTTTGTGACATTTTAACCTCAAACTCTGTTCACCGCAAAGGGCGGATTAAACATCGATAGTAAAAAGATCTATCAATTATCGGCTTTTTAACCTTTATTAAAATAGGCATTTGTTTATATGTTTGCATATTAAATAAAACCGGCAAATCACGAAGATCGTTTGTGTTGTTAATCTCAGTAAAACCTCGAACACAATACAGACACTGCCAGCTATCCAACGCCGTGGTGGCTGTCGGCGCGAGACGAAGTGAATGAGAAGTATTGCTGTATTTTTTCAACGTTTTTTATTTATTTAGATTTTTGATTTTGCAAGGATTAAGAAAAGCTGTGATGACATTTATGTAACATATTTATTAAATATAATATATTGATTTACGTATGTTCAGTGCTCACAATTACCTTTGTCATTGTTTAAAACGATACATTTTATCATGTTTTATTTCTAGTATAAGTTAATATTTCTTATTTTTTGAAAAAGTTCTTTTTCAAAACGATGACTGTAAAACTGAATCAAATATATTTGGAATTAATTTCGCCGATAGTACTATCGATAGTATTAGATAGTTTTTTTCAAGACTATCGATAGTGTTCGATAGTCAGACTCAGGGCCGCAACTACACATTTTTCCAGGAGGGGCAAGACCTAATTTTGCCGCTCCCCATGCCCCACACAACTCCAGTAATTTGCAAATAACTTTTAGTCCTATATAAAAATATTTGGGTTGTTATATACCATTATGATGGGATTGAAGTTAATAAGTACGGTTTATTTGTAAATGAGAACGAAACAATTCATGTAAAAAAAAATTATTATACCACAGGAAAATATTATACGTAACACTATTATATAAATTTGACTTTTCTTGATTTTTTGACTGCAAAAGTTTTGATTATTTCGTCAAATGAGATTAATGACGCTCTTCGATGTTCAATTGATATGGGACTTAAATTGGTGAATCTCTGTTGTTTCATTGTGCTTCTTAAATAATTTTTTCTACGATTACTATGAAAAGTTGACAATTACGCTCTCATTTATCATCGTAAAGTTGACGTTTTCTGTGGAACAATCGAAAAATATCTTTACGCGCGAAAAAAACGTTAAATGCGCGCTTATTTCAATAGTTACCAGGGATACAAATAAAACAGAAACTTGTCATATTGACAGTTAACAGAACGAATTTATTTTCAGTACGGATGCGTTTTTTAATCATTTTAAGATGCAATCGTGGAAAAAATTATATATGTATCACGAGCGTAAAGTGCCTTTGTTCCTATTACACTATTGCAGCTCTCGCATTCGGCTCGCGCTGCAATTACCGTGTTCGAGTAACAAAGAATCACTTTACGCTCTTAATACACAAATAACTATTTATTAATTTTAGTTTGCTGAAGCAACAGAATCTGGAAGAGTAAGGAATAATTGCAGAGCTGTTGTTATATTTGGGTAGCCCTCTTGGAGGTGTTGTTCATAAAAAATTTTTAAAGTAGATTTAAATTTCAATTGCATTTTTCTCGATTTTTTTAAATATATAAGTATAATTTTTTTACATGGTTAAATTCAGAAAAAAATATGCTATCGAATTTCAGAAAATAGAATTTTGTGCCATAACTTGAAAACCATTGGTTTAAAAAAATATTTTACTACATAGTCTAGTGTACACCTCAGATATGAACATACTTCCCAAATAACATGTTTTAATATGACTAATAATAAATAAAATAATCGCGATGTCCCATAAAAAAACAACCTGTATATTAATTGTTAAACGTTTAATGTTTAATCATAAATGATATTCTTAATTCTTAATCCTGTAGGTTATAAAATTGCCAGCGCAGTGTCTAGTGCATTGTGCATACTAAACTATCTATCGTCTAGGGATGCGGAGAGACGAAGGCGGTCTACGCGTATACAGTAAACTGTACTGCCCACCAGTGGCGTAGCCAGGAATTTTGAAAGGGGGGGGTTCAAAATTAGTTTAGGTTACATATATATTTATATTTATTTAGCAAAAAAAACTACAAAAAAAAATTTAGACCTCATATATATATATATATATATATATATATATATACAAAAACAATTCTTAAATCAACATTTTCGTAGTTTTAAATAAATAGCAAATAATTAGTTAATAACAAAGTTAGATTTTAAATTTAAGTCGTCTGGTGTTTTTTGTTAAACAACTCAGTACTTCGTCAGCCGTAATTGGAGTTTCTCGATGTATATTTAACATTGCCAGACCATTTAGTTTATTTTCCGACATTGAATTTCGTAAATAAGTTTTAATTCTTTTTAGCGTGGAAAATGTTCGCTCTGCAGTGCTAGTTGTTACTGGTAATGTTACAAATATCTTCAGTAATTTATATACATTTGGAAATATTGTTTTGTTACACTTATTTATTGCTTCTATTCCATTTTTTTGTCTTTCTTCTAACTGCAATATATGTCTTTGCCATAGTTTATATTCTGACAATATCTTTGTCATTTAAATCCATCGAGTAAAAATTTATTAAATTTAGTAAACAATCTTCAGTATTATTTATACCATTTATTAGACACTGAAATCCACTTAATATAGTTTTATGAGACAAAAATCTATTATCTATTCTATAAGAAAAGAATCTAAAAACGGTATGAATATTGATGCTCTATAATAATCTTCTGGAGAATTCGTTGCTATATTTGATCTGTGTATTTGTCTCTTATTAGTTCGTGGTATTTTTAATTCGAAATCGAATATTTCTGCTTGGTGTTTAATATTTTCAAAAAATTTACGAAATTCTGTGTCTGATTCTGTTCTAATTTGAATAATTTCATTCTTTACATGTTCACATAAATTAGGCTAATAAATTCGCGTAAAACGTCGCATCCAAATAAAAAAATAACTGTTATAAATAAATACAACACAACTACTGCGCGTTAACTAATTGAACCTTACAGTGAAGGCATTACGGACGCTGGCGCAAGCGCAGTCAATACGGGCTGTCGCTTTTTGCTGGCGTCCATGCGGGTGTTCGCCTTCCAATAAGGATACAATATATTTTTATTTCTGAAAAATTTAAATCTCTACTAATATTTTATTTTAAAATCGTCAAGGGGGGGGGGGTCAGGACCCGAAACCCCCCCCCCTTGTCTACGCCACTGCTGCCCACAGATAGTCAGTATACTGACTGACACACACGCGATTTTGAAACACAGGCCATGTACTGTGCCAAGTAGTTACTTAACAACTTTTTGTTACATATTACAGATTACAGGTTTGAAATTAGTTTAAAATATTTGAACTGTGTTCATAATTTTGCCGCCTCCAAAATTTTGCCGCCCGGGGCAGATGACCCTCCCTGCCCCCCCCCCCCCCCCCAGCTGCGGCCCTGGTCAGACTATCGATGTTTAATCCACCCTACACCGCACTCACAAACATTTCTTAGTTACAACTCTGCCGTCGATGACGGATGTTCACAGCGCACCGTTCGAATTTGTTTTCAATTTCTTTTCGTTGCAGTGGATTGGAAAATTCAGTGCACATGATCATATTTGTCAACAATTTTATATTATGGATTTACATATATTGTCGAATTCACTATTTATCTAGCAAAATATGTGATTAAATTAACATTTAAATTATCATAAAAATATGCATAATTTGTCTGTTAAACATTCATTGCTTATGGTGTTACGGAAGATTGATAACATTTCGTTATTCTATATGGAGTATTATTATTATTTTTTAAATAATAACGTCCTGTGTCTTGTACTGTTAACTAATCTAGGTAATTGAAAATTTATTATTATACAACTATTAAATTAAACATACCTATTTACTTTTAACCCTTTCAAGCTTACTGGTATAACAGCTATACCACATGTTCAAACTTCAATTCTGTTGCGGCTTGATGGTATATTGTAGTTACCACATTGTAGTTAGTATATAGTGTCGCTATCTATTGAGAAAAAAAAATAATTTGTTGGGTTTTGTGGCTCTATATCCGTAAAAACGAATTTAATATTGTTTAGATATGCAAGATTTTACCCTTAATTCTGCCCGGAAAGTTGATTTTCTCTATTGGTCAGTTATTTCAGGAAACAGTAATAGATGAAGCTAACTTTTTGAAATATTACTCGGCACGCAGATGATAATACTGCCTATCATCTTATACCGTGAGTTTATTGTAATATGAAGCATTGTATTTAACATGGTTACGAATTTGACAGCAATGTATCAGAGTGTTTATTTTAAAATGAAACATAGATTCCTCAAGTTAACATTTATGGGATTTAGTGTCGCAGTGTTATTAATGATTTGCTACCTGTAAATAATATGCAGATGAAAAAAAATAATTTTAGAACCAAACGATACAGTAATAGAATTTGCTAGGTCTCTCGATCTAGCATCATTTGATATATTTTTATTGAGAAGTTTTAAAATTCACAGTATACATTAGCAACATGTTAAAATTATAAGAATTAAAGAATCAAATTCAAAAAGTACTACAGTTGTGTGAATATTAATATTACGAATGAGTTTTATAGACTAGGCATTTTTTGGCAATAAATGGAGTAATTTTTAAAAATTTATTTTAATTATTGTATATTTGTATTTCTCATAATCGTTCAATATAATATTCAATTAAAATATTTTGCGAATAATATACCTTAAAATTTATTTTTATTTTTTTGTTTAAATTTACAGTTTCATTTGCTGCACTGAGAAAATGGCGTTATGTTTATTCTATCTGATAAATATAATAGAACTTAAAATTATTCGTTTTGGATATATTGTTCTGCTTCACTTGTACATTTTTATACATGATGGTAATTTTTAAAACTTAAATAAATATTTTATATTTAACAATGTAACGAAATAAATATTAATTATTAATTAAGTAGACACCTACAGGATTTTACTGTCATTAAATATGTATCTATGGCTCACTTTAGGAGTAATACTCTTCTATATATTTAAAGTCACTCAATACAATAATTTTAAATCCGAAACAAAATGCTGTCATTTATAATATATTTTTATTTTTTACATTTGTTTTTATATTTTTATAAATGTCATACTCATTTGCATGTTTGAAATAATACTTGTTTTATTTGTACAAAACATATATATTCATTTCAAAATATTTTTATTTCCTCTAACATTTCGAAAATAACATGGAATTTATTTAATTTTGTGTACTTGATTCGGAGGTATAGTGTGTCAGTTTCAGTTCAATTCTGTATATTACAAGTCCTTAACTTGCCCGTAGCTTACAACTAAACTTAACATGAACTAGATACATACCAACTCCACATTTATACATTTCAATTTAAATCAGTTTCTTTGTGAATCTTGCTTAAAAAGCAAGTCAACTTTATTCTCTCATTTTCTTAATGGCAGTAGTTGAATCTTCATTCATTATTCCATGCAAACGGAGGAAGTTACTACTATCCAAGTAAAATAACGGTATGCAGTTTGTTGAGAACATGTGATTAATTTTGATGGTTTATGTTTGTAGGACGGATGGTACAGAGCGAGGTACAGAGTCGCCTATCCTTGAAGAGGACCCGCCGTCTAGTGATAAACCAAAACTCGTTAAATACGGCGAGCTAGTCATCTTAGGGTAAGTAAATTGCAACTTCTACAATTATTAATCCATTCATAGATGTCGGCTGTTATAATTTCACAAAGTGTTTTGAACGAGTTGAATCTGCGACTCTGGAAATGACTTTAACAGGCAACTGTCTAAAGCAGGAATTAATTAACTGATATTTTACACACAAAATATTCGTATCGCCTTGACGTGATGTCGTGAAGTATGAATTTCATTTTGTTGTAAGACCTGCAAATGAAACTAAATACTACAGTTAATTTAAATAAAGTAATTATAAAATACTAGGTTTTCAGGTCAAAATTAATTTATTATAGTTAGAATACATTTTAATTATGAGTCAGATAGTCAGCACGAAAGTAACAAATGTCATAATTAAATTGCAGAAAATCGTTAAAATGTAATGTTTTTAGTTACTAGAGCATTTGTAAGATGACGCTGCTATTAGGCACTACAAGTAGAACGACTTTATTGTAAGAGTATGCCAATAGCAGCCATCTTGCATTAGTGATATGGGCGCCAACAGTATTTACCTGTCCAGTTTTTTATTCACAGACTACTCGTACATTGATAAAATAAATCTCATTTTGCTTATTATAAAGAAGCACAAGTACTCGTAGATAAATTGTTATACTAGCATTTTAAAAATGTATTTTAATTTATAAATGATAGATTTACAGAAAAAAAGGTTCAAATAAAAATTGCAGGTTTTAATTTTTTTTGCATATTGATTATGAAAGTCGTCTTTATTAACAAAAAGTTATTTGGAAAGTGATACATTTTTAAACTATTTCAAAAATTGTGGAAAAAAAGTAAAATATACTGAGAAAAAGTAGATCATTTTCATTGGTATAATTTTACTTATTTTAATACATTTATTTATATCCGTGGAGGTAGGTGATCATTTAAAATTTTACAATATGGTATTGAAATTTTGATATTTGGCAAAATGATTTTTAATTTTTATCTGCCTATTATCAATATGCAAGAAAATTATCAAAGTTTAAAAAAAATAGCTTTCATTACTATTTTTAAAAACCATTATTGATATAAAATAAAACCGAACTTATTATTGATTTATTGTAAATATATCATCACGCCTTTTACCCATTACTGGGTGTGGCACTCTGCCTTAGCATAGCAGATCTCGGTAAGTGATATATTTCTTCGCGTAAAGTGCGGTTACCAGCCCTCAAATCATGCCCCCCAAAGATGTTAATGTAGGAGGAGCCACAGGGGTAGATTTAATTTGGTTGTCGACTGTGGGGATCGAACCAGGGTTCTGAAGATCCACAAACCGACTCGATACCACTGAGTCACGTACACCAAAAATTACTATAAATCGTAAATTAAGAAGATATTTAATAAATGAAAATCCACTGTCGAATTTGTATTGGTCGGCAATAAAAAAAGTACGAAGTATACAAATCATATTAATAATAAATAGACGTCCAAAATAAGAAAATATATTTCGAAATTACTGTTCTGTTACCCTTGAATCCCTATACATATGTGAAATAGTAGTGTGTTGAAATGTATACATTGGCATTGCACCCGAAATTTGTTTTTATTTGAACCAGCTAACTCAGTAACACGAACATGAATATAAAACACCCGAATGTTACATTTACATAATCCCAGTTTTCTCTTTTTTTACGGTCCACGTGCTTATGATGCTCGCGCACTCGGTCACGTGGCACACGTGCAAGATCAAGGTCAAGTTGATGTATTTGCACACCATATACACCGTTGCCTGAGTGTATTTTTAGTCGAACTTGTTTCCATATTTATACAAACTGCCTTCACCAGCAAGTAAACATCGGGTATCAAGCATGCTGTCCATCTCAAGTGCTTCAGATGTTTGAACGCGGGAAGAAATCAGAATTTGAAACATTTACTGCTCCTTAAATGTCTTGACTGAAATGTAAAACGCAGAACTAGTTTCATGTTCTTGTACTTTATGGTGATGTCAGGTGCAAGGTAGCAGAACTACTGAGCTTGTATAAATAAATAATAACTTCAATACTTTCTGTGTGTCTGCTTCTAAAGGAAACATGATTTCTAACTGGTTCAAGTTTTTCTTGAATATAAAAACAGTTATTTAGAATTCTTCAGTAAAAAGAGAAATTTAAGATTCATATATCTATTAGTATTTTGTACATGTAAATAATATTTTTTTTTCGTATTTGCAGAGTTGGAATTTCTGTAAATCTGTATTAATATATTTCTCTTAATGTACTGATTGTTCTATTTGGTTTTCCGTAGAAAAAGCTCAGTATTCGCCTATTTAATTCATGTGATAAATTATCACAGATATCAATAAAAATGTTAATTTCAAATAATGTTTTACCGGCAAGACTATTTTTTTTTGTTTCGTCTACAAATAATTGTTTCAGAAGTTTTTCTAATAAAGGTTAAAATTAAATTAAAAAATTGAATAACTGGGCCTAAATTTATTTAATTGTTAGAAAACAACTTTGAATTTTGAGGTACATATCTATAATTTAGTACATTGCTATTATTATTTTCAAATAAATAAATATATTATCACACCTTTTACCCCTGTGGCTCCCCCTCCTCCACTAATATCTTTGGGGGCCGTGACTTGACAGCTGGTAACCGCACTTCACACGCGAAGAAATATATCACTTACCTAGATTTGCTACGGCAGAGTGCCACACCCAGTAATAGGTAAAAGGCGTGATGATATATTTATTTATTTTTCTTTTACCCATTACTGGGTGTGGTACTGGCTGTGGGAATCGAACTAGGATTCTCAAATTTGCTCCCGACACAATACCACTTTTTAAATGAAACATTATTTATTTACGGTGATTTTCGATTTCGGAACTCTTAAAATTTGTGGGTCTGAAGTACTTGCTTCATGATAAAACTCGCATTAAGGTATTTGCTTTAAAAAAATACTCATAGAAAAAACAACATTAAAGTGTGCTATTTCATTGGAGCAATCTTTTGTAAACGATTAAAATTTAAAAAACGCAAGTACTATTACAAATTCAATACCGATTACAGTATATGACGAATAAAAATGTTTATATATTATTTTTGTATTTATTCTCTAGTGATTTTTTACACTCGTCATACGCCTGGAATAGCCTGTTCTATTTGATTATCGGTAGCTACTCAACTGTGTGTAAGATGTAAGATTGTCATTTAATTATGTCAGAATGACAAATATGAAGAGACGTACTGAACTGAAATGTTGGGAAACTTTATGTATATTTTTTTCTATGAGTAAATAATTAAATATTGTATACATAACCGATTTAAGTTATATTAATAATAAATACTAATTGTAAAATAAACATTAAAATTTAAATACATGTTTATATAGTTAATTTAGTGCCAGGAAATTACTTTGCACTGGAGAGTTGAAAGGAAATAGATACACGAAGTTGTCAAAGTTTTCAAACAAATTACAATACAACAAAATTGTCATAAATTATATTTAAACTCTTTTTCGAAATGTCCTTAGGAAAAATAATGTGTGCATCCGGTCCAAAAAACATCCTTGCCGTATTTGTAATTTCTGCTCCCGACTACTCTTTTCTGCTTTAGGGTAATATTCTGTGTTCTAGGCATACAAATAACTATTTTCATTTAATAAAATATTAAAACAAACACTTGTCTGAGTTCCACAGAATTTCAAGCTTCAAGTCAACTTATTAAGTCATCATCAGAGGCCGGTCAGCATAGTTAGTAACCAGTCACTTAATAAGTTGACTTGGAGACAGAAATTTTGTGAAACTCGGACAAGTGTTTGTTTTAATATTTCATTAAACCTAGTTTCACCAAGTGTATGAAAACCGACAGTTAATTTTGTCTTTGTTTTTATTTAAATTTCTAGTCAATGGCTTTTTCTTTTCTCGATAGAAGGCATTGCCGGTTCGACAGAACTTCTCATGTCATTTTACTGATTGTTAGGGATTTTATTCTCGACTGGCACAATTCTTCGTCACAGCTCCTTCATGTGAACTTTTTCTTGTTGAAGGAGTGGGTTATACCATACTGATAAGCTCTAATAAGAGCGAAACGCGTCTATGGTTTACTTACTGTGCTGACCAGCCTCTGATGATGACTTAATAAGTTGATTTGGAGGTTGAAATTCTGTGAAACACAGACAAGTGTTTGTTTTAATATTTTATTAAACCTAGTTTCACCAAGTGTATGCAGACAATTAATTTTGTCTTTTGTTTTTATTTTAATTTAATTTTCGCATTTCTGATAAATGTACACATTATATCATCAGTATTTTTCAAAAGTAAATACTTGATAAATTGAAATGGAATTATAGAGGGAAAAATGAATAAAATAAATAAATATAATATATCATCATGCCTTTAACCCATTACTGGGTGTGGCACTCTGCCGTAGCGGATCTCGATAAGTGATATATTTCTTTGCATGAAATGCGGTTACCAGCCGTCAAATCACGGTCCCCAAAGATGTTATTGGAAGAGGAGCCACAGGGGTAGAATTAATTTGGTGAAAATTGTTTGTCGACTGTGGACATCGAACCAGAGTTCTCAAGATCCACAGGCCGAGTCGATACCACTGAGCCATCTTGTCCATTATAATAAAAATAATAAAACATAACAAAACAGAGAGGAAATTTTAAATACTATCAGATTTGAAGAATTAAATGGTTCCGTAGCTCATTTAGTTAAGCGTTCAAAGATTTTTGATTCAAATCCTGATGATATCCAATGTTTTTCTCTATCATTCAAATTGATTACATATTATTTGTTTTTAATATTTCGAATATATTACTAGAATTTTGCAGACAACTCGATTTTTATTCAGAACTCGCTGTAGTAAACTGTGACGCATCAAAAATTTTAAACTAATGATTGTCAAGAATTAGAAAAGAGTCAATATTGCCTGTATACTGAAATTTCAATAATATTAGAAACAAAATATTAATGCAAATGAACTAAAAGTTGAAGAATGAAAAATAAGTTAAAGTGTGTAACGATAGGCAAAGTAAGAATAAATAATGTTATACAAAGGACTGTGTATTATGTAATTTTGTCATTACTTTATGCGTTGGATTATGGATGAATGGTATTGTGAATATGGACTACAAATCTGTTCACAATAGCAAGTATCATACAGATATATTTTGTATGGAATCCGCTAAGCTGAAACTGATCGTATTACTACAGCTCTTTTCATAAGTTACATTATAGCGCATGCTTGTGATATATGAATATGGTCTATTTGCTCAATCAGTCTATACACGTCATAAAATAACTAAAAACTATGACATTACGAGCATATTTTAATACGTTTACACATAGATACCATAATAATTACTGATTAACTAGTTGCTTGACAAAAATATAAGGAAACATATGAACATTCAAGATTCACATTTCAGTATTGCGAATAGAGGCAAAATTTTAAAAAATGTATTAATCGATATAACTTGTTAACGAACTAGTTTTTATTGCAATTTTATCGTTATTATAATTGTGTAATTGTAAATAATTATATTAAGAGATATACTTATATTGTAATTATAGTCGATGGGTTTGACAATTTTTTTTTGCTACGTTTTTCTCAAAATGAAGACTTGTATAAGTTTATAACAAATAGACCATAGTACCTAATAATAATTTCATTTTTAGGATAATTTTTTCTATATCTAGTAATTTAATCTAGGTATACTAATTACTTATATACTTAAAATTAATGCTCTCCTGCTTTGCTAGTACAAACGAGTAAAAAATCGTAAATGAATTACAACAATTTATATTTAAATTGTATTTATATGAAGTAAGATTTACATATTTCGATTTAGACATTAATTAATAGCTATTTATGAAACTAGTAAGGAAATGAAGGTATTTTATGTATGTGAAATATGCAGAACGAGGCGTAGCCGAGTTAAGTAAACACATAAGTAAGGTAATAACCTTATTTCCTTACGAGTTTCCTACAATATTTCTTCTACTTCCGTTCTAATAAATACGAAAGAACGTTTTTGAAATTATGAAATTTTGACATATTAATGACAGTTATAAATTCAAAAAATAAAAGAATAACACATCAGAATTCGTCTACCAAGATATCTTAATTTGTTTGTGTTCCTATGTTACCTCATTATTTCACTAGTTAAATAATGCAGTTCATTACCTAACTCAAATAAGTGAAATAAAACGTCTATTTCCTAACGGAAGTAGAATAAATATTATAAATATTCCCAGTCATAATGACATTACAATTGAGTTAATTGTAACATCAAATTTTTTATCTGTGTTGATCACACTTTAATTTCATATTATACATAGCTTGGACAAGGTAGCATGGCTGCGCGACTGTTTTTGCATTATCTCCTATTAAAAGGTTGCAATTGAGCAAATCAATTGAAATTAAATTTTGGCTAATTGTATTGTAGTAATAGAGTATTGTTTCCTAAAAGCTTTGAAACCTTTGTGTCACGCTAATCGTAGGACGCTTGCAAACAAACAGCGGAAATTAGTCAAATTCCTGCAAAAAAACTGTTAACAAACAACAAAAAAGGAGGCTGATACAAAATCAATACTTTTCAGAATTCAATAGCTACACTCATTCAAAATAGTTCAGAACACCTTCACGCACTATTTTCAATATAATGCGTACTGACACATCATGATTTACTCCAGATGTTAAAGCTACATTATAAAAATAAATGTCAAGTATTTTCCATTTCCTTTGGTTAGATATACATTTACAGATTTCAATTATCAAAAGTGCAATATCTAATAACTGTTAAATCACCGCACCAACATTACGTGTAATATTCTAATAAAAGTAAAGAAATATTTATTGAGAAAGTAATGAAATTTATACGGCAATTAATTGTACAAAATGTTCACTTGCAAATTATGTACTACTTGAACATCGAAGATTTATTGAGAAATATAATATATGATGACAAGATGATGCATGTTCTGCTATTTACACCATATTTAATACATGACAGCAGAATTATAAAAATATGTTACTAGATCCAATTAATTGATCACCACCTGCGCAATGAAACTGATTTATTTATATGCTAAAATCATAAAACATAACATCATGTTCTTATTGTGCAGAACGAGTACATTAACATATCAAACCTCGCCTACTTATTTCATACTTCTAAGGTATACTATTCAATATAAAATTCAAAACAAACTGTACCAGACATAAAACTTTTCGTTTTCTAAAGATGTAAACTAGTTCACTATGTCCAGAAACCAGACATAAATCTTTTGAATCGTGTAGTGCAGAAAGGATTAAGGGGGGAGTACACTTTGATTTTTCAAAAAAAAAAGCATTTTTTTTCTTGCTTAAAATGTTCCTTGGGATGTATACTTTAATTTAGAAAAGACTCCAAGTCCGATAGAATATTACTTACCGCTTTACGAAGCGATTTCCTAAAAAATGTACCGGAAATAATGCAAGTACTAAATCTGGAAATCGGCCCGACGTGCTACAACTTCTGACTGGCTGCTGACGCCGAACGTACGAGCAAGGCGGAGATGCAGTTTGGCGACCCGAAAACACAAGGACTTCTTGAATGACAACGCAGAAGGCCAAATGTATGGAGCCGGCATCGCCGATTGAAGGTAAATATCACTTTTCCACGAGAAAAAAGAAATTTTATCTTTAACCGCGTTTATCTCGAAACGGGGTTTTTCAAACTGGCGTGGGAAATCACTCTAACCAGTTATCATCAAATTTGGATATCGCCTAGGTTTTCTTGTTCAGAATTAAATTCTGCTTAGAAATACGTATCCACATTTTCGATTTTGTCAAAAATGGATTTTTAATCCACGATTTTGTAAGCATTTTTAGGGTGAAAAAATGGACTTTTTTTTTCTAAGGCCACAACTTTTGAAAAAATCAATTTAAAAAAAATCGGAATACGTATTTCTAACCCAAATTTCATTACTAATCAGGATTTTGTTCGATTTATGTTCCAGGATCACATGGGAAGGAGTATTTTCCCACGCCGTTTTCCGACTTCCGCGCGAGGCCGCCCGCGCGACCTGGTGCACCGGCCGCGGGGGGCCGCCAATCGAGTTAAAAAAAATACAAATTGTAGTTCGAAGGATGAGTAATAAATGGGTTATAACATATTTGCACTCCCTGAGTGTTTTATTGCTTAAAAAAAATAACGAAAATGCCTTACTTTTTGGACGTTCAAAGTGTACTACCCCCTTAAGCTTGTTATTTATGTATAAAAACACATTTTCTTTGTAGTTTCTACTGTATATTTTGTAGTAAACATATGACTTTGTCAAATGATACTGACTATAAATATAGTCTTTAGTTTTATGTTTATTTATACAGGTAATAACATTGATGTTTTCAACAGTAGGTTTGTTTCAAAGATATAAACTAGATTGATAGAAAAGTATTATTTTAGAAAAAAATGAATTTTATTGCAAATAATTTTCATTTATTGGTTTCATATTTGTCTAATCAGAGTTTTTCAACTATTTTTGTCTTGCGGTACATGTAATCTAACTATTAAAATTCAGCCACACACCAAAAATCTATTATTGTTGAAGAATCCTAAGATTAAAAATGTTTTTATTAAACCGTAGAATAGTTAATTGTAGGAGTAAAGAAGTAAATTGGACAAATAACTGAGCTGGCCAGCCTCTGACGATGCCCTCATAAGGTGACTTGGAGGCTGAATTTCGTGAGGCTTAGACAAGTGTTTAGTTTTATATTTTATTATTAAAGCTAGTTTCACCAAGTGAACATTCAAAGACAATTAATTTTGTCTTTGTTGTTTTATTTAAAATTGTACTCCTTACTGTTTGGATAACTTGGCTTTTTTAATAAGTGAAAAAAATACGTTTTACATAAAGGACGACGTTTCGAAACTAAGGGTGGGTCCCATTTTAAAGTAAATAACATCAAACAACACAATTGTTTAAGGAACAATAAAAAACAATAAAAAACATAAATAAATTGATGGTCATACAGTGGTGACACAACTAGAGTCAAAGGTAAACTGAGAGTCGACTATTTGACATTTACAAAAACAAAATAATTATTTTGGAAGTAATGTTGAATGTGTCACTTTATTGCACGAGTGAGAAGATTGCAGTACGAACCATAGCCAGTGTTGCAAAGTTACACGTACAATAAAGACACTTGTAACATTAGTTGCATACAATTTTTTTCTATGATCGAGTTTATTAATTATATTTACTACACTTAAAACGTCAAAAATATATATTTTATAGGTTAGTTTAAGTTGATGGGGTAGGCGGCTCAGTGGTATCGAGTCGACCTGTGGATCTTGAGAACCCTGGTTCGATCCCTACAGCCGACAAATAATTTTCACCAAATTAATTCTACCCCTGTGGCTCTCTCTCTCTCCATTAAATCTCTGGGAGCCATGATTTGACGGCTGGTAACCGCACTTCACACGAAGAAATATATCACTTACCGGGATCTGCTACGACAGAGGGCCACAGCCAGTAATGGGTAAAAGGCGTGATTATATATATATATATATATATATATATATATGTATATATATTTTATATAACTTTAAGTTTATCTCGTAGCAAATATTTTATTACATGTATACGGATATTACAAAATTATGTGTCACCACACTTGTTCAGAATTAAAATTTAACATGACTGAAATGACAGAAACACAATTTAAAACGCACTAAACAAAATGAGTACCGAGAAGTAAGTAGTATTTTTCTGACCAATGAGTATTTGATCGACTATTTATGATTAGATAGAAATTTAACCTCATGAATACAATGTCTACATATGTATTTGTCAGTTATGAGAAATACATTGCTCTGATGTTATTATTTGCGACTTCAACTTATTTTTTATCATAAATTCCAGGATAAAATGAAGTCCTTAATTAATCATCATGTATTGAAAAATCTTGTGGCATACCTGTGGATATCTTGCGACACACTGGTTGTAAAATTTTGGTCTACATTGTTCGTAAATTTGTGTACGAATAAGTACGATTATTTTCTCATGTTTCCAAGAAGCAAGAAGCAAATATTTTACAGGAATATTTAAAAAAGCCATGAGTGTTAAGTTATTTAAATTGCAGAAAAAATAAATCAACCATTATTGGCGTAGTTGATCAATACCAAGCTAGGTTAGAGTTTAATTTTTTTAATTTCAATCGAAATACCTAACCTTGAATATAGAATTTAGAAGTTACTATTTCAATTAAATACAATGGCAACGATGTCAGATAACGATATATAAGAAATAAATTATATAGGTAACCCTCTATCTCAATTAAGAATTGCATTGTTGCGTACTGTTATTTGATAAAAACAAAAAAAAATTGAGTTTAAATCAAGTTCGAGAGCAAAATTCGAATTGAAGGCGAGACCTTTAGGTTATACCATTTAATGGCGCAACGTTGCCGATACCATTAAGCCACCTATCCCATTGAATATTTTTTCGAGCAACATGTTAATTGAAGGGACAGGGGCCCCCTCCAAATATGTGAAATCAGCACTGATCATTTAGATCACCTTGAAACAAATTTCTTCACGTAGAACACAAAAAGTGCGTATGTATTTCAAATGTGTTTATCAGGCAGGAAGCGGTTTTCGAGAAAATAATTTTATATGCGATCAGTTTTAATAAAATAATGTAAAATTATTAATGTGGTAATACTAATTCAATGAATTAATCCCTGCTACATATAACTTGATTATTTTATCCTTAAATTGCAAAACAATTTTTAGAACTTTGAATCCTCTTATGTCGTCCCAAGAACTGCAAGAAAAGTAGACCTATTATTTTGGAAAATAAGGAAAGGTATTTATTTATTTTCAGGCGATTGTTTATTAACTCTCATTTACATATTTATGAATGTGCTTATTTTGAATATTTTATATTTTTTCATTCACATTTATATATTATCCGTTCATAAATTTATTACAATATAATAAATACAAGATAGGAAGGAAGGTATAAGATTCAGTACACAGATTTATTCGCGGAGCAGTTACGAACAACCGTCAATCTCAAGCGAAATTTAATGTATTTTATATATACGCAGCGAACAAACAAATGACTAGTTTTTTGAATTGTAAATTATTGTTTAGTAGGTGTTGGTACTTGTTACCATGATAAATCCATTTATTACAATAATACAAACAAGTAAAAAAAACTAGCATAATATAAACAGAACCGGCAAAATGTTGATTTGTGACAAGTATACTTTTTTTAAATTCATATTTATCAAAACGGTTGTGAATGCAACTAAATTTTATAAATGAGAATTCTTTGGAGTAAAGTTTTTAAATTGTTTGTAAATGAAGCTTTATTTGTATTTGTATCACGTCCGTTAAAATAGTGTTAGTAAAATAAATAAATAAATATATCATCACGCCTTTTACTCATTACTGGGTGTGGCAGTCTGCCAATGCAGATCTCGGTATGTGATATATTTTTTCGCGTGAAGTGCGGTTACCAGCCGTCAAATCACGGTCCTCAAAGATATTAGTGGAGGGGAGCCACAGGGGTAGATTTAAATTGGAGAAAATTGTTTTGTCAGCTGTGGGGATCGAACCAAGGTTCTTAAGATCCACAGGCCGACTCGATACCACTGAGCCACCTACCCCATTATAGTGTTAAGAGTTCGAATATTTTCGTTTTGTACATAGAAATTGAATATATCTAATTCAATAGTATATAAGTTTAAGTACTTGATGTTAAGTTTTTAGATAAGTGGATAATTGAAAACTAGATATGAAAATTAAATTAAATTTCAAGATATCTTACTAACAAGGAATTTCTGTAATGTTTCTTGTGAATTATAAGTTGCTTCCCTCTAAAATAAAAATTCGTATTTTTGTTTCTATTTGTAGACGCACAAGCGTACTTCGACAATACTCCAAACTGTTTCAAATATGCTTTACGAACAAAGCTTTTATAACCAAATTCACCACTGTCCTTCAAAAATTATTTCAATCACCTAACAAAATTACAATATTATCATTCTAACAAAAAATAGCATTTAAACAAAAAATTTGAACTGATTTTGAAGCGATATTTTTTTATTGTTTGTTGGATAAATTTATTAGGAACTGTCGTAGCTGATTGAAATATCAGCTGTAAGTGTAACTTAAGTAAAACAATAAATAATCGAGAAAAAATATCTAATTAATTAACAGTAATTGGGAAAACAACTCAACTACTAGTAAGTCAGCCCTTAACTGTAACTACATTTTGGAAAGAAGCAACAAAGTGTGGTAGAATCCCACGTTAAAATGTCACCCGTACACTGATTTACTTTGAAATTGGACAGTCCTCTGGACGTTACACTTTTTTGTGTATCGTGGCGTCGGCTGATTTGCATTGCACTATGTCTTTCATTTAAGGTGTAAGCATTTCAGTGCAGCTCTTGCCAGAAACTGGGCGGAGTGTAGCGTATTGTCTTTATGTCTAGGGTGCATGGTCCGGTCTGGCGATTCTGTTCGGATATTGAATTATTATTCAATACTTAGCAGGATGTAAATAAACCAGGATTAGCTCTAGGGCCCGCCATGTATCTCTAACTGAACAGAACAGAACAGAGAAATAATTTCTAATACTCGTATTACTGTCAACAATTCGATTCGATATTTTTACTTAAGTAAAACTTGTTATTTAAGGGACGGCAGTACCACTGTGTGTCAACTTTTATATTTATATTTTCTAAATTCTATTTACTTTTCCCTTGATCGTAATATAATTAAAATATCGCAGAACATACGAAACATCAACCAGCTCGATCGAATATTTGTTTTAATATAATTCACAAAATTATCATATTCATCTGAGTGCTACAAAAAAAAACTATGTTACATCCGGTGAAATGATTGACAGCCTAATATTTCATTGCTATATTCATATTCATTCGTTTAAATTAACATTTTTACAAGAAAGCTGACCTTGAAACTGCGTGTATTTTCAAAAATGACCATCTTACAATCTCAGCCTGGAACAGTGGGATGCAAATTGCAGATGATGAAGTTGCAGACGAAGGAAACCGTATTAAATAGAACATGAAGAAAGGAAGTATGAATTTCCTGCGATCTCGTTGCGTGCAAATCAGACGGATATTTGAATTTATGCGCTTGTCGAAACGGACGGTTTTTTGCAACAATGCAGCAGAATTATAAGAAGTCTTTGACGTGTAATTCAAACGTTTTATTCCAGGTAATGCTTGGCTGCTCATTCAGAGCATACAAAATTCAGTTATAGCAGATTTCTTGATTATTATAACTGATATTAACAGTTACTAGAATTATAAAAATGATTACAAAATGAAATTAGCAATGTTGGAGTGGTATTTTTCATGTTTCAACTACGGATTATGAAGTATTACTGTTAAGTTTTCTCATAAATTACAGACTCTGATAGCGGTAAATGAATATATTAATAAACTAATATAATAGTTTTGAAGCTAAATACATAGTTATATTATACATTAAATTAATGTAAAGTTTATAAAATGTTTTTTATTTGTTGAATGCCTTTTTAAATTTAGAGAATTGTAATTTTTAATTAATTTGTATGTATTAACATATTTTGTTTATATATATTTTCTTCTTCAGTTCGATTGTCATCACTTTCCGAGAACCTAATGCAATAAGGGTTTAATTAAATTTTTCTTGAGAATATAGTTGAGCTTATTTTACTAATTAATAAATGAAAATACGATTGATACCGTAATCGATGTGATTTATTTTTGTTTTAATTATATTATTACATGCATTTATTCATTAATTATATGTTTTATATTGACTCGGAAATATAATATATGTATAATATATTACAAAAACCAAATATATTTACGCGCACTGTATAATTGCAGTATATTCGTATTTTAAAAGGCATTAATTCGCAAGTTTTCTAAAATTATTTGTATTTCTGTTTTCTGCAATCTACTAACATAATTTCTACTTACATCATAGTGTCAATTTTGCTGTTAAATATGCATCTTTATAAAAAAAATACAAAAAGACTAATAACTTATATTCTTTGTTAGTTATTTGTATCGGTTTAAATTAATGTAAAATTTGTAAAATGTTTTCTATTCTTCGAATTAATAAATGAAAATACGATTGATACCGTAATCGATGTGATTTATTTTTGTTTTAATTATATTATTACATGCATTTATTTATTAATTATATGTTTTGTATTGATTCGGAAATATAATATATAATATATTACAAAAACCAAATATATTTACGCGCACTGTATAATTGCAGTATATTCCTATTTTAAAAGGCATTAATTCGCAAGTTTTCTAAAATTATTTGTATTTCTGTTTTCTGCAATCTACTAACATAATTTCTACTTACATCATAGTGTCAATTTTGCTGTTAAATATGCATCTTTATAAAAAAAATACAAAAAGACTAATAACTTATATTCTTTTTTAGTTATTTGTATCGGTTTAAATTAATGTAAAATTTGTAAAATGTTTTCTATTCTTCGAATGCATTTTTATTTTTATTTATTCATTAATTATATGTTTTATATTAGGTCCGAAATTAACTTTTTCCTTATGTCAAATATAGTATATTACAATACAAGGTCAGTAAGTGTTTCATAACAGGACAAGAAAAACGAAATACATTTTTCTACTATTATTGTAAAGCAGTTAACGATCCAACATAATCTGTTTTTTTGCGTTATCGACTTGATTGGAAAATATAATAACAAAAATAATGACGAAACTTTAAATGAGGACCGTTATGAATCATGACAACTGTCAATTTGATAAATTCATTTGAACGTTACAATAACAAGGCTAGTAAATGTAGAAAAATAAATTGGTATTACTATAATATACTGTAAATGTTATTTAAATAATTATTCTCTATAGTAATTTAGAAAATTTTGATATCAGAAAATGTACTATGCAAATTGTTCAACATAATTCTTAAATACATTCGATAATTTAGTTATTTGAAAGGTATAGTATGTTTTGTATGAAGATTGATATTAAGTTTCAATTTGATGTAATAAATCATTACTAACTTAATAGTTACCTATTTTACCTTATTCGGGTTACAACAGCCGGCAACTTGTGCATAATAAATATTTAACATTTATTTTAAAATGAAATTCACTTGTCACTATTTTGCGATTTGTCCAGAATGACAATGACACCAAGTAAATTTGATAAAAAGCACCGAATAAAATTAAGCATGTATTTACACCATGAAATATACATTGGAAAAAGAAAAATGAAGTTTGTGTTTGAAAACATGTTCATAAATTTCTTTCTATAAACATCTTGAAAAAGTTAAACAGTTCAAGTTTAGTTTTTTGCATCTTAATTCAATTGGATTTTTGGCTAACAGCCATACCGACATGTTGAATTCACATCTGGTTCAAATTAATAAATATTTGTCAATCTCTATAATTGATCTGCACTTCTGAAGGTTTAATTTTGCTTGTGAAGGATCGTACATCATATTTGATTTTTTTACACACACACATGCTTTCAGGTCAAGAATAACAATATTAAATTGAGATTTAGAAGATTGGAGATTTAATTTAATTTATTTGTTAAATACGAATGACGTTTTTGCCAATACAAGTATTTTGTAAAACTTGAAATAATTTGTTCAAAAGAGTTTATCATACAGGAATAGAAAAATTGTAAGTAAAGTCGTATTTACAATTTTGCCACTTATACTCCAAATTGTAAATTAAATAAAAAATATATGAGCTAATTTTTGTTATATTATGATTATTAAAGGATAATCATACCTTTAGTTTTTGAGCTAAAGTTAAATTTATTATGACAGAAAAATTCAGATGACGCCTGGATTTGAACCAAGGACCTTCCGCTTACCGGGCAGAGATGCTAACCGCTACACCTCACCGGTAAGCGGAAGGTCCTTGGTTCGAATCCAGGCGTCATCCGAATTTAACTTTAGCTCAAAAAATATAAGATTTTGAAAATATCAATATATGATGTCTAGTAGACCCAATATTCTCTGATATAGGCCACTTGATCGTAGATTTGGCTTATTCTTGATAAAACTTCTTTATTGTAATATATCGCTTAATCAATTATTGTTCTGCCAGATGGCAGGTCTTATCTTGGTAAGGTCCTCCTCCTTATAGCTTTTATATCATTCTGTTCTGTTAGAGATCCTGGTTTATTTACATTCTACTAAGTATTGAATAATAATTCAATATCTGAACAGAATCGCCATGCACCCTAGACATAAAGACAATATACTACACTCCGCTCAGTTTTTGGCAAGAGCTGGACTGACCTACCTTATATAAAAGACATAGTGCAATGCAAATCAGCTGTCGCCACGATACACAAAAAAGTTTTAACGTCCAGAGGACTCCTCAATTTCAAAGTAAAATCAGTGTTGGGTGAGATTCTACCACACTTTGTTGCTTCTTTCCAGAATGCAGTTAAAGTTTAGGGCTGACTTACTTAGTAGTTCAGTTGCTTTCACAATTGCTGTTGGTTTTTTAAATACCTCAGCTTTTATATCATTTAGAATCTTTAATCTTCTTCTACCTTATTTATATTAGTTAGCAATTATGTTTTGATTAATTTTCATGTTTTTTATTTCCTTTCCAATCAAGAAACGGTTTTATTATTATATCTTAGTTTAAAAATGAAGTTTGATATCTCTTTATGAGTCATTGTGAAAACGCTCCTTCAGCTTATTTGAAATATATAAAATTAGTCATAAAACATAAATTACATTATGAAATTGGTGTGTGTATCAACTGTCAGACTGTAAGTCTATCTGAGGGTTAGAATATCTGTAAAAAACATTACAAAATGAAGCCAGTCAACTTGATGTTGATGTGTTTGTTACAGGTACAATGGATCACTGCCGCAAGGGGACCGAGGACGGCGGCGCAGCAAGTTCGTGTTGTACAAGCGAACGGCGGCGAATGGCGTTAAGCGCAGCAAGCACTACGTGGTCAAGACGCCTCATTCGTCGCAGGCCGTGCTGGACGC
This sequence comes from Pterostichus niger, assembly GCA_947425015.1. Lineage (NCBI taxonomy): Eukaryota > Metazoa > Arthropoda > Insecta > Coleoptera > Carabidae > Pterostichus > Pterostichus niger. Next base: position 26,771,056 of record OX380336.1, on the reverse strand, counting down.
TCGCCAGCACTCCATCTCCTACACGCTGTCTCGTAATCAGGCCGTCATCGTCGAGTACACGGAGGACGAGGACACTGACATGTTTCAGGTATTCATTCATAATACAGTCTTGCGTACAGCCACAGCAAACATTCCTGATTCCCAGATTTTATCATAATTAATATCAGAAAATAACACTGAACATTAGTATTCATTTGTACATTCATATCAATTGATTCAGTGACGATAATGATTTCTATTAATTTCTGGTACAAAAATGCACAAAAATTTATCTTATTCTATAATCTATATTTTTACCATTTATATATAATAAAAGGCAGATACTAATTAGTAAAGCCCGGAGAATCTAAACAAGATCTTGAAAAAAAGGTCAAGTCAGAAAAGCCTAATTATTGGCAACACTGATCTTTCAAAAATATTTTAATAAATTCAGAATATCACACAAAACTGTTTTAGTAGTATTATACCGAGGAATGCCCATTGTCCGTCTAACAAGCCTGTCATATACTGAGTACCAGATAAACAAGATTATGATGATTATGATGAGCTGACTGGCAACCTGACAATATTGTTACGAACTGACAATGACTTTGTCTTACTGACAAAAAATTAAATCGTATTGACAGTTAACAAGAACTGTATTCGTACTAACAATAGTACTACTAATTAACTATAGTCCCGCTTTTAAAATAACGGGTGATGGAAAGTTTACAATGAATAAATAAATAAATATATCATCACGCCTTTTACCCATTACTGGGTGTGGCACTCTGCCTAAGCAGATTTCGGTAAGTGATATATTTTTCGCTTGAAAAATGAAAAATAAGAGATAAAAAATAGGTAATAGGAACAACTTACCTCCTTCATTTTCGTTCGAATTTTCATTTATCTCTCAAAACAGTTGAGTTCGTTTGGTTTTAGTCGATTTTTGGGTTAAATTACATTGCCTTAAAGTACTCACATATTTTGAAGAACTAAAGTTACATAAATTTTCTCCCTTTAAAATGATGTACTATATGCATTTTCTTCAGGTTGAAACCTAGCTAAATATTTTTTTTTCTGGTCAGAAAAACGATTACTAAATTTCATCAGTATTGTTGGAGCCAATTTCAAGATCATTGACATGCACAAACAGACAGATTGCTTGTATTTATTAGAGTATAGGTTAATGTAAGCATGTAGCAGTACTTTAATAAAAGATTGGCGCCACCACTACATAAACCTAATTAATTTAGTATATTACGGAGATTGTACAGTATGAACGTACTATCGTATTTTATTTGCAATATAAAAAAAAATTACATAAAATACCATTAAATGAAATTCGGCATAGACTGAAATAAAATGAATAACAAATTGTTTATTATCGAGTCGGCCTGTAGATTTGAGAACCCGGGTTCAATTCCCACAATCGACAAACAAGTTTCATCAAATTAAATCTACCCCTTAACTAACACCTTTGGGAGCCGTGATTTAACGTCTGGTAACCGCATTTCACGCGAAGAAATATATCACTTACCGAAATCTGTTGCAGCAGAATGCCACACCCAGTAATGGGTAAAAGGCATGATGATATATTTATTTTAAAAATTGATCATGTCTGAGATCTGCAATGAGCGTTCATTTGCTGATTTTGACGTATTGGCAAACAAAGAATAACACGTTTTAATCTAAACAAGGAGTGAACTGGACCAAATAATAGACGTAAATTTGAAAGAGTTTTTATTTTTATCCTAATTATATATCTAATATCTCACATTGATATTTCTAAGCAGAACCTGTCTCAAAATGAAATTATTTATTGATAGCAGGATCGTAGTATCTTATTATTTATTTATTTTTATTGACTACAAGTCAAGGGCAATTCTACCAAGGACCGTTCTTTCACCGTTCCACCTAACCCAGTAGATATCATAATTCCCAAATATACAACCCGGACGGAATTACATATTTTCAAAATTTGCTTACGAACCCAACTAAAAATACCACTATTTTTACTAGTAACTTTAATGAAATCAAGTAAAAGAAACAGGACCATCTACATATGTTTTCATTTAATTGAAGCTACTTATATCCTCGATAAATCTGAAATTTAGGTTAATCGTTCCGCATCCATCAATTTTTAACTATTTTATGTAGAAATCGTTAATTTAGAACAATGTAGTACAATTTTTATAGCAGATAAAAAGAATAGAATTTACGTCAAGTTTCATTTAAATTCATTTGAACATGATATATGTAGAGATACTCATAAAAATTGGCTTTATTCATTTTTAAACGCGGAGAAAATGAAACGCCAGTTCAACCTGAAGTCCTGAAGATTATTATCATGTAAATGAAATGAACTGTTATAGATTTCACCACATATAAAATTATGTTAGACACGCTCAGGTATTGATTAATTTGATTACCTATATTTAGTTTAGTGCCGAGAGAGTGAAATGTTGGTCAGCTTTCTTCACGAAATTCAGGCATTTTGTTTACTTGTAAGGAAATTTAATTAAATTTCACAGACATACAGTTGGATGGCTTCAGTTCGACACGTTGTGAAGTAATGGAAGCCCTAAGAAATTAATTAGTCAATTGTTTGCTTTAGTACAAGCAAAATAAAGCATTAAGGATCGGCCTTTTCGCCTTTGGATAGAGTTTCAGATAATTTATGTTAGATAAGTGAAAAACATCGCATCGAAATCATATACAAATTGTAATATATATATATATTTAATTTAACAATTTAAGAATATTTAGTTTGTTGACTAGCGATCAGGTCGGCTTCGCCGACCCTCAGCTAGGCTCCGCAGCCCATGAAGAAAATTATTTTTTGAACTTTTTTTTCGAAAATGGTTTGCTATCAACTCGTTGCTGATTTATTTTCACATTTTCTCTCAGTTCTTTCATTAGAATTGAAATAAGTACAGTTTCAATAACTTTTAGGTCAAAACAATTGACAATCAGTCGATTACAATTTTTGGCTTCTATATCGCCTCATAACTTCTACTAATCTGCTCTGCTAAAATTGATCAAATGTTTGCAGTAAAACCTGATGTATCGTACCAATAACTTCGAATAAAATGTGAAAAAAACATCAATAACCACATGGCTGATCTAGTACAGAACGCATTTTTATGATAAAACGTATTACCGTAAAGTAACAGAGATAAACTGTGAAAAAAAAACACCCCTATCCATGCCTAACCTAGTACAGGCCGCATTTTTATGCTAAAAAGTATTAAACGTAAAGTAAAAGAGATAAACTGTGAAAAAAAACACACCCCTAACCATGCCTAACCTAGTACAGACAGAATTTTTATGCTAAAAAGTATTAACCGTAAAGTAAAAGAGATAAACTGTGAAAAAAAACACCCCTAACCATGCCTAACCTAGTACAGACCGCATTTTTATGCTAAAAAGTATTAAACGTAGAGTAAAAGAGATAAACTGTGAAAAAAAAAACACCCCTAACCATGCCTACTCTAGTACAGACCGCATTTTTATGCTAAAAACTATTAAACGTAAAGTAAAAGAGATAAACTGTGAAAAAAAAACACCCCTAACCATGCCTAACCTAGTACAGACCGCATTTTTATGCAAAAAATTATTAAACGTAAAGTAAAAGAGATAAACTGTGAAAAAAAACACCCCTAACCATGCCTAACCTAGTACAGACCGCATTTTTATGCAAAAAATTATTAAACGTAAAGTAAAAGAGATAAACTGTGAAAAAAAAACACCCCTAACCATGCCTAACCTAGTACAGACCGCATTTTTATGTTAAAAAGTATTAAACGTAAAGTAAAAGAGATAAACTGTGAAAAAAAAACACCCTTAACCATGCCTAACCTAGTATAGAACGCATTTTTATGATGAAAAGTAATAAACGTAAAGTAAGAGATAAACTGTGAAAACCCACCCCTAACCATGCCTAACCTAGTACAGACCGTATTTTTATGATAAAAAGTATTAACCGTAAAGTAACAGAGATAAACTGTGAAAATAAAAACACCCCTAACCATGCCTATTCTAGTACAGACCGCATTTTTATGCTAAAAAGTATAAAATGTAAAGTAAAAGAGATAAACTGTGAAAAAAAACACCCCTAACCATGCCTAACCTAGTATAAAAATAAAATAGATATATGTCAAACCACAAATTCTGAAATACTCATTCTAAAACATGTGAAATATATCATTATGAATGACAGCTGTCAATCTAGATGTTCATTTTTGCGCTGAGTGTAAAATGAGTATTTCGTAAAGTTGCTGCAACAAATTCAAATTTCAAAAAAAAAATTATATACTTATTCTCATCTAAATGAAGGAACAAATAGTGCAGAAAACATCGCATCGAAATCATATACAAATTGTAATATATATATATATTTAATTTAACAATTTAAGAATATTTAGTTTGTTGATGTTTTTATTGAATTTAATTTATGTTACATTAATTAATTTGTTAAATATTTAATAACAACCTACCTTAAATATTTTATCGAGTTTATTATTGTATTATTCTTAAATAATAAATCTAAAAAATATTTTGCCTTATTATTATTAAATTTTTATTTAGAAAATAAATATTTAGTACGTAAAAATGATTTTGACAATTTATTCTGACATTGACGTATAAAACGTTACGCATTTGTTCATATCTTGTTTTTAATTCCATACTATTACTATTAAATTGAAATTACGTGAATTTTTAAATTTAATTTCTGCAGTTATGAAGTAGTCAAAATGAATTTTATTTATTCGGATGTAGAATTTTATGCTTTACAACATTTATTTGAAACATTTTTTTCCTAAAATAATTAGGGAAGCAATGCGCACGGAAAAACTGATTTGCCATGTTAAACGTTTATGTTTTACTTTTCGTGTTACACCCGGTATATATATATATATATATATATTGAAAGTTTTTGTTTAAAAACTGCCCTGAAACATGTTTCTTCTGAATACCCAGGTAGTATTTTTTACACTTTTCTTAGATTTTCGTCAATAACTTTTTTTACATTATTTAAAATTGGCTGGAATTTTGAGATATTTTTTCCAGATCGTCATTGATTGTTTCAGTAAAATCTTCATTATATTCCCCCAAAGTAGCCAAAAATCGCCTTTTTTACGTTAATTGTTATTCTGTGGGTCGGAATCGTTTTTAATTCAGTATTACATTAAAAACTTTAGGTTTATGATTTTTATGATTAAAGCAATTATTTTCGATCATATAAATATACTGATAGATGGCAGCACTTATTTACAACCAATATTGATAGCCGATTTAATTAGTATATTTTACATCAAATAATATGTACCCGTTAATTTTTTTTCATCACGCCTTCTGTTCATCGTTGGGTATGGTACTATGCCGTAGTAGAATCTTAGTAAGTGATATCTTTGTGCTTGAAGTGCGGTTAACTTTACTTTCTGATAGGATAATGAAAATAATTATATGTATACGGGTATCTCGAGAAGAGAGTTCCATACTTCTCACAGGTGTTTTATATCTGGATATGGGCTCGGAAAATGAAACGCAGTTTCTGGAATAATAGAAGTAACTATTATATTTAAAATTAAATAATAATTTCTCTACTGTAATGAATGGAGTGCTGACAATTTTTTATGAATACATCACAAATTTAGCAGAAAATAAGAACTGTTATGATAATATTTAAAATATTGTATATGAGTTGAAATGAAAATCTCCTACTAAAAATACAAATCAAATCCTTATTATACTTGAACTATATCCGAAGTAGGAAATTGTTATTTTAAAATTTGTTTTACCGTTATATTTGCAGTTTGATAAAAGCTTCAAAATAACTGCATACCAGTACAGTAATAACTTTATTACCAAGGACTGCAGTATTACATAATTAATTTTATAATCACGTATTGCTTCTTAAATCTTTAAATAAATTTTAAACAATTTATAATTAACAATAACAATAAATTACAGAATAATGTAAATAATAGTTCAACGTTATTTTTATTTGGATTTGAATATGTAAATTATCAAAATCTCGTTATAGTTTATTTGTAAAGAATATAATAATTAAAATCCAAACTTTTTCTTTTTAATAAAAAACACTATAGGTTTTAAAGACATTTAATCTAAAACAATTTCCGATCGAAAAATGTATATTCTGCACATGGGTGATTGGCATTATTTTGTATACAGAGTGTTTTTATACTCCGTGAAAAAATGTAACGGTATATATTATGAGACTTATTGATAACAAAATAAAAATAATTTTCAAAAAATTATCTAAATTTAGAGTGGTTTATCTTAAGTAAACATTTTAGTACCACTGAATTGATAATTATTGCTAATATATTAATTATTGAATTTAAATTATAAACACTACAATAACCAATTTATTTATTATACAAAATCAGATAAGTACATACATAACATCACGCTATATCCTATTAAATGGGATAGCACGAACCCGTCAACATTCTCATCCTGACACACGATACTCGTTTCGACCACATTAACACGAACAGTACAGGTGCAATTTCCTTCTAAATTACACATGAAGAATATAAGAACGCATGCGTAAACAATAAAATAGACGTAAATTAGAGAATTATTATTTATTGTTAGTTATATTAAATATAATGTTTTGACAATTATTTTCATCATTTGACCAGTTCATAAATAATTTATATGTTACCTCATATTTTTTTCTCGATTTTTCGGGTAATAAATTTAAAGATGTTATTTTTGCAGCTTCTCTCCATTTTTACCTCACAAAACACAAAATATTGACTGACGTTTATAAAAACCGAAGTGTTATTTATTTTTTGTTACGTTGCTACGATACTAATTTAGGATTGTCAGACATTGGAATGGTGAAATCGGCCGTTACTAGTATCCTAGTATTTTCAAATATTGGAATGGTGGAAGCAGGACAAATTTATTGTTAAAATATAAATTAATCAGAGAACAATACTGTAGTCGTAGAAAAAGTATAGTGTACAACTCGCATGGAATGCCCATTTCATGCTTGTTGTACAATATACTATTTACCCATTACTGGGCGAAGCATATTTTTACGCGTGAAGTGTGTTTACTAGCCGTTAAATCACGACCCCATGAAGATGTTAGTGGAGGGGGAACCATAGTGGGAATTTTAAAGTTTATTTAATCTACCACATAATAATACTAATATCAATTGCAAAGTTTGAACGTTATTAATTGAAAGCTGTCAATGGTAGATATTATGATATTATTTTACTATTAAGAAAATAATGTATTACAGAACGAGCTAAGAAAATGGTGTTGATGCGAAAGGCATACGCCGAACGCCGCAATCATACGATTGTGTAAAATCACTTTTTAGCGAGTTTTCTTCTACTATTATTCTCACGATCACACAAAAATGGCGTAACTTGAAATATTTTTTACTTAAATCTTTAAATAAATTTTAAACAATTTATAATTAACAATAACAATAAATTACAGAATAATGCAAAGAATAGTTCAATGTTATTCTTATTTGGATTTGAATATGCAAATTATCAAAATCTCATTGTAGTTTATTTGTAAAGAATATAATAATTAAAATCCAAACTTTTTCAAAAGATCTTTTTTTTAATAAAAAACACTATAGGTTTTAAAGACATTTAATCTAAAACAATTTCCGATCGAAAAATGTATATTCTGCACATGGGTGATTGGCATTATTTTGTATACAGAGTGTTTTTATACTCCGTGAAAAAATGTAACGGTATATATTATGAGATTTATTGATAACAAAATAAAAATAATTTTCAAAAAATTATCTAAATTTAGAGTGGTTTATCTTAAGTAAATATTTTAGTACCACTGAATTGATAATTATTGCTAATATATTAATTATTGAATTTAAATTATAAACACTACAATAACCAATTTATTTATTATACAAAATCAGATAAGTACATACATAACATCACGCTATATCCCATTAAATGGGGAAGCACGAACCCGTCAACATTCTCATCCTGACACACGATACTCGTTTCGACCACATTAACACGAACTCTTTTATTTCTCACAACCAAAATCCATCATCACGCAACAAACATTCATCCATTCGCTCCTTTACATCTGTTTCGTAAATCTTCACTTACGCCCTCTTCTCTAACAACGAATCTATAAGAAATGAAGGCGGCATCGCCTGCGCTTGTTTAAAAATACATTTAACACAATTGCAGTGATAAGTGACTGTTGTTAATAGTGTCGGTCAAAATTTTGAAAAAAAAATTGTTTTGTGATGAAGTACTTCATATTAAAACATCCTGTAAAATAGTGGTTCTTAACATAAAATGTATATTTATTCTGTTGTAATTCCTGTTGTACGGAAAAATACGTAAAATAAATCAATTGTTCATTGCTTTTTACATACGACATATATTATAAAAATGCAGTAAATATAAGAATTTCTGTCAACATGTTCAAGTTCTGCTTGACCCTGACTTGATCATATACACCAACCAATATCGCGTACATATGTATGGTGTGCAGTATCTTATTGAATAAATGAATGAATGAATGTACCTACTTAGGTCTAATAAATAATTCAAGTGAGTGCAGTTCTCTGCGCGTGACGCGTGCATCGGTGCAGCGGAGAACATGCTTACATTGCCTGTCATTATTTATTCATGTGCTTCTTGTAATTCGATTCTCTAATTGATGTCCAAGTTTATTTTTCTAGCAAGATGCTAGTTCTTGAAATTGCTTATCGATTTATATGAATACTGGATGATTTATTTAATTGTCGCACTTTTACTAATTAATTTTCATGTCGTACTGATACGAAATTAAAAATATGAGCAGTCAATGGTTTTGTTAATAAAATACCATTATTGCTTATTTAAAAATTACATATGTTACAATCAAAGCCTGAACCTTGAAATTTAGGATTGTTTAAACGTTATTAATTGAAAGCGGTCAATGGTAGATATTATGATATTATTTTACTATTAAGAAAATAATGTATTACAGAACGAGCTAAGAAAATGGTGTTGATGCGAAAGGCATACGCCGAACGCCGCAATCACACGAGTGTGTAAAATCACTTTTTAGCGAGTTTTCTACTACTATTATTCTCACGATCACAAAAAATGGTGTAACTTGAAATATTTTTTAACCTCAAATTAGTTGTCGCTGAAATGTCACATTAAAGTGATAATTGCCGACAAACTTATTATATGATATTTCATACCTTTGTCGAAGTTTTTTAGATAACGGGTTCAAACTGTTCCGGTTGCTTTAGTTACACTCGGTGGAATATATTCTATCCATATATATAAATCGCTGTTGTCCATTTCCATTTTATATTTTATATTTTTCAATGTGATCATCACATTCTAACTGTAAATAAAAGTTTTATCATAGTATTATTGTAACTGTTTTATACTTTTATAACAGAACAAATATCTTCTTACAGGTTCTAACCTCAAAGCTCAAACAAGCAACATAAGTAAAATGAATGTGGAGCGTTCAATTCGCAGCGTTATTATAATGCACTAGTGTGTTATAACTTTACTATAACAATATGTTTTAAACTACTCCTTCTACAACTAAAAATAATATCACAACAACTATCATTTCAACAAATCCTTTAGATTGATTATATAGAATGTGCGCCACCAAATATGAGGTAACTTGTTAATAATACAATATAATAGTTATTATCAAATAAATCAAAAGAAAGATGTGAGATGTGTTATAAGCAATTTATGAATTGGTGTAAAAAACAATCATGTTAATTCGCGCTTTTCGAAAATGTTGTACTGCCTTAATTTTTCAAATTAGCCAAGACATTTAAGTTATTTACTTTGTGAAAAATCTGCTCTATGTTGATAGCAACGATTAGCATCAAATATAATATTAATATTGCGAATTATTTATTGGAGTAGGTGGCTCAGTGGTATCGAGTCGGCCTGTGAATCTTGAGAACCCTGGTTCGATTCCCACAGCTGACAAACAATTTTCACCAAATTAAATCTACCTCTTTGGCTCCCCCTCCACTAACATCTTGAGGGGCCGTGATTTGACGACTGGTAACCGCACTTCACGCGAAGAAATATATCACTTACCGAGATCTGCTTCGGCAGAGTACCACAGCCAGTAATGAGTAAATGAGTGATGATATATTTATTTATTTTATTTATTTAAAATTAAAGTCGATCTAAAAAAAATTAAAGTATTATTTGCACAAGAAATAAATCTAATTTTCTAAATAGTGTTAGAAAGTATAATTAGTCTACAGGTAATGGAAGGCATATTCCACACTTGCAAACCGTAGTCCTCGCCGTAACTTTTTGCTCGTGTGGAATATACCCCATTCCAGTACTTCTGATACCTGACTGTATATTGTCATTTTTCGAATCTACTTAAGCGGTCGTGAGAAAAATATTTACCACAATGAATTTCTATCTGAATTTCTGTTAACTAATTAACTTAAAACGATTAAATTTTTAAAGTCATAAAACTTAAGTCTGACGACAAATTCTAGTTATTTTAGTCGGATATATCAAAAGATAAAAAATAAATAAATATATCATCACGCCTTTTATCCATTATTTGGTGACATATTTTTTCATTTGAAGTGTGGTTATCAGCCGTCAAATCACGACTCCTAAAGATGTTAGTGGCGCGGGAGTCATAGGAGTAGTCGTAATTCGGTGAAAATTGTTTGTCGACTGTGGGAATCGAACAGGAAAATATATAAATTATAAATGTAAGTATTGTTAATAAATAATCAAGTGAATACATAAATATTCAGCATCTCACTTGTTTCAGATGTGAAATACTACCGAGCAAGTACATCTTAGTTAATAACTTAAGATTTTACGAATATTGATAGAAATAGTCGCCCAACTAGCAATTCAGTTGCAAATATTGTTTTACACTATATTCTATAAAGAAACAATTAAAAACTAATTAATAATACATAATCGCTTCAAATGTCAAAATAACAAAAGTAAACTTAACCTAACAATTCAATATTTAACAGAATTTTATAGGTTCATAATAGATTATAAAATATAACAGAAATTTATAAAAAACCTTCTGTATGTATAGAATGTGAATTAAATCCTTTGCTCTCTTATTTATTTTTAATACAGTTTTAATTAAATTAAAAAGAAACTCGTATGGCGAAATTATATGTACGTTTGTTTGAAAAGATTTGTAGTTAATTCCAACAATTCGCAAAACACTGACGTCAGCACTTATCCTGTCCATTGTTCACTTTATAACCAACAATAAGCCTTCAAATTCCAAACATATAGGTATAGAAATATTCTCTAAAATGACTTAGCCAAGAACCTTCACTTAAACTTCTATCCTATTTCTTCAAAAAATCGAAGATAGACCTCCCTGCATTTGCAGAAAGCAATATGTGATTAAAAATATCGTGGCAGTAATAAATCTAATAATTGAAATTACACACGCAGTGAATTTCATGTACGTGTTGAAGAGTAGTCATTTGTTGTGACTTGTATCCTGGGGCAACGCATACTGCAATCAGTGTGTTTCATAAGTGTGGGACTTGCATTGCAACACACATTATGTGCAATCAAGCTGCCGATCACCCGTATCCCTCCCGGGAATAAATCCACTCAAGATAAATGTTCCAAAATAAACTAATCATATGATGGATAATACGTTTTATTATCAAATTTGCAATTACAAAACTGTAGAAATAATGGGGTACTCGTACTATAATCACAAAATGGAAAATAGTTATTTATAGTAAGGCTAGACCCAAAACATTAGAGACGATAAAACTTTAAAAAAATGTATAAGTTTCTATCTCTCACACATCTTTCTTTATACTTTTCATGCCTTCTACTTTAATTTAGCAATAAGGTTCGTGCAGTTGACGTCACAACTTCCATCAGCTGTTTGGAGGGCAACCAATAAATATAAGTACGAACGTTATTTTTTATACAAATAATATTTTGTACTAACCTTTCCCAGAATTAAAATACCGTCATAGAAAGTCTTTGTGACAACTTCTTTCACCTATCCATACTTGAAAAATGTATATGAATTCAAATTTGTATATGAACATAACTCACTTTGTGTATATGCTCTTTTTTAATATTACATAATTGTATATGTTAACGTACGTTATTTGAGGTAAGTCGTTTAACCTCTGTACTTAACCCTTCTTATTTGACGAATATGGATCTGTGTTATTTATGACAGATATTTACTTTTTACACTGCTCTCCAAGTGTATGAAAGTATTCTCTTTAAAAACTCATGGTTTCATATAAACAATTTTAAAGACATTGACAAACAATCTGTTAACACCTTTACAATTCAACATAAATAGTGAAAAATAATGCTTTAAAATGTATTGTTTGCCCTCCAATCAGGTGATTGGCGCCATCTTTGATGACGTAAGCGCACGAACCTTATAGGTTCTCTTATATAAATTTTGAGGTTATTATTTTGCATACGTCGTTATATACAGGTTGGTAAGTATATTTTAAATACGTATCCACTGTATTATTTATTTCCCAACTACTGAATATGTTATTTTAGGTAAAAATGGTTATTAAATTCTGCTTAGTTCAAAACAGTAGTTAGGTTGATACTAATCAGTGAAATAAAAGACATGTTGAATAACATAGGTCAGCGAATTTGTGGTGGAATAATCAATTAAAGCTTTAAATAATCTTTGTTTTTCTAAAGTAATTTTTATTATATGGAATGAATATTTTTTCAACTCCATTTATATTTCTAGATGATAAAATCATAAAATTCCAATTCCCGTGTTTGATATCCAAATTTCCTTAATATGTTAGAACAATTTAAATAATATATAACGACCTTACTGGTTTATGTAACTTTTCATAACGCATCATAATAAAACATAGTGTTAAATGATGTAAGACCGAGATAAAATTAGATTATGCAACTTTCATAAAACATAATTTGTTTGATTTTTTACTTTGTCAACTAACAAAAAATTGCTTTCAATTTTAAATTATTTACAAAATGGTAAAATTGGTGACTTTTAAAACTTAAAGTACAAACAGATTTTGAAATCAACGTATACGCAGTCGAAACATTTTGAGATAAAACATAAAAAATAAATTTTGATTATTTGTTATCGCCTATGTTTTGTATTGTTTTCAATTTAGTTTCATATAAAATGAAAAATAGTGGATGACTACATTAAATGTAATTTTTATATCTTTGAAAGTTGTTACGTTGGAGATAAAACTCTGCCAATAATTGATAATAATACATACTGCAAAAAATCAAATATCTCAAGCAATTAGTGCATGATATGACAAAACTGTTTGTTATTAAATAATATTGATTTTTGATTCGTTATGCACTATAGTGACCGGAGGAAATGCACATTTCTACTACAATTCTTTATTTCAAGTATAACTTAAATCATAAATGACAATATCGAATTGGATATTTTTAGTTAAGTTCATTTGATAGTCTATAATAACAAAATAAATAAAATAAATTTAAAGTTAAATTTATGACAGAAAAAATCGGGTGACGCCTGAATTCAAACTAGGGACCCTCTGCTTGCCGGACAGAGATATTACCCGCTACACCACCTGTGTTCGAAGTATGGTGTCAACCGAATTCTTCAGTTATAGTGTCCAACATCTATATGATAGATATTGACAACGGGTTTCGTGTACAACGACTCGTCTTCTGATTTAAAGGAAATCATACCACGAACTGTCACCCGAATTTTTCTGTCATAAATTTAACTTTAAATTTATCATTATCGCTGTACTTTCAGTCATGCCAAAAAATCAAATAAAATAAACTTAGTGATAGTGATAGAGCTATTTTCTTTAAATTCCATAACTATCTGGCTTTATAAACAAATATAAACATATTTTCTATATTTAATACATGACTAAGTCATGAATGGTCTATATTTCACTTTTTTGTAGGTTATAGGTATTTTTAGTTTTATTTTCAATATAAAATTTGTTCGCACGTAGGAAGTTTTAAATCGTATAAAACAAAATATATTTCATTTTTATTATCAGTATGTCCCACGTATAAAAAAAATCCATTCATTCAACCTAAAATCTATTTCAAATTCGACTATCATACATTTTTTTATACTGTCAAAAATACTAAAATATTTTACACCGTAAACTTGTTAATGGTGAAAGATGATGTTGTTTTGAAAGATGACAACAGAACAACAAAGACTAATAACATTTGACACATAATATACACCTTGACAATAATTATGGCATTTTTCAAGAAAAATATATAGCATTGTTCAAGTTAACATCATTATGTGTGTCTACTTTTACCTATAAATACAATTTACGACTATACGACGCAGCAAAAATTAAAAATAATTTACAGGATTTAATCCTAGACATAACATGTGTTGTTTGCATTTCATATAAAGCACGTAAATGCAGGTATAAGTATATTTTCTAGACCGGTTATTCACAGCATTGTTCAAGTCAACATCATTACTTGGCATGAAGGTAAATTCACAAAGATATTCATAGTTTCTTAAATGATTTCGGCATCTGAATGCTATTTCATTATTTTCCCAATGAGAACTTTTGATACCTAAATAGATAGATTCATAAAATATAAAGCTCTAATAAGAGCGAAACGCGTCTATGGTTACTAACTGTGCTGGCCAGCCTCTGACGAAGCCCTCATAAGGTGACTTGGAGGCTGAATTTTGTGAGACTTAGCTAAGTGTTTAGTTTATATTTTATTAAACCTAGTTTCACCAAGTGTATGGATGACAATTAATTTTGTCTTTGTTAGATAAATTCATAATTTAATAATTAAAATTTTGCTGTTCTTTTAACACAAATAAGTACAATAATATACAGACTCCTTCAACATAAAGGAAAAAATAAAACTTTACTGATAACGTAAATAATATTTGGAATTACGACTACAGAGAAAAATATGTTTCAAAAACAATTCCAATCAAGAGATTTTAACGATTAAAGATAATGGCTAGCACCACAAGCTCTGTTTTTGCTTGTTTTAAGAGCAGTGTATTTGGTTGTTTTAGCTATCTGTAACATGTTGAAACCGTGCACTTAAAACACCCAAAAACAAAGCTTGTGGTATCAGCCAAAGTGTTTATCGCACGTATTTAACTTTAAAAAGAAGCATTCTAATTGGTCACATGATGTGTAATTAACAAGATGCGAAGAAAAACTGTAAACTGTTATTTCGCGTTATATCATATCATTGCAATAAATCATTTATGTTCTTATTATACAAATGATAAATAAAATAAATAAAATACAAATGATTATTAAAATAATTTAGATTTCCTCTGTTATATTTACTATTACGAACTATGATTTCCAAGTTTCAGATAATAAACTTATGTATTGTTATTTGAGACGACTGTTTATTTATTGATAAATTAATGAATTATAATAATGAAATATATATATAGGCTGAAATATATATATATAGGCTGTTCATTTTATTTTGTCCACTATTGCTATCTCGAGAATTGTAACACTATTTTAATGAGCATACATTTTTTTCAACCAGTGATTCACAAACTGTGGATACCAATTTTTTTTTAAATGGAACAATATTTTTTATTTGCTTGTTCGGTAGAGAATTTTATTCTGAATTCAGTGATATAATATTTGTACATCCTTAGATAACATATTTTGTGATAAAAATGCATGTTTATAATTATTTCATTATAACTAAAATAAGGGCGCCATGGACGAAACAAGTTGAATATGGAAATCTAAAAATTATGCTTCAAAAAATTGCATATTCCTTAATTTAGGATATTTAACACAGAGTTTTCACTGATCGGCATAGTTTTTTCATGAAATATAAAAATGTCAACCAGACCTTTTTCGTCCAGTCCGCCATTGTCCACCTGCAACAGACCTTTTTCGTCCAGTCCGCCATTGTCCACCTGCAAATCTGACTCAGGACATGAATTCACAAATTTTATAAAAAATAACGAAGACAAATCTGTGCAAAAATAAAGTATAATCATATATGCAAAAGTAATCATCACAATTCTTGAAAACTTCAAAAGCAAAACATGTCAATACTTCCTTTATTCTCGTTTACTGGGTCCGTGTTGCCAGTTACCACCCAATCGATATTTTTCAATAAAACATCAGCGAACGTCGGAAGGAAAGAGCAGAGGCCCAAAGAGCCCGTGCCGGAGAGGTAATCCGAATCCCTGCGGGATTGCGAAACTAGCAACAACAGAAGAGAACGGCGAACGGCAACGACCAACACGCGTAGCACGAACCAAACCAAAACCATGATACGAGTACGAGTGCACGCGACGTCCCAACGTTCCCGATCGAGAATTTAATAAAAGAATGAGTTTCCCCGTAGGCTTGTCAATTCGGATTAAATTTAATTTTTGGCGCACGCTAGGGATGGCAGCTTATTCTATATAAATATTTCATCTATCTGTTTCTGGTTCATGTGTTTCCGATAAATACTTGTAATGATTTTGATTTG
Organism: Pterostichus niger; assembly: GCA_947425015.1. Lineage (NCBI taxonomy): Eukaryota > Metazoa > Arthropoda > Insecta > Coleoptera > Carabidae > Pterostichus > Pterostichus niger. The sequence goes on along the minus strand of OX380336.1, from coordinate 26,754,563 downwards.
GTTCATTACGTTGCTGCATGTGCCTACTACGGTTTTATTTTAATGAAAAAAATATCAGCTAAGTGTGTTTGATACACTGAATTACAACAGAACACTATACAGGGTGTTTTTAAACTTCAGAAAAAATAAAGGGTGTTAATGTTCTTGAAGTAGAAATTTTTAGTGCTACTGCCAAACGAATAGTGTGTCTTCTTTTATTTATTTATTTATGTTATTTATGTTACGCTGTACAACAGAAATTTAATTCCAATTACAGTACAGGGTCCGCACTCACCGAGCCGCAGTGTGATAGTTTATATAATTTTTAGCTTGAGTGCGATTCGAACTCGGGATCTCCGGATTCGAATTCCGTATCGCTATTCACACCACCGATTTTTGTATTTGTTGATTCTGTCCACGCAAGTATAATTTGTATAAATCTACTGCAGCAACTATTTGATTTTGCCTGATTTATACTTTTATTATTTTTTTTGTTATATTACAATATTGTAAGAAAATAATAATAAATATATGAAAAATAGAGTTCCTTTTTTTCCATAAAAAATAAAAACTAATTGTACTTAATTTGTAGTTTATTCATGTAATTCAATTAATTTTGGTCATATATTTGGGCAAATTAATTTCTTATTTATCATAACATAATGTTATTGAGGATTGTAATTTAAGTAACATTGAGACATAATAAAAAAATTATAATTAATTTCTTTTTTAAATATTTTTTCCATCTCCAATAATTTATTGAAGACTACAAATATACAAATAGAAACTAAACAAAAGCAATGAATGCAAAATCACTCAAATCAATACATACAAATATTGTTAAGTATTTACCCGCAGGTTATCAATAAATTGGTACAAATTGATATGCTAGTAATACAATTGCTTTAATATTTATCTCTTTCTATCCTATATTTTTGTCCGTAATAATCCTAGTTGCAATGAAAGAATAAATCTTATAGCTTACGTAATTTCAGGTACGTATAATGACCTAGTAACCTTGGTTACCACCCACCCTTAAAGTTTTTGTCGGATATTTTGTTCTATTGTAGGGGTTCTTATAAGATATGAATGTATTATACTTTTTAAGAAAAGCATTAAATTTAAATCGTTTACAATGATTTATTCTTCGAAAAAAATACAAATTATATCGTGCATTATCTTGACCTGAACAATTAATATCTTCACAATTGAATAACACTCAGCTTTCTTTTTCTTTGTGTCATTTTATTATATTATTAATTATGATAATTATTTTATAATTCCTTTAATATTATTATTTTAAAATATTGATAATTATATCATGTATCATGTATACAATTATTTCTGTATCAACAGTAAATTTTCTATTCGATAGATTGTTGATGCAAATTGAAGATCAAGTTCATGCTCTTAGCAACTTTATGGTGTCTAAATACAGTTAATTAAAATTTTTAGAATACTTATGTAAGATTTACAGTCTAGTTAAAATTATAACCACATTTAAATTAGCAACTGCTCGATAAAACCTGTTAGAAAATTTTTCCTATGATAATTACAAGATTACGAATAATAAACGCAAAATTATTCAAATACATAATTCATGTATGGGGTAGGTGGCTCAGTGGTATCGAGTCGGCTTGTGGATCTTGAGAACCTTGGTTCGATTCTACAGTCGATAAACAATTTTCACCAATTTTTAATTTAAAGCTTATGTCACCATTGAAAATGAGTTCTGAATCCAAGTCAGACCTTCCTTCTGATATCAAAGAATCTGCTTTCCGTGAACTGTTTAATACCAGAAAAATTATTAAATGTATATAAATCAAAACTTTTAATAAATAGTTTTTTCCGTTATTTGCAAATATTTTTGAGAAAGTTCAAACTGTCAACATTTATTACATTGACAGTTATGAAAAATTAATTCATAACGTCAAAAATTTATGTAAAACAGGACTTTTCACAACCGAATTAGGTAAAGTATAATCCACAACTCGAATTGTAATTACATTGCTTGTGAAATTATTGCACTCGCCAAGGCTCGTGCTCAACTTTTTCACTTGCACATATTCTTGTTACAATTCTCGTTATGTAATATACTATTAAAATACGTTTGGTTTTACATTTTCATTTCTATTTAGTTACTTATTCAACAACTTTTATTATTTTATGCACTTTTGTATCTTCTCAAAATCTGAATATATTGACCCAAAATAAAAATACACTCTGTAAACATAAGTATTTAAAACCTGACGCAGCTTACTTAATGTAATAATGTTTTATTATATTAATAAAAATTCTTACTGATTACCATTTTAACACCATGTTTTATATTTAGATGTGAAATAAAAAATACTTTTTAAAAGCACTATTAACTTTTACGATCCAATTCAATTTGCTATACCACCAGGACCGGATTAACAGGGGAGGGCGCACTATTTTCAGTTTTTATTGAAAAATAAAATGAAACAAATTACAGTGCATAAATACCATTATAAGTAAGCAAAGTTGTTGCTAAATGTTTGAGAACGTTTCAAGCATTTATTTATAAATTTAAACTACATTTCTTAATAAATTACCAAAGAGATCTTTTTCACTTATTTACACTATTAAATATTGTGACAGAGATATTGAACAACGTATCAAATCATTTACTAATTGATAATTAGAAATCAAAAAGACTGAGAAAAAGTAATTTGTATTATATACAGAGTATTAGTGAATTAGTCATACCAAGCCAAGAAAAAGAAGTCGAATATACCCAAGTTCGGAAACAAACCGTTCCAGGTTTAAACACTCTTTTGTTTTATTTTTAGTAATTTTTAAATTTACAATATGTCACCATTATATTAAAATATGCACGGACATGCATTGACTTTGTATAACCGTTCATTATTGAAGCAAGAATAACTACATAAAGTAAGAATAAACTCTAATTTTATTGCAGTTGCAATAAGTTATGACATTTGCTAAGGAAACGTAATTAAACAAATTAATAATATAAAATAGTGAACAAGAACCTCTAATAATACTAATAATAAACAGTATTTAATTTCAACCGGTACGATTCTAGACATGTTTACATTAAGTTATTTTTCTTGTCTTGATATGGCGAGTACTCGCCTAAAATATTGTCCCGTATTTTTCGAATACCTTATATACATACAAGATGTTGAAATTTATTTTTTATTATTATTTGTCCTTTATATTTTTGTTCCTATCTTCTTTTGAGAAAATTTTATTTATAGGCGTTTAACATGGGAAATCAGTTTTTCCTTGCGCAAAAGTGGCCAATTGATTTTAGGCAAAAATGCTTCAAATAACAGTTGTAGAGCTTGAAATTATGGATCTAAATCAGTTTTCAGATTTTATTTTGCACGTTTTGTAAGCGAAATAATCGCATTAATATTTTATAAGAATTTCTACTTTATAGTGATAGCCATGGAATTGAGACAAAATCATAAACAAATGTATGACGTTTTAACTGTCAGAAAAGTTTAGTTTTAAATGGATTTGTGATTTATTTAAGTAACAATAAAGGTGATTGTTGTTATATCGTTATTACTTTTTTTATGGGGGACACTTAAAGTCTTGCGTTTATAAAAAAAGATACAATGCCATCCAAGAACTTAAAAACGCGAATGCAACAAAATAAATATTAGACAATTGTGCAATGTAAAAAATAGTTTCTACAATAGATTAGGCTACTGCTTAGCACAAAACGTAGGACTTTTCGAACCTCTTTTGTAATTTAATGTTATTTCTAAATAAATAAAATAATTATTTGCGTAAAAATTCTATTATCAATTCAAGCTCTACAACTTTTATTTGAAGCATTTTTGCCTAAAATCAATTGGCCACTTTTGCGCAAGGAAAAACTGATTTCCCATTTTAAACGCCTATGGCCAGGTTTTCATGTTACACCCTGTATATATATATATATATATATATATATATATATATATATATATATATATATATATATATATATATATATATATACATATATATATAAAGTACTGAATGATTTTCATTTATTTTATTTTTTGTATGGCGCAAAATTTAATCTGTCTCAGGACACAGTATCTGTTGATCGGGCTCTTGTATATCACCTGTTTAATATCCGTATAATAGCAGTACATTTTTATTTTCAGATTGGTAGATCATCAGAGTCCCCCATCGATTTCGTCGTGATGGACACCATCCCCGGCGACAAGAGCGGCGAGAACAAAGTATTGCAGAGCACAATATCTCGGTTCGCGTGTCGCATTATCGCCGATCGCCCTAATCCCAAAGTGGCACGTATCTATGCAGCGGGTTTCGACTCGTCTAGAAACATCTTCCTTGGGGTGAGTAAAATGTGTGCCTCATACATGCCACTCTTCAACCTTCTGATGATTCTGGTCCTTTCTATTTCATTTTCTAAGAATCTTCGTCAGTCTTGAAAACATTTGACGTGGAGAAATTTTAAAGAAAGCTCAAACGAAGTAAGATTTCTTAATCCGTTCTTTGTGGATTTAAGACATATTGGAACATGAATGAAGAACTTTAAAAGCTGATGATTTGTTTTTAATATTGCGTAATATTTCGACTCATATTGTAGTAGTAATAATAGCGTAACTTAAAATTTCAGGACCCGCAAATATTTTATTGTGGCCCTTTTTTTCGTTAATAGTATAATCTGCATTCCAAATGTAAATAATTTTTTTTCACATCCGCACATTACCTAATTTTATTTTCACAGATTTGAGAAAATCGAATACAAACTGTGATTTTTTTATTTTTTTTTTGTTATAAATGTTAGACCTAGACGTTTTATCGAAATATTTTAATAAATTTCTGTAATTTGTGACAATAAAATGAGGTAGGTGATCTGTATTAAATATAGTGTGTGTATTATTCTATTTAAAATGTTTCGATAATAAGTTTACTGTTTTCTAATGCCTATGGCAGACTGGTCGAAGTGCATCGATTAGCTCTTCGATGAAACAACAAAACGCACCCGTCATTGATAAAAAATAAAAGCTTCTAAAGTTGACAAAGAAAAACTAAAATGCAAAAATACGCTAACGTGAAATGAGACACAAAAGATACGAGTGAAATGAGAGACGTTCGTTTCATCAATGAGCTCTTGAGCTCTTCCATGGAAATAGAGGAGCCTCTATTTTTCGTCGATATCGGGTGCGTTCTGTTGTTTCATAGAAGGAGATAATATTTATAATAACGTTGACAGTCACAGTCAAATCTGTTGTTTATTTTATAGCAATATATCCGATTTTCTTAATTTTTTTTTAATTGATGGCATTAAAATAAATAAGGGTAAGGAATGTGGATAAGTAGTCTTATGTCATTCGAAACCAAAGATCTCACTTAAGCTAAAAATATATAAACTACCACATTGCGATTAGGTGAGTCCGGAGCTTGTACTGTAATTGGGATTTAGTACAGAGATAAATAAAATAAAATAGATTTAAAAAATTAATACAAGTATCACAACACAAATTTCTTGAAACACTTGCTCTGGGTACTTTAGATTTTAAAAGAATTGTCTGTGGTATTTGTAATAAATTCTATCTCTCAGCAACATATTAGGGTGTTGTTATGTAGAAAATAATAAAAAAAAAATTGATAATATTTACTTGGAAGTGAAGAAGTATTGATTGAATAAAGATGAAATAAAATCAAAATGCTCATATTTAAATAAGAACAGTCTTTATAAAAATATCAGAAGGAAAAAAACAACACACGTATTATGGTTGTCGGAAAACTTTTAAGATTTCTTTCTTACATGCTATATGGTTTTTAACTCCATTGGATAGTGATTGCTGATTTTATAACATAGCTTTTTTCTATTTTATTAACTATCATTTACCATAGTAAAATGTAGTTCCTGCATCGCGGAGTTATGGGTATCCTAGCTACGCCAGTGAATAGTACCTACTAAAAATAATATAAATAACAGTACTCACTCTACATTTATAAATTTAAAAAAATGTACTGGTAGGTACAGTCTGACTATTTGTTGGCAAATGGATTTGTATTCCCAACAGAAAAGTGAATAATTCCGTTTTTTTCAAGCATTCTACAAATGTTTACGTTATTGTTCCATAATGGACTGAAGTAGAAATGGATATATTTCTTATTGCGTTTTAATTTTAATAGAATTTATATAATAATGAGCCCTAATCTGTAACAGAATTGTTATTAAAAAGTTGTTGAAAAAGTTACTAGATCGCCTTATCAACAATGCTTGGATGGTTCCTATTAAAATTACGTGTTAGCACAGCAACTTTTTACACAGTCAGGTTGAATATATCATATCTCGTTTACAGGGTACATTGTAATTTTATCAGAAGTTAAAATTTGTTTCTTCATCTAAATGTGTAGGTGTAACTTATAATAATTTAAATTAAATTTAATATTTATTGTAATTTTTAATGTTTAAAATGAAGTTGAACTGGAAAATCATTGGAACAATACATTTTATCTCGCATTTTACGGGCTCGATTCAGGGTACCTATTGCTATTTTATTTTACTTATCACATTTATGTTGTTCTACAGTTTTTAAAATTTTTAACTTCTGTATTAAACAAACATTGTTTAATAGTTCATGAAAATTAACACGTACTAAATTAAATTTGTAATCTTCTTCTACGATATAGTGTTGATTCATAATCTTTTTATTATAGTTTTGTTTGTTTTCTGATTTGGACTAGGAAACCTTATTATTCTGTTTACGTTAACATTTATCACCTTGAATTTGAATAAAATAGGTAAATTTTGTAAAATCAACATCTTCATAATCTTATTTACATATTATTTTTATTTTATACAAAACAAATATTGGCAACCCAATAATAATTTTTAAATCAAGATATAACATTACCTGATACATTCTCTATTGTCTGTTACATAAACGAAAATGATTTCATGACATTTAAGAAACTAGATTAGACAACAAACAACAAACATGATACAATTAAACTCCGTTAAACTAGTCTCACATGCGTGATTTGATCATATATCACAGAAAAATATGAACTAGAAGTATTAACATTTTCTCTAGGGTGTATTTCGCGAAATACATTAATTTAACTTGCTTACACGCGAATATTAAATTAAGCTTCTAAAATAGATTGTTTCATTCCTTGATGACATTTGCAATTATATATCACCTAGAGCAGCGGTTCTTAACCTTTTTGTCATCCCCCAAATTTTCCAAATATTTTTTACGGTACTGAAATTACAAATATTATATTGATTTTTAAATAAGGACTGATATAATAAAGACCTCAAATATATAAATTTAATTATGTTTAAAAAAAAGTCTCTACGTTTTTAAAATATATCCATTTTTAAGGGAGAAAATAAGTTCTTTTCTTACTCTGATAATAGTAAAATACAATTTTTTGCAATATTTGGCTTTGAAAATGGCTATATAATTTTTATTATATAACCATAAAAAAATAGAAATAATATTTCGCTAGCAAGTGTCGAAATACATTTATCTGCTACTAAAGACATAAAATAAAATATACAAATCTGATGTGAACACCACATGACTTCCTTGTAGGCGTATTATACTATACCTCCATTTTTTTTATTGCACATATTTGACGTAATTTGACATTGACATTAAATTTACTATTTTTTTCTTATTTTTTGTTCTAATCCATAGCAAACTTAATTACAAAAAACAAGAAATATATAATTTTTAAATTTACATATCTCGCTTATACAAAAGGCTAATTTAATAATTCTGAATGTGCTAGACGCAGAATTTAATTCTCTACATCTTTTATTTGCAGCATTTATTTCTAAAATCAAAATAATATCATTTTTTTCAAGAAAAACTCTTAGTGATGTATCACTTATATTATATTTTATTATAGTTTTTCATTAAAATATATTATAGGCTTCAAGTAGAGTACCACTTCCGGAAGTTATATAATGACCAAAAAGGGAGGTGCACAACTAGATGTTATAACAGTCCTAAATACAAAATCTCAACTTTCTACAGCTTACCGTGTTTGAGTTATGCGAGATTCATACGTACGTACGTACAGACGTCACGACGAAATTAGTCAAAATTGATTCAGGGATGGCCAAAATGGATATTTCCGCTGAAATCTCAAAACCGAAAATTTTCGCGATTACAATACTTCCTTTACTTCGTACAAGAAATTAAACAATGCATGATTACAGACAAAAATACTAGTAGGTAGAGTTACAGTTAAATCTTGAGATAACTTTTAAGTTTCGCGAATCCTTTGAGATCTTTTTACGGACCTCTAGGGGAATCACTGACCTAAAGCACTGAATCATTCTTCGCAATTGATTTTTTCATTTCTTTTCTGAATGAATTTGCGTTGATTACTATGACCTTGTTAATTGCACGTATGTTGATAATATTTAAGCCATGTTCGTAGAATTGGTTAAACTTATATTTATTTTGTACAAAATTTATTTCTTTTATCATAGTTCTGAAAATGTTTTGTATGTCTATTTACGTCATAGGAAACCGCATATGACAAAAGTACGTTATTTTTGTTAGTTGATTTTGTGTTCAAAAATATCAAGTCGTTTATCTTTTGTTACCGTGATAGGCAGGATCAGCTAAAGATATTTTGCCGGAAGTTATGCACATTATATACGGAGTACGGTGGTGCAGTTAGTATTACGGCATTCGAATCCGGATATCCCGAATTTGAATCTCACTCCAAACTAAAAATATATGAACTACCACACTGCGGCTCGGTGATTTCGGACCCTATACTATTAGGATTAAGCCCTGTTGCATAGAGTAATAAATAAAATGTTTAAAAAGATTTGTATGCATTCATTAGTATACTTCGAAATTTAAAATGATATATTTTTGTTCTTGAAATATTTGAATATCTTTTTTTTCGCATTTCACATAATAATGTACTATATTTCTATATTCAAAATCATTTAGTAAAGTACTACTTTTCCACATCGCAACCATTACTGCATAGCAACGAATTTTGCATGTGAAGCTCAGCAGAACTCATTTTTATTTCCTGAAGCACAATCATCAGCTCCAGTTACTGTTCAGTAGATTTTTTTTTACATTACATTTTTTAATGTCAGAATTTTTGACGTTTTGGGTTCATACTTATCATTTTGGCGCTTCAAAAAGGCAACTAACTTCTTATATTTGGAAATATTCACATTTTCGTTGACCTGTTACGTACTTTTAATCATGGAGTACATATACCATAAACAGGATGCTTTTAAATTCTTAAATAAAATAAATAAATATATCATCACGCCTTTTACCCATTACTGGGATGTGACACTCTGCCTAAGCAGATCTCGGTAAGTGATATATTTTTTCGCGTGAAGTGCGATTACCAGCCATCTAATCACGGCCCCCAAAGATATTAGTGGAGAAGGAGCCACAGGGGTAGATTTAATTTGATGAAAATTGTTTGTCGGCTGTGGGGATCGAACCAGGGTTCTCAAGATCCACAGGCCGACTCGATACCACTGAGCCACCTACCCCTGTAATAAAGAATTTACAATAAAGAAAACAGTGTTTTTTTTTAGTTTTTATAACTTACCTTTTCAAAAAAGTAAGCCAGCATTATAGTTTCGTCGATTCCTCTTACTATTTTCTTTTCTCTCCATTCACAAAATGAGTTGTAACACTTCACATATGTTTCTTTAGATTTTCTGGAAGCAAACTCGATGAAGCTTCTTTAGCTGCATTTAAAATATCTTCTACAAAAGAAAATAGGGTTTCCGAATTATTATCTTCAGCTTCCATCTCGCCTAAATCTAATTTTCTATTTTGACAGTATTTTTGTTTGTTTATAATGCGTTGTTTTAGTTGCTAGGTTAAGCCACCTAATATTTATTATTTATTAAATATTTGTCAAATCTCAAAAATGTCAACTTTATTTTCTAACATATCCAAGTAAAATGCGAAAAAATAGTATGTGCTACACGCTTAGAAAAGTGGTTTTAATTCACTTTTCTAAACTAGTTACACAATATACTATTATCTGTTATTTATAAACTAAATGATATACTGTCTTAAGTGACAGTTAAAAATATGTTAATAAATCTAAGATTCTACAACAATAAGTTAATATTTGTGGTAACAAAATCAGTTCTGTTATAGAAAAAGTTCAATATTATTTTACTACAAAATTTAATACTCGTACATAAGGTAGTTTTATTTTTTTCATTATAAATAATATCAGCTAGTACTAAATAACTGAATATACTCGTAATATTAACAACAACAATAATATATTTTCATGTTTTTGTATGAAGGCACGTAAATTAAAATGTATTGCTTTAATTTTATATATTACTTATTACTAAAATTAGTCAAGAGTATATCATTTAATTAACGAGCATTTTGAATTTCAATTAATACAACCAATTTATAGCAGTATACTATCCAGGAATACGTATAAATTTCATCATCTGCTATATTTCACACTAATTAATTGACCAATTAGTCCAGTTTCAATACAGTGTATAAGAACATCACATAAATCTCGAACAGATCTATTCACGATAACATAGCTCACAAATAACCACGCAAACAGGTATGCTATACTGAATATCCAGATTCTAATGCCAACATTGGTATATACCAAAACTAGAGGTTATATGAAGAGTAATATCTAATAAACTTTTACACACAAAATATAGATATGGAGTTATTCTTTATATCAGTCAAACATTTAGTCGTATTTTGCTAAAATACAGAAATATTTGGTAACTTTTAAATTTAATTTTCACGGTTATTAAATGAATAAAATAAAATCTGTAATTGGCTTAGAACCTTAGTCTGCAAGTTATTTGAAAAATGTTTCTTTCGATAGCTCAAAAAATGTATCTTTTCTGATCACTTTTTAGACCGGGAAATCCGTCTTTACCTATCTCGATCGAAAAGGGTGACCAGAGGGATCGGTAAAATATTAACGATCTCTAAATTGCAAAAAGAGATCTGAAAATGAATGCTTTCATGATAAAATTGTAATTGGGGTTAAGTTCCTGTTATACAGCGTAATATAAATTTAAAAAAAATAATTGGGCATCACACACCCTGAAAGTGTCTTCCAAAGTTCGCCTACTGCTCTCTCTGATATATGCTTGCGCACCCATTAAAATATTACATTCAGAATTTGTTACGCAAATAATTTGTGCGTGCATTGGTGGTGGGAAAACTGATGTTCAGTTGCTATGGCTCGTTTTTTGTCAGGCTTTGGCCACTCAAGTATTACTGACATTCTAAGTAGGCATTATTTAATCATAATACAGTAAAAATATAAATGTTTATTTCTTGTTACATTTTAAATTTTTTTAATTGTAATTTACATAATATTTTAAATCTAGATTGTACAACCGATACGTACTAGCGAAATACTAAAAATCTATACTCAATATATCTTATTCCTTAATCTTTCAAGTTTCGATCCGTACCATATACACCACAGGCACTGAGTCACTCCTACTTTTAACAACATTCTTGTCAGTGTCACACTTATACACAGAAATTTTAGAAAATCGTGATTACAATCGTTATATTTGAGCACTATATATTTAAGTGAATATATCTGATAAGTTAATTCATGATCAAGTTATTGACCTTGTCAAAATTATCAACAGTATCAAATTATCCGTGTGATATGCAAGTTTTGAATCATACTGTACATCGATTAATCTTCTTTAAAATACACTAAATAAATAGTTCTCTGCAAAAAGTTCCTTAACGACAGAGTGCAATTACCTTCTAGAGGATAAAACGATCTCAAGTAGATCGATCCATCTTTCCTTTGAGAAAGTTATCGTAACACGAATCAGCACTAAATCAATCGCCTTGTTCATAGCAACCCGGCACATAGTCGGTTGTCGACAAGCAACGTTCCCCGTTGTCGTTCCTGTTATTGATTCCGAGCGATATTGACCGCAAGTGTATGTATTCGTGTGCGCGGCATCACGGGTCGATATAATGGATACAGCGGGCCGCAGCCGCAGCCATGACCTGATTAGCTTCGTCTACCCGTCTGTGTCTGCGTTGTTCGATCTAGTGAAAGGCCTAGGGTTCCTTTCCTTGCTGAACGATCCACTGATAGTTAATTGTTTTCATGATATTAACCAATATGTACTTCGATCGGGTAATTTGTCTTTCAGTATTTAAAGTGAATTTATTGATTGGGAACTTTGAACTTTCTCCATCAGGGAATGGCTAGATTCATATGGTTAATCTGTTTGATTTATGAACTGCAGAATTGGGGCGTGTAACACGTAACATAACACACGATAGTAACACAGATGATTAATATATTGGTACACATTGGCAAAATACGTTATTTGTATACTTTGACTATAAAATGATTTCCGAAGGATGAACTCGTAGGTCGAAGCGAGAACCGAGGCAGACGACATTCTGACTGACTACGCCAAACAATATATATATTTATATATATATATATATATATATATATATATATATATATATATATATATATATATATATATATATCATCACGCCTTTTTTCCATTATTGAGTGTGGCATTCCGCTGTAGCAGATGTCGGCATGTAATATATTTCCTCGCGGTTACCAGTAGTCAAATCACGGTCCCCAAAGATGTTAATGGAGGGGAGTCACAGGGGTAGTTTTAATATGATGAAAATTTACCCAGGTTTCCAAATCCACAAGCTATATATATATATATATATATATATATAAATAAACAAACGAAGTATATCTTCTTGTGGGTCATTGTTAACTTTAAGAAAGAAGTTGACAGACATATTAACCCTTTGCACTCCGGGCGAAAAACTTATCGAGGATACCAATAACTCCAACACTATAGTAGTTACAAGTACATGCATGTTATGTAAAAATGTCGCAATTACGGCGACAACGGAGTGCAAAGGGTTAAAGGACAGGGAGTTTAATATGAACCTAAAAACTTATAAAGATTATTCTATTTATTATTTCTAAAACATGTATTTTGATATAATGACAATTATTAATTTTGAATAGGTAAGTCACGAAATGATAAATTTCCAATAAATTTTTATATTACCATGGTAACCATACTTAATACAATGTTTCTATTAGTTGTTAGTAATGTAAGATTTTCGCCATAATCGTAGTCATTTTGTTGATATGCATTTTATTATGCGGTTACTATGTAAGACAAAATTTGAATGTTATCAATTAAAATATACCAATTCAATTTATAATATATAATTTCTGTTTCTGTAACGAAAAAAAAAATGCCTTTGAGAAGAAAATATACGCATATAAAACAAGGTAGCACGAATCCTTCATTCACTATACATTTATTTATTAGATTCAGCTTGTAATTAATCTACGCCATACATTCCTGTGCTGGAGCATCAGTTTTATTTCATCCACATTCGTAATTTCTTTATTTGGCCTACTTAAAATTTTGTGTTCACATAACAAATCTTCAACCAAATCTAATCCATCCGTATATTTTTTAGTTGATTACGCAATCTCGTATCTTCAATTTCACCTAGACAAACACTAGGGTTAATAAATAAAATAAAATCAGAAAATATGGAATAAACAGAGGTTAACAGTCTTTTTGACTTTAATTGCTTATTTTGTAACATAATTTAAAAACTTATAAATATTATAAACTGATTAAGTTAGCAAACGTAAATCACAAATAGTAAGAATTTATGCAAAATATTTAACGACTGATATACCGTATTTCGAATTCGGAACATATTTAATTTATACTAACATCTTGATTTGTTATTTAATTGACATAATTTCTTTTATTTTCATATATTATTTCCAGTTATAATTGACAGTATGATTAAACTGTATAATCTGTGTTCTTGTACCGGTATCATATTTCACTGGATTTGTGTATCTGTGTCAAACAATCATGATCTTATATTTACTCCTACTATCACATTACTAGCAAACTAAGTAGAAATATAGGTCGCTGTAATTGATTATTAATTCAGTATAAAACTGAATATATTCAGAGACCGCGGAACCTTTTTTCGAAAGGGGTTGCGAACATTTTTTGACCAGAGTAAAAATAGAACACAGATAAATTTAGGTAATTAATATGAATAATTAGGTGAGATACATTATATTAATAATATAATTTGTTTTTGTCAATTAATGTAACAGTTTTATAAAGTTTTTACATCTGTATAAATTGAAAAAGACAATTTTACTCTATTGCTCCGAAAACTGTCATTCGCTCTGCGGTTTTATTGATGAATATTTTCATCACCTTATTTAAATCAATGTCCAATGTTTTCATTTTGTGTATCTGAAGAAAAACTAAATAAAACAGTCGTTTTTGTAACATTGAAGTACGGTCCCAAGTCAAAATTGTCAACAGTAATATAAGTAGAGTTTCTACTTCCTTGAAGTCTCGGTTTGGATTTTGAATTCGTACTCGTATTTTAGTTAGGTATTTTATTTTTTGTGTCCTGAACAGGGGTTGCGGCGCAACCCCCAAAAATGATCAGGGGTTGCGACTGCAACCCCACTTCCGCGGCCACTGAATATATTTACCGATAATTCAAAAACTAGATACAAGAAAGAATTATTCTTATTTAAACGGTACTACATAGTTTATATGGGGTAGACGAGCAGTGGTATCGAGTCGGCCTGTAGATTTGAGAACCCAGATTCGATTTTCACGGCTGATAAACAATTTTTACCACATTCAAACTACCCCTGTAGTTTCCACTCCACTCTCGAGGGAAAGGCGTAATATGACGGCTGGTAACCGCATTTCACGCGAAGAAATATGTCACTTACCGAGATTTACTACAGCCATACCCAGTAATGGTAAAAGGCGTGATGATATATTTATTTATATATCATGGCTGAGTGGTATCGAGTCGGCCTGTAGATCTTGAGAACCCTGGTGCGATCCCCACAGCCGACAAACAATTTTCACCAAATTAAATCTACACCTGTGGCTCCCCCTCCATTAACATATTTGGGGGCCGTGATTTTACGGCTGCTATCCGCACTGCACGCGAAGAAATGTATCACTTACCGAGATCTGCCACACCCATTAATGGGTAAAATGCGTGATGATATATTTATTTATTTTATTTTTTATTTGTAAGTGATACATTTTTCCTCATGTAATGCTGTTACCAGTCAAATCGCGGCACCCAAAGATATTAGTGAAGAGGGAGCCACATGAGTAGTTTTAATGTGGTAAAAATTGTTCGTCGACTGTGAGAATCTAATTCGGGTTCTCAAATCCACAGGCCACCTATCTCATATGTATAAAATAAAATGATAAAATTTAATTTGAGCTAAAATCTAATATAACAGCTTGTGTGCGTATACATATGTTCTACGGGCTTATTTGTTAAAAATGCGAGCGAGGGGAGCCTCACCAATAATGCGTTCTAATATAAAAAGAAACTGGTAAATAATTCAATTTTTGCTATTTAAATAAAAAAAACAACAAAGATAAAATTAATTGTCTTTGAATGCTCACTTGGTGAATCTAGGTTTAATAATAAAATATCAAACTAAACACTTGTCTAAGTCTCACAAAATTCAGCCTCCAAGTCAACTTATGAGTCCACGTCAGAGGCTGGCCAGCACAGTTAGTAACCATAGACGCGTTTCGCTCTTATTTTTTATATATTATTATTTTGTGATACTTTAGTTAGTTTAGTTTGATATTTTTTTATTACAATTTTTGCATGTGGGATTTTGTATAATGCCCAGGCATTCCGTGGATGGAATGATATGCGTACATTGTCGATAATATAGTCGCATAAAAAAATATTGTATAATGACTTATGGGCGTGATTCACATAATGAGAGCAGAGAATTATTTCAGATATCAGAGATGAATTTAAATAGGTATTTGTGATACATGAAACTCAAGTAATATGAATTTCTAAACTTTTTATTATCTTCAAAAATACAAAGATTTAGTTTTTATAAATCGAGATTTCCTTGTAATAAAGTGGTGAACTATGAAAATTTTAACAATATGCTCACTATTTTTATGATAAAACCTACAGAAAAATATTAGAATAAAACTTATTACAAACATTTTTTATCTATTAAAGGCATAATATTGCTGCCCGTAGTACAAACAATTTTTTTTTGTTCTCGAAATTAAAGGAGTCAGTAGGTATTCGTTACGTTTTATTGCCGTTCTTAATTTTAGAAATGCATAGATTATTGGTAAGGCTATATTGTTTGTTCATAAACAAACAATTATAATTTATAGTCAAATGCAAATGAAAGATATCGATTATTCCAAAGAAATATCGGTTGAAACTGCACAGAGTAAGTTGGTTCCACAGAAGTCAAAAGATGGTTACGAGAAAGAATACGAAAAATGTTGCGAGTGACGTCGTTAAAAAAATGTCAGCAACTGCAAGAAGAACTCATTTTAATTTGTTTGAATAGCTGTTGCTTAGCAACTTTATAGGCGATAAATGCCACGCGAGCATACAATTGGCTCATTAACTATAATATAGTTATTTGTGTATTAAGAGCGTAAAGTGATTCTTTGTTACTCGAGCACGGTAATTGCAGCGCGAGCCGAAGGCGAGAGCTGCAATAGTGCAAGAGGAACAAAGACACTTTACGCTCGTGATACACACATAATTTTTTCTACGATTGCATCTTAAAGTTATTAAAAAACGTACGTATACGTCTAAAACTAAATTCGTTTTGTTAACTGTCAATATGACAAGTTTCTGTTTTGTTTGTATCCCTGGTAACTATTGAAATAATCTTTTTCGCGCGTTGCCATCGGAAACGCGCGAATTTAACGTCTTTTTCGCGCGTTGCCATTGGAGACGCGCAAAAAAGATATTTTTCGATTGTTTCACAGAAAACGTCAACTTTACGATGACAAATGAGAGCGTAATTGTCATCTTTTCATAGCAATCGTAGAAAAAATATATTGCAAAATTGTACCAAAAATATAAACTAACTTAAAAATTACTATTATTAAACGTTCAGTTAGTATTGAATTATTAAGGTTTAAAAATGTTGTAATGTGATGTATACAAATTTTGAAATTAATCTTCTTATTGACTGAACGTTTTCATGTCTCATCAAGCGGTACCAAAACATTTAGTGCTTGTGATATCGGTTGAGCAACGATAGCACCACTCAACTGTTAAAATGTATAGAAATAAACAAATATTTTTTTCTTTACTTTTTCGAATATAAATATTAAACAACTCTAAGATTTCCTCCTCCACTATCATCTTTGGGGTCGTTATTTGACGACTGGTAACAGCACTTCACGCGCATTAATGCATCATTTCCCGAGATCTACTACGACAAAGTACCAAACTCAATAATGGATAAAGGCGTGGTTGATATATTCTATTTTTATTTTTAACAAATATCAAAAGATTTAAATAGAAAAATCATCAATATCAATCCTTTAAATACGACTGACTAATGCAGATGGCATCACAAATCAATTTTAAACTTGTCACCCTTACTATTGACAATTTTGAATCCGAACTTTCACTGATCGATATATTTTATTATGAAGGTTTCATGAAATATAAAAATGAAATTGCTGATGACCAAATTACGGGGAATCATGTTAGTACACTAGTTTTCCGGGGCTACTATTACACAAATTTATTATGTATAGTAGAAGGTACAGATATAATGTTTTCCAACAGTAACTTGAAATAAATAATAACAGAATTCAAAGTTTCTCCTATATTTCAATATATGCTATATTACTAATAAAGGCATTTCTGTTTTAGGAAAAAGCGAACTGGCAGGAGAATCGTGAGATCGACGGCGTGACGACGAACGGCGTGCTGATCATGCATCCTCGAGGCCTGTTTTGTGGCGGTAGCGCCAAGTGTGGCCACTGGCGCGAAACGTCTGTCGGCGGTGGCATCTTCTCGCTCAGAGAGTCGCGCTCCGCCCAACAGAAGGGGGTCCTGGTAAGTGTACGCTAAAACTGAAGTAAATAGTACATACACTGTGTACAGCATATTTAAATTTCATTTCAATCCTTATCCTGAGATAAGTATTTCAATAGATACTCTATATTATAAGCCTGTCATTTAACTGGCACACTATAATTTGAAGAGATGATATATAGTTTATCTATTTCGAGGAGTCTCTATTGTTGACTTTTAAACTATTAGAAATGTAAAAGATTTCCCCAAAAAATAGCGAAAAACTATATTTGACCATTGGTTTTCACCCTAATTTAATTTTTAAACAGTCGCATATCGGAAAAATTATTTCAAGTAAAAATAGATACTTACTGAGATATGATATAAACTTTTACTTACGTTACTTTTTTTAAATAGTACACCCACATATAAAAATATTCTAGAAAGATATTTAGTTCTTCCTAAGTTCATGTCATATTTCGAAAATATACCCTACAAAAAATATTTTTCTGCGGTATTTTTATTTTTAGAGCCTGTTTCTTTCTTTTCAATTCTCGAAAGTTTTAGCTAAACCTGAATATTGAATTAGTCTAATTAAGCTAAATCATATTCTCAAAAAACTTCAATTACGATTTAAATTTCGAAAGGTGATTTGGATTAACTTTTTAAAATTGGGCTAGAATAAAATTACATAATTCAAAATTCAAGATTGGTTATTTTAGAAAATCTTTTAAAAAGCATGAACACTCCTGAAATAGTCCATCAAGTGCGCCTTTTAAATCCCATTTAAGCGAACTTATAGTTTTTATAATTTAGAAGTTAGAAATTAAAAACACTATATAGGTAAATGAGCAAGATTAGTAATTGATTTTTAGGCCACTTTAATGGTCAAAATAAAAATCACATTTTTTAAATGGTGTGGCTTTATATAGGTATAAAAATATACAAATTTACTCCTTAATAAAAATTAAAATTTCTTAAATCTTAGTTCTGCATCAATCATTTTACTAAAATAAAACAAATTAAGATGTTAAATATTTTACATGGTTTCCGCGTTAAGCACTTAGCAGGCATTTTACTCAACTAAGAACCGTGTCCTGTAAACGATGTTAAATAATTTTTGTCATGTTCTTGCAGTCTCTTTTATCACTTTCATTTTATCATGAAATCCAAATTTTAATTAATTGTCAATTAGCTAAATGGAAAAAGTATTTGCAGACTTTTTATTGAGACATTATTAAGGAGTGTTACAATTTAAAAATGATATTTAATTAGTTTATTTTTTACGACTTTCACATTATTAAGGTTTCTCTTGTTACGATTTTAATAATAAATAAAAAAAGTCTGATTAAAGTAATGCATTTTATAGAAACATTTATTATTCAATATACATTATAAATGTTTTAATATATCGTTACTAATAGTAATATATTATTGATGTAAGTAACTTTCGAGATTTTAAAGAATTTACGTCAGTTTTAAGTTGTATAACTTTTTTAATTACAAGTTAGGAAACTTGTAAAGTTTTCATAAATGACATGATGAATTTTTTAGGTGGAAGACGAAACTAATGTGCTGCAAGATGGAACGCTAATTGATTTGTGTGGAGCAACTTTACTCTGGCGGTCTGCAGATGGGCTAGCAAAATCACCGGTAATTTTTGTTATTTATATATTTACAAGTATTATTATATTTTTAACTACATGAAAATTATCATTATATTAATAGCAAACTGATAAATATTATATAGGCACCTACACTGATTCCACTAATTTGCGTTTTCCGAATTCATAAATCCCAATAGTCTTGTACAATTTTTTTTTTATATTTCATATACATTCGTACTATATAAGTTGTTACACAAAAGTTTGAGGAATATTATAAAAAAGTGTTGTTTCAGTTTTTTCAATCATAAAGTACTCGTCGTCAGTCCTTCTTGATTGTCGCATGAACTTTTACATTATTTTCGTCAATTCATTCAAGAAGGGTGTCCAAACGGTTCAGAATTTTCGGCGAATTCTTGCTTGTTTTCACAACGCAAAAACTAATTTTAAAATTGGTTTTTCATAATTACTTTCTTTGTAAAGCACTACGAAAACACCACTATACTCGGGAAATTTGACAGATTTCTTTAGACAGGAAGTAATTCCTGAATCTTTTATCTATATTTACTTTGTATACGAGTAAAAGTATTAAAATATATATTCGATTAGAAAAAAATATCCGCTTGATATTGCAAACCTTTGAGGTTACTGAGGGCATGGCTTTTTATTTTAACTTTTAATATGTTAAAGAAAACTAAAACTACTCTCTTAGTAAATATCAACTTCACGTTATAGTTTGATATATATTTATTTATTTTTTAATGTTAAACTGTTTAATAAGTAAAAAAATTTCTATGGTTAAAAAAAATTAGAATTTTTTGCTTGATTTACAAAAAATATTTTCTATCTATTACAATAAAACATTTACAATTTCAGAGCAAACGAGATTTAGAACACGAAATAGATGAAATAAACGCTGGAAAACCGCAATGTCCTGTTGGTCTGAACACTCTTGTAATTCCTAGAAAATTAACGCCGAATGAAACTCAGCAGCAACCCTACGTGTATTTGAATTGCGGACATGTGCAGGGACATCATGACTGGGGTCAGGACAAAGATTCAGGTGCTCGAAGGTGTCCAATGTGCTTAGAGGTATGAATTGAGTTATTTTCATGATAGATTTAAAATAAATCGTATTTTTTACATTTTGTTGAATTAGAAAAATACGTAAAAAAATCTATATTTATGGTTGAAAAAATAACAATTTAAAAATACAGTTTTACCTGAATTAATTATTTTAGAGAGAAAAGAGAAAGAATTAGAGTATTAATATCTAATATTAAATAAAAGTATATTAAATAATATGAAATTTCAGATGGGCCCCGTTGTAAAAGTTTGTATGGGATTAGAACCAGCGTTTTATGTTGATTCAGGACCACCTACTTTTGCTTTTAATCCGTGTGGACATATGGCTACAGAAAAAACTGTCAAGTAAGTTTATATTCATAGTAATTTAATGATATAATTATTACATTTTAAAAATGAATTTAATATAACATTCAGTTTATTTAAAATATATATAATTTATTTTTATAATAAAAAAGTATTTCCACAATGAAACATAATAAATTTGCAGATACTGGGCAAGCGTATCAATACCACATGGCACGAATGGCTTCCATGCCGTGTGTCCATTCTGCGCGTCTCCATTGACTGGTACACCTGGATACATCCGCTTGATTTTCCAGGACAACGTCGACTAAATGATACTAGGAGTTTTAAATTATTTAGCAAAAATATACCCTTAAGAAGATCGTATGCGTGTGTGAATGATTCTATTTATGTATTTTAGAAAAGAAAAACATTTATGAAAGTACCAAAGCTTTATTTATAATGCACCTGAAAGTTTATGAAGATGTTTAACACTTTTAAAAAATCACTTGACTGGGTTTTTAAATCTAGTACCATAGTATCATTTTATTTGTATTAGAGTATACACTAGTATACAATATTTAATTTAATTTTAACCTAAAGAAATTCAATAAAAATACGTACATGTGATCACTGATAAATTCTAAAGAAAACCTAGATTTTATAGATTAAGATTGTTTTTTTGTTGCTTATATTGCATTGAAATAAACATCGAGGTGTTGTGTGTAGAAAATATCACAAGAAATCAGTCCTGTCAGAGAGTGTAGACTGTATGTCTTTGTGTTTGCTGTTTTAAATCATACTGTAATTTTAAAGTTCATACTATATTTTATAATTTTACAAAAGAATTTTAAGAGATATTGTAAATCGTAAATTTGGCCTATATTGTTTTACATACAAGAAATTTTATAAATATTAATAAATGAAATGGTCATGATGTATATAATTGTAAGGCAAGAGTAAAAATGCATTTATTTTCACAGTTTTACATTGATTATTTAAATATTAAACTGCAGAATACATATTCACAAGAATAATTTATAAAAACCTAGTACCACCTTGAATTGTGCATATGGAGGGGTAACTACGGAAGTAAAAAATGAAGAAGTGCAAATGTGTGTAACTGAAAGACTGTATAGATTTTAGATCATATTTATACAAAAATAACTTGTACCCGAATTATTTAAAGTTTATTTTGTATGAGTGTAAGTTTGTGTAAAGAATTGCCATCAGATGAAACGTGTAAGTGGTTAGCAGCTTTATTGTAAAATAATGCAAACTTGTAAAAATATTTTCAAGTAGTTTCTAACTCGTTGTAGAAGTTGAAACTTTTCAAGTTGTTGGCTCAGCTTTCTTTATTTTATTTCTCTAAAATTATGAATAAATCAGTGGCGATTATATCCTATCAATTTAATGATTATGTATTTTTTTTTTAATAATTTTTATCCTTTTTTATAGAAGTTTTATATTTTTTAAACATAGCTTTACAGTTTTATAAACATCACAGTGTCGAAAATATTGATAATTGTTCGAACGGAACACCTTCATTTACTAACATTTTATCATATATGCATAAAAATAAAACTATGTAAGATTATAATGAAAAAATAAAAAAAAAGATGATATTAGATTAATATTGGTTTATTCATTGTAGGTACGATCAAATCAAATTGATATGAAAATTGATGGTTCAATATAAAATCAAATGATGCAAATATAATATACATATATATAGAATAACGATGTAGCTGAGCACAACTATTCTGTAATATAGTTTTATGCTAAATCTTGCGCGTTTTATAGTGTATATTTATTATAAATTCGAATGTTACGGAGAAAGGTAATATTTAATAATGCTGTAACAGTTTCTTCGCTCCGCAAATAGAAAAAAAATTATATAAATCTATTTTTTAAGGTCTGATAACTAATAACTTAATACTGAATCATGTTTTATAAGAAATATAATTATGAAGATAAAAATAGTTTTAAAGTTTAAAGAATACATATAATACTTATTATCCATTATTTATTTACGAAATCGCAGAATGAATAAAAAATATTAGTATTGCATGCATTATTTTAACTTGTGAGATTTTCAGTTCATTAAGACAAATTTTTAAAAGTTTCGTAGATATGTTTAATATTAAGTATTTAGAAAAATTCAGTGTCAACCAGGGCAAGGTACACTAATTAATAAAAATATGATCAACTGTTAAAGTGCTATTAAATAATAAATATATACGCAAAATATTTTAGGTAATTTATAAGTTTGCGAAACATAAAAGACCCTCCATATTGTAGGAAATAAGT
Organism: Pterostichus niger; assembly: GCA_947425015.1. Classification (NCBI taxonomy): domain Eukaryota; kingdom Metazoa; phylum Arthropoda; class Insecta; order Coleoptera; family Carabidae; genus Pterostichus; species Pterostichus niger. Next base: position 26,731,384 of record OX380336.1, on the reverse strand, counting down.
TATTACATCATAAAATATTTTTTGTTTATATCATTTAATTCATTGTAAACTATCATAAGTATATATTGTGAATAAAATTTTTAATGTATAAAATTATATTTCACTATTTAAATTTAACATTTTTAACTTATTCTCTAATTTTCGTTGCACATCATCAGGATCATGCTAAAACAAATACAAGAATTAAAATTCATATTAATTGTGAAAAATATCTTGTGTGCGACTGAAGAAAACGTTTTTAGTAATAGCGTGAGAACGAATCTGTTGAGATGATTTAGCTATTATGTTGACTGAAATACGTTAAATGAGTTAGTGAAAACGTGACGACTTGTGGATTTGGGATCCCGAGTTTCATTCCCGCAGCCTGCAAACTGTACTCCACATTACGATTATCCCTGTGGCCCCCTCCATTTAAATCTTTGTGGGGCGTGAATTCACGGCTGGTAACTTCATTTCACGTGTCAATAAGGCGTGTAAGGTGTTATATATTTTATTTATTTGTAACTGAAGTTGCGAAATAGAGATTGCGTAATTGTTCAAAGAGTAAATTTCTTGATTTAATTAACTACTATTATGTGTTTACCAGTGGAAGTCACTAACCGTTCTTATATGAAACGAATTACGAATGTGGATGAAGCGAGAATAATACACTAGAAGATAGCATTGAAATGTTTTTCCACGATTGATGACTGGTTAAATCTGTTTAAACGTTGGTATTTACAGTCGTGTACTAAAAATTCGTTCCCTTGATGCAATATTCATTATTGTGTATAGATTGATCAACTATGAATACCAGCGTAGAATTCATACTATAACGTGATGATATACGTGTATCCTATTTATTTGTCTTTTACCTGAATTATATGAACGCCTCGTAAGGTCAGAATAATTAATTCTTTGATTCCGTCTCCTGTTACATCCACATACAACATAGCAAAGATGGGATTGGGAAAACTTTTTATACCTTCTATTTGCCAACCATCCGTTGTATGTAATTTATATACCAATAACTCTTCTCCATATTTTCCTATCAATATTTCATTTGTACCATCCAAATCAATATCTGCTATACAGGCACAAGATGTTACGTTAAATTCATCGCTATCTTCTAACACCTGCATATCTGTTAAGCCATTTTCTAAAATATTTCTATAAAAAAAATATATATAATATTTGTTATTAATTGATCAATTTTAACTTACTGAAATACAATCGATGGCAAAATGGTATTGCTAACTAAAATGTGATAATTGTTGGATTCCACAGTTTGTTTACATAAAGAATTATTTGGTAAATCTGGCTTATCGCTAAATATTTTTATTGATGCAATGGTATTTTCAAATCGTGCTGAATATGAATTTATTACTTCAAGGGTTTTAGTGTTCACTATGGCTAAATATATGTACCCGCACTCACATCCATATGAGGATAATCGCCTAAAAATTAACATACATACCTACATAAAGATTAAAATTCTACAAATATCTTTAAGAAGCTAATATGACATTGAATATAAATTTTACTTTTAAATAATATATTAACGTTAAAATTAAAAAAAAATAGCATATATAGATACAAATTCTCATATACTTGTGATATTATCAATTTTCTATGAAACAATTAGGAAGGAAAAGAAATAAAATTAATTCCTAGATTTTTATTGGATTTTGAACTTTATTGAATATTTTTATCATAAGAACGTTTAAAATTGTATTTGGATTCATTATCAAGTCTGAAAATTATTAATTACAAGTACACTTCTTTAAATTTGAATTATAATTTTTTATGACATACAAGTAAATTATTTAATTAACCCAACTACGATTCGAAACATCTACTATTTTAAAAATTAATCCTTACAATAAAAGCCAAAAATCCAATAATATTTAGGGAATTAAATTTAATTCTTTCCTTCCTACTACTTTAATATTTTCGGCTTACAAATTTCCAAATCACTATGAAACGAAGATTAGCATTTGTTTAAAAACAAGAATTATTTGTATACATTACTTTGTATTAGTGTCGAAATAGCGCACGTCCATCCACATAACAATGCTGGGAGGACTCATAAATTCAGGAAAACAATCTTTCAACTCTATTTCTTTGTAACAATGATTTACACTGTATTCACGATAAATGTGAACTTTTTCATCGCTACCTGATAGCATCCACACAATCTAAAATTCAAATATTTGTTGGTAAATGTTAAAATGATTTAAAATAAATATTTTATTACTTCATTTTTTATAAGAGAATCACTATCCCAAGTTAATAATGTGGCGTGATATAAATGATATGGTATAAACGATAATTCGACGTTTAAACAATTCTGAGATATGCTGTCTAAATTAAAATCCTGGCTGGATTCCCATGCTGAATAAATGTTTAAATAATTTTCTCGCGTTTGTTCATTTCCAATCTATAGAAACAACAAATAAATACTTTTATTTATTCTAATAAAAAAAATTAATTATACCTTTGTAATTGTTATACCTATCACAAAATCATTTTCTGTTGCTGATTTGTTAAATGCATCTATGGATATTATTTCTACCATACCTAAGTGATATATTAATAACTTTAATTATTTTTATTTAACAAACCATTGCTAATTAAATTACCAGGTATATATGTAAATAACACTTCTTTCGTAGTTGGTACTAATAAATCTGTGTAGTTATCGGGATATTCAAAACAATACACTTCTCTTTTTAACGAAGCCGCTAAAATTTTGTTTGTACCATTTGCTAGCTGAAGGTTTGTAAGTGTATATACATTTCCTTGCGAAGATATTTGAAAATAGTGAGCATCTCGAACATTTTGTAGAATATCTGAAAATTAACCTTTTAATTTACTTAACAAAACTGTAAACTTACACATTGTTATATTGTATTGTTCTGTTCATTACTTTAAACAATGTATATATATATATATATACTGAAGTTTATCAAAAAGGTGATTGGTATTATTCTAGTTAGGTTATGTATATTACAGTTGTTCATTCATATGAACATTAAGAAAATAACGATATAAATTATAAATTCAAGTATCTAGATTACTCACTTGACATTGTGCAATAGTCGTTGCAAAGTTGTTAATAAAAAAACATGTTTTATTAGTTTGCGGTTCGAAATGAGCTCATTAGTAAGTCGAGTTGTTTCCGTGCGGCCGCGATTGCACAGTTTCCCGGAGAACTTTCACTACTCTGATAAACGTTATTTAGCATTGACGGCTTCTACGTGTCAGACCAAAGCAGAAAAACGAAAAATGGTTAGTTATATCTTACTTATCTGTATATTTTTATTTAGCATAGTTAAAGTATTGATTATTACCTGCAACAGGTGTGCAACTTGCAACAATTAACCAATTTTAGAAGTAATGGAATGATTAACATATTTTATTTAGTTGTTTTTTTCTATTTTCTTTTATAACATACATACAAAAATAATGAAATTTGTTTATTAGCGTTTGTAATTGTTTCTGCTACTAAATAATTAAAAAGATTTGTAAAATTAATGGTACATCTACAAGGAACATATTTTGCAGGCCGGAAAATTATCTACTGACGATCGAAAACAAAGTGTTGAACCTCTTCTGCAGAATGGGTGGTCAATGGTCAACAATAGAGATGCAATTTACAAAGAATTCTTATTTAAGGATTTTAATCAGGTAATAAATTAAAGAAAACAATATATTTATATTATATTTTTCCATAATAATTTTGATGGTAATTTAATAGAAACTAACATTTTCTCTAAATCGTACCAGTTATTTTATTGTTTTTTTTTTGCCACTCTTAGAATCTCGAAAATCTTATGAATTAATATTAAAAAGACGATACGCTGCGTTTGTTTTCTAAAATAATACATGTAGGTATAAATTTTATTTTATTTTCAATCAATTTTAAATGAAACAAAAATTCACTCGTGGACGTTAAGACTAATTATTATCGTATCGGTATTTTCTTTTTTTAAATATAAATTAGAATGAATTATCGAAAATTAAATATGCAAATCTTCAGTGTGATGTCATAAATATGTTGAATATTCATTAAATCATTCACGCCACATAAAATATATTGTACCATATATTACTAGAATATTCCAAATATTTATTAAAAAACTTATTTTAAAATTCAATAATTATCTTCTCTAGGCTTTCGGATTTATGACCCGCACGGCTTTATTGGCCGAGAAAATGGATCACCATCCAGAATGGTTTAACGTTTACAATAAAGTTCAAGTGACGTTATCATCCCATGATGTGAGCGGTTTAAGCACTAGAGACGTGAAGCTGGCAACTTTCATGGACCAAACAGCAAAATCAGTGGCGAAATAGATGGCTTTAAATAAGTATCAAACATACCGTACTATATTCAAATAAACTATATGAATATTGTTTTTAAAACTGTACAATTTCTTTTTTATTACATTGTAGTTATAAACAAAAAATAAATGTTGTAATACTGAAATTTCTTTTTCACTGATCAGATTCCAATAATTCGTGCGGTACATGCATTAGGGAAGTAACTGTAGTCAACATCTTTGTATAAGGTGTCCAATAATGCTTTTAATTCTAAAGCATGATCTATTCCTCGTGTTTCGCAGATGACTGTCACCTACAACAAATTATAAGGTTGATTTAAAAAAAAATGTTTATGGTTATGCCGTCGATTAATATAACTTTTTTGTATTAATTTAATTTTCCAGTAGCTTTAGTTTTTCTCAGAATATATCATTTTATAATCGTTAAAGAAAATATTTAATTTAAAAAGACAAATATTTTGTAAATAAGTGTTAGTATTATCACTTTTTATTTTTATTTATTTAATCTATGACCTTTTAATATTAGATACAAAACATTTATTGACACATAATTTATGTTTTTTTGTTTTAATACTGGTTTTTGTATAAATACAGTATGATTGGTAAAAAATAGAGACAAATGGCTTGTTTCAGTATAATCAATTTTAGACCTGTAGCTATAGTTAAAATTACATTTTTTTAATAATAAAATATAAAAATAAACACTTGTCTAAGTCTCACAAAATTCAGCCTCCAAGTCAACTTATGAGGTCATCGTCAGAGGCTGGCCAGCACAGTTAGTAACCATAGACGCTAACTGTGCTGGCCAGCCTCTGACGATGACCTCATAAGTTGACTTGGAGGCTGAATTTTGTGAGACTTAGAGACGTGTTTATTTTTATATTTTATTGAGCATTTAAAGACAATTAACTTTGTCTTTGTTGTTTTTTTATTAATCTTTTAAATGAAATGTTAGGTATATATTGATATTATGAAAGTACTGTAAATGTGTTTTCATAAAAAATTAATCCACTTATTAATATTTCAATATCAGTGTGCCATTACATACGTATCTTCTTTGTTTGAGAAAATATTTTGTGTTCCAAAAACAATACTAGATGCTTTAGTAACAGTATCATGTCAGTATGACATTATAGACATTGTTAAAATAACATCAAACAAAAAGCTGAAAAAGAAAGCACACTGATAATAAACACAAATTTAATGCTTATGAAAAAATTATAAGTGTATTATTTTTTAATGGAAATAGAATAATGTGGTATTACAGCAAACTTAATTTAAACTGTTTAAGAAACTTCAACAACATATATAACATTTTATTTTATTTATTAAGTATACGCATATTTTTAGTATAAAACAAAATATACAATGATATGTAAATATGAAATAGAGAGATATAAAGAATAAATCAGAATACAGTGTAGCTGCAAAAGATAATAGAGAGAATTCACCACACGACACTGTCAACCAATAGGATTACGAATTTGTTTGAAAATGAACCAATGAAATGTACATTTCGTCGGAAATTCATCACTAGTGAAATTTCATCGGAAATACCACTGTTATTAATATCCTTGGTTACGAATAAAATAAATAATATTTTCAATATTTTCATAAACGTCAATTGAAAAAATCTGTCATCACTGTAATACCTAATTAATATTGTGCAAATAAATACCTAATTATTCTTGTTAATTAACTCTTGTTTGGTAAATTCTCAAGCCGAATACAACTCGTAGTATGAAAATTGCTGAAAATATTTTGACATAAATATACATTCGTTGTTATGGAAATAGGAATAACAACTCATGATTTATGTCAAAATATTTTCAGCAATTTTCATACTACTTGTTATATTATATATGAAAATATAACTTGATGTAAAATCAGAATTGTAAAACACTATCATTAATTTGTTGATAAATATTGCACAGGTTTATGTCGAAAATTCCAATTGAATATGTATTAATACTATTACACAATCTATTAATAGAATTACTATAAGTATAAATATTACTATAGCAGCAGATTCTGATTATATAATTATTTCTCGTTCTTCTGTATGCTATTTTAAAATTTAATTCTTAGAAAAGACCAGAACAAACTATTTTATTTTGCATATATTTATAAATAAAAAGTATGTCATTAGATTTACGTAGAGATTCTAAAGTAGGTATATTAAGTTTAGTTGAAAGACGAGTATAACAATGATAAATGAATAGATTCGGTAAGCCTAGTTGCAGTTTAATAACATTTAAGATTTATGTTGAACAGTCTTAATTCTCTTAATATAGATAGTAAAGTATGGTGACCACACTGCTGATGCAGTAGGTCTAACTAATGCCATATACAGTGTCTTCAATACTTCTCCAGATTATAATTCACAAGTTCTTTTCATAATCCCAATTTTTGGTTAGATTTTTTTAACAATTCTAGTTATTTATTCATCAAAACACAATTCACATGTATTATTCCATGTAAAAAATTAAAATTAATTTCGATTTTGCTTTCGGCATAACCGGAAGTGAAATTTAAGATCTTTTTAAATCAAAAAGTGACACATTTTTCCACAACTTTGTAATTTAAACAATAGGATTAAGGCCTGAATAATTCACTTTCGGATAAAGTTCTCGATAATTATCGGCAGAATAAACTAAATAATATCATATTGAAAATCGCGGCACAAATGGTAAAAACTGCAATGAATGTCATTTATTCAACAGATATTTTTTGAGTTATCCCGCCGATAGTTATCGGGTACTTTATCCGCAGATGAATACAGAATTATGGCTAGTGACATTAACAAAAGTTAAATTTAAAATTAAATTTAATTTAAATAAAAGCAAATTGAATGTTTGATTCCATATGACATGTAATTTCGCTTTGTTTTTATTTACTATTTAAATTTAATCCAAGTTTAAAATTTAATTTCTGGCGATGAACTAGTAAAAATCAAATTTGAGAATTTCGAACTCGTATCATTTTCTTCGAAGTATGAAAAATGTATTAAATTCAAATATTAGTTCTTATTTTTACCCCATAGTACTCTATGTACTGATTATGAAACAAAGATTTTTTATAAAATTCATAAAATTAGTTGCACTTTCATGAGGTAAACATTTTTAGTATCACTAGTTTGAGAGTTATTTCTAATATATTAATAATTAAATTATAATTATACCACTACTAATAGGCCTTCATCTGATGTATAATAAATAAATTGACTATTGTAGTGGATATTGCAGTCACTAAATCGTTCTTTTCAAACACATAACTAATCAACATTAAATAATAGATTTAAATCTTTTAATTCTCAATTGATTTTAGATTCACTTATGACAATAACATCATCAGCCTCCTTAGATATTTAGTCTGTGATCAGCCTAATCTAACGCATACACTACACTACCACCAAATGAACACCATCCACTCTATTTAGCGCTTTTCGTAACAACACATCAATATTCAAATTAAACAGTCATTTAAACCTCCAACAACCTTGTTTCACGATAACATCTGTACAAAACCATTCGCTCAATCTACTATCAACTCTGTAATAATTTATATGATTATACTAATTACAAACCTCTACACTGAAAACATCGTTCATGACCCATGCTCTATCGTGAATCACATCTTTGACGGATACTCCAATTTCTGCTAATTTATTAAGTAGCTCCGAAAGACCTCCAGCTTTATCTTTAAGAATAACGCTGAATTTTATAAGTCTTCCAAGCACAGCTAAACCTCGGTCCATAACTCGTCCCAAAACTGTACTATCAATATTGCCTCCAGATAAAATGCAAACAACCCTAAATTACGCAAAAGTTTTATATTATTTTAAATGTAGTAAAATATTAATTTTATATAAACATAGATTTTTTTTAGTATTTTTGTAGATTCACTATTACTATTTCTTTCTAATTTATTTTCTACTATTCTATAATTACAAGTTTGACTGTGTATCTCTTACTTTTTTCCTTTAAGTTCTGGCAACACTCCGGACAAAAGAGCCGCTACAGGACATGCACCTGCTCCTTCAACTACACTTTTCTCCAATTCTACAAGAGCTAAAATTGCTAATGCAATCATTTCTTCTTTCACAACCACCTAAAAATATTTATAATTCAATGTTCAGTGTTTATAATTAATTTTCAAGAAACGGGAACTGAGGAAATTAATAAGTATATTTACCATTTTATCTAAATGCCGGCGAACAGTCTCAAATGCATTTACTCCAACTTTAGCCACAGCTAAACCATCAGCTAATGACTGTCCACAGTCAGTGGCTACTACTTTTCCAGCTTCTAATGATTTTGTCATGCCTGGGCAGACTTCAGATTCACATCCCTAATTACAAAGAGTTGACACTTTTAGAATAAATATTTACAATCAATATTCAACAATAAATAACAATAATTTTGGTGTCGGGCTTCATGCTTTTAATCGCGGCAGAAGCTCCTGCTACTAATCCACCTCCACCAACAGGAATTATAACAGCGTCTACATCAGGAACTTGTTCAATTATTTCCAAACCAATTGTGCCCGCGCCGGCTAATATGTCTGGATGATCGTATCTAGAAATAGATATAATTAAATAGTATTGTTCATAATTATTATTTAAATAATATCGAACTGTCCCGCGTGATGGTCGCGCGGGTTGAGGGCCTGACTCGCAACCATAAGGTCGTGGGTTCGGGTCCCGCCCGTGGCGACCATACAAAGGACATATCGGCATATGACCTTAGTAGTTGGTCCGATATATAAATTAAAAAAAAAAAAATATCGAACTACCGAAGGCAAAAAGACACATACTTTAATTTTAAACACAAATTAGATATAAATTTAACAAATATACCCATTTATAAACATTAAGTTTTTTTCCTGAGCTTGTTGCATCGCATGTACTTTTGCGTCTGCTAAACAGTTGCCATGCAATACCACGTTCGCTTGGAGATTTTTACATTTTTGCACCTTCATAAGAGGTGCAGTAACTGGCATTACTACAGTAACATTAAGGCCAAGTAATAAGCCGTGGTAAGCTACTGATGACGCATGATTGCCTGCAGATGAAGCAATTACGCCATTCTTTTTCTTATCTTCAGGCATAAGCATCATACAATTTCTTGCTCCTCGTTCTTTAAAACTAAAGAAAAGTAATTTTATATAACTCAGCTATAGAAAAATAATTCATTTAAGTGTACCTTCCAGTAAACTGTAAAAATTCTTTTTTTACGTATACTTCCGCATTCGTATATTTTGATAAATGGCTTTTCTAAAAATTAAATTTTATTATTCTTAAAATAAGTTTATATTTCATTTGTCTTACAGTACACGGACTATATACACATGCATCTCCAATTCTTTCTTTGGCTTCTTTAATTTTGTCGAGAGTGACATTTATTGGATTATCAGGATCACAATATGGATCTTTTATTTCTTCCTAAAATTTATATCCATGTAATATATTTTAATAAGAATTTATATATACAAACTTACCATTTTAAATTTTTACAAATATATTTTATTAAAACATAACAAAATAAACTAAAATAAAAATACAATATGACAAAATTTGACAGTAATACCAAAAAACATTTGAATATTTAACTGTAATAATAAAAAATAAAATGAACATCAAAGCAATAAAATACAAAATTATAAAACATCATTTAACAATATTTATTTTTTTGTAATATACAGTATAATACATACAATAATATATTAATTATATAAAATTCTAAAAACGTACATATCACCGAGTTCGATTAAAACAAATCAGGTAAAAATCAGGTAAATCACATTATTTTTCTTTTTCTATTTTTAGTTACTAATAACACGCAATTCTTCATTCGGATAATATTTTCTAATTAATATCACAGCACTGTAAATAAACATTTAAAATAATATAACTTATAAATATTACAATATAAAATTTTAAAATACACACCTTGTAATTATTACATTTATACCATATATGGCTGCTGATAAAAAATTGAAGGCACTAGGTACAGTTTTAATTGTTGCGTTATACAACAATGTATACAATGGTGATGATACAATCTGCACAATTGTTTCTAAAGATGTTGTGAATGCAAATACGTGACCTGAAATGATATACATATTTGAGTTACAATAACATAGTTGACTACTAAAAAGGTAGAATAAATGTTTCTTTGCCAATTTATTTTGGTAAAGTTAAATTATTTATGTATCAATGCATTTATAAAGTTCATGTGATACTTAGGATATGGAATACTCTATTAATTTATAAAACGAGCTTGGGTTTTTAGTTATAGTTATTTTTAACTTATTAATACTACGTTCTTATTCATAGTACATCCAAAACCCGAACCCGTAGTTATCAGTCATTATGAGTTATCAAATTCAAATACTAATGAAAATTGAATTAATTCTGCAAGTATTTAAATGCGCACCTAAATCATCTGGTGGTAATAACTGGGAGATTGCTGATCTTCCAAGAGGACCAATCGCACTGCTCAAACGTTTTATTCCAGTACCTACAAATAATTAACATTTTATTTCTGTGCTAATATAAAGGTATATTACTTATTACCCAAAAATATGAGCCAGTTTGTATTTGCTAATCCAAATATCACAGATGAGCTACAAAGCGATATGAACCCAATGGCGATAATTATCATGTCATTTATTTTTAAAAATTTATGTACAAACAGCAATATAAACATGGCAACAATAACATCGATAAAACTTGAAGTTGCTGAGTATACCGTAAACATTTTTAAAGACCAATTGAATTTTTCTCGCACATATAAGAAAAATATTCCGGCATCCGAAAATAGAATAAATATGTATATAATCAAAAGAGACATAATTAATCCCAACAAAAGTCTATCCTGATTTTGTCTTCGTTTAAAACATGTTTTCACTGATTTTACTATTGCGGATGTATCAATCAAATCCCTTAATTTGTTCTAAAACAAAATTTTAAAATGAGAGTAAAATATTATTGTTTTTAATGAAATAAAAACCTCTTGTTCGACATTTTGCACTGATTCAGGTACAAAATATAAATATATTATAGCAATAAAAGATATAACAGCACAAATGCTATAAATCCCCGTATATCCAACTGCATTGAATACATATGAACTTGATATTGTACCCAACAGTGACCCTAAAGAAAAGCAGGCCTCCATTAATCCCATTCTAAAATAGTAAATTAAGTATTACAATATGTATAATATAATAAATATGTTAATATAAGACTATTTGATATAATTTCCACGTATCATATTTGAATATTCTTAAAAAAAAATAGTTAAAAAATTATGTTTAATTAAGCATTTAACAATTGGTATATGTGATTAAGAAGTAATATGTGCAAACTTTTATTATTTTTACCTAATTCCTCGGTTTTCTTCTGAACTTGTGTCAGTAATGTAGCAAAAGATTACAGTTAACATCGAACAGAAACCACCTCCTAGTGCTGCGACTAAACAAGATAATAGCCACCACCATGGAGAGATCCAGTGCAATAAAGTAACCGTTATTATAACGAGATATGCTAGGAAGTAACCTGTAATTCATTTCAAATTATTTAAAAACTACAAAACACACTTTTTATTAAAACCTATGAATGTTGCCAATAAAATTGGTTTTCTTCCATGTTTATTAGACCACGGTCCTATAATTAAACTAAATAATACAGAAATTGTAGTATCTATTATTGTTCGACACATAAGTATTAAAGATGCGATAGGTTGTACTTCTTTTTCCAGATCTTTAATTTCAGAAGTTGCATTGTTTGTCCCCAGAAGATCGCAATCTGATATGTTATATCCAAGTGTAACATAGCAAGTTCGATATATAACAAAATTTGTTGTTACATAGTCTATTTAAAACAAAATATCTGTTAGTTCTTAAATTACTTTTTTTTTGAAAATTCATTGTTATTACCTGATAACATAAAACAAAAGAAAATAAGTAAAATTGGAATTTCTACGATTAATTTATTAGCAAAAGCCATTATTTTTAATTCTCCACAATAAAATATTAATAATCGCACAGGCACATATACGAATATAGTATAAAATTATATTTATGAATTAATAAGTTTAAATCTGAACCTCTTGCTTTGTTTTGCAATTTCATTCTATTCTATTACAACAAATTATTCGTCACTGTTAGTGTTTACTATCTATTTGTAATATTTATTTCATGTACAAAGAAAGTTATTTGCATATTATTTTTACAAGGTTATATTACAACAAATTCATGAATTGACAAGGTTAACTCCCTTTTGAGAAGTATATGCAAGTGTAAAATAGTATCATATAAATATAATAAACCAATGGGGTATTTACAAAAAACATTATCAAAATTTTTATATTCAGTTTTGATTTTTGATAGATCATTAACAATAACACAAGCACATGACTGCGCGTCGTAGAACCACATGACATTTGACGTAGACCAAGGCCCAGAGATAAGAGAACCAAGGCCATTACGATCTTTTAAATATGTTCAAATTATGCGAATTACAAAACATTTTTGTTCTATTTTTTTCCTTTAGTAATGTGCGCCAAGCATTTTATGATCGGTTAGGGCATTGCTTAGCAGTAAATGGAAACTTATTCGAACATTTCTTGTAAATTTATAAATAAATAATTTGTTAAAATTATAGTAGCAATATAATGTATTTTTCTTATTTTATAATAAATACGTCAAACATTTTGTGCACTTGAAATTTATTCACTATTTCCTTACAATATTCTTCAAAAACTTGTTCAACAAATATTACAACACTGTAACAAACAAATGTCAAACTCTTTTACAATATGTCAAATATTCTTGTTTATTTTTCCAACGCAATCTACAAAAAATTTGAATAAATTTTGAATTTCATTTAATTAATATCTCGTGAACTATTCACATTTATGTAATGAAATGTACTTTATAGGAAGCGTTTTTAATTTCTGAACAATTTTTGTATTTACGCTTTTGCTCTAAAGTGAATAGGTAAAGAGATACAGCAATATTTAAAAAATAGCATTGAAATCCCTATACGCCACATTTCAATTCTACATCCTGTATATATACAGGGTGAGTCTGGGAAGACGCTCCCCCCCCCCCTTTAACTTTTTTATTATGAGTAATAGAAAAAAATGGTTCATATGAAAGTTTTATTATTTTAAATATACTATTTGATGGCAGATGTAGATATTTTTTATAAAGTCAGGTTTACAAGATACGACTATCAACTTTTATTTTTTAAATAGCAACCTATAATTATTTTACTAAAATAAAAACCGCCATTTTTTTCTCTTTTCAACGGTGTATTAGTTTTTATTAATGTATCTGAAAAAATTCGAGAAAAATAAGAAAATTGAGAAATACTAGAAATAATTTTTATACAAATATTATAGGTGGCTATGTGAAAATAAACAAAATGTAACAGTGTTATACAACTTAACAAACAAAAGCAACAAATCCAGTAACAAAAACAACTTAAAACAAATTATAATAAGATAATTGAGAAATGTCAGAATTTATTTTTATTCAACTATTTTAGGTGGCTATGCGAAATTAAACAAAATGTAACAAGGTAAAATTAATGACAACAATATATTGTAAGTTTTAGTCTACAATGTAACAATCGCCATAATTTTTGGGTTCCACCTTTGATTATACGTAATAAGCATGCAATTTGTTAAGAATTTATTTATTTATTTCAATTTCAAATACAATGATTATATATCCAAATATAAATAAAAATCCATATGCACTTTTTCTCGGGCCAGCAACAATGCCAAATGGTAGGAAGCTTGAAGAATTGTCGTTAACTGTCAATAATGAATACTAAAAAAAGTAAACATTATAATATAAAAAGATATAAATTTTTAATTCGACTGTTATATCATAAATATGAAAACAAGTTTTTTTAAATTTCAGTCAATATTATTTTTTTATTTAGTCAAACTTTCGGTTGACAGTTTAGCATTCTTAAAAAAAAAGATATATAATATTTACACGAAAATAAAAATGTCATCATGCGTCTGGGTTTGGTACGACGAGAAACCGACATTTACTTTCGGTAGTGAAAAAAAATTACCAAAAACAAACAAAATCTATGTTACTCAGTTGATAAACAAAAATAATAATTGGATTAAAATCAATAAAAGTTTATTTTATTTCTGTAAACAATTTGTAATTAAAACAAATATTATTTAAATAGGTTATTTACATTTTAAGAATTTGTACATCTTTATATTCATTTCTACTGCACGTATATCCATATATACCTACATTACTTTTATTCTAGTAATTATGATAACATATAATGTTTATCTGATAGATTTCTCAAAACTTGAGCAGCTTTTTCTGCAGTCATATCTCTCTGAGCTTGAGCAAGCATCTCATATCTAAAAATTTAAGAACGAAATTAATATTACACTACAGATAAGACCTAATATAATTTTGTATTACGGTAAATATTAATAAAATATGTTTTTTCACGATCGAAATAGAAAATTGATTTCTATGCCACCAAAATCATGACAGAAATAATCAATTTATGATAGTCAATAATGACAGGAGTAATAGTATTTTAGTCACGGTGCTAAGGAAATGATAATTGTTGTCTTGACATTTTGTTCCATTTTTTACAAAAAAAGAAACAAAACAATGGGTACCTACTACAATATTACTACATTTTTAAATAATAATTTCTAGTATTTAAAAAAAAATAGTATATACACAGCGTGAGATAAGTGTTTATTTTAACTCGTCATACTGTAGTTTCTCGGGAAAATCATGTACTTCTCTCCCTTAATATATAATATATTACTTACCCAACCATAAATTTTTTAACAGTAGCCGATCGTAGTAACGGTGGATAATAAACACCATGAAAAGTCCAATGATTCATATTTAATGAGCCAAACGATCCAGTTGGAGCTCCTGAAATGCAAAAGAGTAAGTAAACCAACATTTTTTTAACTTATGAATTTCATACCATGCCAACCCATGGAATATGGAAAATTACATTTAAAGAGATTATCATATTTAGCTACAAGCTGTTGTATAATTTTTGCTAACGTTTCGCGCTCTTCAGCAGTAACTTCAGGAAAACGTTTAATATGTCTCTTTGGTAAAATCATAGTTTCATATGGCCACACAGCCCAAAATGGTACTACTACAAGCCAGTGGTCATTATCGCAGACAATTCGTTCCTAAATACAAAATATTGGTATAATTTAAAGATAAAAATATCTTACACAACATTATTACTTGCTTCTTAATTTCTTTCTCCATATAGTCCATGAGTAAAGGTTTTTTGAAATTATCATAAAATTCTTTTTGGTGTAAATTCTTCAGTCGTGCTTCATTTGGTACAAAATCTGATGCCCAAATTTGACAATGTGGATGAGGATTAGAGCAACCCATTATAGCACCTTTATTTTCAAAAATTTGAACCCATGAAAATTTTTGTCCCAGCTCTTCAGTTTCTTTTATCCAACTACATGAAAC
This sequence comes from Pterostichus niger, assembly GCA_947425015.1. Lineage (NCBI taxonomy): Eukaryota > Metazoa > Arthropoda > Insecta > Coleoptera > Carabidae > Pterostichus > Pterostichus niger. The sequence goes on along the minus strand of OX380336.1, from coordinate 26,715,545 downwards.
AAAACTTATATAGGGTAGGAGTATAATTTTTATTTTGAATATTTAGTTAACATTTTCAAGTAGTTTCAATACTAATTAATTTTTCGATCTGTTATAAAAAGAATAACAAAATATGAAATGATTCTACTGTTCAAATTCTTATGTGGCGTACAATTTTATGAAATTATATTAATTGTTTGTTTTCCAAGTTTCACCAAGTGACAACCACCACTTGGTGATACATTTTAAATTATAAAAGCATATAAGTGTTGTATTTTTGTAAACCATTGTAATATTACCTGATGAAGACTGAAAAGTCGAAACGCGTCGTATAAATGAAAAATTTTATGTGAAATATACCAAGTGTTTTAATTTTATAATTTTATGAAATGTCATATACATCATCATTGTGTTCTTGAAAATAAATATTTTAATTTTTTTAGTAGCTTGCAATTGAAGAAACTTTAGAAACGACGAAGAAAATAGTAGTTATAAATATTATATAGCAATATTTTTCAGAGTGATATTTTACTAACCAATTAATTACATTAACAACATCTTTAACTGGCAAAGTTGGAAGAAGAACATCCGATTTAGGGTGAAAACACATAACTCTGCAGACACCTTTCGCTGCATTCATTTGAAATAAAGGGTCAATATTGCTGGGTGGTTCTGGTCCCGACTCCAACAAGGCAGGAAAATCATTGGTAAACACATATGTAGATTCATAATTTGCTGTTACCTATGTGAATTTAATAGGAGATATAAAAATAAATAATACTAGCTGTATTATTTTTACGTAAACTCTCAGCTCAGCACAATTAATCTCAAAATATAATTAACTATTTTTTTCGAACAATTATTCTGAGATTAAATAGTTTAGAGATAGGCCAAGCATATATGTATAAAAAGGTTTTTGTTATGTACTTGGAGCTGAGATTAAATTTAAAAATAATAAGTTTAATGTACCTTACTTGATGCCCTCGTCACTCCAGGACAAAGTGGATTTTTAGGATCAAACGAAGGTATTTTGTCTTCTTGTACAGATTCTTGTTGACCGCTCCAAGGTCGTAGAGTTCTGTGTGGTGAAACTAATACCCATTCTCCTTTTAATGGATTGTATCGCATATGCTGATGTTCTGAAAATTTAAAATACATTTAATTATTTTGATATAATTTTTACTAGAGCAGTTTATTACCTTCTGTATTAAACTCCATAATATTAGGTCGAGCAATACTGATTTAGTCAACTTTTGCACCAGATAAAAGTGAAATTGTTTGACCTGATAAGGATAAGATAAATAAAAATAGGAATAGAGGAATATTATATAAATTTTTAATAAAAATATAGTTTCAATATTATTATGTAGCTATATTTTATCAATACATGTTTATTCAAATTCAAATGTTATAAATTTAAATTAGTACATGGCTTTGTTTTCATCAATCATAAAGCAATGTTTATAATTAATAATGAATAAAGATTTGTTACATTAGTTTTAAAAATTCTAAGAAAAGGAAGATCAATAATAAAATGATCTCAAAATACAGTAAATATCTAACATAAATAATATAAATTCTAATATTGTTGACTAAATTTTTTTTCTAAATTACTTGCTGTAAAAAACATTGCAATTTAAAAAGTTTGAAAAATAGTTCTTTATTTTTTTGCTTCTGATGATGACCAAATACATATTTTACTTTTTTTATTTAAAAAAAAATAATTTTTGTCTAATAATTAAAATAAATTTGTTATGATTTCTACAGTTCAAAATATCGAAATATATTTACAAACTCTTTCATCGTGTCTTCCTTCATAATATCAGTTTTTCTAACAAGTTGGGGCAATTACAGCAACATATTTTGAAACATTGTTCATGTTAGTAGTGATACCTATGTTGGATAACTTCTTTATCGTAGTTAAAAATGAATTTGTAATTACATTTTCCTTCTTATCTTTTTTTCTAAATCTTATGAAAACATCGTTAATAGCATGAAACACTACAAGTAAATCAGCCATTACTTGATTTATGTTGAAATATTTATAAGGTTTAAGTTTTGAAATACTAGGTAAAATACGAATCTCTCTAGTAATTGTGCTTTCAATGTCTGTTATTTTCTTAAAAACGTCATCATCATATATACATTCCAACCTATACTCTTTGCCAAAAATGAGAAACATTTTTTATAAACGAGATATTCAGCTGTAACCCATGCCGTAATAGTTACTAATCTTGAATAAGTTAGAATATTATCATTTGGTTTGTCATTGTTTTTTGGAATATAAAATTTTACTTCCTTGTCGTTAAAGAATATAGTTGTCCAGTTGTATAATCTTTTCCAAGTACCACCCTTAAAAATTAACTGCAGTCCAATGTAAATGTCTTCTATGACCTTCAGAAGCGCGCCAGGTGGCATGTAAAGTAATATTCCCTCTCAATACGCATGCGCAGTTTGAGGTCGTTGCGTTCATCTAGTGTATTTCGAGGAGCGGAAGTATGGACGTATGGAGACGTGTTCTAATGCTATGTCAACGCGAGTAAAACAGCGTGCTGTTATCGAATTTTTAACTGCTGAAAAAGTGACTCTAAAACACATCCGACGTCGAGTTTGTCGTGTTAGAGGCAACCTGGCGCCAATAATCTTGCAACGCTGTCCACACACCTGGTGCGTAACTGAAGAGGCTCTGCGAAACCTGAAGTTTGAACCGATTCCACACCCTTCTTATTCCCCCGATATTGCGCCTTGCGATTTTTATTTTTTTCGCTACTCAAGAGAGACTTCAATCATTACACCTCGGACGATGAGGTAAAGGCAGCTGTCAAGTCCAGGATTCGAGAAAAGTCAGAAGAATTTCTCAGTGATGGAATGAAAAAACCCGATCTTGCTATTTGTTTAAAGTAAAAGTAAAGTATACAAATTATTAGATATTGACTGAAATCCTATTTGGAAGAATTATTTGTAATGATCTCCTAAAGTAATTTTTGAAATATAAAAGCGATCGTCAAAGGTTTTTTTATTTTACAAATTCTAATAGAAATGTAAGAAATTAAATTGCTTAAGAGGGGGAAAAAGTGTACTTAATTTTACAAAACAACTAAAAATATGTGCCCGCCTTATTCTTCCATACACTTTTGCGCACGGCGTCTAATACTTTTTGACATTCATAATAAAATACAAAATTTGACGACCGCTTTCATATTTCAAAAAGATTTATTATCAATCTCTAATAATTTGGATATTTACTCTTGTCAGCAAAATTTAAAAAATGTTATTGAACATCTTATATATTATAAATATGATTTAACGATTGACATACAAAACTTTTTCTATTGTATACTTTTTTTGTATCAGATTAATTCTAAACTTTTTTTCTGTGTAAATGGATACTTGAAATTTATACTTATTCCATGTTACTTTATAAGTATGATGCAGTAAATTGAATGAAATTAAGATTTATAATAGTTTTATCATTCCAGTTGAGAACATTCGACAGTCTACATGTCACCATTGATAGTCAGATTATTTAATTAATTCATTAATATTGAATTAGCAATTGTTACTATTTTTAGTGGATTAAATAAAATTAATGAATGTAAAGTACGACTACATTTTTATACCAACAAATTATTTTTGTTTTCAACTATTTTAATTAAAAACACACCCAGTAATAGGTAAAAACGAGGTTATATTTATTTATTTATTTTTATTGCTTACTTCACTTCTATAATCATACTTTTAATCTTAAAAACAAATACAGTTAATGTTAAAATATATTTTTGAACTATCGACTGCTGGCCTATCTACTACTATCGCTAGTTCTTAATCTCTTATCTAGAAATCCAGATATAAATTAGTGACAAATCCTAACATTATGTATAGAACCGCTACAGTATTTAAAATTTACGTAAAACAGTTGCTTAAGAGGGGGAAAAATATACCAATCGGAGTGTCATCTCAAGCGTTGCTGTTGTTTTTTATAAATTTCCTCTTTAATAGCCATTGTAATACATAATTTTGTATCAATCCTTTTGTCTTTTTGTCGTTTAAGTTATCAATCGTCATGATTGAAATTATTATCATGTATAAAAAAATTGAAATCATGAATGGCGCCAAAATTTAAATTATTTATTGAAGCCGCGTGCACAATGCGATCTACTCCATTATTTAACTGGGATAGAGTATACGTTAAAACAGCTGTTTGAGTACGAACTGTCAAAAATTTAGCCAACGATCACTGCGCCATCTACATAATTAATTATTTTTTGGGATGAAATTTGAAAAGAGATTCATTCGTAGTTGACCGTTTCGGCTGCAAATAATTATTTCAAGTTTTCTGTGTTGAATTTACCGTTTGTGTATAATAATGAACATATCTGTTTATTTGAATACGTTGGCTGACGAAATGAAGGCGCGATATCTTCAAATTTGTTATGCAGGTTTCGGATGTTATTTTAAAAGAAGCCTTAGAACATAGTTTTTCCAATGTTAGCGATCTATGCTTATTCTTATATAATTTTCCCAGAGGTTTATATTGTTTTGTACAAAAGTCGGATTAAATATCTAATAGTCTTGAAAAGAGAGAGAGAAAAATGACGAGGAAACAAAGCGGTAAGAGTTTTGTTTATGCGCTGAGAACGCATGATCTGCATAAATAAAATTAATACTAATATATGCTATGCTAAATCTCACAACTTTTATTAGTCATGAACTATAATTATATTGTATGAAAAATAAATACTGAAAATAGTTCCTATTATGTATTCCTCATACCTTCTTTAATTTATGAATCTATAGCTTTACAAGCTTAAAACTCCTCTATCGTATAACTGTTTATAGCATGAATAAAGTAGTCCAACAAATCGTCGTAAGTAATATTCGGCAATAATTTCATTTCATTACAAAATGCTGATTCTACGCAATTGTTTATTACTATACATAAATGATAAATTCAACACAGAAAACTTATAATTGTTTACAGCCGAAAGGATCAACTACGATTGATTTTTTTTAAAGTGATCGTTGGCTAATTTTCTGACAGTTCGTCTTTTCTATGGTTTGTGTCCAAACAGCTGTTTTTACGTAGTATGGCCAGCAAAATTTTTTTAAACTACATATAGATAAATATTTGAATCGAAATTAATATTTAGTAATTGTAAACATAATTTTTGTTCATATTTTTTTCCGAGATAAGTCGAGAAAAATATATGTATTTCATATTTTTAAAATTCAGGACTGACATTTTCATAGAAGAATACTGATTACGCACCTGTTAAATAAGTGTTGGAAAACAATTCGGTAATTGTTATTAAAAAATTGTATATTCTTCGCGAGTTTGTTTTTGTTTAGTGTTAACGTTTGTTTCATAATCATATAATACGCACTTGAGATTAATTGTATAAAATACGTCTACAATTTGAATGAATAAGAAGAACAACTCAATAGTGGACAGTAGAATCTATGTGAAATAGCAATACTTTTTCCTAGCAATACACTAACCTACCTCAACTATAGTTCTACCGTTCAAATGTATTGCTAGCTGTCAGTGACAGTTCCGCAGCAAATGAGTGTGGGTAGGTGGGCGGTGATACAAAAGTTTGTTTATTGTTGTATTTGACATTTTACAAAATATTTTACACATCATTTTGAATATATGTGATATAAATGAGTAGTGTACATGTGAATCTTTAAAACATGGCTCCTCCTTCTTATTCTTTTGGCGAGCGAATAGAGGTTAGTATCACTGCCAAATCATTCAGCCTCTCATTTATCATTTATGTGTTAATTATTAATGAAACTCTTTTAGGATTACGAAGTTCATGATTTATTAGGAAAGGGTGGATTTGCTAGTGTTTACCGAGCAAGATGTCGCAAAACAGGAATGGAAGTAGCAATCAAAATCGGCGGCGGATCCTGACTTCGAATTAGGGGGGGGGGGGGGTCATGGAGTGAATGTTGTCTCGGTGGTGGGGGGTATTTTTTTTTTCACCTCAAAAATTTCCCCTAAGAACGCCAACACTTTTTAAATCATAAAGTTTCAATATCTAAACGGTTCTTCGATAGAATACAAAAATTATTGAATTAGAAGTTAATTTTCTAAGTGCAAATGTTGGCAGTCACATTCACTGCTCGATAAAAAAACGGGACACCTACATTTTTCAAAAATTGACTTTCCTCTCGTTTCTGTCGAGTAAAGTTTGATGTATTTTTGAATCTTTATATGTATTCAAATGTTTATTTAGCAAAAAAATCAAATTATCTTATAATTGTGAATAATTTATTAGCAATGTAATAAATTAGGGAACAATGTTTTTTTTTACATGACCAATGCCAAGAAACACTCGATATTATTGTTATCCAATGATAAAAAATATCAACAGTAATATCGAGTATTTCTACTCCTAGTTCTAATAACTTCTCTCATTCGTTGTGGCATACTCCTTATAAGGCATGCAATGTCAGCTTGGTCCAATCTGCCTCATTCATCTTCTAGAGCAGTAAGAAGTTCATCAAAGGTCTCTAAAGCGTTTCCTCGATCTCGAATACGACGTCCTAACATGTCCCATACATGCTCTATTGGATTGAGATCAAAACTGCGAGCTGGCCAATCCATTGTGTTAATATTCACTTCATCCAAATATCTGTTGACAATATTTTCGATATGTGGCCTTGCATTATCATGCATAAGAATAAATTAATCCCCTATAAAAGGAGCATATGGAACAACGTGACAGTCTAGACAGTCCGTTATGTAACTGTGTGCATTTATAATCCCATTATTCATGACGATAAGGGCCATATGTCCTTCCAAAGATACACCAGCCCATAACATAATAGAGCGTCCATGAAACGGAGTTCTTGGTGATATTACAGTCCGCATATCGTTCTCCAGGTCTTCGCCAAACACGTTCACGGCCATCTGGTGATCGTAAACTAAACCGGGACACATCTGTAAATAAAACTGAACGCCAATTCTTGATATCCCAATTGTCATGATTTTGGGCAATTCTGGCCCGGTAGCTGGCCTCCTGGATCGAAGTCCAGCTTCGTTTAACCTCCGAGATACCGTTCTTGCCGAAATTGTCACTCCTCGAACGTCAGCTAATCGTCGAGAGACGGTACTAGCAGTTTCACGACGATCACGTAGAATCATGGATACAATAAATCGATTATCCCGTTCTGTAGTTACTCGGTTACGACTCGATCCTGGTCTTCTTATATACTGTCCAGTTCCATGGTATCGCCTAATAGCGTCATTCACTGTACTTCGTGCCAAATTTAAATTTGCGGCAATATATCGAACATTTCGTCCATCTTCAGTTAATGCGACGGCTCTGGCAACATCTTCAGGTCTCATTTTAAAATTTGTGTATAAAATTATGCATAAAAGCATTTATAACAGACAGTTGAAACTTTTCAACCTCACCAAAACAAAAACAAATGAATTTTAAACAAATTTAACAAGACAAAGTTATTTCGATTTCTTCAATAAATTATTAAAGTAAAAAAATAATTTAATAAACCTTTCACAATTATAAAATAATTTGAAATTTTTGCTACGTGAACATTTGAATATATATATAATAATTCAAAAATACGTAATATTTTCAAAAATGTAAGTGTCCGGTTTTTTTTGTCTCCCATCTGCGGGTCGAAATAATATCCACATAAAATATTGGTTTTTGGCTATTTATTAGAGTCATAAATCAAACAATAGTTCTTAATTATCTTAGATTTGAAGTTCTTAGATAATATTTTCTATTTAATTTGTTTAACAAATTAAGTTATCGTAAATAATGACATCATTATTATGTATTAGGGCCAACATTTACAAAAAGTCCATGCCTAGGGGGGGAGGGGTCATGACCCCATGACCCCCCCCTGGATTCGCCCCTGATCAAAATGGTATTTTTAATTGACTTTTAACTGAATGTGATTGTACAAATCTTTTGTTGTTTAGATCGACAAGATGATGCAGGCAGCTCGAATGGTTGAAAGAGTAAGACAAGAAGTAGCCATACATTCTAGATTAAAACATCCCGCTGTTTTGGAGTTATTTACTTTTTTTGAAGATGTAAATTATGTGTATTTAGTCCTGGAGAGCTGCAACGATACTTTAAAAGTAACAACAAGGTAGTTTAATTAAAAGTACTAAGTAATTTATAATCATTAATTATTGTTCCATGCATATGACAGTATGGAGGTAAGTAACATATGAAAAGTCACATAAAATTATAAATTTACAAATTGTTACAAATTTTGTACGTTTTAGGTTTTATCCGAGGTAGAATCAAGCCACATAATGCGACAGGTTGTAGAAGGATTACGTTATTTACATTCACACAACATCCTTCACAGAGATATTTTATTATCCAATCTTTTACTGAGCAAGAATATGCAAATTGTAAGTGCATTTTCATTATTTAATATGTTATCACGAACTTCTGAAACATTCACTTATCATTTTATTATTAGATCTTAACCAAACATTCCGATCTTAATATACTGTTTCCACTTCACTCACATTCATAATTCCTTTTATACAAGCTCATCAAAATCCATCTGTTTCATCATTCATTTATTCGACATATGTTCCATCTACAAATAATTAACATTACAATTTATTTCGTTTGTAGAAAATCGCAGGTTTTGGTTTAGTAACTCAACTTTCTCGTACACGTGACACGATCAGCCAATCCATAACAGAGTTATTATTTAAAAAAAAAGTTAAAAATCATGATAGTATGGTTGGTGACTAAATCAACTAACTTTTGTACTTTATGTTGGTACACCTGGAAGCAGTAACTTATGAATATGAAGAATATAATTTGGGAGGACTAGTATATTTATTTATATTTACATAAATGTATGACAAGACATATTTTCTAGTCCTTCAAACTTCATAAGTACTTTAAATAATAATACTGGAAATCATTTTTAATAAATCAATGAATAAAAACATAAAATAACGGTATTGTTAAGAGCTGTTTATCTTAACGTTGTTGTTGTCGGGCACAGCAAGAATGACGGTATGCTGTCCTCCGCCGCTGACCTTATGCACCAAACGCTCCTGCCACAGTTTGCTCTTGATGAGTGTAGGCACCAAGCAATCATCTTCTTGGCCCGTGCCTAATTGTCCCAATGTGCCCATCCCCCAACCATATAAATCGCCTACAAGAATTCATAGTTTTTCTTTTTTTGCATATTTTAACTTTCTTTACATATATAATAAAGACAGAATTTGTTTATAAATTTATGTACGTTTTTTTAATTTTGCATCGACGAGGTATATTTGTTCTGTTTTATGTTATCATTCATCTTATAATCTGTAAGAAATATAAATAAATTCCTACTTCCTTTTGTGAAATATTTAAGGTTAGAATAAGAATTGTTGTCTATAAACGTTAAATTAAAACTTTGATAAAAATATCGGTTTTTAAAACAAATAATCCATTTCAATATTACTAACCATACTGTTCTACTAATCTGCTCTGCTACAATTGATCAAATGTTTGTAGTAAAACCTGATGTATCGTACTAATAACTTTGAATATTAGTGTAATATAATACGAAAAATAAAATAGATATATGTCAAACCACAAATTCTGAAATACTCATTCATAACATGTATATAATCTACATAGTGAAATATATCATTATGAATGACAGCTGTCAATCTAGATGTTCATTTTACCGCTGAGTGTACGACAAAGCACATATCAAGTGTGTAAAATGAGTATTTCGTAAAGTTGCTGCAACAAATTCAAATTTCAAAAAAATATTTTATATACTTATTCTCATCTAAATGAAGGAACAAGTAGTGCAGAATAATCTCACAACATTCTACTTTTTGATATGTATAATAAAAATAATGTGAAATTTCTATAAAACAAACAAATTTGAATTGATATGCAACAGGTCAAGATATCAAAATTTCGAGTCTGAATTTCTCAAAAATGCCGAGTACGATTTTGTTTAAAAAATTCTGTATATTTAAGAACATAGTTTTCTATAACATATAATTTTGTAGCCAATTTAAATTTGTAACTTTTGAAAAAAAAACAAAAATATCCGAAAAAGCCTGCGTTTGAGCGTTTTTTCGCATGTTTATTTTTTTTCTCAAAAGTTACAAATTCAAATTGGATAAAAATTGTATATGTTATAGAGGACCATATTCTTAAATATACAAATTTTTTTTAAGAAAATCGTACTCGGCATTTTTGAGAAATTCAAGTCCATTTTTGAACCGTTTTCTATCAATTATTTGTACATAAATTTAATAATATGTATATTATTTCTACACCTTGAAGTATTGGCTTTAAAATTATGTATAATTCATCGTAAGTTTCATTCATAAAAACAAAGATATCTTATTTGAAAGAGATCAAGTCAGATCAAGTGTTCTGCAGCTAACTTAAGATTTAATTAAGCGGATGCTTCACCTTAACAACAAACTTTGTGTTTCTGTTCGTCTAAATAGTATCTCGTAAAACTTAAAATTTTAATAAATAGGTCGTACTTTTTAACAATTTATTTATTCAGTTTTAGATTTACAAGATATGAAATTAATTTCCGAAACGTCAATACTTTAAAAATCAAATATATAAATGCATTAATACTTTTTGATGCAATTTATAAAGTTAAATTTAATTCTTTTACTTCGGATGGCACATCTAATTTCAATAAATTTAACGATTTCGCATGATCTTCATCCCTCATACAATTTAAAAAACATTCTGTTGTTTTATTAAAATTTAGCAACATTCGCTTGTTTAAAATATTTTTCATGGTATACAAGTAGGCCACATGTAGTGAGCAATTTAGTTTTAATTCATTTGTTACAGGTCGATCCATCAATAGCTTATGACTTGTCTAAAATATTAATGTTATAAATACTAACGTAAAAGAAATATTAAAATTATTATTATACCTCACTATTTTTAATAATACTAGCTGGTATATTCAAATAAATATGCACACAATCTGCGAAAATTTTCATTTTTTCTGGAAAGATTCCTTCATCTCTCTGTGAAATCATGTAATCAGCAACCTAAAGATATTAATTTGTATTAATTTTGTATGCGTAGATGTTTAATTATGTACCTGTGTATCATATACATTGTTTAGTAAAACTTTATGAATATGTTGTAAGCAATCTGCAAGCGTCTTACTATCATGCACAGCTTTATTAATATCGTCTGATTCCAACACATCTCTTAAGCCTAAATCAAATGCTCGTTCTCCAGATAATTGTATATCAAAGAGAAATATTTCTTTTTTTGTTGCAATTGCCAATAAACTGACTTTGGAATTTCTTCCATAAACATTGCCGAAACCAAATACAGCTATCTCAGTACATATTTTTAAATATTCAATTGCAGAATGAAATCTTTTGTCTACTACTGCTATATATTTATGTCTGTAAGATAATTCTTTAAGCCTATCATATTCCAGAGTAAGATTTGTCTGAGCTTCTTTAGTTTCTGTTTTATATTGTTCTACATTTTTATCCAAAACTGTAATGGACTCAATGTTCATTTTGTAAAAATGATAAAAATTGTCATATTTTATATTTTCCGGATATTCAGACACATCTGATATAGTTATTTTCGTGTTATCGCCATAACAAAATGTGCCTTCGTATATTTTACCTCCAGATGATTCTATCATTAAACGAGTACCACTTGGATATTCGGTATTCATTTCTGTAAAATAATTTTAAGGTTAAGTTAAAAAAAATGATTATCATATATTCTTTTGATAATAAAAATATATACTTTTGTATTTGCTTTAACAATATTGAACAATTTTATAATAGTATATTATTCAATAAGTAAGTAATATAAGCTATTACTCAAGAGAATGAAGTTTGCAACACGAGCCGAAGGTGAGTGTTATAAATCATTCGAGTGAGTAATAGCTATTCATATACATATTAGCTTCGAAGCTAATATGGATATGTAGCTATTACTTGAGAATATAATACTATACTTTATCTACGACTTGATGTTATTATGTAATAAGATTTTACAATTATTTTTTTTATGTTAAGTCAGATTGCCTAATTTTTTTGTTTTTATTTTTATTTAATAAATATTAACACTACTTAACATGGAATAAATAGCCCATAATGACAAAGATTTATATTTATCAGAAAGTTCGCCAAAATATACTATAAGAACATTTTCCGAAAAGGAATTTACATTTTTACGTATTCGCCAATCCATAAGCTTTATAAACTTGTTTATATTTTTTTTTATTTTTCGGGCAGTAAATTTAAGAAACGTACGTGTACGGTTTCTACAATATCTGGTGGAGTACAAATTTCACTTTGTTCGCTTTCAGAATCCATAACTCACATGTATAATCACACAAATTTCAGTATTATTGTAAACAAAAATCTGATGTGGACACCACATGACTTCCTTGTACGCGTATTAAACTATAGATATTTTTTTAATTGCACATATTTGACATAAAATCTTTTATTTTTTATTTTTTGTTCTAATCCATAGCAAACTTAATTAAAAAAAACACAAAATATATACTATTTAAATTTAGATATCCTGCTTATGCAAAAGGCTAATTTAAAAATTCTTAATGCGCTAGACGCAGAATTTAATTCTCTAAAACTTTTATTTGAAGCATTTATTTCTAAAATTAAAATAATACCATTTTTTTCAAGGAAAACTGTTAGCAGCTTCATGTAATGTGTCACTTCCGGTTAGTGTATTTTAACCAAAATCTATTATATTATTTCCATTGATATAGTAGTCTTATATACCAAATTTGGAAAGTTTTAAATTATATTTGAATATAGTTTTTCATGAAAATCTATTATAGGCTTCAAGTAAAGTACCACTTCCGGAAGTTATATAATGACCAAAAAGGGAGGTGCACAACTAGATGTTATAACAGTCCTAAATATAAAATTTCAATTTTCTACGGCTTACCGTTTTTGAGTTATGCGAGATACATACGTACGTACAGACGTCACGACGAAATTAGTCAAAATGGACTCAGGGAGGGCCAAAATGCGTATTTCCACTGAAATCTGAGAACCGAAAATTTTCGCGATAACAATACTTCCTTTACTTCGTACAAGGAAGTAAAAACGTTTTAAACTAATTTTGACAGATAATTAACAATAGCGCGCTTCACTGTTTCATAGCATACTTAACGCACGGCAATTATCGTTACTTTTTGATTGGCTATTAAAGTGTTAAGTAATTAAAATTCAGACGTGTGATTGGTCGTGAAGTGTTGACTAATGAATTATTACTTAACATTGTCAATAATGATTAGTATTACTTATAATAAATTTCATAAGTAATGAATACATTATTTAATAAGAGTAGATAAAAATTATTATTTAATGGGTTGCGGGCAAACACGTGACAAATCTATGGAATGATAGGTTGTAACAGACAGCTAGCAATACATTTGAACGGTAGGACTATAGTTAAGGTAGGTTAGTGTATTGCTGATTCCACATAGATGGAAATTTTGAGGTTATAAAATACAAGCTGCAGATTAAATTTAAAAGCTATGGTTCTCTTAGAAAATGATGCGGTAATATAGATAATATATTAAACTTAATGAAATAAGCATTTGTTTTATGTGTTTTTTAGTTTTTGTTAGAATTAACGAAACTGTTCCAAAAATCTAAGCAATCAGCAAGTGTCACTATCACTTTGAAACGATGTAAGTATTATTTCTCGAAATTGAATTTATAAATATAAATTTATTAATAAATTGTAGATGATGGACATACCAAGCCAATACCTCGAGAAGGAAATCCACCTTTACCTGTTAATCAAGAGCATATGTGTTTGGTACGAGCTATTTCTCGAACAAAGAAGATCACCACTGTTGTACACCAGAAAGATATCAATAAATTTCAAGTTGCATACAGTAGTTTGCTAAAGGGAAACTTAGATGGACTTAAAAAATTGAAAAAACCTAAGGCCAAGTCTAAAGCATTGTAAAGCAATATTGGTGAAAGCTGTTTTTGTTCATTTAGATGATATATTTTTTGTATTATTTTACAAACATTTATTAACATTAAATAAAAACTCATAAATCATGTCATTTTATATTATTTTTAATCTTCAATGTCGAAAGGCGAAAGGTTAAAATTGGGGCAACCAGCACTCCATTTCAGCCCTACTTGTCCTGCAGTGTTAATACATTCGTTTGCACATTTTACTACTGCGGCACTCTGTAAATAAAAACATGAATACATATAAATTAAATAAATGTTTGTAATTCTGCATTATGATTTTAACATTAACTCAATCCAATTAAATATTTAAAAGTATATAGAATAGAGAATAAAGAAGGGAATTGGAAATGTTTGTTTTTCTTCATAATAAAAAGTTGTAAACTAATTATTTAATACCAATAATCGTATTATATTATTAAAAGTTTTTCTCCTATTACTGCTTATCAATATATTGCAAAATGTAGGAGTTTAGTTCAATTTATATTTGATAAAAATGTCGAATTTTATTGTACACAACTTCATACTGAATGTTTTGTCTTTAAAAAATTTGAAAAACAATAGAAGTGAAAAGATATACTTGAATATTCTGCGGCTTGGATGAAGCTGTCATTTAAATTAAAAAGTGACAATTGGGGACATATAGAGAGAGCGTTGTGAATTTTACTGATGTAATTAGTAAAATATGTACACTGGGATTATATGTTCTAACAGTATTTTTTAAAATTAAAAAATCTGGAGTGAAGTGGTTAAGAAACAATATATACAAAAGGGGAATATAATTTGTATAAATTTTAGTATTGTTTTAAAACTGTGTCAGCACACAATTTCAGAGAGTTATGCATGCTAGTTTGTTTTACTTGTCGCTATGAAACTTTAAGTGTCAATAAGCTCCAGATATTGTGATAATATAAGAATCAACCTCTTATAAGCATTTAAACTGAAATTTTCGCTAAGTAGATTTAATTCCGAACAAATCTGATATATACAAAAATTGTATGTTATAAATATTAAACATTTGTAGAACAATAAATTCTCGAAAAACCTAATTTACTTTCTTGTTCTCCTTACATTACTTACAGTGCAATGTAAACACCGGACAATAATTTAAATGCAATTATTTAGATTTGATATTTTTATTTGTGTTTCACGATCATTTTTTTATTTTGTTAATGTGCTATAAAAATTTATTTTTGCTGACTGAAATGTGATGCTAATGTGCATTTATAAAAGCGTATTCTGTACTGCAATGTTTTATAAAAATTAAAATTCTTGAGACTCACTTGATTACTACATTTACCGTTTAATATGTATATATATATATATATATATATATATATATATTAGGATAGAAATATTCATCAGTACTATTGAATTCAAATGTATTAGTCAGTTGGGTAAGTTGAATAACTCCTTAAAAAAAACCCAAAACTTTTAAATGAGCAGGTATTTTATAAATTTATTAAATACAAATAATAGCAATTTATAACAAAGGTGGATCGATATATCAGTATATTTTTTTGAACAGTCATCTATAACTATTTCTATTTTAGTATGTTATCTTCATAAACCTGTTGAAGCGATTTATTAATTTTAATATAGTTTTTAATATAACTGAAAAACCTATCTGCGAAACTGTTATAGTACAACATTGTAATATTTTTAATTAAAAATATATATATATATATATATATATTATAAAAATGTACTTTTTAGCATAAAATCAAATTCCTGAAATACTTTTCAAAATTCTCCAATAGACTTGTGATAATAACATACTAAAATTAAACAAATACAGATTTTGATAAAGATAAAGATGGTCATTTTAAAAATATGCTGGCATATTTATGTTATTTATTCTCATAGTAGGCATTAGGTCATCAGTGCCATTTGCATATAAACTGATATCATAGGTATACTTCAATTCAATAATTAATATCTGTGCACTAAATTTATGTTTTTTATAAATAAATATATCATGACGCCTTTTACCCATTACTTGGTGTGGCACTCTGCCTAAGCAGATCTCAGTAAGTGATATATTTCTTCGCGTGAAGTGCGGTTATCAGCCGTCGAATCACGGCCCCTAAAAATGTTAGTGGAGGGACAGCTACAGGGCTAGATTTTAATTTGGTGAAAATTGTTTGTCGGTTTTGGGGATCGAACCAGGGTTCTCAAAATCCACAGGCCGACTCGATGCCACTGAGCCACCTACCCCATATTATTTGTTTTTTGCATATATTTTTAACGGAAAATAATATAGAAAGAAATACATTTTTCAACTCCTTTAAAACCGTAATGAAATAAATACTACATTCTATTTGGTTTAATTTTACTTTTCATTTTTATTTATTTACCTCCTTGGATATATATCATTTAAAATTTAACAACGTGCTATCGAAATTTTTACATCTGGGAAATACATGTTTATGTCTGTAAAATCAATACAATATAAAAATTACGTGTATAACAACATGCAATGATATCATTTTTGTTCCCTCATTTGATTGATATACTTCGGATTCGTTGTCGAGCATCAAATTTAAAATTGGTGAAAAAAGTATTGCTTTCATTATTTGTTGTATAATAGTTATTTGTCGTCGGTGATCTTACAAAATCTCGTAAGTGTTAAATTGAACATTTCTCCTAAGTCTGACTTAGTAGCACTTAATATACAAGGAATAAGAATATGTAAGTAGCGGGGAATTTAAATGGAAAAGATAAACAAGGTTTCAGTGGACTTCTGCGTCGTGAAAAGTTGGTCGGTATTGATACATATACATATTAGTCCAAAAATCGAACTTACGAGGTTTACTAAGATCAACTGACGTTGTGCATCTAGGCCGCGAAATAATTGAGTGCGTCGAAGAAAAAGTTCGGTGACTGAGATCAAAAACCGAGGCAGATTATTTTTTGAACGCGGCAAATAAATTCGCGGCGGAAGTTCACATAAATTCTTTTACACAAGTGCATTATGTTCATGAAAAAACTTGAAAATTCATTATAAATTTAATTTCGAAATGATAATTAAAAAATATGAATACCAAGGAGACGTTTTCAGAAAAAAACAAATTATTTGTTTATCATCGGCATTTTGTAATCGTGTTTTTGATTGGTTGAGAACAGTCCGCCAAAGTAGCTAACAGCCTAGTAATGATTTTTTTGTCAAGCTATTTAGAAAAAAGTTGAATTTTGCGAGCGTAAATGTCAACTTTGTTTGACACTTGCATAAAAATAACTATTTCGCAGGGAAAATATTTGATGAATTTTCTAAAATTGGCAAATTTTTTTATTAAATTATATTCAATAATTATAAATATAATCATATAATTCTCAATTTTTACTAATAATTTAAAAAGGTATATATTTTTGTCGATTGACTAAAAAGCGGGCTTTTGTTGACAACTTGGAGGCTGTAAAATACTACTTTACAGCATAAGCTGTAAAATATTACTTTTACAGCGTAAGCTGTAAAAGTATTTCTATGGAAAAACAACAAATTTTGATATTTATGATATAATTTAATAAATATAATTAGAACCGTATGCTGCTTCTTTAATCACGGACAGGGTTAACATATTCCTTCGTCCATTTCCGTGATTTAATTAATATTTAGTAATTAACTACATTTACAGAAAGCAAAATGACATTATAAAATTATAAATGTCAAATTTGTTTTTGCATAGTAACCGCTGAACAAATGCATAGCAACATGATGATTATGATGATGTGATTCACATAAAAAATATTGAAAATAATCACAAAATTAATATTAATTTCAAACAATCGGTAAAAAGTTATATGTTCAAAATGGCAAAACTGAAGATTTACTGCCGCAGCTAGATGCATAACCTATGCTACTTTTCTGCTTAGTTAAATAACTATTACTGATATCTCGATAATCTCAAAAAATGAACATTAGTGTCGTATTTTTTTTTACAGAAAATATTAATTGAAATATATGCGAACTATTATCCAATTTTTACCCTTCACCACGTAGCTTAGTGGTATCGAATCGGTCTGCGGATCTTTAGAAACCAGGTTCGATTCCCACAGCCGACAAACAATTTCCAACAATTTAAATCTACCCTTGTGGGTCCCCCTCCACTAATATCTTTGAGGGCCGTGATTTGACTTCACGCGAAAAAATATATCACTTACCGAGATCTGCTTCGGCAGAGTGCCACACCCAGTAATGGGTAAAAGGCGTGATGATATATTTATTTATTTATATTTACCACGTGAAAATGCAGTAAACAGGTACTTAGAAGAAATATCTTTAACTCTCTTCATACATACATACATAGATAACATCACGCTATATCCCATTAAATGGGGTAGCACGAACCCGTCAATATTCTCATCCCGACACACGATACTCGTTTCGACCACATTAAAATTTCCTCCATACGAACTCTTTCTTTTCTCACAACCAAAATCCATCATCACGCAACAAACATTCATCCATTCGCTCCTGTACACCTGTTTCGGAAATCTTCACTTACGCACACTTCTCTAACAACGAATCTATAAGAAATGAAGGCAGCACCCCTGCGCTTGTTTAAAAATAATAATTTATAAAATAGTAGACGAATATATATTCCATAATATTAGTACATTCCAAATTACTGCATGTTTACATGAAATATAGGTATACAGGAACAAAATTTCCCGATTATGTAAATCCCGTAACAATTCCTATATTTCATGGATTGAAATCTTAAAAATATTCTAACCTTATAACAGCTATCGCATCCTATGATGCATAAATCTATTGGATCGAGAAGTGATTGATGAGGGTATGCCAACAATGCTGGGGTTAGAACAGCTAGCCAAAAAAAAACCTGGTAATGTATACCTAAAAACAAAGTAAATCAACTTAATAATAATACAAATGAAATAACTATTATTCTGTACCCATTATTGCTGCCAACAAAAGTTATATAATATGATACAATTGTTAGAAACTCTGTGCACCTTGGTATCTATCTAACTAAACATATATTTTGAAGTTTATCTTTATATAGGAAGTTTTGCAATATATTAGTAAAACAATAATACAACATCAAAGATTACATGTCAAGTTGTAAATCTACCGAAAAATTAATAAATGCTGCAGCTATGATAGGTATAATTAGTATGAACATGATTTATAATCTATTTATTTTTTGATAATAGAGTTTTAATAAAGCATACACAACTTTATTAACAGTATTTTCTAGGAAATATGCATATCCTAACTTTTTTAAATAACGTTTATTAAAATTTATTGATTAAAATCAGGAACTAGAATCGTACCGAACCAGTAACCGAAAACCGCATCTATATTTAACTTTTATGAGAACTAAAAACCGATATAAAAAAATTAATTGTGTCTGTAACAGAAATCTTTTCTAAATCGATATTATTTCGGTTCTAAAACCGTATGTTTAAACTGGTACAAATAAAATATGAAACCGAAAATAGGAAAAAAGCGAAGAAGAATATAATATATACAGTACTAAACCAACATAATTTTTTTTAGTTTTGATATTTTTATAAAGTTGTTTATTTTGAAACGAAATCGTAATAAAAGACTAAAACCGAAAAATATCCAAACCACAACATAATCGGAATTTATCATTTTAAACAGGGATTCGAACCGGAACCAAATTAACCGGAAAATTACTAATATCTGAACCTGAATCCGAATCTTTATTTCTTAATCTATATAAATATTGATTCACATTTACCGATGTAAATAAAATAATTAAAAATTTACAAAATTAAGATAGAGATCCTAAGTGAACATTTTTAGTGCCACTGGTCACGAGAAATATTTAAAAAAATATTTAATGAATAATTTAATCAAGAAACTAATGTTCAAAAGAAATAAATTAATTTAATTTTCATATTTTGTGTTTCATAACATCAGTAAAGATACGAGTATGATTTCGGCTATTTTATTATTGGAATAAAAAGGCATAAAGGGCCCAACTTTATGATCAATGACAATACATACTACAAAACATCAGACCGAAATTAAATGATTTATTATTCAATATCACTTACGGGATTAAATAATTCATTATAAATTTTGATTGAGAATCAGGGCATCGAAACATGCCCTTGAGGTTTTAGACCCATTTTTAACACACTACATAATGTACTAATCCATCAAAAATAGTATTATCGTTTTAAATATCATTCACAAATATTATAGTTCATGTTTAAGTTATATATGTATATATTATGTTCGTATTTCAGTATTTATTTGGGGTAGGTGGCTCAGTGATATCGAGTCGGCCTGTGTATCTTGAGAACCCTGGTTCGATTCCCACAGGCGACAAACAATTTTCACCAATGTAAATCTACCCCTGTGGCTCCCCCTCCACTAACATCTTTGGAGGCCGTTATCTGACGGCTGGTAACCGCATTTCACGTGAAGAAATATATCACCTACCGAGTTCTGCCTACGGCAGAGTGCCACATCCAGTAATGGGTAATAGGCGTGATGATATATTTATTTATTTATTTAGGGTAAAATAAATATATTTCAATAAGTGATTATATTACAATTTATATTTTTAAAATGTGATTTTTTTGCTTATATAATATTCCATCGAATGTTATGTCATCATCATTGTAAATATTATTTAATTATTTTGATATCTCAGTATTTACAATTCATTTTGCTTTACTGATAGATTATAATTTATAAATGTGATTTAATGAATAAACCTCTGATGATTGGAGGGGTGCCCCTGAACCGGTATATTATTTGGAACGGAACTCAAACCGTACATAAAAATAATAAGGTTCGATAAAACCGAAATTATATATAAATAAAATTAAAACCGTCAATTTAAAATTTTTCGGTTTGTGTTGCGAATTAAAATTTGTATCTTTAAAAAATTTAAATTTAGCGAGGACAAAATAATAATAATAATATCTTTGAGGGCCGTGATTTGACGGCTGGTAACCGCATTTCACGCGACAAAATATATCACTTACCGAGATCTGCTTAGGCAGAGTGCCACACCCAATAATGGGTAAAAGGCGTGATGATATATTTATATTTATTTATTTATTTTAAAATTAAAAATGTATTTTTTTGGTGAAAAGTTGTTGAAAAGTAGAAAATGTGTTTATTACATAATACAGGTCTTTGTGTGAAAATATATGTAGTTTGTAAAATTATTTTGGGAAGTGTTTATTGATCAATCAGTATTGACACGGTAGGCAAGGGAATAACAACTTGTTTACACTTGAAACAAAGTAAAAAAAATTCAAGTGGCGTTTTATACGTCACTTGAAATATCTGTAATTGCCCAAAATGGGCGATAAAAAGGACGATAAAAAAGGAGACGAAGAAGATGAAGATCCTAGATTGGAGTACTTTATGAATTACTTGATCAAATCTATGAAAATTAAGCAAGAGAAATGGCACAAGATGTTGTTATCCGATGAGTATAACGTAAAGCTTCTTTATTAATATTATTATATATTTGTATATCTCTATAACTTTAATTTTTTAGAAAATTGTAATGGATTTCATAAATGTGCCTGAAGAAATTTTCATTCTTTACACAATATCTGCGTCAGGACTTTTAGTACCTTTGACGGCATTTCCAAATGCGTTGAAAAATAAAAGTTCTTATTTTATCAAACGAGAACAGGAAACAGTAACTAAAGAAAATTTTCGAACTCTTTTTATTTTTGGAGACGTATCCACGAAACCTGTAGATGAATTGGCTACTTTAGTTGAAGAGGTAAGTGTAAAAGTTAATAAAGTTTATTGTTTATAAATAATACATATTCATGCTTTCTACCCCATTCTGGAGTTAGTAGTTTTATAATTACTCATCTCGATAAATACATAATTTTTATCAAGACTTGCAATTATAACCAAATTAATTTAAAACTTTGGTTCCTAATATAGATGGTAGCTAAAGAAACAAAAATTAGCCGCATATTAATTTCTTTTATTTCGAAACATTATTAAAAATATAATTTATTTCTTATAGTTTAAATTGATCGAAGAATAAATCATGTAAATCGATTAATTGGTATCGAACGCCGAAGTAAATGTAATTTATTTGATTTTTGTATGAAAATTTGTTACAAGCCAAATGATACTAATTTAGAGAATGAAAATCTATTTTTGATTGGATATGAGGCTTTAAGTATTAAAAAAAGTGTAAAACTTTTTTTTAATATTTGGCCATCATCGAGCAAATTACATTGTAAATTAGAATATAAACAATTATATGTAAATTAGATTTGTAGCAAAAAATGGTTAATTTTTTCTTTTTAATGAAAATTTAAACAATGAGGTCGTTATTTTTTTTTTCGATAAAAAGGTTATGATAATAAAAGCTACAGAAAAATATTGAAATATAATAGATTATTTATTTACTTATGTTACGCTGCACAACAGGAACTTCATCCCAATTACAGTACAGGGTCTGCACTTACCGAGCCGCAGTGTAATAGTTCATATAATTTTTAGCTTGAGTGCTACTGACGGAGAAATATATTAATGAATGATGGTATTATATTTATAAATAAATAAATGATAATGACTAAAAATACATGAAATATCACATTGCGGCTCAGTGAGTTCAGGCACTTTACTGTAATTGGGATTAAGTTCCTGTTGTACAGACTAGCATAAATAAATAAATGACAGTCAACGGTCATGGCTCAATTCGTTGGAACTGATCTATGCGCCAACGCGAGTTCTGCAACGTTGCGCATGGGAAGTTTTTGGATGGGTGACCGTTTAAATAAACCCGCGTTGCTGTTGACTCTAAAATCTAAAACGCAGGGTTAGGGCGTAAAGGCGGCATATGATTTTAGTAGTTGATCCGCGAGGAAGCCAGATAAAAAAATCTGATGTGGACACTACATGACTTCCGTGTACGCGTATTAAACTATAGATATTTTTTAATTGCACATATTTGACATACATTTTTAAATTTTTTTCTTATTTTTTGTTCTAATCCGTAGCAAACTTAATTTTAAAAAAAAATATATAATTTTTAAATTCTCGCTTATACAAAAGCTAATTTAATCATTCTCAATATGCTAGACGCAGAATTTAATTCTCTAAAACTTTTATTTGCAGCATTTATTTCTAAAATCAGAATAATTTCATTTTTTTCAAGAAAAACTGTTAGCAGCTTCATGTAATGTATCACTTCCGATTAGTCCCTTTTAACCAAAATCTATTATGTTATTACCATTGATATAGTAGTCTTATATATCAAATTTTAAAAGTTTTGGATTACATTTGAATATAGTTTTTCATTAAAATCTATTATAGGCTTCAAATAAAGTACCACTTCCGCAAGTTTTATAATGGCCAAAAAGGCAGTGCACAACTAGATGTTATAACAGTCCTAAATACAAAATTTCAACTTTCTACGGCTTACCGTTTTTGAGTTATACGAGATACATACGTACGTACGTACGTACAGACGTTACGACGAAATTAGTCAAAATGGATTCACGGATGTTTAAAATGGATTTCCGCTGAAATCTCAAAACCGAAAATTTTCGCGATTACAATACTTCCTTTACTTTGTACAAGGAAGTAAAAATCGAAGCATCCCATAGCGTCTAAAACCACAGCGTCGACAACCCATAGTGTCGACAAGTCTATAACCCCGACAACCCATAGCGTCGACAACACCTCCCACTCCAATGTTCATAGCGTATAAATCGTGTTCGTGTAAGTTTGCTTTGCGTTGCCATTCTCGCTGCCAAATAGTATAGAAAACATGTAATAGATGGCGCTGATTATTACAATGAACCAAATGCATCGACAACAAATTTCAAGATTTTTTAATGCAATATATAAAAACAATATTCTTATATCCTTTTAATTGTAATAGCTACGTGAAAGTAAATATGATTAAAAAAATTACAAATACTATATGAAAACAAATGCAATATATTTTATTATTTATTGCTTTTACATTTACATTATATCAAAGCTAATATTATATTTTACCAATTTTATTTATAATTAAAAGAGTGTAAATTATGATTTATTTTATAATTCTAATTTAGTTATTATCTATTTAAATTAAGTGAAATATTCTTGATATTTTATAAATAAAAATACAATTGCATTTAACAGGTTTACTTTAATAGTTGTTTCCAAATTTGAAATATACAGAAATTAAATAAAACTAAAATAGAAGCATAGTGATAAGTGGTAATCAGTCAATTTTAAAATATTTTTCTAGAAAAAAATAAAATCATTTATAACTTGAGCAGCAACAATATTGTTAAAATAATAAACAAGTGATGGTACAAACAAATATAGTTTCCATACATCATTTAAAAACAAAAAAAACCAAATATAAATCTATCTCATTTTGATATTCCAGGCTACTGTTTTCTCGTAAAAATGTATTTAGCAGATTTATAATGTAAATAACTATTACTATCAAAAATAAACTGATCTTTACAGCTTTCGAGTATATTCAATTAATTATTTCTTCAATGATGTGTCGCCCAAATTATTGTGGACAAAAATCATTTAAATAGATACAAGTTTGTAGAGAATAAAATTCTATTTCTAAATCGGTCAACATTTCTTATTGTACTTGTTTAATTACTGTAAGAATTGAATTTAAAATTGCCTAAAATTAGCTATTTTATTTTTAAATACTACTAACCGTGGAAGAAAACTAAATTTATGTAAATATCATATAATTATTAAATTATATATTTCAATAGTACACATCATAATTGACATTTGATTAAAATAATAAATATTTAGTCTTCTAAATATTTGGTAACTTTTTAATCATAATTAAAATGTTTTACAAAATTATGTAGATCTGGTGAATATAGTGGCTGAAAAATGAATTCGATCCGCAATTCGTAAATTTTGGCCATGACGACTGTCAACGTGTTGTCTTGGTGGAAAGGCATTTTTATCTTCTTTAAATATTGCCTTCAGGTTGTTAAATAATACTGCGTATATTGTGTTACTTTTTTTGACATGATCGATAAACACAATTCCGTGACAATCCTAAAAAAAACAAAAACAGTCACGGCACAATATTATATTACATTCATTTTTACAAAAACGCTAACACTGACACAATCGTCAGTCAAACAATAGCCAATTGTCAAAAACAGCTGAAATTTTCAGAGATATCTTTCAAAACATGTACAATTGTAGTACTAGAATAGTTTTAACGAATGACTACACTTACATATATTGAGGTTCAAAACTTTTTAGACAATTCTCGTATATATATCCCAACGCTAAAACAAAAACGATTTCCAGTAATTGTCGCAATTGCTCCAATATTATAATATATGTATTCACAAAGTAATTGTAGTGTATAACCAGTTCTTCGTACTCATACTAATTTGATATTTGACAGTAGTATTGCATCGTTTTGTTTCATTAAAACAATCTGAAACTAGAAAAAATTAAATTGTATTCCTTATATATATATATATATATCTTATAGTGAAAAATAACATACTGATTCCTGATATTTCTTCTAAATATTTGTAAAGGTAAACTTAACTTCTAAAATTGTTAAAAGGTCCAGAAAACCAGAGTAATCCTGGCATCCAATACTAGCAGGCACTTTTGACGTATAGTACATTGTCAACAAACTACATAATAAGTATAACCATGGTCAACTAGATGTTTCACACATTATTTATTATTAAAAATCATCTTAAATAAATGGAATATAGTCTTACAGTAGTTCATTCTATTATATTACCTGATTTTAAACAATAATACATTTATTTATTGGATTTTAAGAAAGATATGATTTTAATTATAACAATTACGCGCCAAATATGAATCTGCAAATAAAATTTGGTTGTGTATGTTTAGGATATAAAAATTCGTTTCCACCCCTAATAATTGATGTGCCTCAATTACTTTTTACATGTACTTACAAAACATCCCTATATATATTTTAAAATAAGTTCGGTGTCAAGTAACCCCAGAGCAAGGTGATAATAATTTTTTTAATTAATAATATATCAATTTTATACATTTTCTTATTAGAAAATTCGTATCATCCCTAAATAGATGATGATATACACCCCTGTGTATATTCTTAAACAAGTCCGGTGCGAAGCAACCCTGGAGCAAGAGGGTAATTAATATTTAAAAATAAATAAAAAAGCAATTAATATAAAATCCAACACTTTTATACAAAGTTTAATGACTGCTTTGTTTGTAGATTTTGAAAAACATGAAAAACTTAAAATGTATAAAATTGATATGTTATTAGTTAAATTAGTTATTTATTGTATAAGTATTTTAGATGACGTTTTATCCACAAAAGATTATTTAAATGTGAGAACGAAGTTCGAGCATTTAATTATCTTGAGTGGATAATGCGCAACTAAAACACGAATACAATATAACGTTTTATCCACAATAAAAACTTTTATTCAAAATTAATTCATTTTTCAAAATGTCATTTTTTATTTTATCAAATTCTAGATACGTCTGTCAAAAAATGCATTACTGTGGCATTTGTTGCTATGACAGGATGTTTGTTTATCGTTTATTACATTGAAAAAAAATTATGAATTTGATAAAAAATGGAAGAAATTGACTCTATGTATTCCTACAGAAGTTTTTGAAGCAACTCGGCGTTTATTGCCTGCGAAGTCTAAGGAATTGTATGAAAAAGAGTTTACTGAATTTAAGAGCTGGAGAGAAAAACGGAGAGTAAGGGTAATAAATTAAGAAGTCATGCTTTCATATTTCTATAATATCAAGAAAAAGTATGCGGTTTCATCAGCGTGATCTACGTATTCCACGTTGAAGGCTACCATAAAAGTTAACGAAAATATAGATATTTCAAAATATAGCAAACTGACAGCTTATTTGAAGAGTGAATGTAAGGGGTACAAACCGATTCCCGAGAAGAGGAGACATCGATAATTCGTACAAATTCCGAAAATAGCGCCAGCAATAAGATTGTTATCAATGGAAAGGACATCAAATTAGATAAAACAAACAATGATTTAAGTGTTAATATAAATGTTAATGTTTTATTAATAAGTAATTCAATAAATTTGACTGATTTCTGTGCATTATTCGTTCATTGTTTTAACAGTGGAATAAAATTACTTTATTCCACTAGTGTATAATTTGTCCCTTTATACAATTGCAATGAGCACAAATAAATGCATATTATGAGTTGATTGTGGATAAAATTAATTACCACCTTGGTCCGGGGTTGCTAGTCATCGAACTAGTTTTACAATATCCCCAGGGGTGTAGTCTACTTTCATATATTAAAATATGTTAGGTAAATCAACTATTTAGGGTTGATACGAATTTTCTAATAAGAAAATGTATAAAATTGATATATTATTAATTAAAAAAATTATTATCACCTTGCTCTGGGGTTACTTGACACCGAACTTATTTTAAAATATATATAGGGATGTTTTGTAAGTACATGTAAAAAGTAATTGAGGCACATCAATTATTAGGGGTGGAAACGAATTTTTATATCCTAAACATACACAACCAAATTTTATTTGCAGATTCATATTTGGCGCGTAATTGTTATAATTAAAATCATATCTTTCTTAAAATCCAATAAATAAATGTATTATTGTTTAAAATCAGGTAATATAATAGAATGAACTACTGTAAGACTATATTCCATTTATTTAAGATGATTTTTAATAATAAATAATGTGTGAAACATCTAGTTGACCATGGTTATACTTATTATGTAGTTTGTTGACAATGTACTATACGTCAAAAGTGCCTGCTAGTATTGGATGCCAGGATTACTCTGGTTTTCTGGACCTTTTAACAATTTTAGAAGTTAAGTTTACCTTTACAAATATTTAGAAGAAATATCAGGAATCAGTATGTTATTTTTCACTATAAGATATATATATATATATATAAGGAATACAATTTAATTTTTTCTAGTTTCAGATTGTTTTAATGAAACAAAACGATGCAATACTACTGTCAAATATCAAATTAGTATGAGTACGAAGAACTGGTTATACACTACAATTACTTTGTGAATACATATATTATAATATTGGAGCAATTGCGACAATTACTGGAAATCGTTTTTGTTTTAGCGTTGGGATATATATACGAGAATTGTCTAAAAAGTTTTGAACCTCAATATATGTAAGTGTAGTCATTCGTTAAAACTATTCTAGTACTACAATTGTACATGTTTTGAAAGATATCTCTGAAAATTTCAGCTGTTTTTGACAATTGGCTATTGTTTGACTGACGATTGTGTCAGTGTTAGCGTTTTTGTAAAAATGAATGTAATATAATATTGTGCCGTGACTGTTTTTGTTTTTTTTAGGATTGTCACGGAATTGTGTTTATCGATCATGTCAAAAAAAGTAACACAATATACGCAGTATTATTTAACAACCTGAAGGCAATATTTAAAGAAGATAAAAATGCCTTTCCACCAAGACAACACGTTGACAGTCGTCATGGCCAAAATTTACGAATTGCGGATCGAATTCATTTTTCAGCCACTATATTCACCAGATCTACATAATTTTGTAAAACATTTTAATTATGATTAAAAAGTTACCAAATATTTAGAAGACTAAATATTTATTATTTTAATCAAATGTCAATTATGATGTGTACTATTGAAATATATAATTTAATAATTATATGATATTTACATAAATTTAGTTTTCTTCCACGGTTAGTAGTATTTAAAAATAAAATAGCTAATTTTAGGCAATTTTAAATTCAATTCTTACAGTAATTAAACAAGTACAATAAGAAATGTTGACCGATTTAGAAATAGAATTTTATTCTCTACAAACTTGTATCTATTTAAATGATTTTTGTCCACAATAATTTGGGCGACACATCATTGAAGAAATAATTAATTGAATATACTCGAAAGCTGTAAAGATCAGTTTATTTTTGATAGTAATAGTTATTTACATTATAAATCTGCTAAATACATTTTTACGAGAAAACAGTAGCCTGGAATATCAAAATGAGATAGATTTATATTTGGTTTTTTTTGTTTTTAAATGATGTATGGAAACTATATTTGTTTGTACCATCACTTGTTTATTATTTTAACAATATTGTTGCTGCTCAAGTTATAAATGATTTTATTTTTTTCTAGAAAAATATTTTAAAATTGACTGATTACCACTTATCACTATGCTTCTATTTTAGTTTTATTTAATTTCTGTATATTTCAAATTTGGAAACAACTATTAAAGTAAACCTGTTAAATGCAATTGTATTTTTATTTATAAAATATCAAGAATATTTCACTTAATTTAAATAGATAATAACTAAATTAGAATTATAAAATAAATCATAATTTACACTCTTTTAATTATAAATAAAATTGGTAAAATATAATATTAGCTTTGATATAATGTAAATGTAAAAGCAATAAATAATAAAATATATTGCATTTGTTTTCATATAGTATTTGTAATTTTTTTAATCATATTTACTTTCACGTAGCTATTACAATTAAAAGGATATAAGAATATTGTTTTTATATATTGCATTAAAAAATCTTGAAATTTGTTGTCGATGCATTTGGTTCATTGTAATAATCAGCGCCATCTATTACATGTTTTCTATACTATTTGGCAGCGAGAATGGCAACGCAAAGCAAACTTACACGAACACGATTTATACGCTATGAACATTGGAGTGGGAGGTGTTGTCGACGCTATGGGTTGTCGGGGTTATAGACTTGTCGACACTATGGGTTGTCGACGCTGTGGTTTTAGACGCTATGATACGTACTCGTAAAAATGACATAAAAATCACAAATCAACAAAATGTCTTGCTAGTTGAACTAAAAAAAATAAACTGGGTTTAAATAAATAAAAACTAATCCAATGTTAAATATTTCATATGGCGTGTAGTTTAGAAGAGATTTCATATATTTAAACCAAATTTATAATTTACTTTTGTTGGTGCTACTGTCATTATCGATAAAAAAACGAAACAAAATTATGTCAAAAAACATCAACACGGCATTTACAAATATTTTGTTTCTATAAAAGGGAAAAATAGTTTTTAGTATAAAATAAATATGTAAATCGAATTGTAACAATGGACTCGCAAATTCTAAGAAAATGCACTGTGTACATGAAAATATATTTTTTTCTTTCATTTATAATGTAACGTGCTTGGTAATAGTCACAATCTTGGCCGAAACGTCGCATTCATAAATTAAAAAAAATTACACTTTATTTTTAATACCTAAAGCTAAACTCTGAAACCCAATCAAATATAAATTTTCAATCTCTAAAATAAATGTAATTTAAAAAATCTGATGTGGACACCACATGACTTCCTTGTACGCGTATTAAACTATAGATATTTTTTTAATTGCTCATATTTGACATAAAATCTTTTATTTTTTGTTCTAATCCATAGCAAACTTAATTAAAAAAAAACACAAAATATATACTATTTAAATTTAGATATCTCGCTTATGCAAAAGGCTAATTTAAAAATTCTTAATGTGCTAGACGCAGAATTTAATTCTCTAAAACTTTTATTTGAAGCATTTATTTCTAAAATTAAAATAATACCATTTTTTTCAAGGAAAACTGTTAGCAGCTTCATGTAATGTGTCACTTCCGGTTAGTGTATTTTAACCAAAATCTATTATATTATTTCCATTGATATAGTAGTCTTATATACCAAATTTGGAAAGTTTTAAATTATATTTGAATATAGTTTTTCATGAAAATCTATTATAGGCTTCAAGTAAAGTACCACTTCCGGAAGTTATATAATGACCAAAAAGGGAGGTGCACAACTAGATGTTATAACAGTCCTAAATATAAAATTTCAATTTTCTACGGCTTACCGTTTTTGAGTTATGCGAGATACATACGTACGTACAGACGTCACGACGAAATTAGTCAAAATGGACTCAGGGAGGGCCAAAATGCGTATTTCCACTGAAATCTGAGAACCGAAAATTTTCGCGATAACAATACTTCCTTTACTTCGTACAAGGAAGTAAAAACAATATTAAATAATAATAGATTTTTTATTCTTGTAAGTACCAGAATTAGAGTTTACAGCTTATACGTTTTGTGAATATGTTGATGATTAGAACTATTATAATGCGAAAAAAAGGGCCTGCGACAAAATTAATATATAAAAATTTAAAACTAAAAACCACGAACTATCTTTATAATATAAAATATAATAACAAGAATGAAAAGTTTAATTAATAGACTATTAATTCTTTTTTGTTTTCACTACTAGTGGAACAACTCAGAATTATAAATTATTTAGTTATGTTAACGAATGTTCATTATTTTGCAACTTTTTTAATTACTTAAGTCTCGTATGATAGATATATAGGGTGTATCTGTACTTCCGAAATAAATTAAAGGGTATATACTATAAGACGTACTCATGGAACAAAAATGAAAATTCGCAAAAAATTTGCATCGTATTTATCGGTAACATTTTGTTAGCCACTGGTTGATAGCTATTTTTAATAATTTTATTTAAATCTTCTTACAAGTAATTGTTTACACAACGCCAAATATATGTCTAATGTGTAATTAATAATTTAATTTAGTTAAATGCAGCAGGTCAAGCAATAAAATACGCTAATCCAGTGGCCCTAAATTGTTCATTTCAAGTAAACCATCCTTAATTTAGCGAATTTAAAAAAAATTCTTTTTGTTCCATGATCAGTACGTCTTATAGTATATACCCTATAATTTTTTTCCCGAAGCACAGATACACTCTATATAAGAGTAGTAATAATTCAAAGATAACTTTTTAACGCGAGTTGAGATAAAACAAAAGTGAGCACTTTGATACGGCTGAGAACAGATAATTGCTTTTGCTGCAAGAATCAGAATTACTTTGTCTATTTAACTGTTTCTCGATGATTTTAAATATACAAGATAAGGAAGCCTCTTACGATATATACGAGTACTCCACAGGAAACTATAATTGTTATAATATATATATATATATATATATATATTAGGAAATTCTTATAAAAAAATTTTTACGTCATTGCTAAAATGATCCAAAATGTGATAAAACTAAGGAAAACCAACCTCATTTGATGTTTAATAGGCTGGAAATGGTGCCGCAAACGTGATAAAGGTAAAAAATTGCTGTTTTTCACGTACTTTTTTTAAATTTCACTATTTTGAACTTGGAGGAGCCTTAATAACATGTTTTGGGTATCAGAATCGATAAATTCAAGGTTTTCTGATTAGTTTTACACAAAACTTCACGTTGATACGATGAGTTTAGATAAGGTATGGCCATTTGAAAAAACAAGATTCTAGGCTTTTCATATTTTTTGACTATAACATTGCTTTATCGCACAAAACCTGATCAGAGCTGAATTTTATGATTATGGGAGAATGAAAATTACAAAAAATTGCAAATGAAAATTTGAAAATTGCATTGGTCATCTTACCAAAGATGAAGAACAAATGCAATATATCGTTGAACTGGAAACATACAGGCAAACGTATCCTTCAACTAATAAAAAGGAAGTCACGAAACCATTTTAGAATTAATGTATGAAATGTAACAATATTAATATTTATGAAAATAAAATCTAAATTAGAAACTTTCAGAAATTAGCTTAGTTTGCTTCCAAACATTCTCCCATAATCATAAAATGCAATTCTGATCAGGTTTTGAGCGATAAAGCAATGTTATAGTCAAAAAATATGAAAAGCCTAAAATCTTGTTGGTTTTTCTTCAAATGGCCATAACTTAGCTAAACTCAACGTATCAACGTGAAGTTTTGTATAAAACTAATCAGAAAACAATGAATTTATCTATTCTGGCATACAAAATATGTTATATAAGCTCCTTCAAGTTAAAAATAGGTAAACTTTCCGTGAACACACCCATTTTTGACCTTTATCGCGTTTACGGTACCATTTCCCGCCTATTAAACGTCAAATAAGGTTGGTTTTCCTTAGTTTTATCACATTTTGGATCTTTTAGCAATGACGTAAAAAAATTTTTCCTTTTTCTCGAATTATTACTGCTATTAGATGCTCTAACTATTACTGTTTTAAATACTGCTCGTATGAACGGTATGCTGAATAATGGTATCCAAATACTTATTAAATACCTTTTACTATTAGTTAAAAAATCTTCAACTATTTTAGAAAATAAAGGATTACATATCTATCTTTTTAAAATAGTTTAGCCAAGTTTGCCAATGAAAATGTAAACTTAATTAGCGTTCATACTAACCACTGATATTTCCTGCAGGTTTTCGTCCCTTTGCTCTCTAACCCCGAAAACCATACCGGATGGCCGGCGGTGGTGGCCGAAGATGTGACACGACACATACATACGTTCCGCAATACCGTGACACAAATCAAGGGTGCTCTACAGCACCAAACACTACTGGCGATGCCCCCCGGCATTCACCGCATCTACGAGGTGGAATTGGCATGTCGTGACAGCGGCGGTGAGGCCGTGGATCTCTACCTCAAGGCTGCTATAGAAGGCGTCATCATTAAGTGGGCCACGCAAATCAATGAGATCCTCAAAGAGAATTCTACCATCGCCTTCGCTGAAGGAGCGCACCCCACGCCACAAGCAGAGGTGGATTTCTGGAAAGATAGGCTGAAGAACTTGGAGAGCATTTATGATCAGATGCGAGACCCGAGAGTTAAAAAGATGGCATCCTATTTAGGTATGTGCATGTTTTATAAACTTTATTACAAAAAAAGTGAAGAAAATTTCATGTGTAATTAAGGAGACGTAACTAAATAGTGAGTATAGTTTTTTGGGTCATCATTCTTATCTTAAGAACCATAAGAATGCAATGTTGGTTAAATATAATCTTAAAATAATTCATTTTAAGAAGCG
This sequence comes from Pterostichus niger, assembly GCA_947425015.1. Lineage (NCBI taxonomy): Eukaryota > Metazoa > Arthropoda > Insecta > Coleoptera > Carabidae > Pterostichus > Pterostichus niger. The sequence continues at coordinate 26,681,691 of OX380336.1, read as the reverse complement.
AATTTTATGTATCGCAGACCTCAGTAAGTTTTGCGTGTGAAGTACGGTTACCTGCTAGCAAATCATAGGGATAATTTTAATGTGGTAAAAATCAGTTTGTCGGCTGTGTGGAAACTGAATTTGGGTTTTTAAATACAGAGTCACACATTGCCACAAAGCTATCTATTCTTAAAATTAATTAATGTAAGTAAGTAATTTAAATTTAATGTGGGAATCGTCTTAGATTTTCATTTGTCATTTCTAGATTCCAATGCATTACCACGTTGCCAGTTATTGTGAATATAATAAAATAAATATATCATCACGCCTTTTACCCATTACTGGGCGTGGCACTCTGTCTTAGCAAATCTCGGTAAGTGATATATTTTGCGCTTGAAGTGCGGTCAAATCATAGCTCCCAAAGATGTTAGTTTAGGGGAAGCCAGAGAGGTAGTTTTATCGTGGTAAAAGTTGTTTGTAAATAATATAGAGAATTTAAAATGAAATAAGAAATGGTATTATTTGTTAGCAAGCTAACTATACATTCAAGAGATCAGCCTAAATATTATATATCAGTCTCAAACCAGAAGTTTAAATTAAACACCCGATCAGAGTTTGGATAAAATTTCCAAACATAGCTCTGAGTAAAGTAAAATTCCAATTTCACTCTTTTATAAATGATGCAGAATTTTTACGGACTTGTGTACTATGAAACAAAATAATTAAATAACGTCACAATAAAATTTGTTTCGAGTTTTTCACAACAAAATTATTAATTTAGTTTCGTCTACAAATAAATATAAATATATCATCACGCCTTTTACCCATTACTGAGTGTGGCATTCTGCCTTAGCAGATCTCGGTAAGTGATATATTTCTTCGCATGAAGTGCGGTTACCAGCCGTCAAATCACGGCCCCCAAAGATGTTAGAGAGGGGAACCACAGGGATAGATTTAATTTGGTGGCTGTGGAAATCGAACCAGGGTTCTCAAATCCACAGGCCGACTCGATACCACTGAGCCACCTACTCCATGTCCATACTGAAAATGAAGAAAAAAAGATGAAGAAGGAAAGGAGTATCTTCCTGCGCTTGTTTTTGAAGCTGAATTCCACACAATTGCAGTTGGACACTCTATAGTAAAAACAGAAAATAAATAAAAAAATTAAGAAAGGAAGGAAGCATCTTCTACGCTTGTTTTTAAAGATGCTCACGAGGAAAATATATCACTTTCCGAGATCTGCTATGGAGTATATTTTTAATTATTTTATTTTATATGTATGTTTCTTGTTGCAGAACTAACGAACAGCACATACTTACCTTGTTTGAAGAGTTTATTCCGAAATGTAGTCAGCGCTGTAACAGAAGCTCGGGATATAACCTTGTATTTGAAACCAATGGAAAAATATTTTGATTTATTTCAAGATCAGGACTTACTAGAAAATGACGAGAATTTACTTCCAATGTTTCACTGTTTATGCCTTGTATGGATAAATTCACGGTATTACTGTAATAGTTCAAAAATAATAATACTGCTACAAGAAATGGCAAACATGATGATTGACGCAGCCAACAAACAACTTGATCCTGGATCTCTTTTTCAAGGAGATGTTGATGAAGCACTTTTAAAAGTTTCAAAATGCATAGATATTCTAAAACATTTCATGTAAGATATTTATTTAGAAACAATTTTCTCTAGCTCAAAATCTCAAGACTATAAAATGTATTATTTTCTTTAATTATTTTCATTTTTTGACAATCACAGATACAATATTTCAGTTGTTTACATGTAGATTTAACAGCTTGTATCATTTAAAAAAAACATAATTTATATTCTAATATTTAAAGGAGATTTATGAAACTAAAAAATCATTTTTTCTACGATTGCTATGAAAAGTTGACAATTACGCTCTCATTTGTCATCGTAAAGTTGACGTTTTCTGTGGAACAATCGAAAAATATCATTTTTGCGCGTCTCCAATGGCAACGCGCGAAAAAGATATTAAATGCGCGCTTATTTCAATAGTTACCAGGGATACAAACAAAACAGAAACTTATCATATTGTCAGTTAACAGAATGAATTTATTTTAAATACGTATACGTTTTTTAATAATTTTAAGATGCAATCGTAGAAATTATTATGTGTGTATCTCGAGCGTAAAGTGCACAATTGCAGCTCTCGCCTTCGGCTCGCGCTGTAATTACCGTGCTCGAGTAACAAAGAATCACAAATAACTATATTATATAGAAAGAAAAAAATAAGTTTAAAAAGTAAAGATAAAATAAACTTGTATCATGTAGGAAAGAATTCATTAACGAAATATATACTAACTAGCTTGCTTTATGTTCTGCATATTAACTTGAAGAATAATGAATATTATTTTATAGGGAATGTTTTGAAGAACATCGAGATAAACTAGACACGTATTTTCCTGCGGGTATTGAGCCAATTCCATGGGCTTTTCATCCCCGAATGATTTTTCAAAGACTTATGTTATATATCGAGAGATTAGACTTAGTCTATGATGTATTTGCCAATGCCCTGGAATATTATAAACTGGAAAGAGTTGTCGTTGGTGGAATCAAAGGACGAGACCTAACTGTTAAAGTGGAAAATATTCTTGAAGTAACATACATACATACATTATTTAATTACATTTTTAAAAACTACTTTATTTTAGGAATTCAATAAAATTTATAGCGTATTTATGAATATTACTTATGAACCACTGGAGCCAGAATTAGACGAGTTTGTCGTCGATTATAAAATTTTCAAAGGACATGTTTTAGATCTTGATAATAGATTGGCAGCTATTGCGGTTCAAGGTTTTGATGAATGTGAAACTTTAATAGGACTTGTTAAGGTTAATTATTTTTAATTTATATGAATAACAGGCTGCTATATATTGCCTTTCCGAAAGAACAATATTACAACTACAAAAAATGTAATTTTGTAGAACGAAACATTTTTATTTAATTAGCAAAAATTGGGGAATTTTTCTTTTTTTTTGTAAGTATATTTTGTTACGAAAGGCGCTGAATGGGGTGGATGATATATATTTATATATAGGGTGAGTCTGGGAAGACGCCCCCCCCCTTTAACTTTTTTATTATGAGTAATAGAAAAAAATGGTTCATATGAAAGTTTTATTATTTTAAATATACTATTTGATGGCAGATGTAGATATTTTTTATAAAGTCAGGTTTACAAGATACGACTATCAACTTTTATTTTTTAAATAGCAACCTATAATTATTTTACTAAAATAAAAACCGCCATTTTTTTCTCTTTTCAACGGTGTATTAGTTTTTATTAATGTATCTGAAAAAATTCGAGAAAAATAAGAAAATTGAGAAATACTAGAAATAATTTTTATACAAATATTATAGGTGGCTATGTGAAAATAAACAAAATGTAACAGTGTTATACAACTTAACAAACTAAAGCAACAAATTCAGTAACAAAAACAACTTAAAACAAATTATTTTCACATAGCCACCTATAATATTTGTATAAAAATTATTTCTAGTATTTCTCAATTTTCTTATTTTTCTCGAATTTTTTCAGATACATGAATAAAAACTAATACACTGTTGAAAAGAGAAAAAAATGGCGGTTTTTATTTTAGTAAAATAATTATAGGTTGCTATTTAAAAAATAAAAGTTGATAGTCGTATCTTGTAAACCTGACTTTATAAAAAATATCTACATCTGCCATCAAATAGTATATTTAAAATAATAAAACTTTTATATGAACCATTTTTTTCTATTACTCATAATAAAAAAGTTAAAGGGGGGGGCGTCTTCCCAGACTCACCCTGTATATACAGCGTGTAACAGCGAAACCAACCACTGCCTATATTTTCTTTATTATTATAGTTACAAAAAAATATTATAAAGCAAAGTTGTAGAAGACCAAGGGGGACATCTGCTTAAAGAATAAAATTATTTTTTAAACCAGTGGTTCTCAAGTTACAACACAAAGTTATATTTTTTCAAATGGGATTATACATATTTTTTTAGACCTATTCGATAGAGTATTTTTTTCTGAATTCAACCATGTGACCATTCTACATCCTTACATAATAAAAATATTGAGAAAAGTTCAATTGAAATTGGATGAAAAACAAAAACAAAAGAACAAAATATTAAACACACAAAGAATAACAATTTACAACAATTATTATTACTTGACAGCAGCTAAATTTTGTTCTTTTGTTTATGTTTTTCATCCATAGCTTACTGCACATTAATATTAAAAATTGAAATAAATATTTAAATTTCAATTGAATTTTTCTCAATATTTTTATTATGTAAGGATGTAGAATGGTTACATGGTTGAATTCAGAAAAAAATACTCTATCGAATAGGCCTAAAAAATATGTATCATCCCATTTGAAAAAATATAACTTTATGTTGTAACTTGAGAACCACTGGTTAAAAAAATTATTTAATTCTTTAACCAGATGTCCCCCTTGGTCTTCCACAACTTTGCTTTATAATAATTTTTTGTAACTATAATAATAAAGAAAATATAGGCGGTGGTTGGTTTCGCTGTTACACCCTGTATATTGCCTTTCCGTAAGAACAATATTACAACTACAAAAAAAATTGTTTTTAAATTAGCAAAAATTAGGAAATTTTTCTTTATTCTGTAAGGATATTTTGTTACGAAAGGCGCTGAATGGGGTGGATGATATATACACTGATGGTATAGCAGAAATGTTTAAGGGATTGAGTTACGTTATAAAAAAATGTAACTAAATAAATGACGTAGTATGCCATTATGTTTACATGATAAATCTGTACTGTTTTAAATTGTGCTGCATTGTTATAATTTAGTTTTTTTAAAATACTATAGACTAAGAGACTTTAAAAATATACCTTTTCATTATAATTCACTAAACGCGTAGAGATTTAGAACAAATATTCAATCTCAATAAAATAAATTATACTATTAGATTTACAAAACAAATAATTAAATTAAAAATAATTATAACGACGATATCACCATTTTGAGACGGAATTAAATGGTATAACAGAGCCTTCTTGTCTCTTGCGAAAATTTTATATTATATTTTTCGTAAAGTTAGTTAAATGCAAAAAAAAATAAATACGAATGTTTTTTTGTTGTCAATATGGTGGTCGTATATTAAAAGAATTTTCTGTATGTACTTATATATTTTACGTTTGATTTTTATAACGGACAAATTTATAAACTGTCATAAAAAACTAAAAGCATGTTTATTTTCTACTAGTAAATAAAAATTAAGGAATTTTTTAAAGAAGAAACCAAAATATCAATGAAAAATATAAAAATAGTTTTGTATGTTAATTTTAATTCTGAACAATTTTATATTCTACAATTTTTGCTGTAAAATTTATAGGAGAACAGAAAATAGTATAAAACTAATATCACATCTTAAACCTCTATATTCACCTCTAACCTCCATCAGCCCGTATAAATTAGTTTTCCAGGATTTTCTATAAATTATATCAGATATTTGCATTGTCTTATGCTATTCAGATTTTATTATACCATTCTATATAAAACTGTTATTACAGATGATAAATATTTGGGGTCAACTATTGGATAGACCAGTAATAAGTGAACTAATGATTCCAAAATATCCGAAACTACTAGAATTAGAAGATGAACAGTTAGACGTAGTAAAAATATTGTTTGACAGAGGACTTGACGACAATGACTACACAGTTGATATTCATTTTCCTCCAGTCGCTGCAAAACTGTTTTGGATTCATAAGCTTCGATCCAGAATTAAAGTACCTATGGATGAATTACAAGAACTCGAAAATCCAATTATGTTGTCTGAACAGGGAGAAGAAGTGCAACTTAAATATGACGAAATGTGTGAGTTACTAGATGCAGTAGAACTCGAAACATTCACAGAATGGGCTGAACTCGTTCCAGAGCAATGCAGACTAAATCTTAATAAACCGTTAATAATAAGAAGTGATGACATGTTGTTGGCATTGAATTTTGATCCACAACTTGTTGCAATTTTAAGAGAAGTAAGGTATATGAATATATTAGAACGTGATGATATGCCTCAAGACGCATTGGATCTGTTTGATCGTGTTGAAGAACTACATAGAAATATATTGAATTTAAATCGAACTATACAGTGGTACAATTGGCTTCGAACAAGAACAAAATCTGTCGAATTAGATTTAATTACTAATCAGATGAAAGAAATCGATGATAAGATAGATAATGCAATAGAAACTTTAAATTGGACTTTAGATGTTTGGGAAATCATCAATGGAATTCATCTAAATGTAAAAGATTTGTATGATAGAGTTTTCCAGGCTCAAGTTAATCTCCGTAAAATACTAAGTTCTATAGATAAATGGGCTGTGATTCCGTTATATGACAGAAAAGATGGTAAAAAAGATCAGCTCTTGTATTTGGATGATCGAATGGAACGTAGACAAAGGCGATACAACATTATAAAGCAATCTGCCGATGATATTGCGTGTATGTTAGATGAAAATTACAAACTATTCTTTAAAGTGGAAATGCCACATCCAGATTTGGACGAAGAAGAAGAGGAGGAGGAAGAAGAACTTGCTTCACCAACACCTGTTCCATCTAGAAAAGGAAAACGAAAAGGAAAAGGTAAAGGAGGTAAAGAGGAGAAAGAGGGCGAAGAGGGCAAAAAAGGTAAAAAGGGCAAAGAGGGAAAGAAGGGTAAAGCTGATGAAGAAGGTAAAGAGGGAGAACAAAGTCCTGCAGAAGATTCACCTAAATCGCCAAAAGGTAAAAAAGGTAAAAAAGGCAAAAAAGGTAAAAAGGGCAAGAAAGAAGATGTAGTTGAGGTTGAAGAAAAACCACCGGAAGAAGTACCGCCAGAAATTATAAATGAATATGAAATGAGCGAAGAAGAAAGACAAATTAAATGGGAAGCGTATTTAATTTATATTGACACTTTGATAGGTGATATGTTGTTGAAAGCAGTGATGTTCAGTTTTGGAGTATTTCTTTCCGAAATGGAGCAGGGAAGAAAGGCACCTCTGTTTGAAGTTGCGTTAGAACTACAAGACCCTTATATACGGTTTGTACCATCGCTGGACCAAGAGGATGAAGCATGTTTTTATGGTCTTATGAAATCTTTAATTGAAGATATTATTGTAATGTGTGAAATGATACCTCGGGTAGCTGTTAACACAGAAACACTTAATTACCGCTGTTTAATTGAAAATAATTTAGATATCATTGATTTAATCAAGGAAACATTGAGTCGAGTAAAAGAAGGAACTGAGAAAGCAGTGAAATATAGTGAAGCCTTTGAAAAATATTCATATTTATGGCTTGATAATCGCCAAGCTTTCTTGAAACAATTTTTAACTTATGGAAGAATTTTAACACCTGAAGAAGTTGAATTGTTGACAGATGAAAACTATGTTATAAAGGAAACTCCACCAACTATAGCTCAATTTAAAGAACAGATTGATTTATATGAGGAACTATATCATACGGTAATAGTTATTTACGTATCAAGTGCAGAAAGATGGGTTTTTTTGAATTAGTGGTCCGTTGCTGCATGAGCGAAGCGAATGCTGCAAGACCGCGAGTTCAAAAAAACCCCTTTCTGCACGAGTTGCGTACACTATTTTTTCTACAACCATAAACCATATTTTGATAAAAATAATAAAACAAATTTCAGTAATTGTAACATCTCTGAAATTTTGTATTAATTTAGAAACTTTAGAAAGATACCTGGTTTAATGTATCCATGACAACTGACAATGACAAACTAACTCAATTATTTTGTTGATAATGAGGAAAAATTTCTCCGTGCTTTCAATTTAAAACATGTTTGAATCGAGTGGCGAGCACGTATTAGATTCTATAGACATTATAGAAGAAGCAAATGCTGCAACATTAAATTTGCTTCCATAAATATTAATAGAAAGTATACTGTATAGAGTTTATTTATATTAAATTACTTTTCTGCACTAGTGCAGAAATAATTCACATTTTTGCACTAGTGCAAAAATCTCCTACTTTCATAATAAAAATAAGTTCAAAAACGCCTACTTTTTTAATGGTTGTAGAAAAAATTGTTTTTGTAACTAGTATCTAAAATCTAATATTTTATATTGGCATTTCTAGGTGGCAGCTATCGAATTGTTATACATTATTGATTGCTGGTTACGAATTGATGTTCGCCCACTACGACAAGCAATATTAAATACTGTTTGCAAATGGGGTAATCTCTTCAAACAACATTTGGTAGACCATGTCGTCAATAGTTTGGATGAATTAGAAAACTTCTGCATAGAAGCTAATGCAATTCTTCAAAAAGAACTTAATGAAGATGATTACGAAGGTTTATTAAAAGTTATGGAATATCTATTTAAAGTTAAAGATCGTCAAATTGCCACCGATAATATGTTTGAACCACTGAAAGAAATTATAGAACTCTTGAAACAATACGGGGTGGAATTTGATGAAGAAGTACATGTTCAGGTATGTACGAGTATACTTTTGTAATTGTAAAAACCTATTTTTTATATAAATATATAATATAAATATATCATCACGCCTTTTACCCATTACTGGGTGTGGCACTCTGCCTAAGCAGATCTCGGTAAGTGATATATTTCATCCCGTGAAGTGCGGTTACCAGCCGTGAAAACACGGAGGGGGAGCCACAGTGGTAGATTTAATTTAGTGAAAATTATTTGTCGGCTGTGGGGATCGAACCAGGGTTCTCAATATCCACAGACCGACTCGATACCACTGAGCCACCTACCCATTTCGTCTATAATTTTAGTAAATAATTGGCGATCCGAATAGGAATTCGGATCGAATCTCGGATTGGATGTCAAATTGCATCTCGGATAGGATGGCAGATCGGATCTCGGATCATATGTCAAATCGAAACGGATTAAACCAAATCCGGTCGGATGTACAATTTTTCGATAATGCCAATCTCTAATATTTATTATCCTTATCATAAAAGTATTAGTATTAGTAGCAGAATAACATGTCAATGTTTAATTTGATTGCAGTTATCAGAATTACCAGAGAAATGGACTTATACTAAGAAATTAGCAGTAACTACAAAACAACTGGTGGCTCCATTACAAGCAAACCAAGTCAATTTATTACGAAAGCGCATTACTTTGTTCGACATTCGTCAAGGATTGTACAAAGATGGATTTAAGAAGTATTCATTGTTCAAATATGATTGTGAAGATGTGTATACACTGTTAGATAAAACACAAGTTGAGATCAAGGTATATGAAGCTGAAATGAAGAAATTGGAAGAATCGGCCGGTTTGTTTGAAGTTAATCTTCCTGAATTTAAAGCCATTAAACAGTGCAGGAAAGAAATTAGACAACTTAAAGTAATAATAAATTATCATAAATTATCGAATCGAAGGTTTGGTGCACACATGTGTTAAGTAATATTTATCTGATTTTACAGAAATTAAGTTTCAATGTTTATATGTTTGCAAATTTGTATTATTATATCACATTCATTTCACAAAATCTTTTAAAAATATATTAACAAATATTTTGTGAGATAAAAGTGATATAATAATACAAATTTGCAAACCTATAAACATTTAAACTTAATGGAAGGTATTATGAATAAGCGACTGTGACTAGGAATGGAAAAGTAATTAAGCAGGAATCCAGTCAGAATTATCCGTGTATTTTACTGAGCCAACGTTTCGTTGACAATTGAAACCTCATCAGGGCAACTGTGAAGAAAACATGAAGTTAAACGAGAATACAGTGCACGTGAAATGACAAACAACAAAATACTTACAGCCAAAAATAGGTGTAAATAGTTACAAAAATATAAAAAATTATACAAAACATCAAAAAAGATGTAGTCAATAAAGTAAAACATAAAAAACAAAATAATGTCCAAAGCCTCATCAAACAGGTTAGTATAACACAGTGAAAAATATTTATTATGTCCTACAGACAAGTCGAATGACGAGCAAATGGGCTCAAAATGGAATAAACCAAGTAGTTAAAAGGAATTTGGCTCAGTAAAATACACGGATAATTCTGACTGGATTCCTGCTTAATTACTTTTCCTTTAAACTTAATTTCTGCAAAATCAGATAAATATTACTTACCTAACACATGTGTGCACTAAGCCATCGAATTATTAACAAAAATAGTGGTGGATCCAGATCCAGATCGGATGGTGCATTAGGTTTAAGTCAAAATCAATTTTATTTGATTAGTAATAAATTATGAGTTTTGTTTTTATTGAAACAAAAAAATAAAATTATGGTATAATAATGAATAAATATTGATGCCTGACATTGATTCCAATATCGGTGTTAGATGAATTAAATGTACGGTGAATCGCAATATTCTTCCTTACTTTTTTTTTAATAATTCCGTCCTGATGTACAAGAGCAAAACATCTCATTGTAATGGGTTTACCCACCCATTATGAAGTAGTTGTGTAAATAATTTGAAACAAATTTCTACTTGATTTATATTCTATTATAAGTACAAAGAGCGGATTAGAAAATAACTATTGTCCGAATATATATACAGGATGAATCTGGGAAGACGAACCCTCCCAAAACTTATTTATTATAAAAAATAGAAAAATTTTCTTCATATAGAAGTTTTAGTATATTAAATATACTATTTTATGACATATATAATTTTTTTTTAAAGTCAGGTTTACATGAAACGACTATCAACTTTTATTTTTCAAATGGGAACCTACAATTATTTTATTAAAATAAAAACCGCCATTTTTTTCTCTTTTCAACGATGTATCAACTTGTTATCAATGTATATGAAAAAATTGAGATAAATAAGATAATTGAGAAATATCAGAAATTATTTTTATTTAACTATTCTAGGTGGCTATGCAAAATTAAATAAAATGTAACAAGGTAAAATTAATGACAAAACACGTGAACTAGTAACAAATAAATATCTGCATTGTTGTCATTAATTTTACCTTGTTACATTTTGTTTAATTTCGCAGAGCCACCTAGAATAATTGAATAAAAATAATTTCTGATATTATCTCGTTTTTTTTCATATACATTTATGACAAGTAATACATCGTTGAAAAGAGAAAAAAATGGCGATTTTTATTTTAATAAAATAATTCTAGGTTCCCATTTGAAAAATAAAAGTTGATAGTCGTATTTACATGATTGTAAACCTGACTTTATAAAAAATATCTATATGTGTTATAAAATAGTATATTTAATATACTAAAACTTCCATATGAAGAAAATTTTTCTATTTCTTATAATAAAAAAAGTTAAGAGGGGTTCGTCTTCCCAGACTCACCCTGTAATTACGGAGAGGGAGAATTGCCTTCTGTGCTTCCTGCTGGATCTACCACTGGTCAATACGTTTATTATGTTCTAAATAATGACTATCTTTTCGATATTTTGTAGCAATTGTGGGACTATGTATTCATAGTCCAATCATGTATCGACGAATGGAAGATGACTCCATGGAAAAAAATCGATGTCGAGAACATGGAAATGGAGTGTAAAAAATTCGCCAAAGAGATTAAAGCTTTTGACAAAGAGCTACGCGCCTGGGACCCGTACATTCAGATCGAGGGTACGGTGAGGAACATGCTGACGTCACTTCGGGCAGTGACGGAGTTGCAGAATCCAGCGATCCGAGATCGTCACTGGAAGCAGCTTATGCAGACCACCAAGGTGCCAACATATACACAAATATACACTTACATATGTAAAGAGGGTGTCACACGGGGATGAGTAACAACAATTTAATGTGCTTCAACGAGTGTTGAATGAAAGCATGTATTTCGATGCTCATATATTATTTAGTAGTTTTATTGTTATTGGAGTAAATACAGTGATGAAAAATATTTTTTCTACAATTGTTATAAAAACTTGACAATTACGCTCTAATTTGTCATTGTAAAGTTGATGTTTTCTGTGGAACAATCGAAAAACAACTTTGTCGCGCGTTTGTCATTGGAAATAGTTATTTGTGTATTAAGAGCGTAAAGTGATTCTTTGTTATTTTAACACGATAATTGCAGTGCGAGCCGAAGGCCAGAGCTGCAATAGTGAAAGAGGAACAAAGACACTTTACGCTCGTGATACACACATAATTTTTTCTACGATTGCATCTTAAATGATATTATATTATGATCTTATATTATTAAAAAAGTATACGTACGGAAAATAAATTCGTTCTGTCAACTGTCTGTTTCTGTTTTGCTTGTATCTCTGGTAACTATTGAAATAAGCGCGCATTTAAAATCTTTTTCACGCATTGCCATTGGAAACTTTTAATAATTTAAGATGCAATCGTAGAAAAAAATGTATGTGTCACGAGCATAAAGTGTCTTTGTTCCTTGTAGCTCTCGTCTTCGGCTCGCGTTGCAGTTACCGTGATCGAATAATAAAATAGTTATTTACGTATCAAGTGCAGAAAGATGGGGTTTTTTGAATGAGTGGTCCGTGAGTTCAAAAAAACTCCTTTCTGCACGAGTTGCGTACACTATTTTTTCTACAACCATAAACCATATTTTGATAAAAATAATAAAACTTTTAGTAATTGTAACATCTTTGAAATTTTTTATTAATTTAAAAACTCTAGAAAGATACCTGGTTTAATGTATCCATGACAACTAACACTGACAAACAAATTCAATTATTTTGTTGAAAATGAGGAAAAATTTCTCCGTGCTTTCAATTTAAAAAATGTTTGAATCTAATGGCGAACACGTATTAGATTCTATAGACATTATAGAAAAAGCAAATGCTGCAACATTAAATTTGCTTCCAAATAAATCGGGAAAAAGATATGAAAAAGAAAATGATTTGTTTACAACATTACTTTTCTGCACTAGTGCAGAAATAATTCACATTTTTGCACTAGTGCAAAAATCTGCTACTTTCATAATAAAAAAAAAGTTCAAAAACGCCTACTTTTTTAAATGGTTGTAGAAAAAATTACTTTACGCTCTTAATACTCAAATAACTATTGTATTAAAAAATCTCTGTTTAAAATTTCACATTTCACAAAATACTTTACCGTTTAACATGTATTAATATTTTATCTGGTTTCTAAACATGCTGCTATAGGTAGCGGAACGTCTACCTTCCCACTATACAGTGAGTTTCATTATTTCAAACTTTGTAATCTAATTTACAACTTCACAACATTTGTATGATTAAGGATTCGTTTATTAATGCTGGAATAAAATAACATAACTAATCTATCAGAGAAGTGAACAAATATTGTATTCTCAGATGAGATAACTGCCATTTTATACCAGCGTTAATATATCATGTGTGTCTTACAAAAAATATCTTTTCTATTTTTATATTCAAAATTTGAGATACAAATCTGTAATTTATCGGAAACACAAGCACTACTACTGTTCATATAATCTGTATGATACAAAAATGATAGATGTGTCCTAAGCTTAATGTATCACTTGTGTAAATTAATTATAAATTGCACTCTTTACTCTACGAATTAAGTTCTATCATTTTTATTATTATTTATTTTTTTGAGTATTCATGATGTAATTAATCTCGATACATTTTTTTGTATTACTACTTGGTAAATAGTTGAAAATGGAATATATTTATTTTAACACATCTCATAACACATTAATTTTATCATTCATTATCCCTGAATCCTTCATTAGAGCAGAAATTTCATACACTATAATTAAGTATTTATTTTTCTTGTACGTTTCTTCAATTTCTCCGCGATAAGTTTCATATCCTTTTTTTGATTTGATCGTTTTCATGTTATTCTTTTTCGTTACAAATTGTATTGTGTTAGCAAAATACAAATCTGCAATTAGTCGAAATTACTTTATCATCATTTATTTCCAAACAAAAATCTCGCGTGAAGTACAAAATTGTAAAACATAACTTACCATACTGCGAATACGCGCATCCGTGCTGTTTAGGCTCAGTTCGTGATCTCTTAAAAAGACGAAATATTGTATTTAATTGTATAAAATTATGAGAGAAATAGTTTAAAATTTCACAATGAAAATAAAAATTTTGAGTCAAAATTTAGAAATCTTGAGTCAAAATTTACTGCGTGCCGCAACATCCAAGTTATTACGAAAACTGAGATTGTGTATATCTGTCAATTGTATCAACCAATGACTTTAAATCTTACACCAACATTTATTACATTCTTAATTAAAATGTAATGAATGGAAATTTAGTAAATCTTGAACCAAAACATAAAAATTTTGGCGAAAAAACAAGGTGGATAACATTTGAGTCAAGATTTTACATTTTGACAAAACGAGCTTTTTTAGAATGAGAAAAAAAATCCTTAGAAGAGAAAACAAAATTATAAAATTATTTGGAACACAATTTTATTATTTTTAAATGATATGAACAGTTTAAAAATTTTGATATAAAAATATCATATACTAAAATAAAAACTTAATTGAATCTTTACTCCGGGGCCCCCTAAGAAGTGGGGGCTCGGGCCCGTGCCTTGATCCGGAACTTTCATCTCGTAATCAATTTCAATCAATCTAGCATTTTTACTTTACCCTGATTCATCCATCCTCATATAATATATAGTTGTTTCTTTTTCACTAGTGAAAAATACGAGAGCAGTTTAATTTATGCCTTTTAAAATTATTTCTATTGCTTTTTATATCTTTACAATGACACAGACAGCATGTATTCGTTATTCCTTATATTTTGTTCCCAATTATCCTTCACTTCTTTAAAATTTATAATTTATTTTCCGAATACTTTTATAATCACATATATAAATTTCTGCAGGTTAAATTTGTTATGGATGACAAAACAACTCTTAAAGATCTTCTTGATCTGAACTTGCATGAATATGAGGAGGAAGTGAAGAATATTGTAGATAAATCCGTCAAGGAAATGTCTATGGAAAAGACCTTAAAAGAATTAAATGCAGTTTGGTCTTCTATGGAATTTGATATCGATATTCACGAACGTACTAAACTGAGATTATTAAGAGCTAGTGAAGAGTTAATTGAAACCTTAGAAGATAACCAAGTACAATTACAAAATTTGATGACTTCCAAGTTTATAGATTACTTTTTGGAAGAAGTTTCTGAATGGCAACATACTCTTTCTGTAGCTGATCAAGTTATTGGAGCATACTTTGAAGTGCAACGAAAATGGATGTATTTAGAATCTATTTTTATTGGTTCTGAAGATATTAGAAGTCAATTGCCTGAAGATTCCAAGAGATTTGAAAGAATTGACAGAGAATTTAAAGTAAGTGTTGTTTTAAATTTAATATAAAAATTTATACGTATATACTCACAAATTTATGTTATTTATTTATTGTTTTCATAGGAAATTTTGGGACAAATGAATGTAAATTTAAATGTTGTAAAAGCAACAAGTAAGCCAAATTTATATGAGAGACTTGACGGCTTATTGTCGGATTTGATTCTTTGTGAAAAGGCTCTGAATGATTATCTTGAAACTAAAAGACTTGCATTTCCAAGATTTTATTTTGTATCTTCAGCCGATTTACTGGATATTTTGTCAACTGGAAATCAGCCCGAATTAGTACAAAGGCATCTTACTAAATTATATGATTCTATTGCAAAACTGAGATTTACCCAAGAAGGTGGTAAAAACACGAAGCAAGCCAAAGGAATGATATCAAAAGAGCACGACGAATTCGTAGCATTTCTGGGTTTATGCGACTGCAATGGAAAAGTAGAAATATGGCTAAATCGCGTCACAGATGCAATGCGCAAAACTTTGCATAATCTATTCCAGGAGTCAGTCATTGCTTATGATGAAAAACCTCGCGAGCAGTGGTTGTACGATTGGCCAGCACAACCAGCTCTATGTGGTACTCAGATCTGGTGGACACTTGAAGTAAATATCGCTTTTTCTCGACTTGAAGAAGGTTATGAAAATGCACTTAAAGATTATCAAAAGAAACAAATTCAACAACTGAGTGCTTTAATTGTACTTCTACTTGGAGACCTTACTTCTGGTGATCGTCAAAAGATCATGACTATTTGTACCATTGATGTGCATTCAAGAGATGTTGTGGCAAAAATGATCACTGCTAAAGTTGAAGCATCTAGTGCTTTTCAATGGCAAAGCCAGTTGAGACATCGGTGGGATGAAAAGGTCAAGGACTGTTATGCAAATATTTGTGATGCCCAATTTCTCTACCAATACGAATACTTGGGAAATACTCCCCGATTGGTTATTACACCACTGACTGACAGATGTTATATTACTTTAACCCAATCTTTGCATTTGATTATGGGTGGAGCACCTGCTGGGCCCGCCGGTACTGGTAAGACGGAAACTACAAAAGACTTGGGAAGAGCTCTGGGAATAATGGTCTACGTGTTCAATTGCTCCGAACAGATGGATTACAGATCTTGTGGTAATATCTACAAAGGTCTGGCACAAACTGGAGCCTGGGGATGTTTTGATGAATTTAACAGAATTTCTGTTGAAGTACTTTCAGTCGTCGCTGTACAGGTAAACCAAACTAGAATTAAGAGTTCTCTTTTATAGGCATCTATTTTATATTACATAAGTAATAATATGTTTTCTTTTGCACTTATTTAAAGATAAATTAAAATCGCTAATATAGATAGCCCTCAAAATTTATATTAATTGAGATTCTCGCTAAATTAGTTAAATTTGCCTTTTAGGTAAAAAGCATTCAGGATGCAATAAAGACAAAAAAGACTATATTTAACTTTTTGGGTGAAGAAATTGTTTTACTTGCAACTGTAGGATTATTCATAACGATGAATCCAGGATATGCTGGAAGAACAGAATTGCCAGAAAATTTAAAAGCATTATTCAGACCTTGTGCGATGGTAGTACCAGATTTCGAACTAATTTGCGAAATTATGCTTGTCGCTGAAGGTTTTCAAGAAGCTCGACTTCTAGCTCGTAAATTTATTACACTTTATACTCTATGCAAAGAATTATTATCTAAACAAGATCACTATGATTGGGGTTTGAGAGCTATTAAATCTGTCCTAGTAGTTGCTGGATCGCTAAAGGTAAATATAATTAATGAATAGATTTAATTAGTTTATTAAACATATTATTTTTCTAATAAACTCGTATTCGACAAAAGTATTATACGCAAATATATTCTAACTTCGCTTATACACCTCTCTGTCTATTATAAAATGGGATACTTAGGAGCCTTTATTTGATATCAGTTTGATTACAAGAAAAAAAGTATGATAATGTGTAATTGAGAAGAATTTAGTTAGAAGGTTAATTAAGATAATTTGATCATGTGTAACGTATGTTAAATGAAAGATTGGCGAACCCCAGAATAAATGAATGAATAATGAAAAAATATATATATAGAGAGAGGGGTATAATCAAATTTGAATGAATGGAGTTACGAATATGGATGAATTGAAAGTATTGTGTCAGAATAAATGTAATGATTGATTACGTGCTACCCTATTTGCTGGAAAATAGCGTGATATAATGTATTACATTTTTAAAACTATTGATTTGTGGAATACTTAATAGCGCAGTGATAGACAGCGTCCAGAAGATCAAGTACTAATGAGAGCATTGAGAGATTTCAATATTCCTAAAATTATAACTGATGACGTTCCTGTATTTATGGGACTTATTGGTGATTTATTCCCGGCACTTGACGTTCCCCGAAAAAGAGATCTTGATTTCGAAAAAATTGTGAAAAAATCTGTCACAGATCTCAAACTGCAAGCAGAAGATAATTTTGTACTAAAGGTATGAACTTAATATTCTTTGAAACTTTTTATAATCTGACAAATCTTTATAGATTGTACAACTTGAAGAATTATTTGCAGTACGTCATTCAGTTTTCATAATTGGAAATCCAGGAACTGGTAAAACTATGGTCTGGAAGTCATTAAATAAAACATATCAGAATCAGAAGCGAAAACCATTTTATAATGACCTGGATCCTAAAGCAGTAACAAATGATGAACTGTTTGGTATTATAAATCCGTCTACTAGAGAATGGAAAGATGGTTTGTTTTCTGTGCTTATGAGAGATCAAGCGAATATGTCCGGTGACGGACCCAAATGGATTGTATTAGATGGTAAATATTTAAAATTAATAGTATAAATACTTGCATTCTTATATAATTTAGGATAATATAAATACATATATCTGTTAAAGGTGATATTGACCCCATGTGGATTGAATCTCTGAACACTGTAATGGATGATAACAAAGTATTAACATTAGCTAGTAATGAACGTATTGCGTTAACAAAAGCCATGCGTTTGCTTTTTGAGATATCAAATTTACGTACAGCGACTCCTGCTACTGTGTCTCGGGCTGGTATTCTTTACATCAACCCAGCAGATTTGGGTTGGAATCCTTACGTTACATCTTGGATAGATACCCGAACACAGCAAGAACGAGCGAATCTTATTATTCTTTTTGACAAATACGTACCACCATGTTTGGAAGGACTACGTTTGAAGTTTAAAACTATAACACCTATTCCAGAAACATCCCATTTATCTATGATATGTTATTTACTGGATAGTTTTCTTACTCCTATTAATGTACCTCCAGAATGTCCGAAAGAATGGTATGAGATCTATTTTGTTTTCGCTTGCATTTGGGCTTTTGGTTCAGCTTTGTTCCAAGATCAACTGGTTGACTGGCGAAATGAATTTAGTAAATGGTGGACGAATGAATTTAAAAGTGTGAAATTTCCTCTGACTGGGACAGTGTTTAGCTACTATATTGATCCCGAAACAAAGAAATTTCAACCATGGTCAGATCTTGTCAAAGGTTTTGAATTAGATCCAGATATACCGCTGCAAGCTACTTTAGTACATACAATGGAAACGACAAGATTACGATTTTTCTTAGATATATTAGTTGCTGATAAACATCCAGTGATGTTAGTAGGTAGTGCCGGCAGTGGGAAAACCGTCATAGTTGCTGACAAATTAGCAAGTTTACCTGAATCATATGCTGTTACAAATGTACCTTTTAATTTTTACACCACTTCTGAAATGTTACAAAAAGCGTTAGAAAAACCATTAGAGAAAAAAGCTGGTAGAAATTTTGGACCGCCTGGTAATAAAGCAATGATATATTTCATTGATGATTTGAATATGCCGGAAGTAGATACCTATGGTACTGTTCAACCACATACTTTGATTAGAGAGCACATGGATTATGGTCATTGGTATGATCGCATTAAATTGTCGTTGAAAGAAATTCATAACGTACAATACATCAGTTGTATGAATCCAACAGCTGGTTCATTCACAATTGATGGTCGACTTCAACGACACTTTTGCGTATTTGCCTGCAGTTTTCCGACCCAAGCTGCCTTAACACGAATTTATACCTCAATTTTATCTCAACATTTGGAACATTCTGTCAATAAAGTTCCCATTATGACACAAAAACTTTGTGATCCTCTCGTTGACGCCGCTTTAAATTTACATCAACGATTGTCACAAACTTTTCTTCCTACTGCAGTTAAATTTCATTATATTTTCAACTTGCGTGATCTGTCAAATATTTTCACTGGTATTTTGTTTGCAAATGGTGAATGTATTCCAACTCCGATGGATCTTATTAGATTATGGATGCATGAAGCGACAAGAGTATATTGTGACAAACTTGTTGATAAGAGAGATATGGATATGTACGGTAAAATGTTAGCAGAGATTGTAAAAAAAGGATTTGAAGAGTTGGACGAAAATTATGTTATGGAAACACCTTTGTTATTCTGTCATTTTGCTGAAGGAATCGGAGATCCTAAATATTTGGCAATAAAAGAGTGGGCTCATTTAACAAAGATACTGAATGAAGCATTATCTAGTTACAATGACTTAGTAGGTGCAATGAATTTAGTACTTTTCGAAGATGCTATGTATCATGTCTGTCGAATTAATCGCATATTGGAAGCACCACGAGGAAATGCTCTCCTCGTTGGAGTGGGTGGTTCTGGAAAACAATCCTTGTCCAGACTGGCATCTTTTATATCATCTCTTGATGTCTTTCAAGTACAGCTGCGAAAGGGATATACAATTAATGATTTGAAAGCCAATCTAGCAACATTATATTTCAAAGCTGGAATAAAAAATGCTGGTTCAGTGTTCCTAATGACTGATGCTCAAGTACCGGAAGAAATTTTCTTAGTTCTGATCAATGATCTGTTGGCGTCTGGTGAAATCCCTGAATTGTTTGCGGATGACGAAATTGAGAATATTATTGGAGCACTTCGGCCCGAGGTAATCTAATTTTTATATGATTTGTTTTTTCTAATTTCTCGAATTGTTATAAGACACTTATCAATCTTTTATTGTAATATATTTCTTATAGTATTACTATACTAGACTTTACATGATTGTGTAACTTTAAGCATAATGACATGAATTTAGCACTTTTCTCTAATTTAATGCAGCTTATCTAAAAATAACAAAATAAAGATAAACATATCCAATAATAAATTAATTGAAAAACTATACAAAAATTTTTCATGGCTAGTAGAAACGATCTCTAATCTAATTATAAGTGCTGTATTCGGCTCACTCACCATGTGAGCGATATTCATATAATAACTTAAACTTAAGATCTAAATATATCATTACACTTTTCCCTCATTACTGGGTGTAGAAGACTGCCGTGATATATCTTGTTGGAGAAGTGCGGTTATCAGCTGTAAAATCACGGCCCCCAACGATATTAGTTGTGGAGGAGCCACAGAGGTAATTTGAATGTAGAGTAATCATTATAGGGCTGTTGAAATCAATCTTGAGTTCTCAAATCCACAGTCCGACACAATACAATTGAGCTATCTCCCCATAGAATAAACATTCATGATGCCTTTAGAATAAATCTCGTCTCGGGTTAATTTTTACGAAGTAGGTACATATCCTGATTATATTATTTATTTGAAATAGGTGAAGGGTGCCGGTTTAATGGATAGTCGTGAAAATTGTTGGAAATTCTTCATTGATAGAACTCGACGATTACTCAAAATTGTGTTATGCTTCTCTCCTGTTGGTTCTACTCTTAGAATACGCGCACGAAAGTTTCCAGCATTGGTAAATTGTACTTCAATTAACTGGTTCCATGAGTGGCCAAGAGAAGCTTTGTTGTCTGTCTCAAAACAGTTTTTATCAGAATTAGAAGTTCTTCCCGTAAGTTGCCCTTTTTATTAAATTTTCACCTTTTAATTTATGTTATTTCTAGGCACATCTGGTGGATTCGGTCTCTAATTTTATGTCTTTCGTACATACAAGTGTAAATGAAATGTCTCATGTATATCTACAGAATGACAAGCGATATAATTATACAACTCCAAAATCTTTCTTAGAACAAATTTCTTTATATTCAAAGCTTTTAGCTGAAAAGATGGCAGATTTAGATGGTAGAATTTACAGACTTTCTACTGGTCTAGAGAAATTAGCTAGTACTACAGATGATGTAAGTTACCTAATACGTTGAAAGAAAATGAAAAAAAAAACTTGTTAAGAAACTACTATTCGAATATTGTTTGATTTTAGGTTGATGTACTAAAAGTACAATTGGCTTCTCAGGAAATTGTACTGAAACAAAAGAACGACGCTGCAGATGCCTTGATTCAAGTTCTAAGTGTAGAAAATGAAGCAGTTGCAAAAGAACAAGCAATAGGTAATTCATAACAGAAACACATTTTTTTAGTATTACAAAAATATTTTTTATCTACGATCGTCGGCAAAGAAGGATTTTACGCACGCAAATAAGTGTATAATACACACTCAGTATGTAAAGTAATATTTATTTATGTGCCAAAAGCGGTAAATAATGTTTTGAGGTCGACGGTTTTGTTTACGACACGAGAAACATCCGAAAGCCTAAAAAAAACGAAGATCTTTAAATTAACTTAATGCTCACTGTAAATATTACTTTTTTACCAACAGCGAAAAAAAATTGTTTATTTTGAAATATATTGTCAATAATGTATGTATTGTTACCATAACAATAATGTCAAATTTTTCTTTATCGCCCTTAGAAGGTATTATGTTCGTATGATGCTATTACCAAGAATATAAGGATATACCTACTATGCTGGTGATAAAAAATTACTTTACACGCTGTTTGTCATAATTTTCATGTTTAGTTCAATAAAATAAAAATGAATTTTTCGGGATTCAAGGGTGATGGATAACATTTATATCATTAATTTGGATATTTTTGCTAATCATGCTTATTTTGTAAGAAAAATTGCTAAGTATGGAATTGATGTGACATGATCTTTAGAAAACCTTTCATGCAACCATTGTTGATCGGGGATGCAAATACTTAACAATTTGTGTTACATAAATATTTTTGGTTGTAGATAAAATATATGTAATTGAATGAAAACTTTAAAAATATAACACATTAAACACTATTTGTAGCTGCTGACGAAGAGGCCCGCGTTACCGTAATTGAAGAAGACGTATCTGCACAGGCAGCTGTATGCGCAGAAGATTTGCGAAAAGCGGAACCCGCTTTGCTTGCTGCCCAAGAAGCTTTGAATACCTTGAACAAGAACAACTTGACTGAATTAAAATCTTTCGGCACTCCACCAGATGCTGTCGTGAATGTTTGTGCAGCTGTGCTAGTCTTATTTTCTGAAAAGGGAAAAGTTCCAAAAGATAGAAGTTGGAAATCATGTAAAAGTATCATGGGCAAAGTAGATCAATTCTTAAGTGATCTAATAAATTATGATAAAGAAAATATACACCCTGATGTTCAGAAAGCTATACTACCATACGTTAATGATCCAGAATTTCAAGCTGACAAAATTATGAGCAAGTCCATAGCTGCTGCTGGACTTTGTGCTTGGGTAATAAATATTATGAGATTCTATGATGTTTATGTTGTAGTTGAACCAAAAAGACGAGCGTTGAATAATGCTAATAAAGAACTAGCGGATGCTAGAAATAAACTAGCCGAACTTAAGGAGAAATTAAACGTAAGCTAATAATTATAATATATTTCATGTATGTCACTAGTATGAACGCCGATTGCCGATTAAGGAAGAGTAACTAGCAGCTGACTTTAACTTTTAACCGTGAAACGTTTTTAATTTAATATTTAGTTGTTAATATTTTTCTAAAATAATTGATATTGATATTGAAAAATAAAGTTAGTGAACTGCTAATTATTCACCATTAATTTGTTGCTTATAAATACAATACAAATACTGTGCGTTTTAATTAACAAGAAACATGGAATTTACAATTTGCATAGTAACTAAATGACAGCAATGTATAAGAGCGTTCTATTTGAAATAGAACATAGGCTGTCATTGTCAAGAAAATTTACCTGTCAATTAGATTGTATTGCTACTTCTAAGTTTATATCAATTTATACAATTGAAACAAAAATGCAAATAATACAATGGTATAATGCAGATGTTAGTCTCAGACAAGTATCTGATTTATTTCGTACATCATTTCCTGGTTGACCAACAAGAAGTGCTTCAACAGTATTACAAATTGTTAACAATTTAATAAATAAGAATAAGTAAGAATAAAACGCTAATCAGTGCTGATCGACGTTAAAGAACGCTTAAAGTTACTGACCAAGTATTAATAACCGCTGATTTATACTATATAATATCAAATAGGTACAAGTAAGCAAGTAATATTAAGTTTATTTTTCGCTATCGCCGCGACGCTGATTGACATTGATATATGCTAAAATCCAGCTGATTTATAATAAATAATATCAAATAGAGCCATACAATAATATGAAGTATATTTTGCGCCATCACTGCGACGCTGATCGCCGCTGAGATACACGTTGAAACCCTCTGATCTATTGTTAAAACCCACTGATTCATATAAAATAATATCAAATAGTCATACAAATAATATAAGGTCTATGTTTCACTGGCATCGCGACGCTGATCCATAGTTAATGTCCAATTATTTATACTAAATAATAATAATAACTCCGGTAACGAGACACCGATCAACGCTATCCGACATTGATGAGATCAGTTGACTTTTACGAATATTATAGTGGTCTCATTGATTGCACATAGACCTAATATTATTTATATTTGTATTATTTGTATATGGCTCTATTTGATATTATTTTATATAAATCAGCGCCTATTAACACTTGATCACTAGGTTTTAGCTTTCAGGTAAATTTACTTGACAATGACAGCCTATATTCTATGGATTGCACTTATAAAATGTTGTCATGTAGTTAGTATATAAATTGCTTTACGTTAAATAAAAAGCACGATTTTATAATTTAAATATATTGTAGGAATTACAAAGAAAGCTGGGTATATTAAAAGCTGACTTTGAGGAAGCAACAGAAGCTAAGTTAATATGTCAAGCTGAAGCTGATGCTACATCTTACACGATTAATCTTGCAAATCGGCTCATTAATGGACTTGCTTCAGAGAATGTTCGCTGGCGTGAATTAATTAAAACGTATTTCAATTATTATTATAACAAACATTTTCATTTTTCCTTTATAATATTAAAAACTCATTTGTTTTTCAGATATGACATTGCGAAAGGAACATTACCAGGAGATATTTTGCTTTCCACTGCATTTTTATCATACGTTGGATGCTTTTCTAAATCATATCGATGGGATTTAGAAAATAAACATTGGCTCCCATACTTTTTCACATTAGAACCTCCAGTTCCAATGGCTCCTGGACTGGACTGTTTGTCATTACTCACGGACGATGCCCAAATAGCACAATGGAACAATGAGGGTTTACCCACTGATCGCATGTCCACGGAAAACGCAACAATTATGATTAGTTCAGCTAGGTGGCCATTGCTAATTGATCCTCAATTACAAGGGCTTAAATGGGTTAAAAATAAGTACGCTGATAATTTAACTGTTATCAGGTAATATTTTCTTTTTTTTAAATCGCTTGTTTGTATTTATAACAATTATACAATTACATAGAGAGCTGACAAAAATTTATTGGAGCCAGTCTATTTCCATGTTAAATATAAAATATGTTCAGTTTGGGATTATTTGAATTTAGAGAACCATAAGAGCTCAAAATATATAAAAGTAGTCACGATATTAGCGAAGATTTTAATTATGTTTTCGAATTTTTTGTTTCAATTTAAATTCTAAATAAGATGTCTAAATCAAAAAGTAAATACCAGTACTTGGATCACGTCATATACAATTCTATTTACGAAAATAGAATCGTCATTATCTATCAAAGTAAAAATTATGATCTACATAATATAGTATAAAATAACCTGTGCTTTTTGTACCAAATGATCTTAAATATATTTCTACTGCAGAATTATTTAGAATGTACTACTAATTTGTCGATTTGAAATGCTCGGTTATCAAGCCTAATCATTGGGATCTCAAGAATCGTGAGAGATACGAAAGTCGGTTAAATTGGGGCAAAATTGTTGTATTAGTTGGCCACTTGATTGATGCATTTTGTTTTCAGAAAAAATGCACAGGTCACTAGATGCGAGCAAAAAACTGATTTTGGTCGATTTACTTTTTGGCTTATATCTTTTATGTTTGAATTCTTACAAGTTACTAATTTATACGTTCTACGGGCACTTTTTTAGAAGCAATGCTCAAAATTTTTATAGCCCGTATCATTTTCGAGAAATTCATATTAACTTTTAATTTTAATATTGGGGTTAAACTTGTCTTTAAATGTATTTAATCCTGTTTTTCCTTTTCCAATAATATAAAACACATCGAACTTAAAATGAAAATAAATTTGAGAAATTAGAAAATTATTGGCGAATTAAAAACTTGTGTGAATTTAGAAAAAAAAAGTAAAATCGACCGATATCAGTTTTTGCTCGTATCTAGTAACATGTATATTTTCGTAAAACAAAATACATCATTAAAGTGGCCAACTACTGCGGCAACTTTGCTCCAATCGAACCAACTTCGTATGTCTTACGGTTCTCGAGATCCCAATGGTTAGTCTCGAAAAAACGGGCATTCTATATACGGTGCAATCTCACTGCAGAGACTCGGAACAATAAAAAATCTATAGAATATTACTTCTTCAATACTTTCGTGATTCCATTCAGTTGAATTATTTATGTTTTATAAACATCACTACATAATTGTTTTAGATTGGGAATGAAAAATTATTTGGATACTATAGAAAGATGTATTTCAAATGGAGAAGTTGTACTAATTGAATACATTGGAGAAGCTGTTGATGCTGTGTTAGATCCATTGCTAGGCAGAGCATTGATTAAAAAAGGAAAAGTTATAAAAATCGGTGATAAAGAAGTAGATTTTGATCCAAGATTTAAATTAATACTTCAAACAAAGCTAGCTAATCCCCATTATAAACCGGAAATGCAAGCACAGACGACATTAATTAATTTCACTGTTACCAGAGACGGGTAAAATTATCACGCATCCCTATAAAAATTCTAAAATACTTAACAATTTTATGTATTTTAGTTTGGAAGAACAATTATTAGCTGAAGTAGTAAAAGCAGAAAGACCAGATCTTGAAGAGTTGAAAACAGAGTTAACAACTTCACAAAACAATTTTAAGATTACGTTAAAAACTCTTGAAGATGATTTATTATATCGTTTAGCAAATGCTGGAGCCAATATTTTAAGTGATATTGCCTTAGTAGAAAACTTGGAAACTACAAAAAGAACTGCAAATGAAATTGAAATAAAAGTAAGAGAAGCTAAAATTACTGGAGTAAAAATTGATGAAGCCAGAGAACAGTATCGAAGATGTGCAACTAGAGCTTCACTTTTATATTTCATTTTAAATGAACTGCATAGAATTAATGCAATTTATTTGTTTTCGTTGAAAGCATTTAGTGTCGTGTTTAAAGACGCTTTAGCAAAAGCGGAACCAGCCGAAAAATTAATGGATCGAGTTGACAATCTTTTAGATTGCATCACTTTTTCTGTTTACATGTATACAAGCAGAGGATTATTCGAGCGAGACAAGCTTATTTTTATGTGTTTGATGACTTTACAGGTAAACTTTCCAAACTTACGCCCGTATACAAAACATTTCGTTAACGTTACCGAGATTCAACAATTACATATCGTTCTATATAATTACGTAGACAACTGTAAAAATTTAAATATTTGTTGTCTAAACGATGTGTATCAGTGTTTTTAGATTTCTCTTTCCGTTATGACTTCGATAATGAATAATATAGATCCTTTTGAATTAGTATTACAGTAACCTAATCCACGAATGGTAAAAGGTATAATGAGAGCACTGTTCTTCGTCTTAATATTGTTTATTTCCCAATCTTTTTACAACAATATAATACTACAATCATACGTTGTCCGAATCTTATTTGCATATCTGTCATAAAGACAACCATAAATAAAGTCATTATTACGCAATATTAATGCCAATTAAATAAATATTATACCATAAAATTACCAATACTTATTAAATAAATGTTATGCTAATACTTATAACAAGGTGTTATCCTAACATTAATTTGCTGCTGATCTCAATAAATTTCTCATTTTAAATAATATTTATTTTAATATTTAATTTGAAGACATTATCAATTGGATAAAATATGATATTATTTTATTATTAGATTTTAGTAACAGCTAAAGAAGTAAATCCAGAAGAATTAGATTTTCTACTAAGATATCCTATTATTGCAAATTTGCAATCTCCTGTAGAGTTTTTGTCAAATCAAAGTTGGGGAGGAATAAAAGCCCTTGCCAGAATGGAAGAGTTTCGTAATTTAGACAAAGACATACAAGGCTCATCTAAACGATGGCTGAAGTTTGTAGAAGCTGACAGTCCAGAAAAAGAAAAGTTTCCTCAAGAATGGAAAAACAAAAGTGCCTTGCAGAGGCTTTGTATGATGAGAACATTACGACCTGATAGGATGACATATGCTGTAACGTAAGTTTTTATAGAACATTACATAACTTCATAAATTTGATATCTTTTTGTTTTTCTTCGACAAGAATTATTTTGCTTACAATAATCAAAAATAAAAATGTTTAAAAAATAATAAATTATTTTAGAGTTTTCGTGGAAGAGAAACTCGGAAGCAAATTCGTTGAAGCTCGTGCTGTTGAATTTGCTAAGTCTTATGAAGAAACTAGTGCGTCTGTACCAACATTCTTCATTCTATCTCCTGGTGTGGATCCCCTAAAGGATGTGGAAAAATTAGGAAAAAAACTGGGAATAACAACAGATAAAGGCAATTTTCATAATGTGTCCCTAGGACAAGGTCAGGAGGAAGTTGCTGAAAGTGCTATGGAACTTGCTTCACGCGAGGGTCATTGGGTCATCTTACAGAATATACATCTTGTTGCACGGTGTAGAAATATTAATAAGCCTACTAACTGTACTAATAAATAATATTTATTTTTCTTTAAGATGGCTGGCGACCTTAGAAAAGAAAATGGAACAGTATAGTGAAGGTTCTCATGAGCAATATCGCTTATATGTTAGCGCTGAACCAAGCGCTGATCCACAAGTTAACATAATACCACAAGGAATTCTTGAGTGTTCCATCAAAATTACAAATGAACCACCTACTGGAATGTTTGCCAATTTACATAAGGCTTTAGATAATTTCACTCAAGAAACATTGGAAATGTGCTCTAAAGAAGCTGAATTTAAAGCCATTTTGTTTTCTTTGTGCTATTTCCATGCAGTAGTTGCTGAAAGAAGAAAATTTGGTGCACAAGGATGGAACCGCGTCTATCCTTTCAATGTTGGAGATCTTACTATTAGTATTAATGTGTTATATAATTATCTGGAAAACAATAACAAGGTATTTTTTCCGTTATTACTTGTATAATTTTTATAAATCATATATTGGTAAAGTTAAGCCACAGGAGATATATTTAATTAATGATAAACATTTTTGATTTCTTTAAAATTTCTAAAGGTCACTAAATAAATACTAAATTTGATCAATATCTTTTTCTATCTTAATTAGTTTTCAAATAAAAAGTTGTAAAAGACATGTTTAAAATTTTAAAAAGTAGTTAATGAATTTGCAATAGCAATGAATTTAAATTACATGTTGAATTAATTTTTTTCAAATAGAAGTAATTGTTTCAAAAGAGCCTTATTTTCTTATGAAAATTTTAAATTCAATATGAAATTTAACTTCGTTAAATTAATTAACTATTTTTCCATTAAAACTATTTATATTTAATTTTTTAAATTTATTTTCAAATAATAAAAGCAGATAGATACTTTTATGGTTTATTTACTGTTGTACCTAATTAAATATTTTTAATCATGTTCTCGCAGTTTTTGATTTAGATTTTGTATTCTACATCTTTCAATGAGTGTAGGTACCTTGGGAAGATCTACGTTATCTTTTCGGAGAAATTATGTATGGAGGTCACATTACGGATGATTGGGACCGTCGATTATGCCGGACATTTTTAGGAGAATATATGCAGCCTGAACTTATTGACGGCGATTTGTTCTTTGCACAAGGTTTTCCAGCTCCGCCAAATACAGATTATATTGGGTAAAATCTTGAATTTAATCGTTTACAATTTTTATAATTTAATCATGTGATCATAATTATATAGATATCATCGTTTCATTGACGATTTCTTACCACCAGAGTCTCCACATTTATATGGTTTACATCCAAATGCCGAAATTGGCTTTTTGACTACAATTGCTGATAATCTTTTCAAAACTATATTTGAAATGCAACCCAAAGATACGGGTGGTGGCGGTGGAGCTACTATTAGTAGAGAAGATAAAGTTAAACAAATCTTGGAAGATATTACCGATAAACTTCCAGAGGAATTCAATATTGCTGAAATTATGGCGAAAGTTGAAGAACGAACACCTTACATTATTGTTGCTTTTCAAGAATGTGAACGTATGAATATTCTTACAAGAGAAATGAGAAGATCCCTTAAAGAGTTAGAATTGGGCTTAAAAGTACTTTAAATTACAAATCAGCGTGACATGAAATTTTTATTTTAAACATGTTTCAGGGTGAATTAACCATTACGAGTGATATGGAGACATTGGAAGGTTCACTCTTCATGGATTATGTACCTGATAATTGGACTAAACGAGCGTATCCAAGCTTGTTACCCCTTGGACAGTGGTTTGCTGATTTCCAGATAAGACTTAAAGAATTAGAAAATTGGGCTGCTGACTTTGCCGTAAGTGTTCTATTTATTTACTTACTTATGTATTTTCTTATGTTACTCTATACAACAGGAATTTAATCCCAATTACAGTACAGGGTCCGCACTCGCCGAGCCGCAGTGTAGTAGTTTATATAATTTTTAGCTTGAGTGAGATTTGAACTCGGAATCTTCGGATTCGAATTCCGTATCGATATCCACACCACCGTACTGACGGACTAATGATTTATTTAAGTTATGCTTAGATTATACAGCAATTTTAGTATTAAATACGTATTAACAACTATACTAACATCTAAGCTTAGATCGGAGTTGGACAATAATTTCAATAATTAGTCTGAAAGTTTTGCAGACAGATCCATAAAACAAATACTAATACGAATTTTAGTTGAAATTTTAATTTTGTTTCTACTTCATTAAAATAACTGATACTTATAGCACTAAGTATAAAAGTGGCAAAAATTCAGCACTAACTAAATATAAATTCAAGTTTATAAACACTGTTGAGAAGGGTATAAGTGGTACCTACCAAGAAAATCAGTTGTCTTGATTAAGAACTGCACAACTTTATTTGTCTTTGATTAGGAAACTTGACAAGAGGCAAGTACAAATGTTTCGGGTAAAACTGATCACAAAAACAGGTAAAATCATAAGGAGGAGAAAAACTGTTCGAGCATTCGTCATTCGTGACGGCTAAATATCGCTATGTAAACTGCGCTCAAATACAAAATATATCACAAATCTCATTTGCATTTCTCTCAACACTTCCAAAATTTATGCATGTATTTCCTGAAAACATTTAAATAACTTTTCTCAATAATTTTTACAAATAAATTTTATGTTACGAATAACATTCAGTAGCGTTCGTAGGCGCACAAATTTATTCTTTACTAAATCTTTGGTAAGTATATTGCTAACTTGCAACTCACTCGGCACATACTCAATAACAATCTCTTGTTTCTCGTGTATCTCTATGCAGGGCCGTCTTTTCGCCTAGGCAAAATAGGCAAGTGCTGGGGGCCCGAATCGTTCGACTAAAATGAAAAAAATAGACAAAAATATATACACATTTTACGTTTTAAGTCATTTTCTGACCACAATATTTTAAATAATTACTACATAGTAACACAAATGCAAAATAATACAATAATTATAATGTGACACTGACACTCCGATACAATGTCTCGTAAATATAATAAATGCAATTACTACGCACTACGCGCAACCACATGCTGCGCGGCAGGCAAATATTAGAAGCGGCAGCTACAAAGGTTAGTTAAGGTAACTGCAATAAAGTTGCGAACGATTAGTTCCGATATATCCCAGAAAAGCATTGTGCAGTTAGAAGCTAAAGAACTGGGTAAAAAATTCGATAGCTTCGAGTTCGTTCTTTTAACTATAATATGGGATAAAATACTAATTCTACAAGTAAATCACTACAGAATTCCAATTTATGTCTTCAACTTGCAACAAATCTTTATGAAACTCTGGTAGCTTTTATAAAAGAAATGCAAAAATTTTTTGATGATTTTGAAAACGAGGCTCTTAGCATTTCTGCCAACAAAGAAAATGAGAAAGATACTCGTAGAACTAAATACAGAAAGAAATTTTCTGACGAATCTGAGACACTTGAAATAAATTTCAATGGACGGAAACATTTTAAAATTAATGTATTTTACGTCATATGCGATAAATTAATTTTATAATTATTATCGAGAGGGAAAAGTTACAAATTAATTAATGATAGGTTTAAAATATTTTTTGCAGACTTTTCTAATTTAGATCTAAAAATTATTTATATACTATCTAAAAACTTAAAAGATTATTATAAAACCGACATTAATATTGAAGAGTTTGATGATGATTTTATCAGTTCTTAAATTTAGCATTCAAAAATAATTTGAAAACTCCTCAAGATAAAATAATAAATTTATTATGAATCCGAAAATTTTATCAACTTTCCCAAATATCGAAATTATATTACGAATTTACTTAACGCTTCCAATAAGTAATGCTATACGTGAACGAAGCTTTTCAGTACTTAAAAGAATCAAAAATTATCTTCGTAGTTCATTGTGCCAAGAAAAATTAAGTTTTTTAGCTTTATTATGCATAGAACAAGATGTATTTAATAGTATTGAGTATGAAAATATTATAAATATTTTTGCTGAAAAAAAAACCGAGGAAAGTTACTGTATAAGTACAATAAGAGGGGCCTCCGATTATAAAAAACCCTCGGTCTAATACAACTTAGTTATTTAGTTTTTTTGTATCTGTAATGGTTTTTCAAATAAAAGTTATTTGTTTTTATAAAATTTTAATTTAATAGGGGAGTTGGGGCCTTAAATATTATATTGCCTAGGGCCCAGGAGATGCTTAAGACGGCACTGTCTCTATGATATAGTAATACCGGACGTCTTTGTACTTTGTTTGCTTGTGGAACTTCGGATTTTTGACAAGCTTAATAGCGCTTTGAATATATACGTACACAAAAAGGTAGCACTTTTGCAAGGACGTCCGATATCACCAATAAGTTTCCGAACCCAGATTACGTTCTTTACCGCAGTACAAGCAGAGACGTATTCTGCTTTGGTGATTCTCAACGTCACTATCCGTTGGCTCTGTGATTCTCAAGATACCGGTTCACCTGACAATAAACAAACTTGTCCCGAGGTGGACCTAAGCATATCCAGATTCCCAGTATAGTCTAAATCGCTATAACTAATTAGACCCCCCCCCTCATTACATTCACTACGTTTGTATATAATATCGTGGTTTTTCATTCCTAAAAGATATTTGAATAGGGGAAGGTCGGGTAGCCCCGGCCGGCGGGTAGCCTCGGCCACTGTGAATCCAAGCTCCCACGCACACATAGATACACTTTGCACACTTGAAAACGTTCGCAGCGCCGCGTGACCGAATAATATAAACAGCGGTGCGGTGAACATCGAACGAATAACAAGTGCCAACGGTTTGAATGTTTGATGAAGATTTTTTCGTGTGCCGATTACTTTTCGAAAGCAGATAAAATATATCAAATGTAAGTATTTTATCATCACTTATTATTAATTATGTGTAGTTATTATTGTAGTAAGTGTGCCAGGTTAAATAATTTCGTTAGCGTAGTAGGTGTTTAAAAAAAAAAAATAATTGAAGATCGAGATGACCGGGTACTCCCGGCCACACGTTTGTCGGGTAGCCTCGGCCACTTTTTGGGTGAAGAGTATGAGTGAATGTAACTTGTTTAAAAGTTTATTTTTACAACTGAGTGGGTACAATATGCTATGGTATGTATACAAAATATTTTTTGATTTTCAGGTCACTCGGAAATGCCGAAATTTAAGGAAAAAGTTACAAGAAGGGGTGATTGGGACGAAAATGGAATGAAACAGGCTATTTTATGCGTCAAAAAAAAGAAATATCGATAAGAGAAGCGGCTGTTAAATACGGAGTGCCCAGAAGCACCCTTCAGGACAGGCTGAAAGCAAAAAGCGTAAAAAAGAAGATTACAACTGCAACGACAACTGCGACCAATAAAAAGAAACCAGCACTGAAGAAAATAATGAAAACAAAACGGAGCATTCAAAATTTAACAAGAGACGAAGAGACCGAGTGCATTATTTGCGGAGAAACCTTTGAAGAAGACTGGATACAGTGCGCTAAATGTAAGGACTGGGCGCACGAAGACTGTGTATACATCGATGGAGCGCAATCTTACTATTATTGCGACGTATGCACTGCAAAAGAAAAACTTGGTCATCATTAATAGGTTTGGCCGGAGCTACCCGCCAAAATCTTTTTTGACGAAAATTAAAGGCTAATTGTAAGACTTGATTTAAGCTAAGTTTGTGAAATTATTGGACTGTTATGTTAATTAAACTATTTTAAATATGTTAGAATTATTGTTTACGTTCAAAATTAAAGTCTAATTCTATTGATTTCATATTTTTTTGGAGTTTTGCTTATGTGTCCGTGGCTACCCGACCTTCCCCTACGCGTTACAATGGTTTTCGTCGAAGTAGTTCAAGGATTTGCTCACGGTGGTTATGCGTAAGCGATGACCGGTCTACTGACTGTGATCAGGTACAGGAGCGAACCCACTGTTTCTCGGAATGGAAATCTGACGTTTTCTTTAGTTTCGTCGACCTTTGCCAGGTGTATTCCAGAATCAGCAGGAACGCAGACTGGGTTTGCGTCAACTATTTTGAACTTTCTCAAAATGTTATCGACGTATACTGCCTGGTGTATACAAATTGTACGTGACAAACCCTAAAACGTCTCGAAGAATTTCCACTCGCATCTCAAATTGTCCTTTCAGAACTTCCACAATTTTCTGGAGTTCGGTTGTTCACTGATTCATCAGTATTCCGTCATCTTATTTGCTCGATTATTTTTAGAAAAAATACATTTGTTAGCCTCGCTAGCAATAAAATAAAGTTTTCTCAAAAAGTTTACAAACATCTTATTCCAACAGCGAAGTGATTGTTTTAAGTGGTACAAAGATTTATTTAGTTTACATACCACGTTACCCGACTCATTTACCTTATCACTCTCTGGGATAGACATATAAATATCCTCGTCTAACTCCACAGAAACACTAACCTCACAACGAATTGAATATCTCCAGGTTCTCGACTGCTACTGTCGACAGGATGACTCTCAGTGAGTCGTACCTGACCAAGAAAGACAATTTTTTTTGTCATAATTCTTTCTGGGGGAACCTTCTGGCCTTATACTTCAGGCCGTTGGGCGTTGTTTGCCGCTTGAAAACCTAATTCGAGTTTATAGTCTTCAGTTTCTCATGGGCACTATAGACCAAGTGATGTTTGTGTGATGTGCTTATAATTCGTCCTTGATGACATGCTTCCGCTACTGCTTGTTGGTGATGGTGTCCGCGTAGGTGATTGGCTCCACATACTCTCTATAGTTCAGCTCGTACTCATTGTATCTGTCAGGCCTTCCGAGCAGGTTTCGGTCCCTTAAGCCTCGTAGGATTTGAGGTTATGTCTGTTGTTAAACTTCACGTGTCTCGTCTTCGACCGGATTATTCTCGGCATGTGGGTGGTCCTCTCCGGTAGTCGTCGCTTTCATCTTCTTCACTCTCGAGTTCCTCATCTGAGGCTTCCTCGTCCTGGTTGAGTAGTTCAGAGTTGGTACCAAGCCGTACAGTGATCCCTGCTTCAAGCTCACTCTCGTTGAACACTACGTCCTTTGGCTCTACGACTTTCCTTTTCTCATAGTTATAGAGTCGGTAGTTCGACGTTTGGCCTTGGTAGCAACCATCTTAATTTTTTTCGCGTAAGAGTCCAGCTACCTCATAAACTAGCCCTAAACATGAATGTAAGTAGGCAGTTGTACTAAAGAATCTCAAGTGTGATACCTTTGGCTTCCTATCGGTCCATTTATCAAGGACGAAGTTCCATCTTTGCCGAGAGAGGTTTGGTTTCTCAGGTAGACGACCGTGATGACCGCTTCTGACAGTTATCTTGGACCTTGCGCTCGTCATGATTGTCCGGTTCTTTCTTTTAATCCGGCCGTTCTGTTGTGGGGTGTATGGAGCTGATGTTTCAAGGAATATTTCTCTATGCAAGGTATATCACCATGTTCTCGTTGATAATTCTCTTTCTCTTTCGACTGTATTCGTGGATGCTCGATGAGACAAATTCTTTATGTGACTTCCTTATCTGACATGCCTCATAAAAGTTCTGCTGCCCTGGCCTTCTTCATCATTACTGACTTCAGCAATCCACGCATCGTTCCCACGCCTGCGTGTCCTAGACGATTGTGCCATATTTTTTAGATGATTCATTGACGTTCCATTTGGCTGAATGTCTGGAGGAACTACAAATACCATTCGGTAGATTTCATTCTGCTGTATTGCTCCTCTCATAACCAATTTTCCAAATTTGATTATTCTGACGTTATCATCTGAAAACAACCTTTAAACTTTTGAGGTGCAAATTTCGAAAAGGTTTTTCGTCAGTTTTAGGATGAATAGTACGTTCTCAATTCGTTCGAGCTCCCAATTGTTCCTGACAAACTTGTAGATTCTGATTGTGCCCACTCCAGCTGCCTCCCATAAAGTGTTGTCCTCCAGGGTGACCCCTATCTTCGGAAAGTGAACCAATTCTTTATGTAACAGATGTGCCACGACGCTCCGCTGCCAAGAACCCACACATCGTCAGCATTTTACGTTGAAATAAATTCCAGTATATCTTTTAGGTTATGTTCACTGTTCTCTCTCGGTCTCACTCTCGTGACTGTCTGCTTCAAGATTTCCCTACTTTTGAACTTTCCTTTAGAATTTGCAATCACGTGCAAAATGACCGGGCTTCTTACTTCTTACACAGCAAGTATAAGAGTTTACTTGAGTTTTTATTTTGCAACTTCATCAAAGATTTCCCGATGAACAGAGTTGCGAGTGTATTTTTTGTTTCGTCCATCTCCGATAGTTTGTTTTTTCGCTGTAATATCATTTTTATTTTCTCTTTAACTCTGTTTTTAATTCATAAAAAAATAATTGATGATTATACCACTAAATATTATAATCTAATATAACCTTTGAAGCATTAATGATAAAATATAAAAAACATTATTCTTTGAATAGATCAATAATTTAAATTCAGAATAAAAATGAAGTAAGTCTAAATTTAATTCTTTTTATGAATCTGTCTGTAAATGTTTTAGTTAAACAAATTGTGTGTAAGCGCTATAATAAAGAAATTTATATTTATCTTTTTTATATTAATTATTCAATGAAACATAATTTTCATAAATTCTATAACATAATATAACTATAAATGTAAATAATTATAGCATAATTGATTGAAAATGTTTTTGACAGTTACCTTCAGCAGTCTGGCTAGCAGGATTCTTCAATCCACAATCTTTTCTAACTGCAATTATGCAGCAAACAGCACGTAAAAACGAGTGGCCATTAGACAAAATGTGCCTTTTATGTGACGTCACTAAAAAAACAAGAGAAGAATTCACGTAATTTTCAAATTTCTCATTGTTTACTTTTGAAACAAATCATGTTTTGTTTTGTTTTTTAGTGCCGCACCTAGAGAAGGTGCTTATGTTCACGGATTATACATGGAAGGAGCACGCTGGGATACCCAACTTGGGAGCATCGCTGACTCAAAATTAAAAGAATTGTTCCCTCTTATGCCAGTCATTTATATTAAAGCCATTACGCAGGATAAACAAGATTTACGAAACAGTTATGAATGTCCAGTTTACAAAACAAGAATGAGAGGTCCAACCTATGTATGGACTTTCAATTTACGTACTAAAGAGAAAGCAGCAAAATGGACTTTGGCAGGTGTTGCTTTGTTATTGGGAACTTAAATATTTATTTATTAATTTTATTCCACTATTTCTATTGTATTGCCTAAAAATTGAATTATAGTTATATGTATAAAATTATATTTATTTATTTTTATTATTATGAATGGTTGTGACGAAGTGTGCTCGTCACAAGAATATGTAGATCAGATATCTAAATCACGGTCCTTAAAACATCTTTATCTCGCGAACCCTATTTCCGAGAGACGCGAAACTTCGGAATCTAAAACAGGAGCAGCAAACACAGCTGAAAATCACGAAATAAACCAGATCGCGGACCGGGTACTCTAGTTTCCATTTTGAACGAAACCGCCCCATATGCTAACATGGGACGAACGTACTACGACACCCCGGGACCTGTTTCATTAACAAACTAGTATATAAACCGCGCTGACAAACAGTAAAAAATCACTCAGTCACCGAGAAGCAATCAGTCACTCGTGTACATTCTTATTACCGTCTATGAACCACCTACCACAGCATCTCCAAGTAAGCCGACGACACCGATCTCCAGGTAAGCAAAGCATTCCAGTAAATTATTCAAACGTTTACGATCAACAACCTCTTTGTAGTGTCGTTCTCACTCAATATATACTTTACTCATCATTTTACCAACAATTTTGTGTTTTATTCTGACAACCCTCTGATCTCCGACACCGCTATTCTGTTGATGTAAATAACATTTTTAGTATCATTTAATAACTAACATATAAACGTTATCTTATAAGTTGGTAACTCCGAATTCTTACGCTATCTCTATTCTTGTTTTTCTCTTGTAGTATTAGACTTACTACGTGAGTTTTTTTTGTAACGCACTTTGCTTTTGTATAACCTCTCTACGAGACATGTAACGTGCTACATCGCAGTTCAATAAAGAAATAGTTTTTCATCTTAAATTATTTATTTTCATTATAAAAACCAAGATATTCGACCGTTGGCGCCCGAGCAACACAACGCCAACATTTTAGCAACGAGTCCACCATAACTCGTCGCATGGTCAAGATGAAGTTTGATACTGTTTGCATCAAATAAATTTAAATTGCCATCAAATGTTTCGCTTCTCTCAGAGCCGCGTGGTTCTTAGTGTGAATTTTTTAAACCATCAATTTATCTTACTTTACTCATTTGTGCACACGTACTAAATATAGTACATCTTAAATCTGTAAATAACAAATCATTTAACAATAGTATATTACTAGCGATCAGGTCGGCGAAGCCGACCTTCAGCTAGGCTCCGCAGCCCTTGAAGAAAAGTATTTTTTAAACTTGTTACTTTATACACCACCTGGTCGAGTATTGATATTGTAAAAATTTACATTTGATACAATTTTATAAAATGATTTGCTTTCAACTCGTTTTGATTAATTTTTTATGTTATCTTCGACCTTTCATGAAAACTGAAATAAGTATACTTTCTATAATTTTTAGGTCAAAACAATTGACAATCAATCGATTACAATTTTGGCTTCTATATCTCCTCATAACTTCAAATTTGATACCAAACACGATATGTTTCTAACGACTTTAGAAATAAACAATTGACAATCAATTGACCTAATTTTTTTTATGTCTGTCTTTAATATGTCTGTTCGAAAGCTCTCTTTAAACCTTTTAGTTTGATACCAAACACGATGCATTTTTAAATAGTATTAGAAAAAACAATTGACAATCAGTCTATTATAATGTTTTATTATTCTGCTCGAAATGTCTTTTCAAAACATTTAATTTGATATCAAACACGATAGATTTCTATTGACTTTTATGAAAAACAATTGATAATCAGTTGATTACAATTTTAATAATTCTGTTTAAAAACTCTCTTCTAATCCTTTAGTTTGATACCAAACACGATGCATTTCTAAACAGTATTAGAAAAAACAATTGACAATCATTCGATTATAATTTTTTATTATTCTGCTCGAAATTTCTCTTTAAAACATTTAATTTGATACCAAACACGATACGTTTTTAATTACTTGTAGAAAAGAAAAACAATTGACAATCAGTGAATCATAATTTTTAATAATTCTGTTTAAAGCTCTCTTCAAACAATTTAGTTTGATACCAAACATGATACATTTCTAGTGACTTTCAGAAAAAAACAATAGACAATCACTCGAATATATTGATAATAGTTGATTACTATTTTTAATTCTAACGACTATCAAGTCTGTTAAAATATTTCATTATGATACTTGATTTTGTTGAGAAAATACGCAGCCAAGCTGATAGTGTAAAACCTAGTTCTGTCAATACTTGGCAACTTCATGGTGCACTGTCATGTCAAAAAATGTATTTTTTAAATAAACATTTAAAAAAATCTGTAATTATCATAAAAACGTTCCCTCATTCCTATAATATGCCTAAAATATCTCAAAAGTAGTCTAAAAAATATTCTATCCAAGTAATTTATAATTAAAAATGCGATATGTCCACTGAGAAATGTCAAATCGACAATAGATGTTCTTCTTAAAAAATCCAAAGCTACCTCGCTCTAAGTTGATTTTGCGCCAAAAACGCATGTTTTTTCAAAATATCTCGCACATCATTTTTTAAACTTGTTACTTTATACACCATCTGGTCGAGTATTGATATTGTAAAAAATTACGTTTGATCTAAATCTAAATGTACAGAACGCATTTTTATGGTAAAATGTAATAAACGTAAAGTAAATGTGATAAACTGTATTAAAAAAAACACCCCTAACCATGCCTAACCTAGTACAGAACGCATTTTTATGGTAAAAAGTAATAAACTGTGATTTCAAGATCAACTGATTCTGATCCCCAACTGTCACTATTTTTCTCATTTATTTCATATTTTTTAGAAGTTTTTGACAAAGTGTCATCGATACAAAAATTTAAAAGTTGTGGAACAGTAACATCAAATATATGCTATAACTTCTTCCATTTTAATCTTTTTTGAACGACCTAATTCTTGAAAATATTGTTCAAATTAGCGGTTCGATCATGTCTTATAAATCTGAAAAAAATATTTAAAATCTTATCATCTGAGCTGTTTGTTACTATGTTACTTTTTGTTTTAAAAATTTTTACTTGCTCTCCTCTTACTTGGCCATATGTCTTCCAATGAAAGTAGGATAGATTAAAATGTTCATACGGCATTGATGATTAATTTTAAAACAAAACTTAAAATGTGAAAATTTTCAGAGTTAACAACTATATGCAATAACCTTTATTTTCTTGGTAAAATATGTTTCATCTACGAAATAGACGCAAAATAAAGTTGAGAATTAATAGCTGCCATTGTTATAACAAAGTCACAAAATGTCAATTTTACGTTGTGTTTATTTCATACATAAAATATATTTGATTAAAAAGTGTCAAGTAACCAAAATAGGATTACAATTTTAGGAAGTGATTTAATTTTTCTGTTATTAATTATACAAAGTTTACTTGTATTTTCACTTTCGTCTAACTCATGTATTGCCTTTAATATTATTGTTTAAAATGGCAAACTTTGTTAGTTTAACCTGCTTGTATCCTGTATTGATCAGATTTAGTTTTGATAATATAGTAATTCCAAAAATGTGTTCTAAATTAATTTCAAATGTGCATGTAATAATTTAAACAAAAGTTTTATAAAAATTCATTATGAATTTGTTTCTTTTATTATTACATTATTATACAGAATAATAAGTAATACATGAAAATACTATATAATCAAGTAAGCTTACTCGCCACGGCAAGGCACTGATCGTTGAGTAAGTCATGCAGCATGCAGTTAGTAGATAAATGAGTACAAGATTAATGTATAGAAAATGTTAATGAAAGCAGTACTATGGTTATTGATTGAATTATGCCACATGCAAAATAAATATATACAGAAAATGATAATGAATCCAACTGATAGATACTTAAGTTAAAAAATTGTGCATAGAATCTACAGGTTATATTAGAATCGGATCAACGCAAGCATAGAGAATGAAAGAAAGCTATTTTGAAATGAAGAAAATGAAACATTATAATAATATAAATACAAAATAAATTATTTTATTTACCTCAAATATATTATTTAAACACCACAATATTTTACCGCAATATTTTAAAGTAATATTTTACCGCAATATTTTACCGCAAGTCCAGTACCTAATGAATCTCAGCAAGTGATTTCGGTTGCAAGAACCGCGCCCGCTTTGAAACAAAAAGTACCAGAACTAATAAATTATTATTAAACGCATTTAAATGCTTCCGATTTAATGTTAATGTAATAATTGTGAGAAAACAGGTTACAAGTTATTTTTGTCGAATATTACCCCTCTAGTATTTCTGTGAAAACTATATTTGTTGTCTTACCTTCACCTTTTTTATTTACTGCCTCATTTGGTAACTTTATCTTCAAATTGTCGAAAGATCGTACTCTTGACATGGCCACATACAATTGCCCGTGTGTGAAAACTGGTTTTTCTAAATTTATTCCAACGTAATCAAATGTTTGTCCTTGAGCTTTATTAATTGTCATCGAGAATGCAAGTCTAATTGGAAATTGTCTACGTCTTAAAATGAATGGTAAATCACTGTCGGTTGGTGTGAAATCTATACGTGGTAAAAATATTCTGTTTCCCTTACTTTGTCCTGTTACAACTTCTAAATCTAAATAATTAATTCTCATTTGTTTTACAATTAATCTTGTGCCATTACAAAGTCCACGTTTTGGATTCATATTACGTAACAGCATGACAATAGCTCCAATCTTTAATGAAAGTTTATGGGGTGGCATACCAGTGGGCATCTCTTTGTTTAATAGTTCAGTGGGGTAGTTTATTTTGTTGCGATCATCACATTCAGCTGAATCTGCACTATAATATATTTTTGTGGTTCCTTTCAGTTTGTTCAGGACGATTCCATTTAGTGTCATTGTATCCTCGTTTGTTGGTGACAGTATTGCCCGGTTAATAAAGTCATGAATATTTTCTGGTTCAATATCTTCTTTTCCAAAAATTGCATCTGCTAGTGAATCAGTGACTATACATTTTTGTGGTATTGTAACATTTTCTTCTAAACCATTTCCCACTTTTAATAGATATTCACAAAATTCTATTTCGTTTTGATTGACTCGCATATTTTTTGTCAGTGATAGTTTGTGAAATAAGTACCAAAGTGAACTCCGTAACATTGAAATTTCTATTATCGCCGTCCTATGATTGGTGTGTTTAGCAATCGGTAGGCACTGTCGGAAATCACCCCCTAATACGACAGTTTTTCCCCCGAAAGCTATCCTGTTGTCCATCAAGTCCTGTAAAATCAAATCAACGGCTTTCAATGCGTGTGAAGGCGCCATCGTAACTTCATCCCATATTACTAATGATGACTGTTTTAATAATTTTCCTGCTTCACTGTTTCCTCTCACTTTACAAACACTTGTTTCAGTTACTGGTACTGGTAATTTGAATGTTGAATGCACTGTTCTGCCTCCTTTCAATAATGTTGCTGCAATACCGGTCCATGCAACTGGTAACACTAACAATCCTTGTCCTCTTAAAATACTAATGACTGTATTATATAAAAATGTTTTTCCGGTTCCACCTGGACCATCAACAAAGAAGTAGCGTTTAGTACATGTTTGGTCATTTATAGCAGTCATTATTAGTTGTAAAATTTCTTTCTGTTCATTGTTAAATAAAGCAGAATTTCTGTCGCCTTCTAATCTTTCTGCATCAACATCAATTATGTCGTCTATGTCTGTGGCATTTTCTATTTCTTCTGGTTCTGGAAAACCGAAATCCCTTAGCTGAAAACCTTGCATTATTAATATTTGTTTTATGTGTGTTAAACATTTACTCTCCGCGACTCTTCTGGTATAATATTTGAGATAATCTTCCATTAAATCATCTTTAAATTTTTCCCACAATAAGGCAACGTTACAAATTGTATGAAAACATATTAAGTATGCAAAGAGTTCACGTAATTGTTTCGGAAATTTATCTAGTATTGCCTCTTGTAAACATTTTTCACATTCATCATCACTTGCTAGTAAACCTTTTGCTCTGGCAGCTTCTTGAAAGGTATTGTAAATTTTACCGTCCACAGTGCGTAAATCTACGTAATTTTTTGCTCCTGGTGTGTGAATTAATAGTAATCTTAGATGAAATCGTTCA
Source organism: Pterostichus niger (assembly GCA_947425015.1). Taxonomy (NCBI): domain Eukaryota; kingdom Metazoa; phylum Arthropoda; class Insecta; order Coleoptera; family Carabidae; genus Pterostichus; species Pterostichus niger. Next base: position 26,638,119 of record OX380336.1, on the reverse strand, counting down.
ATATCTTTGGGACTTACAGATAGTATTCTGCCTATTACAGGTTTGGTTTCTTTTTGTCGTGCCTTCCATTCGTTATCTTTGGTGAATACGTAGTGTTTCGGAATTTCCATGTAGTGATATTGGTGCGCGATTACATCTATTTGATTTAACAAAAACCAAGCGGTAAGAGTTGTATTTTTCTTTGCAGCCCTGTCTATTGCTTTTTTTTCTTCGCCTGGCACAAAAACTACTGCCTGTTGATTTTGTAAATGTACAGCAAGTTCAAAAACTGTATGAGACTTATCGTGTAATGGATATTCTAACATTCTCCAGCAACTTTCTGGAGCTGAAACATACCTTGCGTCTAAGAATCCCGTTATTTCATCCCACTGAACTGTATTTTGTTTGTCTAATTTCCCTAGTTTGACACTGGCCATATCATGTCCTTTACATAAATAGTCACAAATGTATTTTATACTTTTTACCGACGAACATATCTCAACATTTATGTGTGCTTTGTACTTTTTACTTAAGTAGGGATTGTAAGGTACTATCCATTGATTGTTTATTGTATATTTGACAGTGCCGTTTTTCCATAAAATATACATTTTTGCATCATTATTTCTTCTTCTATAAAGTGGATATCCATTAACATTTTCTCGGGTTTCGTTTTGAAATTCCTTTGGATATTTTTTTGAACAGTTGTTTTTATCCATGCATGGTGATTTTTTATTCAATATCCCACAAGGTCCATGTACCATATGTGTTTTGATAATTTGATATAAGTCTGGTTCTTTGTCTTCGTCAGGAATTTCTGCGCATACTATTGCATCGATGTCGTCTTTATTTCTAATTTTAGCTTTTTCATCAAGCGTCAAAAGTAAATGCATATGAGGTAGACCTCGTTTTTGGAACTCGATTACGTATATATAAGCTACAACTTTGCCAAATATTTCGTCATGAACACATTCATGTAGTATGTTTTTAATTTTTCCATAAAATACCCGCGCAATTATGTCTGGTCTGTCTGATGCAGTTTGCCCTTCTTTTAACTGATCTGTTATCTCATGCCATTTAGGATTACATGTTACTGTAACAAATAAATCTGGTTTCCCAAATTCTCTTACTAATGCCATAGCGTTCTGATACATTTTTAACATAAATCGGCTACCTCCCTGAAATGTAGATGGTAAAATTATCATTGTACCTGCCTTTCCTCCTTCATTTGCTGCAAGGTTATTTATATGGTCCATAAGTCCGCTGTACAGTTCAACTCTCAGGCGAGTCTGGTTAAGTCGAATGTAGTTCAATCGTTCGCTTTCAATTTTTACATACGCATCTACTATGTATTGTTGAGTCAGTTTTCCAGCTTGTAAACAGGGATTAAAATTGCCTCGGTCTGCTAAACGGTTCATGTAGAATTGTAATGTTGATATCTTCTTTTTACCATCAGCCTGTTTCAAATTAATACCCCATCCTGACTCACCGTGAGGGAATAGTAATGGATAGACCATTGGGTCACAATTTTCGCTGTATTGATTAATTCGAATACTGACTTGTCCTCTTGGATGAATGCAGATATCTCGGTTCACGGGTGGAACGCCATCATTGGAACTAAATACTACTGCAACTTCATTGCTTGTTGGTATATTATAACGCCGTGTGTCTTTACTCCTGTCTTTACAGATCCACAAATTTATTTCTGGTATATTTTTATTTTCCTGTTTAGCTCTAGAAATTTCTATATCCTCTAATTCTTTTAACATCATAAAGGCTTCACAATATGGATTTATTGCGCGTAATATTGAATCAAGTTGGCTCATAATTTCGGGATTACATTTTTTATTACTTTCTACATTCATTCGTTTCATCAGTGCCTCTGTAGTATCAATTATATACAGTTGAGCGTATTGTTCCGAAGCTCCATTTTCTGGATACAGTGAGGTTGTATTATGATAAATTTGTCCGTGTATTCTGAATACGTACGGACCGCGGCCCGGCGGTGGAGAAATCTGAGCTCCCATTGACGCAAAAGCTAGTGCACTATTATATTTTCTAATATTTTCTCTAAAATTCTTACTTTTAGCATCTTGTCCTGTAAGTAAATCTTTCATATATTGAGGGTACAATTTTAGCTGATCAGATTTCAATTTTCCTTTACGGCAACAGTGTGTAAATTTTCCATCTGTTGGTTTTTCATATTTAAAATTTCTTGATGCACATGATTTGCAAATAATATTCATTTCGCCTAAACTATGAATTTCTATATTTTCCTCTAGACCTCTACATGCCAGTTTGTGTGTACGTTTAGTGTTTTGTAAATTTTCCTTAATTATTTTATTTTTTTCTAAGCGTTCATGTTTTTTTTCCGGTGTTTCTTTTTCAATATATTTTTTTTTATTAATTCTCAATTTTTCCAGTCGTTTTGTTTTATCTTCGGAAGTTTCTTTTTCAATATATATTTTTTCAATAATTCTCTGTTTTTCCAATCGTTTAGTTTTAGCTTCGTGAGTTTCTTTTTCAATAATTTTTTTTTCATTAAGTCTCAGTCTTTCTAGTCGTTTAGTTTTAGCTTCGTGAGTTTCTTTTTCAATAATTTTTTTTTCATTAAGTCTCAGTCTTTCTAGTCGTTTAGTTTTAGCTTCATGAGTTTCTTTTTCAATAAATTTTTTTTCATTAAGTCTCAGTTTTTCTAGTCGTTTAGTTTTAGCTTCGTGAGTTTCTTTATCAATAATTTTTTTTTCATTAAGTCTCAGTCTTTCTAGTCGTTTAGTTTTAGCTTCGTAAGTTTCTTTTTCAATATAATTTTTTTGATTAACCCTTAGTTTTTCTAATCGTTTATTTTTGGCATCACTAGTTTCTCTTTCAATATATATTTTACTATTAATTCTCAGTTTCTCTAATCTTTGTTCAGTTTGATGAATCGTTTCCTTTTTAATATACTTGACTTTATTTTCTCTATTATGTTTTAATCGTTCTGTTTTTTGATTCTCAGTCTCTACGAATTTTCGCTTTAAATAACTTTGAATTAGTTGTTCTTGACGATTTAATGTCGGGAATAATGTAATTATTTTGGATCTATAAATTTGGGCTAGATGAGTCCTAAGTTTGGTTACGTCGTAAATTTCTTGGGTAGGATCTCTGTTAAATAATAAACTTGTACTGAATGCTATTGCAAATAAACCACAGTCATATACATTTGGTTGTTGTTGAACTTGCGCGAATGTTATCGTCGGATGAAATGGAAATAATTTATTTAAATATAATTCAGCACTATGATGTAATTGTTTACCGTTTAGGCTATCATAAATTGTTATATTAATTCCATCGTAATACGAACAAATCCAATGGCCAATACCGGGTCCGGAGTTTCCTTGATACAATATTTGGATATGTCGTGTTCCTTGTAAAATAGCGGCAATTCGTTCTGGTCTTGATATTAAATAAGTAGGTTGAGGTCTGTATTCAGAAACATTACGAAGTATTGCGAAATAGACATCCATGTGTATATCCTCTAAATATCCATTGGGGTTGAGAACTGTATTGATATCGTTGTCCACCAAATCACATTGAAAATTATGTTGTTCTATATTCATTGTATTGATATTATTTACAATTACTTCGTCTGGTTGCTTATCTTTAATATCTAAGTGCCTATTGCTCCTCTTCTTACGTTGTACTCGAGTTTTGTTAGGCATTTTGCTAATGTATTTCTTGAGTATATTATGAACGTAATTGTACCTACACTTAAATTAGAATCCTAAATTGAATGGAAAATATTAGATATTATTATTTATTAATTAGAAACTATTTTATCGTACCTAATTTAACTTAAAAAAAATTACTTATTATAATATTCTATAATATTAAATATTGACTATATAGTTACTTACTTTTATGTAGTTGTATACTTTTCTCGTAGGTAGCTAGTAGATGTAGGTAATTACTTACTTCAAAATTCTGGTTTAACAGAAAATTATGAATGGTAATTTTGTTTAAATACCAATATTCTAAAAGTAAAACATGGAATATGTTTTATATTACAGTAACATAGTGATTGATATACCGGGTGTAGAATTAAAATATGCAACATAGGAAATACAAATCTATTTTTTTAATATGATGATTGTTGCTTCCCTAATTAAATTAGACCAAATGTGTAAATGTTTAGAATTAATAACTGCATCTAATAAGTATCTATTTATTGCTCAATTGTTTTTTATGCAAGAGTAAGAAGCAAACGAAAAATGGCTTTTATAAAGAAAATTACGAATTGAGAGCGCTGCAATGGGGTAGGTGGCACAGTGGTATCGAGTCTGCCTGTGGATCTTGAGAACCCTGGTTCGATCCCCACAGCCGACAAACAATTTTCACCAAATTAAATCTATCCCTGTGGCTCCCCCACCACTAATATCTTTGGGGGCCGTGAATTGACGGCTGGTAACCGCACTTCACGCGAAAAAATATATCACTTTCCGAGATCTGCTTAGGCAGAGTGCCACACCCAGTAATGGGTAAAAGGCATGATGATATATTTATTTTATTTATTTATTTATGTAATTGATTAACCAAAGTTTATAATAAATTATCTTAAACGTGTATTGTCATATTTGTTATTGATGATAATAATAATAATAACAATTATAATAATAAAATGTACATGAATAATTTTAAGGAAACACAAAATATTGATTATAGTAAATGGTCAAAAATAATTCCATTTACAGCTAAACAATGGCGTAATCTGTAAACAAATTCCTGGCGAACTGCCGCTAATTGTCGCGCTGATATTTTGTCACAGTCTTGTCTTATTGCATTTTTTAAAGAGTTTGTGTCGGCATGATTTTGCTTATAAATTTTTTCTTTTAAATAGTGCCACAAAAAAATTCGTTAGGTGCCACACCAGGGGATCTCAACCATATTAAAAAATAGCATTGTATTTCCTATGTTACATATTTCAATTCTACACCCGGTATAATATTTAATATAATTAGTAGGTATAAAATTTTGTTGAAAAAGATCACTATAGTAATTTTAATCAAAAATATTATTTTGATATTGTTTTATTCTAAGATAATAAGCTTAGCGTTAATTATCATAGGTGCCGGCAATAAGGCATAAGTTGGGGCCTTTTGTAGTACCTAGTTACTTAAAATTCATAATATTTATTTACTGATTACAACAATTTATGCAGGCGCGGTGGCCGAGCGTGTTAAGGCACATCTCTTAGCTTATTGTGACGTCATCCGAGCCAAGGTTCGTCAGTTCGAATCCGCCTGCCGACAATGTGTGATTTGTCGTAAAATATAAAAATACAGTTACATGTATTTATCACACTCGGGCGCTATAAGCTAGTCACTTATACGCCTTAAATAATCTGACTAAAGAAACCGGCAGTACGACAGTGTAAAAACTGCGGCTCGGTGTGCCCGGCCCCTATGTTCCGAAACGGAATGATGGGACTCATCATCATCATCACAACAATTTATAAATTTACTACAACAATAAGTATTTATGCGACAAAAATTTTTTACCAATTTAAATCTACCCCTGTGGCTCCACCGCCACTAATGTCTTTGGGGGCCGTGATTTGACGGCTGGTAACTGCACCTCAAGCGAAAAAATATATCACTTACCGAAATCTGCTATGGCAGAGTGCCACACCCAGTAATGGGTAAAAGGGATGATATATTTATTTCTTTATATTTATACTATACATTTATTATTATGCTTAAATTAAATAAATTTCATATTTTCATTTCATGAATATACCTCTGTTTTTTTAATTGAGTTTTTTTTAATTTTTCACAAAAATTTCTATTCAAAAAGGATTATACAGTACCTACTTAATTAGTATTTTGGTAAATTAGATTTTTAAAAGAACTACTATTGAATGTTGTATCATTATAATATTCCCAGAAATGTTTAATTCTTAGAAATAAAAAATAATAGCGTTATATATAATTATAACTAAGTTAGAAATATTTATTAAATATTCCTAAATATTTACCAAATACGTTTAAACACTTTAATTATACAAACATATTTAGATGTAAATTGTCACTTGAAACTGAATGTTGTTTTTGACAACATAAATTTTGTTTGTGCTCCCATTTTATGTATTTAGAACACTGATTGATACTGTGTCGCTTTTATTTAACTCAGCTTAAATCAAAGTAAGAGTATAACTGTAAATTTGTAGAAGAAAAATTATTTGTTATTATTAGTAATACATATCTATTTTATATTTAAAAGATCCTAATAAAATCGAACTCCAAAATTGAAATAGTTTTTCTGTAGGCGTCAAATAAATAGGTACATGTATGTCACTTATATAAAACTTGATATTGAATATTAGTTCCTCAGAATTCGGAAGTAATGATATAATTTTACATTCGCCATCTTGCATAACATGCTTCAGTATAAATTATGTTATATATTCGAAATAACTTAATTATTATACATAATAAGTATGATAATTTTTGTATCATCTTTAAGAAAATGCATTATAAGTACTTACTTGTCTCTAAATATCTCTTGGCTTCTTAAACACACTGTTTTATATCCTGTGACTGGTACGATTTTAAAGCAAATAAATCGAAAACGGTAAATATTATGCTTAAAATATGAAGAAAAACTCTCTACTTCGCAGAAATAATATGTTATAACAAAGAAATATTAGCACTGACCACTATAATGTAAAGCACAAAATCGTTTGCCTCACAAGAACAGCAGTACGAAACTGTTTGACAACGTGTTGCTTGTGTAATCTACGTTAGGCACTTGCATAGTTGTCAAATTATATAAAATGAAAACATATATAGTTGGCAAATTATATAAATTGAAAATATATATAGAATAATATTTAAAAGAAGAAATATTATTTTCAAGAATGATTTTTCAATACTACTGTATTTTTAAATATATACTAATAATTATAATACTTAAATTTTATGTTTGTAACGCAGTAAAACAGTTGGCAACGCAGCACTACCAAAATGAGAAAACAAGTTCTCGACCAATCATAATCGAAGTAGATGGCAGCACATGTCAAATTCTTATTATTATATTTTATATTGTTATAAATTCCATGTGCAAATTAAATTATACTAAAAGTGCATTTATACTTAAATATACATTAAACCTAGATATTGTAATTTATTATTAGAATAAATACATGACTATGTTGCTGATTTGACTTTTGTACATTCATTTCTTGGAGTCTTTTAACGTGGTGTTTAACTTGTTAAAAATAAAAATGCAGTAAGATATTTGTTTTTAATATAGTAATATAGGTATTTTGCTTATAAATGTAAAAAGTATTTTATATTATAGATCTTTAATGGATATCAGGTTTTGAGCGATTCTAATTTTATTCGCTTTTTTAAATATTATAAAAATATACGACCGCGCAGAAATGGTTTGTACTTACTTTTGTAATTATTTACTATAATATTCATACGCGACAACGATTTTTACCATATTAAAAAGTATCTTTGTAACTCTTTTATTGCAACAATAAATGTATCACTTATCGATATCTGCTACGGTATAGTTCCACACCTATTAATGGATAAAAGACATAATAATATAATTATTTTTATTTAAATTAGTGTACTCATTATAAATAACATGCAATAGGTACAATAAAATTACTAAAGAACTAATAGATCTTTTAGGAATAATAATACAGAGTAATATAATTCATTGTTGTAATCTGATTCAACAATGTAGTTTTTAAAATACTTGGATCAAATAACATGCAATAAGTACAATAAAATTACTAAAGAACTAATAGATCTTTTAGAAATAATAATACAGAGTAATATAATTCATTGTTGTAATCTGATTCAACAATGTAGTTTTTAAAATACTTGGATCAAAGTACATACAATGTAGTGAAGTTTCATTAAAATCAAATTATTTAGATTTGATTACAACAATGAAAGTTTGTACAGAAACTAAATTTCGTCCGGACGAGTCCAACTCGTGAAAGTAGGGGTGTTACGATACTATGGCAGATAAAAAAATAGCGTATAGGTTAAATTCGACGGTTTGATTTTTAAACATGTAACAATGGGCTAGTATTTGTAATATTTTGCTTATATACCAAAGTTACTATCTTCTATGAAACTTTGGATAAATACTATTTTAGTAGGAATTGTTACAAAAGTAGGGAAATTATTTTCATCAACCGAAATTTTGATTGTTAATCTATCTAAAAAATGAGAGCAATCTAAAAATCAGAAAAACTTAAAAAATGCAAAATTATTGAACTCATTAGAATTTTACCTTCATCATAAGAAATCATTTCTATAATAAAAGTGTAATTTCTTTTTGCAAGAATTCTAAAAAAAATTTTCTACAAAACGGCAACTTGTACTGTTTTTGTCATTCAGATTTGATCAGGATCTGCTTTTATATATTTTTCCATATATTCCACTTGCTTGTCTACTATGTCCCAACGATTCTTTCAGATTTTATCTAAAAATATAAAAATTATAATTAATACTGAATCATTTTGCAAAAATAGAAATAGATACCATGTATAAGTTTTGTTTCTTATTACCTTGTGAAAAGTTTTCGTATTTATTTTTTATTTAGCTTTATCAAATGCATGGTTCAGTCTATGTTTTAAATGGAATGATATTTATTGTAAAATCTTATTTTTGACAAACGCCAGAATATTTTTTCTCTAGTTCTGTCAATACTTGTCAACTTCATGGTGCACTGTCATGTCAAAAAAAATAATTTTTAAATAAACATTTAAAAAATCTGTAATTTTAATAAAAACCTCCCTTCATTCCTATAATATGCGTAAAAAATTTCAAAAGTAGTCGACAAATTTTTCTATTCAAGTAATTTATAATAAAAAATGCGACATGTACACTGAGAAATGTCAAATCAACGATAGATGTTCTTCTTAAAAAATCCAAAGCTACCTCGCTCTAAGTTGATTTTGCGCCAAAAACGCATGTTTTTTCAAGATTACTTGCACATCATGTGTACGAAAAATTTGAAACTATCAAAAGGCACTCGCCACGATTGACCTCTATCAAATAAAAATTGTTTCAAATTTTTCAGATAATCCTTCTAGGCTGTAGAAATGGGCAACTGACCGTGATGAATCTATATATATATATATAGTTATATATAAATATACCTTTTTTCTCTTTTAGTATATGGATTATATGCGTGTTTCCATACCTCTCCATGAAACTTTAATGACATATATAATTTAATATATTGATTATAGAACAAAATATATTTTATTAAATTCGCAAAAATTAGAGTATTTCATTCCTAGCAAACATTTTTAGTGTCACTAGATTAATAATACATTTAGTTATTTATAATTATGTTACAAATGAAATAAAAGTATAAACACTGCCTACAAATAATCATTTATTCAATAGTTATTATGTAGGTACTTGGTGTAATGCCTTATTTTTATAAATTAAATGTACTATTAAATCAGTGACACTAAAAATGTTCGCTAAAAATAAAATACCCTAATTTTTGCGAATTTCTAAAAAACTCCTTTTGTTCTATAATCAGCATATCAAATTATATGTAATTAAAGTTTCGTGCAGAAGTATAGAAACACTCTGTATGCTACCTAAATGGTAACTATTCTAGCCTTTTTAGCTACAAAGACATCTATAAAAGAAGAGTTACTTCGCATATGCTGTGTTCTATTGATATTCAGATCGAATAGTGTTGATTATGAGCTTTCAAACTTGCCAAATATTTAGTAGAAAGTCAAGTTATAATTAGGCAACAAAATATGCAATATATGCAATCGTTTTTATTCATGGAAATAACAAATTACGAATTTTGATGTAAAAAAATTACGATAATATATAAAATAGTAGTATAATAATATGTACATATCAAAAATGTTTTTCGTAAGCGACGCAATACGCATAAAAGTGTTTGAAGCCATTTTTTAACGTAGCAGAACTTTCTTGAACAAACTTAACTTGACTTTCACAAAAAAGCTGTTAAGCATATTTGTTACGGTTTGTTTTGTGTCCTATTTATCGGCAATGCGATCTGGGTCCATAATATATTAACAAAGGTGTAGATTCGGTAAACAATAAATAAGAAAAATCGTTTAATTGAAACTAAGTTTATTCAACAATATCAAAATATTAACATGACTTGTATCAAAAAATTACATCAAACTATATTCTTTTTTAAATTAATAACAAATGAATGCCAGTAAAATAGCGATATCACAACAAACCACTAAATAATGGGCAAATTTGCAAGCTCATAATTAACACTACCCGGTTTGAATATCAATAGAACACAGCATATTCGAGGCAATAGATGATTCTTTTTTGCAGATATCTTGGCAGCTAAAAGACTAGAATAGTTACCATTTAGGAAACGAACTTATTATTGGGATTGTGGAAAGTTACTAGTTTTATTTTCTTTTGTATTATTATACTACTATTTTATATATTATTGTAATTTTTGTACGTCAAAATGTGTAATTTGTTATTTCCATGTATAAAAACGATTGTATATATTATATATTTCGTTGCCTAATTATAACTCAGGGATGGCGAGTTAAATGAGTGACACGTAGGCGGAAGTACCTCTATTAATGGCCCTGGGTGTAATAACCACCTTATAAAATTTGGGGTAGGTAGCTCAGTGGTATCGAGTCGGCCTGTGGATCTTGAGAACCCTGGTTCGATCCCCACAGCCGATAAACAATTTTCACCAATTTAAATCTACTCCTGTGGCTCCCTCTCCACTAATATTTTTGAGGGCCGTGATTTGACGGCTGGTAACCGCATTTCACGCGACAAAATATATCACTTACCGAGATCTGCTTAGGCAGAGTGCCACACCCAGTAATGGGTAAAAGGCGTGATGGTATATATATTTATTTATTTATAAAATTTGATTGAGATAAGTAGTTAAACATTATTCTTTCTGAATTCATAACATTTAATAAATCAACAATAGTAAATTATAATATACAAGTGAAACAATATTTCATATATTAACAACATTTTCTAATAAGATATTACATTTATAAAAGGCACATCGAGTATTTTAACCTTGACGTTATTGCAAGTTATTATCTTTCATAACACATATTTCCTTTTCATTTTTAGACAGATTCTTGCGTTCTACGATATTCATGAATACTTCCACGTTCAGTGTAAGTTTGAGACTGTAACGTACTTTTTTCCACAACGTTTTCACTTCCTGGTGTTCCATATCCTCCTCCTCCTGGAGTATGTAGTCGGAAAATGTCCTTAAATTATAAATATAGATATATTATATTTTTTTATTTATTTTCAATAATTTACAAGACAAACTGTTTACTGTCGAGATATATCTCATACCAGTCATTTTATTTGAAATTAATAATTTAAACTTGAATTAATATACGCTAACGGCATTTGTTAACTATATAAGTGTGCAGGGTTAATATACAGCTCTACTGGAAATTCAAATCCCTTATAGAAGTATCTTATACAAGTTGTCTTAAATAACTTGTTAAACGTGGGGATCTCGTGACTCGTAAACGATATGAGGTAGGTTAAATTGAATTAAAATTGTTCCATTAATGTGAATTTTAATGAAATATAAAGGTTTTGTGGCTATGATAATTAAAAGTGTGTCTTAAATTCGTATAATTACAAGTGCATTGATAAATAATATTTTAATATAATAATTAATTTAATTTTCTCAAAATTATTGAATATAATAATTATTTATGTACCGACGAAAAATCAAGTTTATCGCCCAAGGCGGGAAAATTAGAAGACGAGGGCACTAACACGTTGAGGACCATAAATTCTAGTTACGTTCGCATACATAATTTTATGTACGACGGCTATTTTGCAAATACAAAAATGTCATTCTGCTAAATTTTTATATTTCATAATAAAAAAATTGTTACACAAATTTTAAAACGCTAATTTTCTATACATAATTAAGTAAAAACTTTAAACGGGTTGTATTATACTTTCAGGTCCTAGGACGCTAAAGTAGAAGTAGAAGTAGAAGTAATCTTAAAATCCAGAAAATACAAAAATAAAGCAAACTTTATACAATTAAAAAAAACAGTAAAATATTTTATTTAACTATCTATGATATTTTTAGCTATCAGCTGTATTTTAAAAATTTGAGTTGATAGTTGAGAATCATTAACACGTTGACTGCCAACTACGAGATAACTCGTAGATTGCGTTCTTTGCTAGGACGCCGACTACGAGTTATCTCGTACTGTGTTTACTTACCATTTTCGCGCAGCTATGCTTTTGATGATTACTATGTAATATAATTAGAGTTTTTAATAATATAAAATGATTAAATGAAATTGGCTTTTTAGACCGGAATTCTGAAAATTGCCGTGGCAGTCAACGTGTTAAAATTACGTATAAGTGTTGATTGACATAATTGTATAATCAAAGGTAGGTACTGCTTAAAATTAAAAAGTTAAGGAGAGAAATTAAAATTCGTGAGACATACATGTTGCATGCAAATAGTAAACTATGCATTTTAAAATAGCTTAATAATGAGACAACTTAAGCTTAATTTAATCGATCTTGTATTTTTACGTCCTTGTACGAAGTAATGGAAGTATTTTCGGTTTTCAAATTTCAGCGAAAATATCCATTTTGACCATCCCTGAATCCGTTTTGACTAATTTCGTCGTGACGTCTGTACGTACGTATGTACGTATGTGTATGTATCTCACATAACTCAAAAACGGTAAGCCATAGAAAGTTGAAATTTTGTATTTAGATCTGTTATAACATCTAGTTGTGCACCTCCCTTTTGATCATTATATAACTTCCGAAAGTGGTACTTTACTTGAAGCCTATATAAAATATAATCCAAAACTTTTAAAATTTGGTATATAAGACTACTATATCAATGAAAATCACATAATATATTTTGGTTAAAATGAACTAACCGGAAGTGATACATTACATGAAGCTGCTAACAGTTTTTCTTGAAAAAAATGGTATTATTTTGATTAGAGAATTAAATTCTGCGTCTATCACATCAAGTATTATTTAATGAGCGAAATATGTAAATTTAAAAATTATATATTTTTTGTTTGTAATTAAGTTTGCTATGGATTAGACAAAAAATAAAAAAATTAATGTCAATGTCAAATTACGTCAAATATGTGCAATAAAAAAATGTAGGTATACTTACACGTACAAGGAAGTAATGTGGTGTCCACATCAGATTTTTTAACAAGTTATTTAAGAGCCCATTATACATTTATTGAACTTACCCCTGGATAAATTGGGACTGCCGTCTTCGGCCCTAAGTTAATACTTCTACCATTGTTTCTAATAAGTAAATTAAATCCTCGAGCACCAGGCATGCCACCTGCCATACCATATGGTTCTGTGACTCTACGTTCTGTTAATACACTCAGAGTTAAAGGAGCTCGAAACAACAGCTCTCTAATTACTCCATTTCCTCCTTGGAATTTACCTGCACCTCCAGAATCTTCTCGAAGACTGAATCTGAATAAAAAATTAAAAATAAATGAAATTTATACTTTATGTTGGATATCTATTACTACTACTTATTATATAATTGATTGTACAAATTTAACAAATCTAAGAATAAATAAATAAACTTACTGATTCACTACGATAGGGTATCGTCGTTCAAGAATTTCTAAATCTGTAATCCTTGTATTAGTCATATGAGTATGAACACCTCCTCGCCCGTGCCAATTAGGGCCTGCGCCACTACCTCCAGACACAGTTTCATACATGCCCCAAGTTTCACAACCAAATGTAATATTGTTCATGCATCCCTAAAAGAACGTATTTGAAACGCCTTATATGTATAAATGTTTCTTTTACCTGAGATGCCGCGCAAACTTGAAAAGCCTTGAGAACAACATCTACAACTCTTTGAGATGTTAGCACATTGCCACCAACTACAGCAGCACCATCGGATGGATCTAAAATTGATCCCTTAGGAACTATAACTTTTACAGGGGCTAAGCAACCTTGATTTAGAGGTACATCATGTCCCACCATACAACGTAAGCAGTATATTAAGGCTGATAATGTTATAGCCCTTGGTGCGTTGCAGTTACCCCAGACTTCTGGTCCAGTACCACTGTAATAATTATTAATATTTATATCAAAATAGATTGATTGGACCATACTTGTCGAAGTACGTTATCCTAAAATTAATCAAACAGGGGCAGACCTATCCATTCAATTATCAAATGTAGCATAATATAAAACATTTATTTTGAACTGTCTCGTCAAATATAGAGAAATGGTTATAGCTGTCACGATGATATTTACGTCTGTATAAAAAACAGTTAATTAAAAATTAAATACTAACGTGAAGTCACAGATTGCGGAGCCTTCATTAGAGTTTAATGTAACTTTAAGATGAATCAAAGAACCATCATCCATTCTATCTTCCGCTTCAAGAATAGTTTTACCGGTCCGTTCTAAAGCTACTTTTGCTACTTGTCGCAACATATCTCTTACAGCTACTTCAGCATTAGTTTGAATGTGACCCATATAAGCCTAAAATTAATTTTAAATTTATTAATAAGATATTTAATTAATAATACATTTTATATTTACCTGAACAACGTTCAAACCATAAAATTCAATAAGTTCTCTAACAAGCAAAATTCCTTTTTGATTTGCTGCGATTTGAGCTCTTAAATCTGATAGATTATCTGCTAAATTTCTCGTTCCAGATGAACCTGGGAATTGGCTAGGGCGCATTAATTCTTCAATGAGTTCTTTTTCTCTGAATACACCCTTTTCTATGAGCAAGAAACTCTTGAAAGTCGCGCCTTCTTGATCTAGAGATGTAGAATGAGGTGGCATGGAACCTGGAGTGATACCTCCAATATCAGCGTGATGCCCTCGGCTCGCAACGAAAAACACAGGAGTCTTTATGTCTCTAATAAATTAATAAAATTACTATTAATATTAGAATTATATATTAGATAACAATTTATAAATTATTATTTAGGTACATCAAAGATTGAAACAATTTACAGATTTTATTTTTTATTTATGAACAAATGTTAAAAATAAAATAACGGTCGTTATATTTCTCCAGGTAAGTTATTTCTCAGACCTGGTGGAAATAAGAAACTAGGTACTTACTTATAGAATACAGGTGTAATGACAGTCAAATCAGGTAAATGCGATCCTCCGGCCGAAGGATGATTTGAAAGAATAACATCACCTTCGTAGAATATTTTCCTTGTACGAATTTGATACTGCACCGTTTCTTGCATGGCTCCGAGATGTACTGGAATGTGAGGAGCATTTGACACTAAACCTCCATCGGGACCAAAAAGTGCACAAGAGAAATCTAATCGTTCTTTGATGTTAGTAGATATAGAAGTGCGCTGTAAGATTCGACCCATTTGCTCTGCTATCGACATGAATCTGTAATGAAATATTATAAAGATAATATTATTATTATTTTTTTAATATTACCTGTGGCCAAAGATGCTGAGCTGTATAGAATCTAATTCTGGTCCAATGCGTGCCAAATTTCCACTTCCTATTGTGATTTTTATATCTCCATATTTAGTAATAGCTGCCTTACATCCTGGTTCAACAAGAACTGTACTTAATTTATCCATGATTACAGCTGGGCCTGGAACTACGTGTCCAGGACCCAAATTTTCTAGTAGATATACTCCGGCAGATTGGTAGCCTCCCTCGAAGAACACATTTACATTCTATAACATATAAATAAATATATCATCACCCCTTTTACCCATCTCTGGGTATAGCAATCTGCTGTAGTTGATCTCGGTGATATATTTTTGCGTGTGAAATGTAATTACTAACAGTTATATTACAGCGCCAAAGACTACTTTCATTATCTAAAAATATGTAGTAGTTGTTCATAAAAGTGTTATGTGTACACAGCGTTATAACATTATAGAAAAATGTATTTTTTCTTCATTATCATAATTTAGCGCTAGTAATTTTAAATATGTTTTTACCTTTTCGGGAATTGCTTCTCCAATTACGGAAGATTTTTCTAATTCAACAGCACAAGAACTGCGCCCTACTCCTCGTACTCTGATGTCATCAACTATAATATTTTTGTCAGGAATAGTAAATCCAAATTCACAGTGATATCGTTCCAAAAATTTCTCCATGTAATCTCCTCCAGGCCCGACCATTAAAGCACAGTCTGTCCCATCATACCTATGAGAAATAAATGAACTAATTTTTTCAATAACTATGACGTGAAATATTTACCTCATATGTAAGTAATCTTCCATAACAATATTTTCTTTTTTAAACCCTTGCAATTGCAATTTATCTGTACATTTTTTTTGCAGATTAGTTAATCGTTGTTGAAAATGTGGTAAATTGTTTTTTGAATAAACGGCTGCGCTTGGTTCTTGAGCTTCTTCTACAACATCTGCTAAAGCCATTCCATATGCGCTTAATATACCAGCATATCTAAAAATTATATTTATTTATTTATTATTAATCGATCCAACAGGATACAAGATCCCAATTACAGGACGATTATACAGAATACAAAAAATAAAAGAATGAGTTGTCACAAAAGAAATAGACAGAAATATAAGAAAATATACAAGTAACTTAAACAGAGAAATAATTAATTAATAAACGCTTAAATCTAGGTAAGGAATCGCCAAATATGTCAATGTCAATGATACATGATATATTATTATATATTCTACACAGAGTTGTCTTATAGGGGATTTCAATTCATAATTAGTCCTAGCTCTTTTGCAATGAAATAGTGCTTTATTTCTTGAAGTGACCCGTGGAATATGAAATAATATTAGCTCAAGACTACATGCATCATCAATATTGTTATTAATTAATTTATATAAGTAGAGAGATGATTGTAAAGTTCTTCTGCTACTTAATGACATTAAGTTCACTTCAGGCAATAAATTAGAATAGTCTTGGTCCCAACTAATATATTGTCCATGCAATTTAAAATAACAATATTTCATAAATTTATGCTGAATAGACTCAATTTTAGCTACGTATCTGTTATAAATTGGATTCCAGATTTGTAGACAATATTCTAGCTTAGAACGGACAAATGCGCAATATAAGCTTTTAAGTGTTCTTATTTTACAGAAAGACCGACAGTTTCTAAATACAAATCCGAGATTTTTGTAGGTATATTAATTATATATGAAATAACTACATTCTAATAGTAGCAGAAAATTAAATTATATTCACCTGTGTATAAAAACAATGCTCATACCGAGATCACGAGCAATGGCACAAGCGTGTTGTCCTCCAGCTCCACCGAAACAAGCTAATGCATGTCGCGAAGTATCATATCTAAAAAACAAAAAATAACTTTAGTAGATTGAACCAGCTATCAATCTTCGCCAAACATTTTAATAAGATACATCAGGGTATCGTATAAAAATGAGTATCAGAAATTAATATTTCAAGTCAACCTATTTATCATAAATTTAGAATAATATACTAGTAATTTTTAATTTCAATTAATTTACAATTTTATAAGAATAATTTACCCTTTGGCTTGAGTGAGAGCTCGAATAGGTCTACACATTGCCTCATTAGCAACTTTAATATAACCCATGGCAGCTTCTTCCACCGATATTGATTTTTTATCTTTTTGCGATCGCAAAAATTCGTTGATTTCTTCTGTCAGTATATTAAAGTTGTGCATAGTTGTATTCTTATCGATAGGTGCATTTTCATTTGGACCAAATATTTTGGGAAAATATTCTGGCAATAATCTTCCCAAAGCCAAATTTGCATCAGTTACTGTCAGAGGTCCTCCTTTCTGGTAACAAGTTGGACCTGGATGAGCACCAGCTGATTCTGGTCCCACGACAAATAATCCAGACCTAAAATTATTACAGACATTTTTTATATTTTTTAAATTTGCACAATGATAATGACTTCTATAGAAAATTTAAATAGACTGATATAAAAATAAGGTACATCTCACATAATTAAGGACAATTGTCACAAATGAATTTGTATTTAAATTACCTAAAAAAGAGCATAGAGCCCCCACCAGCAGCTACGGTATTAACATCAAGTTGTGGCGCCTGAATGGTAACTCCGGCAGTTGTACTTTCGTACACGTGTTCATATCGGCCAGCATATCGAGAAACATCGGTTGAAGTTCCACCCATATCGAAACCTATAACCGGTAAATCTGTTTCCTTTCCATATGTGGTCACCGCGTATCTATTGCATTATAAAATTTAATATAAAATAACATATTACAGTCAATAAATAAATTATTGTTTCGTAGTCGTTTCTACATATTAAATAAGAAAATACATGAAATATTTGAAAAATTATAAATAGACTATATTATTGTTCAGTTTTATATATGAATATGTATTAAGACTTTTTTAAATTGAAAGTAAAATTTAATGTTGTATTTTAATTAAAATATATTTAGATACCCAACAACGCCACCAGCTGGACCAGATAATATAGCTCTCGAACCATTGAAAGTATCCATTGTTGTTAAACCTCCATCGCTTTGCATGAAAAGAACATTACAACCTTCTAATGTATTTTTAAATCCACTTTTGAAGCTATTCAAATAACGACGAATGTGAGGTGTGAGATACGCATCTGCACACGCTGTAAAACCTCTTGGAACTATTCGTATCATCGGCATTACTTGATGTGATAATGATACATGATTAAATCCTGAAATTTTTTACCATATTTGAAATTTAAATGTATGGCCATAAATCAGTAATTTTTAAATTAATATTTTTTCAAACAATTTATGTTATGTAAAGAAAAGTTAAAATGTTCTCACAGTTTATTAGAGTATAGTTTTTAATCATGATTATTCGATATGACTAATAACTGTAAGACAATTTTTACTTTCATTGAAATATCAAAGTAAGTGTTTTAATGATCATGAAAAAATTCAGTGAATCATGAAAATAATTTGATAAAATTGAATCGTAGATGTAAGAATTTAGCTTTAATCAATAACAATTACTATAATAAAAGTACGTTAACAAACAAAAGGTTTAAAGAAGATTAATAATTATATTTTTTTATATTTTCACCTATTTCTTTTGCAATTTTTCCAATTAAAAGTTCGTGCTGAGGTGCGGTATAACTATGTGCTAGAACTACAGCAACGCTTTCTATACCAGAATCCTTCAATTTTTGAAGATTGAGACGTACGCTGTTATCATCTACTCCTTTTACTTCATACATTAGTTCTCCAGTTACAGTATCTTTTATAGTGTTCCAGTTTAATGTCTTTTGGTCTAAATTGCATCTATCTGGTAAAGCTGGTATTATTCGACAGTCTACTTCAACAACTTTTTCATACAAAACATCCGGAGTTCGAATATCCTAAATAGAAATTTTAAAAATAAAGTAATTTATAATAAACACAAAATTATTCAAATATTACTTTTAATTAATTCAAAATTAATTTTAGAAAAAAAGTAATTAATAGTATTATTAGAATGATTTATAATAAAATAATAAATTAATCATTAAATTTTAAATATAAAACTATAAATTCTATAATGACATAAGATGATACAGTTTATTGATCTGAATTTTAAAATAATATTTTAAAAACAAACATTATTTAAATATGTAACTAGTCTAATTATTTTTAATGAATGATATTTTGAAGATGCAAAGAAATATTTTTATTGAAAATTTCAAATAATAAAGTCAAAAAATAAATAAATATTTGTATAAATCAAAATTATTACCAAGTTAAAAATGCTTGGACGAGCTTGATTTCCTATAAAGAGTACATCTTTAAATCCTTTATTTATTATCAATCCCATTTTTTCTCCCTTTCGTTCCAAAAGAGCGTTTGTAGCCACAGTAGTGCCCATTCGAATCCATTCAATAAGAGATGTATCCACTTTTCCATTATTTGTAAGTGCACAGCCGGTTTCCTGAAAATAAAAAATATCTAGTTAGTTTTCAAGATAAATTATTGTTTATGCATAAACAAACATAATTAAGATACAGCAGATTATTTTGTTACTATGCTCCAACATACTGATAACGCAAATTTAAATATTTTATATCGCTATTTGATATGCAAATTTTTACCTCTTGTAAAATTCTTCGAATTCCCTCTCTAGGTGCATCATCATAATTTGCAGGATCTACAGATAGAAGTTTCATAACTCTCACCCTTCCATCTGGACATTTTGCGTAAACATCTGTAAAAGTACCACCCCTGTCTATCGCGAACTGAAATTTTCCAGTAGATCTCTGTGTACTCATCTGTAAAAAACTGCCAATCAGGTCTATTTCTACTTTTTATTTTTATAATATATATTAATATGGGGTAGATGGCTCAGTGGAATCGAGTCGGCCTGTGGATCTTTGAGAACCCTGGTTCAATCCCCACAGCCGACAAACAATTTTCACCAATTTAAATCTACCCCTGTGGCTCCCCCACCACTAACATCTTTGAGAGCCGTGATTTGACGGCTGGTAACCGCACTTCACCCGAAGAAATATATCACTTACCGAGATCTGCTTACGGCAGAGTGCCACACCCAGTAATGGGTAATAGGCGTGATGATATATTTATTTTATATTTATATTAATATTATGTCCGTTTATTTATACTTTTCTAATATCATTGAAGACTTGATATAGGATTTTATAAATTGTATTCTGTCTGGTAAATCCAGAATATACTGGCACAATAATTACGTCTTGCCTGTATAAATATGTAATTCGGAAAGATACTATGGAGTTAAATATTCCATAATTTGTTATTTACTTATTACTTAAAATAATCAAAACTTATTTCTCATCGCAAATTTGACCTTTATATTGTATTTATTATATCATTATTCATATAATATTAATATAATAAAAATTTGTTTATTATTTAACAAAAAGGCGAAAAATATGTTATATAATTTTTTTTTACTAATTTATAAATATGTTAAATTTAGAAAAAAATTAATCGAGTATTTACCAACAAAATTACTTTCAAATAAATCTATATCTTCCCGGTTAAATTATATTTTAAAAATTGTTTCGTAGGTGGCAGCACTTCTCGAACGTCGGTAAAGTTAGGTTGTGTTTGAAAAGTTCGCATTGTCACTGTCATTACAAACGAAAAGTGCAAACACATTTATAATTACAAGCAAAATGGCTTTGGCAGAAGTATGTGGATTTAATGAAAAATCAGAATTTGGAATGGATAATGCATTCCAAACTGAAGTTGTTAGTTACAGCAAAAATTTCTTAAATAATATGGATTTGGCGTTACCTCCATTCTCAAATGTAAGTACATATTTTACATTAGAGAATTACAATGTTATTAAACAAATACTTTTATTCTAGCCTGCGGAGAATTTAGCCCGTTTCACAAAAGATGAATTTGGTCGTGAAATTAAAATCAAATTTGATCATGGTACCACCACTCTCGGCTTCCAGTTCCAAGGTGGTGTAATCTTGGCTGTGGATTCTCGAGCAACCGGTGGTCAGTTTATTGGTTCTCAGACAATGAAAAAAATTGTCGAAATCAACAATTATTTACTTGGTACATTGGCCGGTGGTGCTGCCGATTGTGTCTATTGGGACAGAGTACTAGCGAAACAATGTCGCATGTACGAACTGAGAAATCGAGAAAGAATTTCTGTAGCTGCTGCTTCGAAGCTCATGGCAAATATGGTTTATAATTACAAGGGAATGGGCTTATCCATGGGTATGATGATTGCCGGTTGGGACAAACGCGGACCAGGATTGTATTATGTGGATTCAGAAGGTACTAGAACGAGTGGAAAAATTTTCAGCGTTGGTTCCGGATCAATTTATGCTTTTGGTGTACTTGATTCCGGATATCGTTGGGATCTTAAGGATGAAGAGGCTTATGGTAAGTAATTATTTATGAAGCATTTTAAGTATCTCGAAAACTCTTGTCTTGATACAAATTTTTACAAATCGATTTGAAAGATCAAGAAATGCGTATTTTAGTAATTCGTAGGAAAAATAAAAGTATTAAATTAACATATTTAAAATAAACAAGTCAACTGTCGTATAATGCACAATAAAATGTCCGTAGGTGAAACAATATTATTTGAGAAATTAGAGATTTTGTTTCATAATTCATAAAGTTCACAATATTTTTGTTTGATTGTGAGATTCTATGGTTAATCCAACTGCTGGTTTTTGTTTTATCACAGCATTCTGAATAAATGATAAAATTTATACAAGAATTTTTTTGTGAAAATTAATATTTGTTAGCAAGCATAATATAAAGATTGCGACCTGAAAAATTAAATAAGTTACACTAATATGCATTACATTTGCCTAAAATTCTTTGTAAATAAGTCTGTATTTTATTTTAATAAAATATTGTTTATTTAGATCTCGGTCGCCGAGCAATTTACCATGCTACCCACAGAGATGCGTATTCTGGAGGTATCGTTCGTGTCTACCACATGAAATCAACCGGTTGGGTCAATATTTCCGAAGATGATTGTATGGATTTGCACTATAAATACAAAGAAGAGAAAGAAAATGCTACAAATGAAGTTTAATTTTACATTGTAATGATTATTTAATCCTTATATTATATTTTGAAACGCAATTTCATTCAATAAACTTTTGCTAAAAATTATGTATTAATATTATAATTACTTTTAGCAGTTAGTTTAGAATTTTTTATTTTACC
Organism: Pterostichus niger; assembly: GCA_947425015.1. Lineage (NCBI taxonomy): Eukaryota > Metazoa > Arthropoda > Insecta > Coleoptera > Carabidae > Pterostichus > Pterostichus niger. The sequence continues at coordinate 26,615,445 of OX380336.1, read as the reverse complement.
TTGCGTGTATATCTGAAGAAGTTCTGAGAATCACATAAAATACGTTCTAATATTTATTTTGTACCAAAATAATCAATGTAATAAAGCCAGAGAACAGCAAAAATAAGTGCGATGGAACTATAGCGTAGTCTACTTCGAGAATTTTTTGATCGTGTAAAATGTGTTTAACCTAAAATTAAGGTTTTGATATTCATAGGAAAGTAAATTATCATCGACAATGATAGTAAATTGATAAGAAAATATATTTCGCCACAAGCATGCGCTGTTTGTTTATGTTAAAACAGCCAACAACTTTCTTTACCTGCACCACTCCCCTTTCTCAGACTACCGCTATCAGAATCAAGGTGACTTTGAAAGTTGTCAGTTCACCCATAGACCAGACATATAGTTCACCTTTTGCAGTCATGGAAGCGAGAGCACCGCTAGTATCTGAGCCTGTGTGGCAACAATTGCAACAATATTACAATACTCACAACAAAGATATTAACTTACAAAAATTGTTTACTGAGGATCCTGAAAGATTCAAAACATTCAGGTGTGTAATTTTAAAGTTATAATTTTTTAAATGTACTTCCGAAATTACACCGGTATAATTTAAACTTTTTTTATGACAGTACTGTGAAATATTTTCTAATTATTATGTAGTAGAAATAAGTATTTTTAACTATTTTATGTGCGCGCCAAATTATTTTTTATATTGTTGTAGTTTAACTTTAAAAACTCCAAATGATGGCGATATATTATTGGATTATTCCAAAAACCGTATCAATAATGACGTATTTAATTTACTGCTTAATTTGGCTAAAGCACGTAAAATTGAAGAAGCTCGCAATGCAATGTTCAATGGGCAAAAAATTAATTTCACCGAAAATCGAGCAGTTTTGCACATCGCGCTGAGAAATCGTTCTAACAAGGAAATTATTATTGATGGAAAAAATGTGACACCAGATGTGAATGCAGTTCTGGATCACATGAAGGAATTTACTAATCAGGTCCTAAATGGTGATTGGAAAGGATACACAGGAAAAAAAATCACTGATGTTGTGAATATTGGAATTGGCGGTTCCGATTTGGGACCTTTAATGGTCACAGAAGCATTAAAGCCTTACAGCCAAGGACTTAATATTCATTTTGTATCAAATATCGATGGTACACATATTACTGAAATTCTGAAAAAATTAAATGCAGAGACTGTTTTATTTATTATTGCTTCTAAAACTTTTACCACTCAAGAAACTATCACAAATGCTACTTCCGCTAAACAGTGGTTCTTAAATGTCTCCAAAGATGTATGTTTAACATAATTAATATTATAATTTAATTTATTATTAATTTTTTTTAAATCTTTAGCAATCTACAGTAGCTAAACATTTTGTGGCATTATCAACTAATGCCCCGAAAGTAACCGAATTTGGAATTGATTCCAAAAATATGTTCGGTTTTTGGGACTGGGTTGGTGGACGTTATTCTCTGTGGTCTGCCATTGGTCTCAGCATTTCGTTATCCATTGGTTTTGATAATTTTATACAACTTTTGGAAGGTGCTCATTACATGGATAATCACTTTCAAACTGCTCCATTGGAACAAAACGTAAATATTTTTGCTACAAATATATTTTTTATTAATATAAATTATTTTGTTTTCATAATTTTAGGCTCCAGTTATATTAGCGTTGCTAGGAGTCTGGTATCACAATTTCTACGGCGCTGAGACACATGCTCTTCTACCATACGATCAGTATTTGCACCGATTTGCTGCATATTTCCAGCAAGGCGACATGGAGAGTAACGGAAAATACGTGACTCGCAGTGGTCAACAGGTTAACTATTCCACTGGACCGATTGTTTGGGGTGAACCAGGCACAAACGGTCAACATGCTTTCTACCAACTTATTCACCAGGGAACGAGGCTGATACCTTGTGATTTTATTGCTCCAGCTCAAACTCACAATCCTATTAATAATAATGTGCATCATAAGATTTTGTTGGCCAACTTTTTGGCACAAACTGAAGCTTTGATGAAGGGTAAAACTGAAGCTGAAGCGAAAGCAGAATTAGTAAAATCTGGAATGGGTGAAGCTGACATTCAACACATCTTACCTCATAAAGTATTCCAGGGAAACAGACCCACAAATAGCATAGTTGTTAAGAAAGTTTCTCCATTTATTCTGGGAGCTTTAATCGGTATAGTTTTTTTCATTGTAATAATATGCATTTATTATGAGTATATATTTGTTTTATTTCAGCAATGTACGAGCATAAAATCTTTACTCAAGGAGTTATCTGGGATATTAATTCTTATGATCAGTGGGGTGTCGAGCTTGGAAAACAGCTTGCCAAAGCTATTGAACCAGAATTGCAAGACAATAATCCTGTAAGCTCTCATGACAGTTCAACAAATGGTTTAATTAATTTCATTAAGGCTAGTCGTTAAGTATAATATTAAATGTTACTCAAAAATTAACCATATCATTTGTTTATAGTTCATGGTTTTATTTTATTATATTTTTTTAATCTTGTGATGCAATAAATTATGACTTTTATAAATATGTGCGTCCGTAATTTTCAAAAATGTAATATTTGTAAAATGTAATAATGTAACTGAAAAATTATACCAATGTTTGAAAATAGATAAGGAAATACTGAAAATATATGTTTATTAGTGTTGTTTGAATTTAATTTTATATTTTATTACATTTAATAATTAACAGCGTACATAAAACGGAACTAAAGGCTCCTTTCATAATTTTGATAATTTAAAAATAATAACTCTATCCTTTAATAGATGTCTCTAGCAGTAACATGCATAAAGCTTTAAAAAAATTCCGCAAAGATGGCCGCACTAAATGTAATCCAACTCGAAATACATGCGGTTAAATATGCAAGGGTTCCCCTTTCTTTGGTTGATGTTTTTCAATCAATGTATGCACCATATGTGAAATAGGTTTTAAATAAAGTTTAAAACACCCTCTCACTGTAAACTACGGTGCTTTTGATCATGATAATTTGTACGTAGCACCATGTGCGACACGAACAAAAAGAGGGTTGCACACATGTGCTCTTGTCTTTGATCAGTAGCTTTATAAACGTAAGCTTAACTCTTTTATGTTTTTTGAGTCATTTATTTCAGTGATCTGTGTTCGATTACCGTCTGTAAATTTTGTATCTAATAGCTTATTGTTTGTTTAGACTAAAATCAATTTGTAGAATTTACATACTATTTTTGTTTTTCACTGCACTTTGAATGTCATATTTGTGTGTAGCATTTTCAAGGTTATTTTTACGCACGAAATTATTTTCTGCAAAAATAACTTTTATTTTACTTTGGGTTTATCTTTGTTTAATCTGATTATGTATATATTTTAATCATTTATATTTCAGTATTTCTAGGAAAAATAAAATAAAGTGTAAGACAAAATATTATTCTTAGAAATATAAATTAAGCGATACCATGTAGAGTAATAAGTGAAGGGAATAATTTGTAGATTTTAATCAGAACAGTCGTCATGAATGATTGACAGTGGCCGAATGAGTTTGGGAAATCAACAACACATTCGTAATTATAGGTTTCAAGTAACAGTGTATAATTAAATGACAGTTTATTATGCTAATAAAATTAATCTCGATTAAATATGGAAATTGTATTTAGTCATTTGGCTTTTACTTTTCATTACATATCCGTTTCATTTTTCATACGTATCAACTACCATAATAAATGCGGTCTTTTAGATTCAATAAATATTTGTAGATTCGATCATTTTATATGAGTAGATTGTATTTTAAATTAATATACCTGAAACTGATAGGAAAATAAACATTTGCCTGACCTTTAAGACTTAAGAAAGCTTTGCTTTGCATGCCTAGTCGTAGTCAGGAAAATAACATATTGCCTGCCTAGGCAGGCAATAAAAGAAACGTGACTGTATAGTAACTAGACTCTAGTTACTTAGCAACATAAAATACTGACTGAATATGTAAGTTAAATATTTCTTTTAATTTAAATTAATTTAAATAGTTATTTTTGTATTAAGTGCGCAAAATGAGTGTTTTTTGTTGCACGTGAGAATGTTATTTTTATTGTCTCGACCTGCGGTCTCGACTAAAAGTAACATTCTCACGCGGCCAAAAAACAAGAATTTTGTCCACGAAATACAAACAACATTTTTTCTACAACTGTAAATTAAGAATAATACAATAATTATTGATTGATTTATTTAATTAAATTGAAGGAAAACAATCAACAATAATATTAATTTGATGCTATTGATGTGTTGTAACTAATGAAACCTGACAACAAATAATTTGAGAGCGTGCGCGAGATACTCATTTTACGCACTAGAGTGCAAATTAATGCACAAAATACGTGTAATGTAAATTATGAAAAAATCACGTACTTCGCGTATTAGTGAAAAAAATGAACATTTTTTGACAGTTGTAGAAAAATATTTATAATTTGTTTATAAGTTTCAGGTAAAACGTAAAACGTCAGTAAAGCGTCGTACAGGATTAGTAAGCTGTTTTAAGTCTCGTTGTCGCTCGGCGTGAAACTATCTACTTATCTTGTAATTGAACGCTTTCTTGACTTTTTACGTAAATAACTATTATTGCAATATAATCATTACAATATTATTACCTACAGGCTACGAGCGTAGAGAAATAAGTTTTTACGTAGCCGTAGCCTCATAACTTATTTGATAGAAAAATGGTTGAAATGAACGTAATACAGAATAATATTCAGAATAAATCAATCAACATTTTCTATCTTACTTGGTTAATGGTTGAAAAAACTGGATTTAAAATTGCTTGAAATAGCTATCCTTGAAAAATGAATCAATAATAGTGAATAAATATGCAACGATGTACCTAATTGTTATGGCTAATTGCATCACCGTCCCTTAAATATCAACTGTCACTTAAGCAAAAAAATATTAACCGCAATATTGATTAATTAATTTGGCTTTATTTTTCGATTCTATTTTGTTTTAATTAAATGAAAATTTAATAAAAATTTATATAATTCAATTCTTAATTTCGATATTTTTGAATATTTTCAATTAACTATTCTAATTCTAACTAATATATTTTTATCATATTTTAAATGGACAGTTGAAAAAATTTTTGAATTTTCTGTTTTAAAAAGTTCATTAATTATTATTTAAGTAACAAGACCTGGAAGTGGCAAGCGAGCTTAAGACACTTTTAGGGTGTGTTACGTACAATTATTATTCTTGATTTGAGTCACAAATGAAATATATTTACGCCCAGGGAAACATTAAATTTCTGATCTTTTTTGCAATTTAGATTAATAAAGACGGATTTTTCTGACTAAAAAGTGACCAGGAAAAACTAGATTGGAAAAGGCACTTTCCTCTCTTGTTGGATACAACATTTTTTACTTGAAAGAAGATTTTATTAGAACTTTCAATACACAATACAAAAAATCTAGCAAGTACAATAAATGTAATATTTTATTTATTTGAATCAAAATTGTAAGATAATTTAAAGATTTAAAAATATGTTACTATTAAATAAAAAGAAGTAACGATGGTAGATAAAATAAGAAACAAAAACATAAGAGAAGAATTGGGAACGAAATCGATAGAAGAATACATAGAGCAAATACAATTGAATTGGTGGGGATACTTTGTGAGTATGGACGAGAAGAGACCTACGAAGAAAGTTTAGACAGCTAGAGAAGAGAGGAAGAGGAAGACGAAGAGAAAAGTGGCACGGTATTATGAAGAAAACACTAAAGAAGAAAGGAACTACAGTACAAAAAGTAAAAACTCGTGCGACAAAAAACAGTGGACTATTTCGTACACAAATAAAGAATAAAATCCTACACGTAGCGATAAAAGGGTGTTAACTATATATAATAATTTTCAATAAATTAATGAATATTTATAAGTATTTTTTTGTAAAATAACAATGTAACATTGCTTATTTACCTCGCCGTTTCGCGAGAACAAATTTAAGGTTTCTGCACATGTGAAAAATAATTGCACTTTACCTTCAAGTTTAAAAATAGGCACAAATTTTGAACTAGCCAGACTTTCATACTCAATTGTAGACACTTTAACTGTACTTACATGCACTATATTTACAGAGTAAATATACCAAAAAATAATCCATTATTAACGTTAGCATAACTTTTTGTGCTTGCACTAACATTCTCATGTGAGAACCTTGTTGAAAAATGTCCAAACTGTCGTTTAGCACATCGAATCAGCATGAAATTCACGGACATGATCTCTTTCACCACGGTTCTTCAAGGCATATAAAGAAACCGTTTCTTTTTTCTTTTGTTCGCTTGTTCTCATTGCGCAGCACGTCACGGTACTCTTCGACTGTCAATCAGCGCTTCCCAGCGCCCACCTCGGGGTACAGGTGAACTACGGGTGCTCACAATGGCTCCATTCTACTGTCAGTTCAGTCGATTAGCTTGTGTTTACATTTGTGGTGCAACTTGTTTCAACAGTTTTTTATTCTCTTTTTGTCTTTTATTTTTTACAATGTAGTTTGCGAATAGAGAACTGAGATTTTTTGGATAAATAAATCTTTATATTGTGGGAGTTGAAGAATTGAAGTATGCAGTTTCCCATGATATTAATAGGTACTACTGATACACAATACTACACTGTATATTGCATTATTGATGCAGATGTAACATAATATTCACCTAACAATGGTGCTTATTTATTCTGCTGTCCTAACTCTTGTTAGCCATGTTTGAGTGTGGCACTCTGCTGTAGCAGATCTTTGTAAGTGATATATGTGTTTATTATTCATATTCGCAAGACAAAACATAACAAAAGTATAAGTTTATGTTTCTTCAAAATAGATTGAACTTTCCATTTTCTAAGCACGCTACTAGAATTTTGAGAACTTTACGATCAAAAGGCAACTAGGTTAAATTGGATAAAACTTACTTATCAATAATAATAAATATCAAAGATATATTTTTTAAGATTTTGGTTTTGGGTCTGTTTTTTCTTCGTATCACATAATTTTTAAACATAATCTTGTACCTAGAAAAATACTTTTAATTTTTTTTAATTTATTAAACTGGAAAAAAATTAAAATTATAAGTTAAATCGAGAGACGAATACAAATTATATGACGTATTAATCCGCAAAATTAAGGGTGGTTCACCTTAAGTAAAACATTTTTAGTACTCGTACTAATGTATTTCCAATGTATTATAATTAGAGACACTCCAACAGTCAATTTATTTCATTACACAACATCAGATAAATGACTAATTGTAGTGGCACTAAAATGTATAGTACAAGGACTAAATTTATAATTTTGCAAAATTTGAAAAAAAGCTTTGTGTTGCATGATCAGTATGTCATATAATGTAATTATTTACTTTTCTCCATATATATTATTTCTTAATTAATTAATACGTTACTTAGATAAAATTGATTTTAAATACTGCCTAGTTCAAAACTTTGGTTAGATTACACAAATCAGTGAACGGAAAGTCAAACTGAATGGTGTAGATCAGGAAATCGTATCAGTAGTAATCAAACCTTTGACAAAGAAAATTTTACAGTTTTTTTCTGAAATAACTGATAGTAATACATATTTTTAATTATTTGCCACGACAGTAATTTAAACTTCATTTATATATTTTTCTAAATGATAAAGTAGCTCATATATATGACTACAATGAGGTCCTCCACTATAATGCCAAACTAGTAAATTTGTCATTTATATTTAGACCCAAGAACATCGTACTAGAGACAGTCAAAGTTTCAAAGATTATTGATTTTTAAGACATTTAAACTTTTATTTCCACTAAGTCTAACTTCAGAGCATTCCGATCTTTCTTTAACCATCTCTCTCGCACGTCACAAAATTAAAAAGAAATCATTCCGACTCAATTAACATTTTTTGGAACTGTACATTGTTTTCAATTTAGATGAAGTTTCATAAAAAAATAATTAAAAAATAGCGAAGGACCCCATTCGTATTCTCAGAATTATCAGTTACTGATATATATATATATATATATATATATATATATATATATATATATATATATATATATATATATATCTTTATAAATCAGTCTTTATTCTCTCTTTTTTTTAGTCAAGGAATTTACTATACATAAACAAAGCTCATATTTCATTTCTTCAACTGACTGCCGCTTACTTATTCAAAATTCAGCTTCTTGAGCAGGAACAGACCGCCATGCAAATGTACAACCGGCATTTTACATAATCAGTGTGACATCATTTATACCTACACTCTGATTCAAGTTGCTCTTCGAGTTTATTTCCATAACAGAGCGAGATGAGTGTCACCTGACACCCGACGGGTTCTTATTTTGCCTGTACTTCTGTATGATGCTAGGCGCCATATCAAAACGTTTACAAATGTCGGAGTAGCAACCTTGTATAAAGTGTTGTTAAGAGTCGTGTTCAACTGTGTATGGTGATGTGATTAAAAACAGTGAACGGTGAAGTATCGGAATATCTGAGTTTGTTTTGTCTATGTTCAGTATCTTAAATGAACCGGAAATCGAGGTGTTCGTTTAGTTTGCAACGAGTGACAGATCATTATGATGGTGAAGATAGTGGAAAGGTAGGAGTTTTTATTTTACTATTTAATTGTTGTCATATGATTGCAGTAATATATAAACATTATATATAATCGTTTATTTCAATAATGTATAATTAATAACTAGATCATTGCATGTATTTGCAAGTTAGGTATTTAGATTTAATTAGTCAGACATAAACGCATGCGACACTCAATGATTCCAATGTCTATTTAATAGGTAGTTAAGTTGAGTTTCCGTGAATAGAATTTTCTGTTAACAACGAGAGTTTGTGAGTTCAAATTAAACCTTGCCGCGATTTATACATGGTGTTTCTATACCTCTGCACGAAACTTTAATGACATATATAATTTGAAAAATAAATAAACTGTAAAATTATCTTAGACAAAAGTTTGATTACTTGTAGTATTTAATAAATAATAATTCTTATTAAATGCTACTAGTACGATTTCCAGATGTATGCCATTCAGTTTGACTTTCCCTTCATTGATATTTTTAAATCTAAGTTTAGAATCCATTTTATCTAAGTAACGTATTAATTAATTAAGAAATAATATACATTAAATATTTATTTAAAATATAGTTATCAATTCTATATAAAACGACGTAAACATAACAATAACCTCAAAATTAACAGTCAGTTAGATGATGACAGAAGAAATGAATTGTGGAAGGAATTCTGAATAGACTAGATGTGCGAGAGAGATGGTTAAAGAAAGATCCCAGTGTTCTGCATTAAAAACTCAATTATCTTAAAAACCAATAATATTTTTGAAATATTTATTGTGTCTAATACGATGGTTTTGGGGCCTATTCTCAAAGTAAATGATAAATTTACTAGTTTGTGACTATAGTGGAAGAGTATTCATAACTTGCGATTCAATACTCATCATAAAATCTCCTTAATCTTCATCTGTGTAATAATTTAAGACCATTGTTATTTAAATATGAGCATTTGTATTTAACACTTTTTTGCTACAACGCTAATGTAAACACTTTAAGTTTTGAATTATAAGAAGTAGACATTATAGGTAGGCGATATTAAAATCTCAATATCGATACTCGATATCGTCAATTTTTTTATATATAATCCATATATAGGAATATCTAAATATCGATATGCCTATCGACATATTTTGGTATTATCGCTACACAGCACATCCGAAGGGTATATGTATTTATATTAAATTATAACTTCGCCACATAACTATGACGTCGAGCGGTTACTAAGCAATGTGGTTTTGGATTGTGATAAAATTATTTCGCATTAACCAATTTTCTTGGATAATATTGATGCTAAATTAAGACAAGTTAGAAGCTCGAGGTTTCGTAAATGAAACACTATAGAATGTAAAGGGAAATATGTCTTGCGAACTTTAAGTAGACAATATAATTTAGGACTGACAAAATGATGTCTTCAATCGTGTACCCTTTATATCAGTCATGAATTCATTATTATTTAAATTTAACAATATCGGTTTTTTAAAAATATATTGATATATCGAAACTACCGATATTTTGAAAATATCGATATACTGAAAATACCGATTTTATTAAGTATTTAATATCGATATTGAAAGTATGTGATATCGTCCATCCTTAGTAAACATACATATTTTATTTTATAATATACTAGACTAGTCTTTTTAACAAGCCCAATACCTAGGGTTACCAGACCAGATTTGTGCGGGATTGTGCCGCTGTGTATTTGCTTGTTCCGCGTCGCGCTTTACTATTTTTTTTACTTTGCTATTTCTTTTTAGCTCTCTTTTTCTAATAATATAACAGGTATACTGTATTCAAACTTCATGTTTGACTTTTTAATTCAATAATAACATTTGATTAGGGACGGTATAAATTCCATATTTAATCCAGTATCTTATCTCCAATATTCCTCTAATATGTCGTATATTCCTCTCATGAAAGCTTGTTTTTATCTGTTTCTTCTTCAGTCTTTTCGAATATTCGGTATAATATATTACAATTACTATATATACATATTGTGACCATAATTATTAACAGAGAAAACGGGACAAGGGATGGGGGTTATCTGTTATAAAGAAAATATGATTCATTTTAGAACATTTTTGTAATTTATTTAAAATAATAAATAAAATTTATATATATATATATATATATATATATATATATATATATATATATATATATATATACTTTTTAACAGTAAATAATAATTTTAAAATGGAAACATTGGAAACCAAGTATTTTTTTATTTCCTACACTGAAATAAAACTTTTAAAATGAGAAAATGAGCTTTTTTAACTACAACGAAGGGCCGGCCGGTACGTGGTAAAAGAACGGGATTGTTCTATTCAAACCAGGATGTATGGTCACCTATATATACGTACAGTGGTTTTAAACTATGTCGGTACTCCGGGTTCAAATCTCTAGTTTTTCTCTGTAAAATAATAATTGATTTAAACAGTTAATAAACGTTTACTTACTAGAACAATTTATTTCCTATATTTATTTATTTATTTATTTATTTGTTACGCTGTACAACAGAAATTTAATCCCAATTACAGTACAGGGTCCGCACTCACCGAGCCGCAGTGTGGTAGTTCATATAATTTTTAGCTTAAGTGAGATTCGAACTCGGGATCTCCGGATTCGAATTCCGTATTGCTATCCACACCACCGTACTCACGGACAAATTATGAAAATTCAAGAGAAAATTATAGTACAAAATATAACTATACATATTATGTAGATAGTATATTACATTCTACTTGAAAAAAAAAACATAACACATACAATTATACATAACTGTAAAAGATACACCTACTATATTAATTTCTATACATTATAAATAAACACATTTCACACATCATATTTTTCAATCTGTCAAAAACAACAAACAGTTATAATTTACAGTTCTCGATAATTTTTATTAGGCTGCCACAATTAAGGTTTGCATATCGCGGATTTCTAATTGAGCTGTCCGTTCTCTCGGTTGGAGTGTGCGGCTTGATGGTGGTAGAATGTCGCTCGAGGGTGGGAAAAAGGGGCGCTGTCCCAGTCCCAGACTGCGCGGCGTCTTAATTGACAAGTGAGCTATGAGAGTCCATATTAGAGCGGACACGCCGTTGACATATTGCGGACAGAGGCTTGAGCGCTAATACCACATCTGAGCTCAGTGTGGGTGAGATGTAAATACCAGCTGAGATTATGATTTGTTTGTACCAGTGCTTCTTCAAATGTTGTTTGAAGGCATGTTGCTCGCCATACAAAAATTTTGCTCGAAAACCAAGCAAACATGCTTTATTATTATTTATTAAATATTTTTTCATAGTTTAAATTTTTATTTTAAAACATAACGAAATGTTACGTTTATATTTGGATTCAGTTTAAATACTATGGAGTTATATACGTTTTAAAATTTACTTTCTGTTAAAAACGTTAAATTAGGATTTGTTTGTACCAGTGGTTCTTCGAATGTTGTTTGAAAGCATGTCGCTCACCATACAAAGATTTTGCACGAAAACAAAATAAACTTGCTTTATTATTATTTATTAAATATTTTCTCAATTTCCCGTGTTCATAGTTTTAATTTTTATTTTAAAACATAACGAAATGGCACGTAAAATATTTAGATTCAGTGTAAATACTATGGAGTTACATACATTTTAATATTTAATTTCCTTTAAAAAAGGTTGATTATGATTTGTTTGTACCAGTCATTAAATGTTGTTTGAAAGAATGGTACTGTTATAAAAAGATTTTGTACGAAAACCAAGGAAACTTGGTTTATTATTATTTATTAAATATTTGCTCATTTTACTTAGTTCGTAACTTTATTCTACATATTTTTAATTATTATTTTTTAAACTTAAATAAATAAATATATCATCACGCCTTTTACCCATTAATGGATGTGGCACTCTGCCTAGGGAGATCTCATAAGTGATATATTTATTCGCTTGATGTGCGGTTACCAGCCGTCAAACCACGGCCCCCAAAGATATTAGTGGAGGGGGAGTTACAGAGGTAGATTTAAATTGGTGAAAATTGTTTGTCGGCTGCGAGGATCGAACCAGGGTTCTCAAGATCCACAAGGCCGACTCGATACCACTGAGCCACCTACTTATTAAACTTAACGAAATATTACATAAAATATTTAGATTCAGTTTAAATATTTTGGATTTATATATATATTTTAATATTTAATTTATGTTAACCATTAAAATCAATTAAAATTGATTTAATATGACACGATTGCAAGAAAATTATGTAGACTAAATATTTAAGGTATCGGGTTGGACAATGGCTTTGAATACCCGAATTCAATTCCCGCAGCCGACAAAGTTTACTCCACATTAAAATTATGATTTTAGCTCGCCCACCTCTAGCATTTTTGAAGGCCGTGATCTGACGGCTGATAACCAAACTTTATGCACAAAATGTATCACGTACTGAGATCTGCTACAACAGAGTGCTACACATAGTAATGGATAAAACGTATAATATTTATTTATTTATTATCAACTTTTTGTAATTCTATAAAATCCACTCTGAGATCAAATAAATGACAATAGTCTCATACCATTTATTTTTATTTTACAAGCTTTACGCGTTATACAGTTTCGACCGTTGCCCAGAGCCACAAGGTATTATTTGTACATATGAGTATGACTTCTATATGAGGGCCACCATTGGGATCTGGACAACTGTAACTTAGATTTAATTAGTCAAAAGTTTTCATATTTTAACGATTATTTTGTTCTTTCAAAGAAAAATGTATACATCACTAGATATGAGTGAAAGTGTGGAAATAGCGAATGTTTTGAAATAATTTTAATTTATAAATTGTAGTAGATAGAGAGAAAAGTTTGAAATAAGAACTGTTCATACTAAAGCCCTATTTACACTAGATTATTAATATAATTATTTTAAAGATATAACCAAGTTATAATTTTTAATTGAATAAATAATTGAAAATTATACTTGTATATTTATAAAGCATTTATTTCTTTTTTGAATTTTGCTAACTTTGTTTAATTCAATAATATAATCGATAACGTTAATCAAGTAGTCTGCTTGATTCAATTAATATGATCAATAATGTTAATCAAGTACAAGTAATTTTCATCAAAATTTGTTTAATTACCTATTAGACATTTGCTAATTAATTTTAAAATATCAAGAAAACAAAGCAAATTTGGCATTGTTGAAAAAGGAAAAAAAAATATGCTGTGGTCGTTTTAGGATATCAACCGTTTTACGACATCAGTAGAAAGTAGAATCTTTATAGCTAATTTATATGAGAGGGTTCATTTTATGTTGTGATTGTTGTCTATACTGCGAGCCAAAGTAAAATAGTACGTTGTTCTAAAAAAACCGTCGAAAAAGTCGAATAAGAAGTAAATATATCGACAATAGATGTTAACCAATGTAAACATACAGTTACATTGTTATTCATAAATATACAGAAGAAACATATATTTACAAGATTCATATCCAATAAGTTTTATTTACTGTTTTATTTCATAATGTATATACCGAACGTACATTTCAGTGACAATTTGTTTAAATAAGTTTCACATTTTTAGCAGGATGATGACGTAAATCGGTTAATATCGTGGAACGACTATAATTATTTCAATATGTAATTTTCAACTATTTTCTCTATAATGATTTATAAATAAAACTTATTTTAAAAATATCGCTATTTCTTTATTTTTGTTCATATCTAGTGACATATGATTATAATTTTTTTTTGGTCGGTACAAAAATATCGTTTAAATTGACCTGCTAATATGAGAACTTTTGTCTAATTTAACCGAAATCGCAATAGTGGAATCACTCTTTTAAATTTATTTAATTTAATTGAAGTTGTGTAACAGCTTTTTTAATGCTTAATGTTTACTAATTTTGCGAATTTTTGATTAGTTTCTTTAAACCTACGTAGCTAAGTTAAACAAAAATCAAATCCTGCATACTATAACCTAAGTAGCTATATCATTACAATGAAACAAAAGTTATTTGAAATAGAAACAAAAGTCAAATCCTACATAATAGAACCTAACCATTTGAACTAGTGAATCGTAACAAAAAGAGGCACGCGACAACAATTACCCTTATCATACTGCTTATCAATCACAATCCGTAACAAACGAGCATGAAATGAGCAAATAGACGTGCAGCCAGACAGATGAGCATCAGCTCTGCGCCCACGCAAACAAACGCACATCAGCCATCGCACAATACACATATTCAACGCATCATTCTCATTCAAACATGGACAGTGATAGTGTGTGTGTGTGTCATGGACACATTTCCATATAATCCTGTGAACAGCGGTATCGCTGTGAAGGGATTATAGCAGGGACAGTACAGGACGTACTTTAGGGACCAAGGATTAGAATAATTTTTAGCGGGGGACTGATTGAGTGATAGTGCGAAGAGAATATTTGTGTTTGGAATGAATATCTGTTTGTTTGTGAAATGAGTAACTATATCGTTTGGATAAAATATTTTTCACTTATTTGTCTTTTCAAAATGCTTGACAATTATAATTTGTAAATCATCGCAGTATCAAATAAAATACGTTGTTTCCTAGAAAAAAATCTGGCATTTATAATTATTAGGAGTTATATACCACAAACAAATTTAATATCGTAATTGTTACGTTATGTACGAGGCTATTTGATATGACGTATTATGTAGATGTACCTATTCCTGGTGAAGATGGGTCTCGTATACTATTACTTATTATTATTAATTTTAAATTATCGCATTAATATAGCTTAAGTTCATCTTCCTGTTGCAATATTTTTTATATATTTGCTGAATAACAATTTATTAGGAGATGAATAAATACTACATACTAGAGTGTAGTGATTACGTATTACAATGTTTTTGTTTTTTAAAGTTTTTAGAGAAAGAAACTTAAACTTCAGTAATTCAATGAAAATAATTATATCTAATATTTTTGCAAAATACTTGTTAAAATTATTATATTTATGTTTTGACATGCCTGTCGAAGTATAAAAAAGTATTCTTTACATGAAGTTCATGTTTTTATATAATATTACTTTATGTTAATGTATTTTGTATATTATAAGTCACAAAGCCTTCGGCTTGCGCTGCAATTACCGTGCTCGAGTAACAAAGAATCACTTTACGCTCTTAATACACAAATAATTATTAATTCAAATAACAAATAAAATATTAATTAACGAATATAATGCGCAATCTGAGACCAGCTACAACCATTCTATCGTTTGTCATTCAATAGCTTTACGGTTCTTTCAACCGAGTGGAGAAGCACTGCACTGACGAAAATCAGAAAGATGTATAAGTGTGCTGGGTCTCGAAGAGCTGGGTCAGTGAGTCGGATCTTTATCGCGATCGAGATCCGCTGATTCGGTTCAATCAAAACATCCGATATGCCCATCTCTAGGCTGAATGACTAGAATTTAAAATATGATTCTTTTTCTCAGTATTCAGTGTATGCACTAAACTATTAGTAGCATAGGTTCTATTATTAAATCATGCAAGTTTAGATACTGATTTCTACTGCACTTTTGTATTATGTTTTTGGTTATAGAAATATTTTAAGAAGAATATTACAAATTATCAGTGGTTCTACGTGTCAAAGGTATTAATTAGAGATGGGCCAATATCAAATTTCTCGAATTCGAATATTCGAATACTCCTAAAAGTTAATTTATTTATTATTAATAATAATTTAATTATATCCTTTTCATTATTTGAATGAAATTGTTAAGATAAAATAAAATTAAAACAAATAGGTGGCTCAGTGGCATCGAGTCGGCCTGTGGATCTTGAGAACCCTGGTTCGATCCCCACAGCCGACAAACAATTTTCACCAATTTAAATTTACCCCTGTGGCTCCCTCTCCTCTAATATCTTTGAGGGCCGTGATTTGACGGCTGGTAACCGCATTTCACGTGAAAAAATATATCACTTACCGAGATCTGCTTAGGCAGAGTGCCACATCCAGTGATGGGTAAAAGGCGTGATGATATATTTATTTATAAATAGTACAAACAAAAAAGAAAATAAAAAGACGAAAACTTCAAATTTAAGGTGAAACATACGGGCTGATGTTGGTGAAAAACAAATTTGAAATATGGTACGTCTTCATGGTTTTGAAACAAAATATCTTTGTTATTAATAACTTCAAAGTATTGTAATAGCTTTAAGTTTATGTACAAATGATAAAGAAAAACATAGTCAAAAATTGAGGTCAACATATAGCGCGATATTCGAGGTATTCGAAATGTGCGCTATACTGACGTTAATATTCGGAAATCTCGAATATCGAATAATGTCAATATTCGCGGCATTCGACTATTCGCGGATGATATTCGCCCATCTCTAGTATTAATGTTTATATTCCTTCTTAATTAGCTTTCGATATTTGTATCATAATTGATTTCATAAACAATAATTAGAATTTAATTTCAAATAAATGGTTTTATCATTGATGCTTTTATACTTTTGTTACATTTACAGCAAATAATTAAAATTTGAACTGAAATCAAACCTATCTATTACTAATTACCAATACATTCATTCAAAAAAGTACCCTTATTCAAAAATTACATGCTTGAACCAAATCCAAATTGCACCACAAAACAAACAAAAAACCATCAAATATGTGAACAAAACAAAAAATACAAAACGTGAATAACAAAAAAGGGGTGGAAATTACAATCGTGCACGTTTGCCGCCGACGGTGGTCCGCTGACAATCGAGCGAACGGCGGGGAGGGGTTTTAACGAGAGGGCACGCGGACACGCGTCACACGTCGCACACCGCACCGCACGCTAATTGGGGCGGTGGCGATGGTCACCATTAGCATCGTTATGAGGAGAATGAGATCGACCACCGATGAAGACTATTGTTACGATCACGTACGATTGTTATTGATTGTTTTTCTGTGTGGGTATTGTTGTAGGGTCTAAAGGTTTTGCGGTGAAGTGGACTGAAATTGGGATATCGATGTGTTATTCATTATTTTTTTGAGTGAGTTGTTGAGAACAAAGTTAGGTAGAACCTTCTGTATAGAAAGAGAACTACTGAAGCTACTTTGTTGTTGGAATGAAATGTGTTGTTTGCATTCAATGAAAATAATTATTTCTGATATTTTTACAAACTGCTTGTTAAAATTGTTATATTTATGTTTGAACATATCTGTTGAGTATTGGATGGAGGTACTTGGTATCAAAATTAATACATATAAATTAAATCACTGTTTTATCTACTGTTATTGTAAATTAAATAATGGGGTAGGTGGCTCAGTGGTATCGAGTCGGCCTGTGGGTCTAGAGAATTCTGGTTTGATCCCGACAGCCGACAATTTTCACCAATTTAAATCTATCCCTGTGGTTCCTCCTCCACTAACATCTTTGGAGGCCGTGATTTGACGGCTGGTAACCGCACTTCACGCGAAAAAATATATCACTTACCGAGATCTGCTTAAGCAGAGTGCCACACCCTCTAATGGGTACAAGGCGTGATGGTATATTTATTTATTTTATAATTACAATTAGAGATGTATCTATAATAAATACAGGGTATTGAAACAAAACTTTCGAGAAAATTCAGAGATGTTAAGTTAAAATACTGTTCAGAAGATTCAGGAGAGTAAAGTGTACATCAAAATTAAACCGCTTTAAAGAGAAACTATTATTAGAAATGCGTAATCTAAGCAAAAAAAAACAATGTGTGATGTCAAATTATCATTTTATATTTGTCTTCCTTCCACCTCAACATATACTTCGCATCTTTTTATAAATGAAATTCTCACAATTTAATTAAACGGCGATAATGTAACATGTTTTTTATAGTTTACATCTTTGAGTCGATTGGTCTGCGGACTCATATTAATTAAGCGTTTAATATTTTCGATGTTTTTAACATCTAGTATACAGGTGTTTTTATATGTACAGGAAAAAATATTAAAGTTATATAATATGCACATACGGATCATAGAACAACAAGATTTTTTTTTAATTTGCAAAATTTAGGAACATCATTGGCCGACACTACAATCATGTCCGATTTATCCATTAGGCAAGAGAGGCTACTGCCTAGGGCGACAGTGTTTTGGGGCACGGCAAAAAATACTAATTAATTTTAATAAACTTGGAAAATGAAACAATAATTAAAGAAACTGAAAAGTTAATATATATTTACGAAAAAGATTACGCTTCGTTCATTTATGAATGTATTAATTTAAAAGTGCATTTAGAGAACACTGGAAATTTGCAAGTATTTGTGAAAAAGCGGATCAAAGGCCAGTTGTATGAACCATATTTACAGTACTATTAGTGACAATTTTCACCAATTTAAATCTACCCCTGTGGCTCCCCCTCCACTAATATCTTTGGGGACCGTGATTTGACGGCTGGTAACCGCACTTCACGCGAAGAAATATATTACTTACCGACATCTGCTTACGCCGTGTGCCACACCTAGTAATGGGTAAAAGGCGTGCTGATATATTTATTTTATATTAGTGACAAACTGGCTAGTAAAAAATCTGTTATATTATTTATGTCTATTTTTAACAGGGTGTTAGCTTGTCAGATTACGCAACTTTAGATACATAACTGAGCATTGTACAACTGTCCCTAAAAGTAGCATTTCCCAATTTCGACATCGCTTTGCTAATTTATACGTCTTCTGAAAGATTATTTTTTTAATTTTCAGGGATTAAAACAATTTTAGATCGACCATGAACCAATAACATCTTAATGTCTTGTCCATTTTGTCTTTGGAATGCAACATAACAAAAAATATAAGTTATAATGAAGTTATAAATGATTTTGCCGAAGAAAAACCTGGGATGAAAGGTCTTAAAATATAATTTTTAGTTTTATATGCATTATAATTGATACCTACCTACCTATAAGTTACCTTGTACCAAAGTTAAAAAGTAGATTGTATTGTTCTGTTGTTCTTATTATTATAAGATATTTTTGGTTTTTATTTTTTTTGCTAATAAAAATTTGCTGTTATGATAATTTCTATTTTTAATGATATAAGGAGGCATAAAAAAAATGCCTAGGATACAAACATATCTTAATGTGGTCCTGACAAATCATTTATTTGAAGTTGTATAATGAATAAATTATCTATTGTAGGATTTATAATTACAATTTAACTATAGAAATATCAAATCAGTGGTACTTAAAATGTTTTTAAAATATTCTCTTGATCTTATAACAGTACAAATAATATACAAATATTTTTTCAAAGTATAAAAACACCCTGTATAAATGCTATTTAAAATTTTGTGAATTAAAATATATTTTTAAAAATGTATATTAAATCAAAGGTCGCATTTTTCCTCATTATAAAGTTCGTACAATTCGTCAAAAATAAATAATGAGTAGAAGGTTTAAAACTTCGAAAGAAATACTCTGAATTTCTAGGTATACGTATTAATGATAGAAATGTAATTAATTTGAGTCTCTCGTCACCTCAATGTTAAAGTAAGAAAGAAATAATTGTATTCAACGTTCTATTTGTTTTTCGCAAACTGTAAAAGTTAAATGGCATTTTCTGGATTTAAGAAAAGACAGTCTGTATCTAGCGGTTTACAAGTAAACAAGCGTAATCTGTATCATTATTTCGAAAGTTAATTTGAATAATGAATAATGCAACACGAGGTACGTTCTCCAGAAAACCAGAAAGAAAGAATGAAAGGAAGGCAAAAAACAGAGAAAAAGAAGAAAGCAATACTCAGTAACGCTAAACAAAGCGAGATGGAAAATTGTTTTCTTATGTTGATTTTTTATTTGATTTGGTTTGTGAAATATTATGAAATGAAAATAAGAAACAAGACAATCTCGTATTTTATTTATTACAAAAATATTATTTCATTTCTTTCAACCTCTAAAGGGAAAATAATAAAAGTTCTTACAATTTTATTTAAAGAATGTTCACTACAAATACAAAAATATTTATTTAGTCCGACATCAAATAATTATTCCTGATAAAAATTTGATTTTAATGCTGTAGTAGAATTGAAAAATTTTGTTAGCGGATATTTGGTCCCTGAACTCAAGTAGAATAATTAGTTCTCGGCAAATTAATTTTTCTCAATAATACATATATTTAACCTAATTCCGTTATGAAAAGTCCTGTTTTACATCAATTTTTGAGGTTATGAAATGTAAATTTTTTCATAACTGTCATTTAAGAGTTATATAAGGAATTGTTTACATAACTAGTTACGTAATAAATGTTGACAGTTTGAACTTTCTCAAAAATGTTTGCAAATAAAGGAAAAAACTATTTATTAAAATTTTTAGGATTTATATGCACTTAATAATTTTTCTGGTATTAAACAGTTCACGGGCAAATTAGCAGATTCTTCGATATCAGAAGGAAGGTCTGTCCGGATACAAAACTCATTTTCAATGATGACATAAGCTTTAAATTTAAACATTTTATTCATATATTTTGACGGAAACGCTTTGGCAAATTGATTTATAGATTTTGAAATATACTGAGCTGTCATCAACCTAGAATTATATGTATTTTAAAAATTAGAATTAGATACAATTTTCTACGTAATACGTTATGAAAACATGATATTGTTTGACTAACATAATTTGCAAAATTCGGTTCGGTCGTTTTGGCAAATATTATGTTCGTCAAACAATATCAACCTTTTCATAACTGGTTACATAAAGAACTATTAATTTGGTTTTAAATAAATAGAAGTAAATAAAAGTCAAGTAGCTTCGTTTAAATTATGAAATAGATTTAAAATTCAAATATAATATCATTACGCTATTTTATCCGTTTCTATGTGGAGTGTAATAGGTTATTGACAGTGAGTCGAATAAAAAGTGAAACTGCACAGTTCGTCAAGTTGTTAGCAGAGGTAAGGTGCTGTCACATGTCAATAATTTTCTGGTGAAAAACATCAGTTACTGATTGTGAGATTATAACTGAGGTTCTTATTGACAGAGTTCGATACCCTATAATAAGAAATAATTTACGATTTACCCCAAATGTTTATTTGTTTCTATAGGATGGTTTTTATCTACTTAACAGCCAAGATATCATATCAAAATTTGTATCGCTATAATCCTATGATCTGATTGGATGAATTAAATTCGAGTTATAACTACATTGTTTGTTTTTTGTCTGCGGCTACTATCAATTAAAGGTTGCCAGCTAACCTCTTAAACTCATCCAAAGAAATAAAGATCCTTGCTAATTTTCATAATAATTAACATAATAAAAAAAATTTATTCACTTCAGTAGATAACTATTGTGTAGATCGTGGATCAGCTATGTTAAATCAAATATAATTTTTGGCTATAAATAAATATTTTTATATTTGCAAAAATTTATTGGTTATTTAAAATTATTTGTAATATACAATAAAAAATACATACTTATTGATGTACAAATACATGTTCATTTAATTTAAATTAAATACATATCTAAACTAAAGTTTAGAGAAAACTCTCTGAATCCGAAGTACGAGTATATGGCTCGGAAAAGCCTAGTTGATAATTCTGGTTCTACACAATTTTTTTAACGAGGTATCATATTAATATTAGTGAATAGTGAAAAGTGCTAGAAAATTATATTTTAGGAGATTTAGGACTCGCTTAAGGGAGAACTTTTAGCTCGCCAAATTTCACCGATTAATTTAAATCAAATAAAGTTTTTTTATTATGCGCAATATATTATTTTATCATAGTTATTTAAATATATTAAATAAATAAAAGGCTTCAGAATCCAATATTTATTTTTTTTAAATATTTATTTTTCGGACGTTTCTAGCATAAATATTTGTTTATCATCAGCTTCTTAAAATATAAATACAATAATTATTATATAAAACTAGTAAATGTCAAACCTTTAAAAAATGTAAAACAATATCAATGTCAATAATAACAAAAAAGAAAAAAAGATTCATATGAAAAATAAAAATAGAAAAAAACAAAAAATAATAAATAATTAAAATAAAATATAAAAAATTAAATTGTTAAATTCACTAAAACATAGTTATTTAACTGACAATAAACATTTTAATGTTTATATTAATTAATTATAACATAAAAATGTAAAATGTGGTGTCAGCTATCTTGGCTAGTGTTTACTTTTAACATGCTGTTACTTAACAACATAGTGAGGCTAAAATATTTAATATTTGCATTTGTAAAAATGTAAACTGTACGTTTTTGCCATCACTATAACCACCAGCACTAGCACAGCTCTGTTTCCAGTGTCTGCAACAACGCGCCCCCAACTAGGAGTACATTATACGGTATATTACCACAACCGGCTTCGGCTCAGCACCACGCGCTTATTGTGTTAAGGCCATGGAGCCAGGGAGAAGCCGAGTCCCTTGGGGACGGACATGCTAAACCGTTCCTGTGGGACGCGGTGTTTAGCTAACGGGATAATAATACACCTCGGGCATTGAGTAGAACCGCGGCCAAGTAGGCTTGCTGTGCTATACTGTGCTGACTCAGCCACAATCCAATAACGATACTGTGTTATTATATCCGCGTTGTATGAGATGTGGTTGCTGATCTGAGCAGTGGGTTGGCATGATGTGCTGGATAGCAGCAAATTGGGGTATTGATTACTGACTTGATTACTAAAAATGTTTCATTTTGGTTAGATCTTGGATGTAGATTACTAGTAGGGTTAAAGTTTTTGGAAATTTTTAATAAGCCGAATGATATTATTTTTGAGATTAAAAATAGACTAGGTCTGAAAAATGAAGTGCCAACTTTTATTTTACATTTATTATGTGTATTTTCGGCCTATGGTTGTGGCCATTATTAAGAATTTATTTATTTATGTTACGCTGTACAACAGGAATTTAATTTTAATTATAGTACAGGGTCCGCACTCACCGAGCCGCAGTGTATTAGTTCATATAATATTTAGCTTGAGTGCGATTCGAACTCTGGATCTTCGGATTCGAATTCCATAACGCTATACACACCACCATACTGACGGACATTGTATATTAGAATAACAGTTAAACTTAATTACTTTTTAAGTGAAAAGTTATTTAAAATTCCTTTTTAATGAGTTTTATATTCATATTTTTTAAAAAATTAGTTTTTATGTCAAGTTTTCAAAGGGATGCACAAAACCATAGTCATGTAGAAACTGTTTTTATCGCTTTATGACACCATGAGTTAATCAAAATTAAAAAAATAATTTTTATTATCGTTAAAATATTCTTTTAATTAGGTAATATTATTTTTTCTACGATTGCTATGAAAAGTTGACAATTACGCTCTCATTTGTCATTGAAAAGTTGACGTGTTCTGTGAAACAATCGAAAAACATCTTTGTCGCGCGTCTCCATTGGCAACTCACGAAAAAGATGTTAAAAACGCGCGTTTCCAATGGCAACGAACGAAGAAGATATTAAGAGCGAGCTTATTTCAATAGTTACCAGGGATACAAACAGAAACTTGTCATATTGACAATTGACAGAACGAATTTATTTTCAGTACATATAAGTTTTTTAATAATTTTAAGTTGCAATCCTAGAAAAAAATTATGTGTGTATTACGAGCGTAAAGTGTCTTTGTTCCTCTTACACTATTGCAGCTCTCGCCTTCGGCTCGCGCTGCAATTACCGTGCTCGAGTAACAAAGAACCACTTTATGCTCTTAATACACAAATAACTGTTTGATTCATCTGTAAAACAATGTAATTTTTTTTTCAATAATTGCAGTAGGAAAAGTAAAGTGTGCACTGTACGATGAATTTTCTTTTCAAGTAACATGAAAAGTGTCTTTATAATGACCTTACAAATCTAATTATGCGAACAAATTTTATGTGAATTAAAATAGCTAAGTGTCAAAATTAACCCTTAAATACATGATTTTATTTTGAATTGAAAAATATATTTTTGCAATGATTAAGTAGTAGTACAAAGCAAGAAAATTATATATAAATTTATGGGCATTTGAATAGTAAAGAACTGTTTATTTAGCTCTGTCTCTAGGGGTTACGAGACTTTTAACGGAAGAGTCCGTCTAAAAATTATAACGGACTGTTGACATTGGTTATCATGACAACATATCTTATTTGAAACGTCTGACACTTAAATATTTTTTGTTTAAACAAAATTTGTCAGACTTTCAGTCTACCTTGATTGAACATTTTAGTTTTTGCGTTATACTATTGCAATGAATTTTATTAAATATACATATATTGCGACTCAAATGTTCATATTACATTGTACAATGCTCGACCGTTAGCTGAAATTTACAGGCTCGCACAGATAATAGGCTCGCCTGTAAATTTCTGTACAACGGTCTTGCAATGTAAATAACTATTATAAGACTCAATCAAAACAGCCATCTAGAAAGTTGCTTAAATGTTTTGGTTTTGTTCTCTCGTATGTTACAGATCTACAACAGCATACAGAATGGTCAAAAATATTTTACCATATAACATACTATTTTAAAATCGATATTTTGCAGAAATGCAATTCAATCCATTTAAGTGTTAAATAATTAATTGAATTAAAAGAATTTACATAATTTGAAATTGCAGTATTTGTAGTACTATTGCAAAGGTACACATCTACTCGTATAGCAGAGTAATATTGATGGGAACTTATTTTTAGCACTGATTGTTAACGTGCTGACGCTAGATAATAAATAACAAGCTACTCTAGCTAGATACCATCGAATATACAAGTACTTACTTAAGAATTACCACTATCGACTATTTCCGTACAATCTTATAAACTACGGTATTTATAGTAAATAAAGTAAGTGTGTTACAACTAACGTAACATTTATAGATTAACTAAAGTTAAAAATATGTTAGCAGAGCGTAGTTTCGATCTACGGACCTCTGGGTTATGGGCCCAGCACGCTTCCACTGCGCCACTCTGCTTACGTTATATTATGTAGGGGTTAGTTGTAAATGTGGTACCACTAACGTAACATTTATTGGTTAACTAAAGTTAAAAATATTTTAGCAGAGCGTAGT